>OX101815.2:60951938-62151938 GCA_944452925.2 Chrysolina oricalcia
CAACAAATTTCTTATCGTCAAGGTATTTATATAAGTATTCTACAAATTCATACACTGCAGTTTCTGTCGACCTGCCGGGATAGAAACCATTCTGACATTTTGATATTATTTGATATTTATCTAGAAATTTTATTATCCTTTTATGCATGGCTTTCTCAATCACTTTGGCAAATACACAGGAAACAGTTATCTGCCTATAGTTGTCAATGGATAACGGATCATCTTTTTTATAAATAGGAGTGACTAGTCCTAGTTTCAAGTCTTGGGGATATTTTCCTAGTTCAACAGACAAATTTATCAATTTCGCTAAAGGTTCAGCAATATGGCAAGCAATACTCTTAACGTTTTTAGTTGAAATACAATCCACCCCCATAGAATTAGTGTTTTTTAAATCATTTATTATTTCAACTATCTCTATTGCTTCTACAGGACTGAAAAAGAAAGAGTTGTCATTAGTCAGTATGCATTTTGTACAATTGGATTCCGAGTTACCAAAATGCGATTCGGTGGCTAACTGAGCTATATTGCTAAAGTGTTCAGCAAAACTGATAAAATAATGAAGGCAACAACATTAAATAAAATAAAATCAATATAAAAATAAACTGAAAAAAGTAATGAAAGAATCAAGAATTGACTATTATAGGAAAGAAATTGATAAAAACGCAGAAGATTCTTCAAAATTATGGAAAATCACAAGTAAAAAAAAACTAAGACGGAGGAAATCAACAGATGGTGAAAAAACTCATAATCCACAAAAAATTGCATATGTATTTGTTGAATATTTGAAAAAGCCAAACTATAAAATATGTTCTATAAAAACCAGAAGATTCAACTCCTTTTTTTAGAATGAAGCAGAAGTCGTACAGACTATCCTGATCCTAAAAAATAAAAAAAAATCCTGGAGTTGATGGCCTCCGAGCAGAAACTATCAAACTGATAGCAAAAGAAACAGCAAAACCATTAACATTTCTGATAAACTGGACCTTTGTTAGTGGAATAGGTCCAAATCCGTTCAAAGTTGCTAATATTACACCAATATTCAAATCTGGGAAGAAAATTCAAGTGGAGAATTACAGTCCAATATCTGTGATGATAAATTTCGCAAAAATTTGGGAAACTATCTTGAAATCACGCATAAGTAAGTACCTCAATAAAAATGATACTTTATCACATAATCAATGCGGATTTCAGAAGGGCAAGTCAACTGTTGACGCTATGTTGATTCTAACTAATCAAATAAGTAAATATGTAGATGAAAAATATCATCCCTACGTATATTCGTCGACTTAAAAAAAGCTTTCGATACTGTCAGTCACCGTCAGCTTCTAGAAGTACTCGAGAGCAGTGGATTCAGAGGTGTGCCCTACCAGCTATCAGGCAGCTATCTGAATGAAAGGAAACAATGTGTGAAAATCAAAGACATCATGAGCGACCTACACACTGTTGAATACGGAGTACCTCAAGGAATCGTTTTGGGTCCACTTCTTTTTATCATATATTTGAATGATCTATTCTCACTAAATGTGGAAGGTGATATCATTAGCTTTGCTGACGACACAGCAGTTATTTATCACTTGGAATCATGGAATTCTCTGAAAGAAAAAGTAGAAGGAAATTTCAAAACGATACTTCAATGGTTCGAAAGCAAATTAATGAGTAACCTTCACTTCATACGCCAAAAACCTACCAGACTTCAAATCTCTTTCAATACAAGGCGATGACGCTAAATTCCCAATTTCATCAGTGAATAAAATAAAATACTTTGGTATATATATTGACGCTCACCTAAAATGGGTAAACATATTGATTGTTTGGTCAAGAAACTATACGTATCGTTACATACAGGTTAAAATACATAAGACCATACTTACAAACAGCCCAAATGCGTATGCTGTATTATACCTTGTTCGAAACCCACCTTACATACGAGATAGTTGCTTGCTATAGTTATATAAAATACCTGGAACAAATACAAAAATCAATATTAAAAATAATCCACCTCAAAAAAAGGACTTACCCGATAGACTCACTCTATAAAGAAGTATTGATTCTAGATGTCAGACAACTGTACTTATTCAAAACTACGTTAAGGCAACATATGAATAGACAAGAACTACAGAAAATAGAACACCAGTATGAAACACGCCAGAAACATAATTCTCATGTTTCAAAATTACGCAAAAATACTCTTCAAAGTTCTTATTTTTAACTAGCTCCTAGACTATATAATCTCATTCCATTACCCATCAAATACATCAGAAGTTAACCAGTCATTCAAAAAAAACTCAAAACCTGGATCTTGAGTTTGCCAAAACTATGGATACACCAATATGTTGATGTTAATAATAATAATAAGCCTTATTATCACAGAAACTGATTAGATTTTTATGCATATTGATATAATAGTTTATGAATCTAATATTTCAATATTATGTGATGAGCATCTTCATTCTTACTGGAGTGAAAGTTCATTTCTGCTCCCATAATAACTTCATTCCTACTACTTTTATTTCATTTTATTACTAATAATTTTTTAATTATCTTATTTACACACTTTATTATGGCCGATTTCACCAACTGATTCCTAAACTTAGGAAATACCTAAATCGGATTTAGGAATACCCAAGTGCAATTTGCGTTTCACCACACGTTAAGTAATGCTTAAGAGTGATAGGAAATAGCACGTTAAGTAATGCTTAAGAGTGATAGGAAATACCTATACGTTAGGTATTTCCTATCACTTTCAAGCATTACTTAACGCTTGGTGAAACGCAAATTGCACGAGGGCATTCCTAAATTCGATTTTAGGAATTAGTTAGTGAAATCGGCCATTAGTTGATAATAAGGGCTCTTGTGCTCCGGCAGCTCATTCTTGTTCGGGAGCGGTGTGGTTCTCAGAAAATAAATATTGTTTGAATAATTAATATCTGAGTGGACCTACGTAATGTTGGGAGCCATCTCAGTTGGAAAAAACCAAAGCTAAGAAAAAAATAAAATTTAAGCAGAATTAATAATTTACTTCCTTTAACTTTTGAGTATATAGACGAAGATGAAAAAGAGATACTTAGTTCAATTACGTAAAGTTTTCTATATAAAAAGCATATCTTAAATCAAATCATATCTTAGACCCATATATTTCTGGTTTACACTTTTGAACATACACAGTACTATAGCTAACTCAATTTGGTGAAAAGTTATATTCAAAAGTATTCGCAATTTTGAATAAAATAGTTATGGAATACTGTTGTTGGACTGGACAATTTGACTGGTGGACGATGTTGTTAGACCTTATGAAGTGAGGTGCGCCATCACGCCGCAATCATAAAAAAATGGAAAAACCTGACCTTAATCGCTTTTTGTCTATTTATACTCCTCGTTGTGTAGTGGTCTCACCCAATAGGAAGGTTCTGGCTCGCTTTTCAATGAAAATTACATGTGAATCGGAATCGTTTTCCATTTACGAGTTGAACGATTCAGATCGAACCATAATTGTTTTTGGGAATTTATACGGTACAAGAGCGGTAGGAAGGCCGTCAAATCTTCAGTAGCAGAATGGCCTACACATTTTCTACAATACAGATGGATTTACAGAAACAACAGTCAACATAGAACTCTCCAAATTTCATATTCTCTCACTCGAATAGCGATATCGGTTCGCCAAAAAACCGTCAACGATTCTCATTCATTCTTTCACGGCGCATTTTGTCGAGTTCAAAGTAAACGAGTACTTCTGTCTAGGTACAGGGTGGTTAAAGAAAATGTAGATTCTCATGGTGTTGAATTTTCAATTTTTTTCCTAATTAATTGTTCAAATTAAGTGAGTGTATATTTGCTAAGAATCATTAAATAGTTTCAACTGGCAAAATGACCGTTACAATGTACATTCTCTTTATTATTCAAATAATTATTTTTCATTGTGTCAATTCATACCACGCACAGGTACATCCTTCTGTGGGAATTACATATTTATTCTATATTCAAATTATTGGGAGACATGTAATACACTACATATTTTTCTGAATAAATGTTTATTATTATTATTATTATTATTATTATATAAATCACCTCACTCAACGGAAAGTTGACAACGGTAACGTTTAACACCCAGATTACCTTTGGACTGTTTTCTCAACTTTTTGTCGCCATCTATTTGCTAGTTCCTTGTGAAACTTGTGCGAGCTAATGGAGATCTTACCTTTCAATTTTCGATTTCAAATATGATCAGGAATTATGACAATTTTTGGTCGGTAACCATTCACAAAGTGACCGCGTTTACATTGGCTTGCCATCAGATCCTATTCATTCAACACAACTCAAGAAAATCAAACAATCCAAACACCAAAACTACTTTTACGCTTCTTTTCTCTCCTTTCTACTGATTTTTTTTTGCGGGAGAACTATCCTCAACACAAGCCTGGCTTAGGTGGATTCTCCTACATTCAAATTCAGCACCTAATTGAGAGTAAACCTGAGAAGAACATTACCTTCTAAATGTATATGCACAGATAAAAAGGATTCCTTGATTTGAAAGAATTTGAACTTGCCTCAAGGACGCCCAGCATTTGATATGGGCGAAATGCATGGATATTTTGAACCAAAATTTGAATTTCTTTGAGGCAAACGCATCATTTTCTTTAGCACAAAGTTATATAAATGTCAGGCTAGAAACCTTAGTTTTGTCATAATATATAAAATGATTTTGTCTCAAAATCATTATTTTTTCAATTTGTGAAAAGCTTTGAGGGAAATGCCATATTTTTTCTAGCTCAAAGTCATGTGAACTTAAAGCAAAAGAGCCTAAGTTTTCGATCAAATCAATTAGGAGATTGTTTGAAAATTACGTGCTTTAAAATAATAGACATGGTCATTGTCTTGAAATAAAAGGCTTTTGATATAAAACCAACAAATGCTTCATTTAAAATCTTAGGTTTATGTTGAATTCTTGTTTTGAAACCTTGCGTCCTCAAGTGAAAAATTTACTCTTTTTTAAAAAGATCCAAAACGGTCTTGTGACAAAATGTGTATGGTCTAGGCCAAATATCCTGACGATCTTTTTAAAAGATAATAGTAGTTCATGTGAAAATTTGGAAAGTTTTAAAGCAACAAACTTGAATTGGTTAAAATCAAATTCAAAATTGAAATTTAAATATTCATAAAAACTTATAGGGATATTAAGAAAAACAATTAATTAATAAAAACGTATTTATTTAAATAATAACACATAACACGTTACTTTGGTTACTGAACACAAATCAGGGAAAAATTGGTATTGCTGGTGAATAAGGAACAAAACAAAACTAACTCTAGGTGGTACCAACAAAATCATAAAACTCGTAAAGGAAGTAAAACAAATAAATTTCTATCTACATTGACGAATTTTCATATTAGCTTAACATTGTAATATTATACAGTGTGGACGTAAATAATCCCCCCCCTGTTAACTTTTGAATGGTCCGACGTACACACATGGGACGAAAACAGTTTTGAATAGTATCACCGATACCACTTTTTTGAACCGGTTTCACTCATCATACCTATTCACAACACAAATCTTGCCGGCAAACACCATTTATCAACATCAACTCATCGACATTCGACATAAGAAAATACAATGGCAGAATGGCGCTAACTATTGACCAGTGAACTGATACGCTGACACCTGCACCCTACACCTGTGCCCGCTGCGCGGGCGTAGGTCGTTGCGACTTGCTCAAATTCAAATGGGTATCGGCAAACTTCGGGTAGACCGATACACCCGAGCTCATGCATGACGAAGATAGCTGAGGTAGATTATGTCAACCAAACACATTTGGACCTGTATCAAGTGGTTATGGTTTTGAAACAAGAGTCAACCAAGCAGGACTGGAGACAAAGTTAATAATGTTCTCTCAAAAGCATTTGAAGCCAAAAGAATAGAAAATTTATTACAAAAGCAACAATGATTTTCATTCAAGAGCAAAATATTTGGGACGAAGACAATTTCTTTGTTAGAAGAGAAAATAATCCAAAACATGATTCTTTTGTCTCTAATCGGGAATTTTTATCAGTGTGTAAATATAAGGTCAAATATGATTTCATTGAAAATATGAACAGGATGTTCATAAAGTCAGTTGTGGAATCATCTGCGACTGAAAGTTGGAATTTAGTCAACTATCTGAATGAAAATGCAAATTTCCACTTTCAGATTTTTTTTTCAAGTTATATAGGGTCTTTCTCAATGTCTATCAGAAGTAGTTCAATTACCAGCGTGGCTTTAGCCGGGGAAGTAGTTGTTTTCTGTTAGATATTATAAAAAAGTAACTTTAATTTTATCGTAGGGTTTTATTTCCATTTCCAGATGAGTCATGAATTGATTTAATTTTCAATTGAGAATGTTTCTCTTTAAAAAAGGTCAAATATCTTATAACTGAAATACTACAATTGTGAAAATCTGTGAAATTAAATAAATTACTTACTTACTACTTACTTACTTGCTCGACGCGCGTTTTGCTTACTTTTGGCGAAACGCTCGTCGAGTGTGATTGTGGTGTAGTTTTGGTGTATGGGTAGATTCTTTTTCTTGAATTGTATTCACACCAAAGGGTCCAAAATACTTATGTATTTGATCATTCAACACAGTTGAAGCGAAACCGATAACGTTTGACTTCTACTATTTATTTGAGTGAATCTAAAGTCATCAATTTCTTTGAACCATGATCAATATTCGGTTTTATTAACCTATGTAGGACCAGGTAGGGTACAGGTGTACCCAAGAGTGGTGTTTTTTTTATGCAACTCGGTGGAAAAAAACTTCATTAATTTTTTAATTAATTTGTCTTCAAATTATTGTCTCAGCTACAATTACCATAATTGTTTATCTTTTTCTTGTCCTTGGTTTCCGATTTGAAACGTAATTTTTCACATAGGGTTTTTCTATACCCCAGTGGCATGGCCTCAAATTTGCAGATGTCATTTGTGTGACAGGAATACACCAAGATACAGTATTAGGACCTATATTGTTCAATATATACATGAACGGAATTTTCTCCTTGAAAAGTCAAGTGAAAATCATTGGTTTTGCAGACGACACGGCACTGTTTTACACGGCAACAAACTGGACTGACCTCAAAATCAAAGTAGAACATGACTTCGTTATCATTAAAAATTGTTAAGAATATAAGCTTCTAACAATAAATTATCATAAAACCAATAACATACCCTTCTATGCCAGTTATAAATGTCAACCATCATTCGACAGAATCGACGTAACACTGCAAAACGAGGTACTAACCGTCTTGCCTGAGGCTAAAATAAAATATTTGGGTGTAATGATTGACCCCCACTTAAGATGGGATTTGTATATAAATTATGTTGTGAGGAAACTACAGACAAATTTGTTCCAATTCAAAATACTGTATTATGCTCTATTCGAAAGTCATCTGAGGTATTGCATGAAGAGGGTCATTAAAAACACATCTCAAACCACTGGAAGTCATACAGAGAAGATGTCTGAAACTGATTCTCTCTAAAGAACTAAAATACCCATCAGAACGACTTTATGAGGAAGCAATGGTTTTAGACCTGAAACACCTACACTTTCACAATGTTGCTATTAGATATCATCACATGAAAAACTTGGCGAACCTGCCATCTCATAATATTAATACACGTCAAGAGAATCAATACTAATTTCCGCATATGTCGAACTCCCTTGGCCACAGTTTATGTAATTACATTTGGCCAAAGGACCCCGCACTTTCCTTATGGAAAATGGCTTTCGGTTAAATTCCCTGAATTTTTGGTATGATGTAGATCTTGACTCCCTAAGCAAAAGTGTCCATGGGCACAAAGAAATCGGCTGACTAGTTTTCGAGATACAGGGTGTCAAAGATGAAAAGTGAAGCTTTCTGCTCAGAATTTTCAACAACTCCGAGAATTGACAAAACACCCATTTATTCATGGAATAACATGCCTGAATGATGGTACAATGTCATCTTGATCTCGTATCCATTATAATTTTACGTTTTGGGCTCTACAACAGGGTGAACAAAGAAAAATCCAATTCGATTAATTTTAAAACAACCAGGGTAAGTTCTTTCATGAGAATTAAAGATCCAATTGAGCCTGGGCGAACTTCCTCAATCTCGATCGAAGTTTACTGACATTTTTTTTTATATACAGGGTGGTTCGAAAATAGGGGTACGTCAACCCATAGTTTTTTTAATCGGAAAGGGGAGAGCATGTCATATATATATCAAACATTCTTTAATGTTGAGAACGTCGCATACTCTTTTCATATATATAGAGTGAGTAAAAATATACAGTCCAAGTTTCTTGAAAAAATGCGGTTTTTTTCAATGAATACCCTGTATTTCGAAAAAGAATCGGTTAATTTTCTTGAATTTTTTATATAATGTACGTTTTGAGAAGTCCGAGACATTGTCATCAATATTAGCATAGGTCTCCGGACTCGTTTGTCGGCTATATACTTTTGAATGTACGGATTTTATTGATACCCGATATACTCCATTGGAGTCCAAAATGGGCTATTTTCCAATAATTCATGTTGAAAAATATTCGGGCTAGATTAGTGCGGTACCTAGTCCAAAAATGCAATACCTTATATACAGGGTGAATTAAATGTTTTTCATTTGAAAGCCCTGTTTCCGAAGAAACTAGAGAAAATTGAAATGTATCAGAAGCAATAACTCTCTCAAGGTTGGAACTAATTCTACAGTATTTGAAAGCTATTTCAATTCAGATGGAGAAATATTTTATATGATTTCTGTGAAATGTGTAAAGTTTATACAAAAAAAGATATATTTTCCAATCAGCCCGACGAAAACCTAGGAATAGGATATTTAGCATATAATCAACAAAATTCTACAAGAAAGTCCGCGATAGTAAATATTTCCTTTTTTTGGACGTTTATTCAATGAACTAATTTTGAAATGTAATTGAATATATTTCACACAAAAAATATGAATAAATATAATTAAAGAAACTTTCTGAAGACGAGCTGTTATTGAATTGCACTGAAAAGGAAAAAATAATATTTCTTTAAGGGTGCACGTTATTCTGTGACTGGTAGATTAAAAAACTTGTCGCTCAAGAATTCATATTTGTATTCAAACTGAAAACATTGCAGAGCAAGCTTTTGAATCTCAGAATAGCGTGACACCACTAGAGAATTTTTTTTTCCATTTCAGTGCAATGTAAGAAAGTCTTTAGAATGTTTTCATTTATTCAATTCTTTTTATCATCCATGAAATCAACCAGCTTGAATAATTGAATTTTGACAAAATATTCGAAGTGTCTGACCCCACAAAATCCTTCATATTAATTTTGAATACAATTGAATCATACCTATATATCACAAAATTCGTTCGCCATTTCAAATACTTGAATTTTGTCACAAAAAACATGATCTCCGGCCCCAAAAACACATTCATTCCAATTTTTAATAAAATCAATTCATAAATCATAAAACTCGTCTGCCATCTTGAAGCCGCCATTTGAAGTTATTGGATTTTCACAAAACAATTACGATCTCTAACCCCAAAAACCTCTACGATCCAATTTTGAATAGAATCGAATCATAATTCACACATCTTGTCCGCCATTTTGGACCCGCCATTTTGCCTTTTTTAATTTGGACCCAATTTGATTAATATTAGGCCATAAATTACAAAAATCCTTCGCTATTTTGGCCGCCATCTTGTTTTTTTTTATAAAAATATGTCAAATTCAAGTTGATTGGACAAGTGGAAGTGGGTCAAACGATCGCCAGATTTGTCCCTGACAAACAGACAAACAGGAATCGAATAAATAAAAGCTTGTATAAAAAATACACTTTTCACATTTACTAGTCGAGAAAATGAAACATTGTGTGAAATGTTCCTGCTTTATAATTCCTTTACCATGGTTATTATTGAAGATATATTGAAAACTTCTGTGCGGAGAATATATATTTATCACTTCGGAAAAGATTTATTTTGGAATATTGTTCACTGAAGAACAACCTTGCACGAGAGATTTTCCTAATTGAGTGTACTGTTTTTTTTTAATGGTGTCAAGAAAAAACATCCACACCTCAATTGCGGTTTCCTTCGTTCGAATGATTTTAATTAGGTGTTAAATGTTTAGGGTAAACTTTTCGCAAGTACTTCTTTCGTCCTTTCTTGAAGGAGGCTCTGGAAACAAAATACGTTTCCAATGTTTACAGGTAAGAACTGTCAGTTTTCATCGAATGATAGGTGTGTTTAGGAGTGTTATTCATCGAGAACGCCTGAATCTTTCTCTAGTCGGAAAATCAGTTCTTCATGCTTTCATTATGCCAATTCGTAATAGATCCATTTGTTACGTGTGTGACAGACAATTTCCCAGTAGACAAATGTGTCGGATTCTTGGAGACAATAATTTTCCTGTTCAGGAGTTGGCTGTTGCTAGGCGAGATGCTGCAGGAAGGCCTCAAGAAGACATCAATGCCAACACTAGGCTGTGTTTCAATTGTAATTTGTTGATTCGAAATGAAATACAAGCCTTAGAAAACGACCCAGGTGTTCTCCGATTAAATGTATTAACTTCGAGCAATACTTGTTTCATATGTGATTCTCGACATAACATTCAGCGGGTAACTACAGATTGTAGAGAGAATATTTATGTTTCGACCGATATTTTTGTTCCTGATAATGTGAGGGTGTGCCCTCATCACCTGAATGAAAATGGATACCTTTTAGATGTTTTACATGCAGGCTTGAGGTACGTGAATAGACCATATATTCTGAAAGGAATGCAGCTCCAACAATTTATGGAAGGTCTGAGAGAGGCGGCAAAAAAACACACATCCAAAGATTTCGAGGACATCAATTCTTTTTCCGATGAAGAATTCATATCTCTTACTTCATTGAGTAAAGTGCAATTCAACGAATTATATGAATTTTGTGATCCTATTATGCGAGGAAATGTGAGATACATTACCAGAAAACATTTGTTAACCTTTCTCTTGAAATTGCGTCAGGGTATTTCTGACGATTTTCTCAAAGTGATATTTCAATATCCCACCCGCCAGGACACCAGTCTCATTATATCTAATGTCAGGATTTCATTGACACAAAGATTTGTACCAAACAATTTGGGCTTTAATGCTATAACCAGAGAAAACTATATCACAAGACACGTCACAGAATTTGTCAATGAACTCTATAACCCCAACCCTAACCAACCAAAAGCAATAGCTTATATCGATTGTACTTATAGTAAAATCGAAAAAAATAGTAATTTCAGAATTCTCAGGCAATCCTATTGTTTTCATAAAAAAGACCATATGGTGAAACCGGAAGTAATTGTTGCTCCAGACGGGTATATCCTGGCCATTCAAGGACCTTATTTTTCAGACATCAAAAACAATGATGCCACTATATTGAACCAGGAGTTCGAGAGGGACATCGAAGGTATCAGGACCTGGTTTCAGGATGGGGATATTTTTATAGTGGACAGGGGTTATCGCGACTCGACACCATTATTCGAACAACTTGGTATTAATTATCATATGCCCCCATTTCTCACACGAGGTCATAGACAATTTACTACCGACGAAGCGAATAGTTCTAGGTTAATAACCAAAATCAATTTTTAAATTCTTCAAAGGGACAATATCCACAACACATGTTGTAAACTTGGGTGACTTCTATCGCATAGCTGGTGCGTTGATAAATCGTTTTCATCGTCTGATAACAATGCCAGGGACCAATATTCAGTTTGCTAGACGAATGTTAGAGCGCTTTAATGATGAGAATGTTGTTCAAGCTAAAGTTGAAGCCGAAAACCTACAAAATAGGATTGGTCGATGGGTGCAATTGGACCACACCCACGTTCGAAACTTTCCACGTCTGACGATGGAATATTTGAAGGATCTGACTATTGGGGTGTATCAGATACAGCTATCTCCATCTTATATTCAGGAAAAACTCCAGAGGCAAGAACAAGATATATTGGAATTAGATGTTTTGGAACAAGAAAGACTTGTAAGATTCCGGGCATTTTCTAGGTTTCGAAATGCGACAAAATATATGTTATGGATTGCCTACAACACAGAAGAAAATGACGACGATACTCCCATTATGGGTTATTACTGTACCTGCAAATCTGGTTCAAGAACATTAGGAACTTGTGCCCATGTTGCAAGTGTTTTGTGGTTCTTGGGATATGCAAGACGTTCATTTTCCTTCGACGTGTCTTTTTGGATTCATTGCTGATGCTGCTCACAGAAGAGCTCCAGATGATATTGGTATTCAAATCATAGAACAATGAAACCTTTCATTACAATAACTTTCTAACTTTTAGCAAAATAATAAGTTTTTTTTAAGACACTTCATCTAGTTTTCTCTGAAACAATAACATACTCCCATTTCAAATTGGAAACAGACTGCCAAAACTCAACTTTTTTCACAATACCAAGAAAATGGACAGCAGAAAAAAAGTCGATTCAATTATATTCCTCTCAATAACACTTAATCATCATAGAATACATTTGGAATATTAGAGAATCGTGTTTGGCGTATTTTCCCCATACATAGTGAAATAGGCCTACAGGGGATACCACTAAAAAATACGCACCTGCAACTCTACCTCTTGGGTGGTGTGGAAACGAGTTGATTCATATCGTATGATATGATAATCCAAAAAATTATATAAGATTCATCAATGTCTGTTGCCTTAGTTCCAACCACCCTCTTATATCGCGGGGTCTTTGAATCTGTTATAGAATAAGTTTACACCCCTAAAGAAATTATTTTTTCCTTTTTAGTGCAACTCAATAAAATCTTATATTAATAAAGTTTCTTCATTTATATTTATTCATATTTTTTGTGAAAAATTATTCAAATACATTTCAAACTTGGTTCAATGAAGAAACTACCACAAAACGTACATATTTCTTTTCGCGGACTTGTAGAATTTTGGGAGGTATAATACCTTCACCATTCATTTGTTCATTGAGTACTAAATATCCCAATTTTGTAGAAACCGCACATTTAACAGAAATCATATAAAATATTTCTCCATCTGAATTGAAATGCTTTCAAATACTGTAGAATTAGTTCCAACCTTGAGAGAGTTATTGCTTCTGATACATTTCAATTTTCTCTAGTTTCTTCGGAAACAGGGCTTTCAAATGAAAAACATTTAATTCACCCTGTATATAAGGTATTGCATTTTTGGACTAGGTACCGCACTAATCTAGCCCGAATATTTTTCAACATGAATTGTTGGAAAATAGCCCATTTTGGACTCCAATGGAGTATATCGGATATCAATAAAATCCGTACATTCAAAAGTATATAGCCGACAAACGAGTCCGGAGACCTATGCTAATATTGATGACAATATCTCGGACTCCTCAAATCGTACATTATATCAAAAATTCAAGAAAATTAACCGATTCTTTTTCGAAATACAGGGTATTCATTGGAAAAAACCGCATTTTTTCAAGAAACTTGGACTGTATCTTTTTACTCACTCTATATATATGAAATGAGTATGCGACGTTCTCAACATTAAAGAATGTTTGATATATATGTGACATGCTCTCCCCTTTACGATTAAAAAAACTATGGGTTGACGTACCCCTATTTTCGAACCACCCTGTATATAAAAAAAATGTCAGTAAACTTCGATCGAGATTGAGGAAGTTCGTCCATGCTCAATTGGATCTTTAATTCTCATGAAAGAACTCACCCTGGTTGTTTTAAAATTAATCGAATTGGATTTTTCTTTGTTCACCCTGTTGTAGAGCCCAAAACGTAAAATTATAATGGATACGAGATCAAGATGACATTGTACCATCATTCAGGCATGTTATTCCATGAATAAATGGGCGTTTTGTCAATTCTCGGAGTTGTTGAAAATTCTGAGCAGAAAACTTCACTTTTCATCTTTGACACCCTGTATCTCGAAAACTAGTCAGCCGATTTCTTTGTGCCCATGGACACTTTTGCTTAGGGAGTCAAGATCTACATCATACCAAAAATTCAGGGAATTTAACCGAAAGCCATTTTCCATAAGGAAAGTGCGGGGTCCTTTATACAACACACTTCCAGAGGCTCTACAAAATATCACAAGTCTGTTCGTTTGAAATCGTACCTCAAAGAAAATGAACTAAAATAATAAATAGCTACTAATTATAATTTCATCGATATCTATGAAAACGTCCAATAATGTCATTTGCATTTTATATTAACAATTAGTTTAATTTAACATTTTATATTTTCATATCTTTTCATTTCTACATTTTTACATCGTCACATTTTTATATATAAACAATTTTACTTTTTCATATTTTTACATCTTTACATTTCAACATTTCCATTTTTACATTTCTAAGGTTATTTCTAAGGTTTAATCCATCGGAGACGATCCATCGCATACAGTGGAGGTGAGATTCAATAGGAAATTCAAAAAAACTTACAGTCTATCTCCACCAAAAATATTCTTTATTGTAGCTGTCATGCAGTCAGAAGACTGATATCACGTTGATATCATGTAGTCAGAAGACTAACATTAAGGGGGAGGTCATGTTTCGAAGGATTAAACCTTCATCTTCAACAAAAAATATGAGTTAGTTACAAGTCGATCTAAGGAAAAACAAAATGGTTACCAAAGAGTAATGAATAACAATAAAATGTGTGAACCTACCATATTATGGTGGAAAAATCACATTCAATGGGAAAAGTTTTTCTTAAACTAAAATTTTGGTCCTAACACAAGACCATGTGGTCCGCATCTGGAGCGGAGGCCACAACCACCAATGTCAGGGACCATGGTTGGTCCATCCAACAATAAAAATTTTTCATAATAAATAAATTTTTAAAAAATTGTGACCATGCAGCAATTGTTTACAAAGTAACAAGTAGGAAGAGGAAGTGACAATAAATTTGACATGAATGACATCTGTCATGTGGACAGTCCTGACTCAAGGTGAAAGAGAAGAGAGTGAAATGTCCCATGGTTCATAGAACAAGAAAATTGAGAAAATGACATCTGCAGACAGAACCATAGAACGAACGAATAAATGTTTTCATTTGTAAAGATTATTGGGTATTTAATAAAAACTTTAACCAAAAAATTCAAGTGAATCATTGAAAATTAAGTGGAATGAAACAGGTATCAAAATAGTAACGAGTTAAAACGTTTCAAACTGTCAAACTGGGTCTGTTCGTTCAAACATTGTGAATCTGAATTTTTAATCGCTTTATTAATTTCAGGAGTATCAAGTAAGTTGAGTCTCTACTATGTTCTTATATTTTTTAATCTTTATATTTACTTATTCATTTATATTTTTAATTTTATATTAATAATCGTTACTTTTTTATATTCACATGTCTTTATATCTCAATATATTAAAAAAAATTGTATTTATAATCTTCACATTTTTATATTTTCATGATTTTATACTTTTATAGTTTCACATTGATGTATGTTTAAATTTATATTTTTATGAAATATTTATTCGCGAAGCAAGTGCTTTGCGCTTATCGCAAAACTACTTCATTCCACCATGTAGCCATTGTCTTGTTTGTATTAAGTTTTGTGTGTGAATGAAGTTATTATTACTTTAATTGTTTCGGATATTCTGTGTTTTCATTTAACAGTGTACTTATGTAGATTCATTGTATATGCTTCTCATTATTAGAACTATTTTTTTAGTACTACCACTGTGATCATATTAGAATTTTCTATTTAAAAAAAAGAATTCCAATTAAATTTCAACTGTACTATGTTTTTTAGCAAATTTGCAAATACCGATCGAACTGGTAAATAAACTTTTTCACCAAGGTTCATTTTTATGATGATCTATTCACAAAAATTCTACTATCATAAAAACCGTTCATCGTCCTAAAATAACAAGCCGTCATTCAACAAAATTTAAAACATTATATCAGAAATGCATTTCTAGCCGTCGGGTATTTTGTCGCCATTTTTTCATAGAATTTGAACGCATCATTTTAATTTGAAAAAAAAATGGACTTCCGCTATACAGCACGTTTATTCCCTTCGGGCGATTGCGATTTGTTTGATGTTTGTTTTATTTTCGAAACAGGTGTAAATTGAATAGGAGTAAATGGGAAATAATAGTGAACGAATATTTGTTCCAAACTTGTTTTTATCCTAATTGGGTATACATATATCAGTTGCAGCGGTCACACAAAGAAAAAAACTATGAAATATGTTTGGTGTAACTCACGTGCAATAATAAACTTGAGTACCTCAATATTGCTATGTCTCTGTGCTATTGAATGACTGTTATGCTCTAAAAATAAAACAGATGCTTCAAAAAATGTTTTCTCCATTGTCTTGGTGTGTGTAGATTTACCAACTATTTTCTCCAATTAGCTTCAAATGGTCTGCTTCATCAAGTTGACTTGAGAATTCTGGTCCTACTACCTTAAATCCGTAGTATCTTTGTTTATTATAATTTTTTATTATTTTTCATTCAGGAGTTACTTTTTTATGTCAGCCTGTGACATGAATAAATAATTTGAATGGAATTGGAAATACTTAGCAGGAGGCCATCATCTTATCAAATGAAAATGGATAATAATTTATAGTCCAACCTTTTGCAAATTCCCTGAATTGTAGTAGTTTTTCTACAAGAATACTCTTTGCAAATTTCAGTCAAAATAGGTGACTACCTGTAGGCTAGCTTCACGGTTTTGCCGATGATCAGTGCAAACCAGATCAGGATGGAGAGCTAGTACTCCTATCCATCACTTTGCAATTGAAGGGTATATACAGGGGAAACGCCCAACTGAGTCCAAAAAGGAAAATTTTCAGGAGAAAGAAAACAAACTTCGAAACGATAGAAATCCGATGCTTCTGTAGCTTTTTGAAAGTTTTTTTTCAATACTCAGTTCAATATGTACTTTTATTAATAGAGTAATGTAAGGATTGTATGTTTATTGCGTAGTTAGTTAGAGGAGTTGGCTGTAGTACTCTTGAGATCCCTCTTCTACACATAATTTCATGAGAACTTCTAGATCAGTACAGTTTTCTTTGGGTAGAGGGATGGGCCTGTGATAGAGTTGGTTGGGTACTTGAAGATCTGGTACGTTTGATTTTCTCATCTGGTTCTTCCGTTGATCTTTCACCAATGACGACGTGAAAAGTCCGTTATATGTTTCCCTATGATCAACGGTTTTGCATTTTGTTTCCAAGAATGTTAACTGTTTTAGTTGCCTTATAGGAAAAGGAACCTTCTTGTACAAATTGGAGGACCGAAAATTACCCCATCCTTTGAACATAACTTGTTCACATGATACCACAACAAACGGATACGGCTTGGTACGGGCGGCTTCTATAGCCTCTCACCAGCCATCTGGGGTTTCAGCCTTTGCATTTTCGGGAATCAACCCCTTGTTTTTGTCGGGCTCCATGAAAGAATGTCCACGCACTGGGTAAGTAATTGTCACATTTTCAAATCTTTTTGATAACACTAATATAGTGAAAGAACTGGAACAGTTTTTTGACAGCAGGATCCAGGTAGGTGTAAAAAAATGATAGAGGATTGAGGCTTCATCATCTATACCCTTCTTTGCGTTGGTTTGATCGTAGGTGTACATTATTGAAGCACCACTTGACAAAATATGCACATTGAAAATATAAAATGATAGCTGTCTTCTGAAGTACACTTCAGCAGAGGTTATATTCGGAGTAGGAAGATTTTTTTCCGAAATCTATAACAATGGCCTCTACAGTTGGCAATTTTCTAGCTTCAGTTTTTGCACGCCTTTTTAATTCATAGAACCACTTCGCCTTCTTCAAATGAAGTCTTCTCTGTTTCTAGCATCCTAACATGCTTCTCTAAGTTTACCATTTCATCACCACTTTTTGCAGCGGTAATTTTCCTATCCAGTTCAGTAATTTTGGCTTTCTGTTCGTCACACCAACAGCACGTTTCGGTTCGTGGGTAGCCAAAAGCGACGAACACAAAGATTTACCTGAATGTTTCATAATACATCTCAAGGTGAGGGTGTTCAGTCAAAAATAACTCACGAAGCTTTTTAACATTCATATTTTCCGAGGGGTACACTTTGTTAGAGTCCTTCAAGACTTTACGTTCTTTTAAGGAGCCATAAAATTGCAATGAGTATTCACGGGTTTGTTGAGATACCTCATAAGGTCTATTGGAATGCTTTCCCCTTCCATCAATCAAACGCTTTAAAACATACTGGCACCTCCACTGCAGTGCCGTCTCTAATCACTTTGTAGCTGTAGGAGCTTTCATTTAATCTAGCATCTTCTTCAGTTTGCCTTGGCCTTCGTCGAAACACAGGCCGTAATGGGATAAGTCCAGATAAGTAACTATTTTGGGCATCATTACCAGTCTCCTGTCCAATATTATTGAATTGTCTTATTGAATCACTTCGTTAGGCGACAGAAATATTCTGAAAGCACTTATACCGTTTTTATTGATTTCCATTTGCTTTTGTCAAGTATTTTTATGAAAAAGATTAGGCACAGAACCACAGGAAACATTCCAAATGTGCACGGACTCTGAGTTGAAGCCAAAGAAAATTTCAACACGTGAAATGAATGAATTTTTCAACATGTGGAATTTGGCATTTCATTATTATTATTGTTATGGTACAGGTAGTACTGAGTAGATCATCTTTGCTCCCCGTTGTCAGGTATACCGGGTGTCCTTGTTCCAATAGATTATCTCAGCCATTTCAGAAGATGAAATTTTGAAAATGCTATGTCTTCAATTCTTTCAAGGAACGTTTAACTGAGAAAAACAAAAATTCAACCTCGCTTCCGGTTTGACCAGAAATGACTCTAACTATTTTATTTCAAATATGTATATTTTTTGCAAATTTTTACTTTTACTCACGATGTATCACACTTTGTATTTCAAATTGAAAGAAATGCAGCAGTCTACGATATTTTGTGTGATCTTGATTTTGACTTCAATAATAATTGATAATTTATGAACAAATACCTTGTTTCTATAACGATTATGATAATCACATCAACATATTGAGCAATTTATGTATGTTGAGATGTTCTGTCATGGAACATAATAGTTATTTATGCAACAAGTGCAAGAGTAGGTCGACGTGTTGTCCAACTCGGCCTGACGGCCTCGTCGGACAATTTCATGTCGAGTGCAATAAACTCCTTTTGCACGAGTTGCATACAATATTTTTTCTAAATTCATGCAAAAACCAAAAAATGTTTCATTTAGGTGGCACTAAACTGTGAGGAAGACATTGTTTGTTCAAATCTATCTGGTAAAAGTAATACATAAACAATTTTGTGTAATTCAGTAGAAGGAACTAATTTCGTTTTTAACACATTGCATTTTCTAGTAATTTCGTAGTCCATTATGTAATGAATATGATTGACAGTTAAATGGAACATGCAACTATTTAAAACGTAATACAATCTCCCAGAAAATGGACTAAATTCGGCACCAATTTGAAAGTTCATGTCTGTCATGATGCCAGAACGACAGATAGAATGACAGATGAGTTCAATAAAGTCTTGATTGCACTCAGTGCCATAAAGACCAGTTTTTCCACCAAATATAGTTCAATAAAGTTTTGTTTTTGCATGAACGTAAAAAAGGAAATATTGCTCATTTACAATCGTCATCAATAAAAAAAACCTAACTCAAGTTGAAATCAACTATGTATTTTGCCGAACATCAAACAAAGAATAAATAGTAGAAGAAACAAAATATTACAAAGAAAGAGGACACAAGAATATAATAACTAGAGCATATATTCGAAATGTTGACGAACTGCTTCTACACATCTTTCAGCTCGGTGGAGTAGTTCACTCGAAGTAACAGTTCTCAACACCTCAGCATTAAGGACTATACCATTCCTTATTTTGTTTTTCAGATCTTCAAAATCAATAGGAGGAATCTGGTGCACACGATCTTTCAAATTCCTTCGAAGGAAGAAATCCAGCGGTGTTAAATCTAGAGACCTTGCAGGCCATCTTATCGGTCCGTGTATGCCGATCCATCTATCTCAAAATGTTTCATTTAAATGATTCCTTACCGCTCTAGCATTGTGGGGGGGGTTCATCATTCAGTTGGAGATGAATGTTTTTACGCATATGTAATGTAGTATTTTCGAGAAAATGAGGAAGTTCATCCCGAAGGGATTCTAGGTACATTCGACAATTGGAAAATATTGGTCCTAAGATTAATCCATCAATCATGCCGCACCATACATTGGCTCCACAGATAAGTTGAAAATTAGTTTGTCTTGGCCAGTTTGGATTATTTTTCGACCAATAATGACAATTATGTCGATTTACAGTTGCATTATTATGGAAACAACTCTCATCTGACCACAAAATCCAGCTGATAATACCATATCCACGTGCCGTAGCTTACCAAGCAAGAAACGCAAGTCTCCTCTCGTAATCTGTGGGTAGTAATCCTTGATGAAGATGAATTTTAAATGGTTTGAATTTGGCAATTTTGAGAATGCGCTTTAATGATGAACGAGAAATTTTAGGGGTAACAGTATATTCCAAACTTACATGGGAAGCTCACATAAATACAGTAACAAAAAACTAAGTACTCACTGTTATATGCTGAGAAACTTAAGGGAAACCGTTTCATTTCATGTATTAAAGCTTCTCTATTATGGATTAGTACAGTCCACCCTTCAATATGGCTTAATATTCTGGGGTACATCAACCTACTTCGATAGAGCCTTCATAGGTCAGAAAAAAATGCTAAGGGCCATGTTTAATATGCCACCATCGATATCGTGTAATCCACTTTATAAAAAAGCAGAGCTACTAACATTACCTAGTCTTTTTATCCTTCAATTGATTTTATATACACAACAGAATAAACATTGTCTTGACAAGAACGAAGACATACATTCTTATAATACAAGATACAAAACAAATATTCGTCAGCCATTTTCACGCCTGGAAATAGGTCAGCACTTACCTAAGCACATTGGAATCAAGTGCTTTAACAAGTTCAGTAACATAATGGAGCTAGATGGGAATATACAACCCAACACCACAAATAGTTTTAGTAAGAAGGTCCAGTCATACTTAGAAGACCAGACATTCTACAGTGTGGAAGAATTCCTTAATTTCTAATTATTGTGCTAGTCCAATATATGTCTCGTGCATACTTTAAATCTATCTATATTTTATATAATTTTACTCAGCAAATTTCGCAATTTTAATATTGTGCTCGTCCAATATGTGTCTATATAAAATATATTTATATATTTATATCATCAATGTTTTTTTTATGTATTTTCTCTGTTTTTTCTTTTTTCTTTGTAATTGACTAGTCGGATAGGTTTGTACATTGTATATTTTAATATGTGTAATGTAAAAGTCTCATAGATGATTAAAGTTCTTTCTTCTTTCTTTCTTCTTTCCTGTTAAATGTTTCTAATAGAGATATGGGGATCAACAACTACTCTTCCTAAAACTGCAACAGTATGCTCTACGTCCGTAGCATTTTTTCATTTATTTAAAGACAGTACGCTTTCTATGAAATGATCCACTTGTTGTCAAATTCGAAGCAAAGCGTGTGAAATGCATAGCGCTTGGCATTCGTCTATCAGGGTATTTCTCTATACGTAAAGCATCCCGACGATTATTTTCGCATTTTCCATAAATCACTATCATATACAATTTCTCTTGATTAGTGAAGTTATCATCATTTTCACGGTTATTCATTCTTGAATGTTAGTTTCTCTGACACGCACACAACTATTGAGAATAATTAACTGTCAAAGTTAAAAACAAATGTATTCCAATGTTTCCGTGGCACATCAAGGTTTTCATTTAAGAAATATTAATTCTTCCAGTTCTACTAAAATTCTTATAATTTGAAATTTGACGTTCCCTTCATCATCTCGAATGCAAAATTGTTCATGAACTATCAATTATTATTGAAGTCAAAATCAAGATTACACAAAATATCGTATCCTACTGCTGCATTTCTTTCAATCTGAAATTTCAATTGTCGTTTTCTCCATCAAATCAAATGTAAAATACAAAGTGTGATACATCGTTCGAAAGATAATTTTGAGTAGGAATCAAAAATTGCAAAAATATGAAGGGTGCTATTTGAAATAAAAAGTTATAGTCACTTCCGGTCAAACCACCACCCAAGTAGAACACCTATATTGGTAAAATATTGGTACATATTGGTAAATATTGTGAACATATTGGCGAAATATTTGAAATGCATATTGGCGAGAAAAAAAATGTGAACATTCGGCGATATTGGTCCAATATTACTTGAATAATATTGGCGAAATATTCTTGAACTAATGTTGGCCTCAAAATGTTCGACGATATTAGTACAATATCGCTGATACAATATTCTGACAATATTGGACAATATTCAAAAGTTATATTGTCGAGAAGTAAAATGTGAACATTTTGCGATATTGGTCGAATATTGTTTGAATATTTCAGAAATAGTTTTGGTGAAATATTCTTAATGGCTTATTTATCGATACTGGTACAATATCATTTGGATATATTGGTGGATATCAATATACCTTGGTGAATTATAAAAATGTCTTTTAGTTGACGAAGGTGACACCAGATTCTGCATTTTGATCGGCATAACCATTGAGTGTGCTGTTTCGAAAACAAGTTATGGGAAGTATTTAATATACTTTCGTAGGTTTTAGAAGACGTTCTATATGTAGAGCCACCTAGCGGATTTTTATCCAGGTTTGATCATGATATAATTTCAATATATTTCATTGAATATTCGGCCAATATTGAAATTTCATCTCAATCTAGATGTGGGAAACAATATGAAGACAATATTGTTTTAACGATATCGAAAAATATTATAGAAACAATATTGACCCAATATTAATTAATAAGATTTGTTGAATACTGGCGAAATGATATTCAACCAATGTGTAATCACACTTGGAGATACAATATAGTTTTTATTCCTAGAATCGATATGAGGGGAATATTAGGATTGCAATATTTATTCTAGAAGTTAAAAACGATGTGAAGACAATACTGTTTTATCGATATTAGTAAATATCATTCAACTAATATTGACTCAATATGAGTTATTACAATTTGTCAAACAAAGTGGAAATGATATTCAACCAATATTCTAACAAACTTGGAAATACAATATAGTTTTTTCTCCTATAATCGGTATGCCTGGAATATTGCAATATTTATTCTAGATGTGGATAACAATATTTAACCAATATTGTATTATCGATATTGGTAGAAATTATTCAACCAATGTTGACCCAATATTTCGTGTGACAATCTACATTCAAAACTATTTCAACCAATATTCCACCAATATTATTAATATAATATTGTATTTTGAATATTCACCCATATTGGACCAATATTGATTTTTCATTTACAATATATCTATATTGGCCCAATATGGAACCAAGATTCAGCCGATATGATGTGCTACCTGGGAAGTAACTTCAATTATTGAATGGCGTTTTTTCGGGTTTTTAGGTCGACGTTTATTTAGAGAAAATCTCGACGTTTCGCCAACACGAGTGGTTGGCATTTTCAAGAGAAATGTTTACGTCAGGCTAAAAACCCAAAAAACCATCATTCATTTAACGATGGCCGCGAAAGCCTTTCACAACTTCAATTATTGTTTTTCTCAGTTGAAGATGTCTTTTACGAATTGAAGATGAGTGTACCAACTATGGTAACAGATTTTTTTCTATATTATCCTTGTGTCCTATTTGGTAGGGTAATCCAAGAGGATTGTGTTTTGTCATTCTTCGAAATTTTTATTTGCGTCATATCACTTTGTCATATTCAAGTATTAGAAATTCCAATTGAAGGAAAATTCTTGAATTCTGCATAGTATTTTTTTCTTATTCACTGTACTTCTCCTGTCGTGACGGCCAAATGCGATCAAAACGAAAAGTGATTTTTTCATGGTCCACTCCCACTGAAACCATGACTAAGGCTGAATTCTCCGCTGGAATTGCGTCTTTTCAATACATCTGATTAGTTTGAAAGCACGTATAGGCGATTCGTTCTTCTTATTCAGCACAATACAGTACGCTACATCGATCATGCATAGAAATAGTGAGGGTTCTCTATTTTATTAACCGCAAAATGGACTTACTCCAGACCCCGATGCTACTGAATTACGATGGAAATAGAAGGGATTGCATCATTGGTGTCTCGTCAGTATCCTTCAAGGGTGTGCTTTTCTCTCAAAAATTATTTATTCAAGTATTACCTGGATATATCGTCGATACATTGAATGATGCAAATTGTTGAATAATTTCAAGTGAGCGAGTTCAGCCATGTTCAACATTAACGAAGACAACTCATAAGTAAGTCTTGTAGGGTGAAAGTCTCAGGTTCAATTCCACTTCGAAAGTAAAGGCCTCCATTGCCTTCATTTTACGAAGACTTCTAGAAACGAAGTTTGAAGAAAGGCTATCTTGTAGGAACACTTAGTCTTCAGGACGACAACGTCCTACCATGATTATCATCCATAAGGAAGAGGAAGGCAACCAAACAATGTCTGGTTGGACATGCTAACAGCCTTCAACAAGGTCTGGTCAAAAGGAATCATTACTGTGATGAAGGGCAAGTATGCTTTCATCAAATACTCAACTCCTTCATCGAGAGCAGGTGTTCTTGTGTGCGGGTAAATGAGAACAACTCAAGATTATATCTAGCCAGAGCCTGAATGCCTCAGAGCTCAAGCTTATCAACTCATTCGTGTTCTTTTTACCCAGACATATGACTCTCCAACCTAGATTTCGACGAATGTGGTTCTGTATGCAGATGACGCTGTAATATATGCCTATCCGTTTTGGAGCCATTTGGTATCTGCAAAGCTGAAATTCAACCTGGATCGGTTGGTCACATCTGGAGAATGATAACCCATCAGTGGTAGTCGATGTGGGGAGGCTGCTGCTGCAGCCAGTCAAACATGCCCCCCCACTGGCCCTTTTTACATCCCCTGGTCTTCTCATCTGTGGTATTCTGCCTACCTATGTACTTCACCTGCTCTCCTAGATTTGTGTTCCCACATTCTGTTCTCAAAATATGTGGGTTGTAGTGTGTGGGAGCTTGCCAAGGGATCTAGTTCTATCGATCGTTTTTCGATATTTTTCGAAATTCTGAAGTGTAGTGATTTTTTCAATACCATAACTTCAATACGTTTAGAACTATAAATGGACGCCAATAATGTGAATACTACGAGTTTAAGAGGAATTCGTCAGATGCTGATCTCTTAATTATCATTGAATCCGTTCAAAACTACAATTGGATCCCAATAATTTGAATAATACGACTAATGCAAGGCATGGGAAAATTTGAGGGATTGGGGGTTGGAGGGGGTTGGAGAATGGGTTAAAGGAGGTTGGAGGAGGTTGGAGGAGGTTGGAGGGGTTTGGAGGGGGTTGTAAAGGGGTTAGAGGGGGAAATGGGGTGTGAATTGATAACAAATCTGGGATCGAAGGGCTTGTGAAATTTTGCAGAAGGGTGGAGGAGGGGGAAACTCATGGTGTGAAGTGATCTGAAAAATCAAAAAATTAATTTACATATTTCATAGACTCACAAGAGATGGTCAAAAGAGGTACCTTGTGAGATTTGAAAATATATTGTCATTTTTGAGTTTTTGGTGGTTTTATAAAAAAAACTCAATATTCTGTTCATTTTCCGGAATATAAAAAAAATTTCATGGTGACTTTTTTTAGATCATTTTGAATAAAATTACAATGTTTCAGAGATGTGCCGATCACTGACAAAAAGTGCTCCAGAGCACTAAGTAAGAAGTCTTTAAATAAAGTGCTCGGGGAGCACTCGTCATTAAGCACTTCCAATGGTAAAGTGTTCGCGAGCACTGAACAGTTTCAGAAAGTGCTTAAAAATATCGAGCACTAAGCACTGATCACATAAGCACTCTTGAGTTTTGAATGCAGAATGATGGCCTATGAAAATGATCTTAGACGACAATATTTTTATAGAACTTTCCAGCTACTCTAAAAAACCAGAAACAGAATAACTACTCTGAAAAGAAAAATTGCATCTCTTTAATATTTGATATTTCGAATTTTAATTAATTAATATTTTCACAATCATGTATTAGTACTGTCTTAGTACCTGGTTGTAATAGTAACTAAAATATGCTGTTGTTCGAATAGTATTTATTAATAATGATTCATATTATACTATAATTTATATATTCAAGCATAGGTACTTCAGATCCTAAAGTAACAGTGAAATAAATATATTTCGCGAATAATAACGTATCAAGCATAAACAACGCAAAAATTAAATAATTTTATAGTTAAAAACAAATATTTATCAGTCACAAAAACTAAAAAGTAAAATAACACATTCCCAACACAAATGAAAATTAAAAGAGTTTCTTTCTATAAATAAAACGTTTCGAAATTTGAGTTAGCTTTAAGAACTAAATTTTGAAAATTAGTATCGTTTAAAGCATGGCGTTTGGGCGCGTTTATGATTGACACAAACGAAAATATGCGTTTTACTGGTGCACTAAATGATCAAACTGAAAGATATAGAGGTCGCAGACGCATATTAGGAATTTTACCATTTCTACAATTATATGTCTGGATCAAATCTTGCAACTCAAATTTTTACACAACTATCCCGACTTGAAATTCCGCAGATGAAAATGTGTGATGACATTTTATATGGATAATGATATACCACTCTGTCCTCTGTACATCTGTTCAAGGACAGAGAGTTTTTCGATATCTTGTTTTGTTTTTGAGGTTTTGAGGCATTCACATTTTTTTTATTTTTTTTATTTTTTTCCACCTTTCCATAGAGTTTGAGAAAATGGTCTGGTTATATCAGTGTGGCTTGTGGAGCAACCAAAGTAATTTCAACATTTTCATTTGTTTCATCAGTACGGTCTCCATGTTTTTAAATATTTCCGGAAACATTGATTCATTATAAACCGTTTCTGAGAATATGGATTTGTTGATTAAATTATACAATGTCATTATACAAAGCTGAAATTAGAATTCGTTATTGAATCTGCATTTGGGGCAAAACTCCATCAGAAACTGAGGTTTTCATAGCCCAAAAAACGGTACTGAGGAGTATGATAGGAATGAAATCACCGAGAGACATGCGTCAATGCCTTTAAAATGCGTCAATGCCTTTAAAAATCATACAATCCAGACTGTTCCCTCCCTATACATCATGGAAACATGTATGTATGTCTTGAAAAACATTGGAGAATTCAAAGTGAGATCCGAAGTTCACAATGTCAATACCAGACAGAAAAATAATATTTCTGTACCACAATGTAAAACCAATGTTTATTTTGATAGTCTTACGATTATGGGACCGAAACTTTTCAACTCACTACCATATGAAATAAAAGAATGTAAATTGGAATCATCATTCAGGAATCGTTTGAAATTGTACTTAGCTGATAGGTGTTTTTATAATGTGAACATGTTTCTACCGTAATGTATACCGAATGTAGTTGTGTCGTGTTAATTGGAAGTGTTATTAATATCGATTTTATTTATATCCGTAACATTTATGCATACAGTCCATCCGACTGTCTCACTGTCTTCACTATTTTGACTATTCCTATACAATCATGTATTGTCTTAAAGGAAAATAAGTGAATTGAATTGAATTGAAGATATTTTGTATTTTCCAAAGTGGAATGGGTAAATTAATTAGTCGCAATGTACTAGCTTTTTTATATGACTACCTAAATAAATATCTCACATGAAACCCCCTGGCCACATCGATTCGCCGTCCTTGATTGCCCTATGGCATCAACCGCAAAATTAACTTATATCCAACCCCCCGATCCAGTTATTCGTTTTACGCAAGAGAGTCACAGGCACACTCGAAGAATGCGTGAGGCCTAACGCTAACCGGTGTCGATTCCAATAAAGCCAGTAATTTCATCATTTCTTCAGTTTGTGTTTGTCATCGTGGTTAGTTCTTGCTGGAGGGGTACAAAATACTATTGTCTGAAGACATGGTTGAGCTGAGCGGACAAAAAGGGAAGTCACGTCGTGTCGAATACAGTTTATCTGTATTTCGCGAAATGATTAATTAAGAAACAACAGACTGTCAGCAATACCAGCCATGAAATAATTATTAGTGGAAGCATAATTAGCCTCTTCTACCGGAATGCCTTCAAATTCCAAAGGAAGGGTTATTCCTAATGTTTTGTCACATCATACAGTGAAAAAAAAAACAATTAATCTTTTTTGACTGGAGTATGCCTAAGAATCACGATAATGAGGTAAAATCCCAAATTATCCGTTGAAAGTGATTTGTTCATCGATGGTAATTGGGATACGAAAAACCCGTTGATGGAAAGGAAGAAGATGCAATGGATGCCCATCTCGATTTCCCGATTTGACCTATGAGATTTTTATATGGGTCATTCGGAAAACGTTGTGTGATTCATGAAATATCACCATGATTGAAAATTCACTAGAATGATAAATCCAACTCAAAGAAAAATATACAGGATGTTACATTCACAACAAAAGAATTGGTGCGATTTAGTGAAAAACAGAAAAATTGATATTGTTCATTAGATGCATATATGGAAAATTAACAAATGTTTAAGAAAATAATAGAAATAACGAATTAATTATGGAGTTTAAAAATTATAGCGACTGATCTAACTATAGCCAAATTCAACTTCTTTTGAAATAAAACCAAGCATTGAAACAGTGACGCAAAGATATATAAGAGGAAATAAGTGAAACGCAGAGAAAAAAGTCTCCTATCAAATGTGAAGTGAGCATAATTTTCAAATAATGAGTTATATTTGGTTTTAATTTTTTTTTTCTGTAATTTTATCATAAACTCCCATAAAAAAGTGTGAATTTTTATGCTTGAATTCCATATAGAAAACCAATTTCTCATTTTTTCTCAGAGAGTATATCTCCCAATGAAATTCCATTTCAGCGCGGCCGAATCTATAAAAGAAACCGAAAGCGGAGCTAAAATCATCCAAAGACAAACTGACGACAAACTTCGATTTCCAAGAAGGGATCCCACCTCAGGTCAAGGAGATGGTCAGGCTGAGGTAACGTTTCCAGAGAACACTGACGCCCGATGACAAGTGACAGTTCAATCTCGTGGCTCCACAGCTAAGAGACAAACTGAAGGTACCCAGAGAGCAACCGTGGTCTGAACGTTTGGACGAACTCAACGCCGAAGACAACTCCTTATGAAGAATGCGAAAAGTCCTCAGGAACAGCCAGAGAAAACCATGCAATCCCCATAATGGTGAGATGGGCCTAGTTTTCACGGAGACGGATTGGACAGAAGCGTTTGCGGACTACTTCGAACGTCAGTGTCGTGAAAACGGGGTCGATTATACTGATGAAGTTGGTGACTTGGAAGCGCACATAGACCAGACAATCAGACGCCTCAGTAGAACTGACGATTTAGACATTCTTCTGGAGCCGACATCTTCAGAAGGAATCAAGAACATAAATAGACCATCCATGACCAGGAAAGCACTGGGCCCGGACGACATATCAGTCAGGGCACTGAAAGCCTTACCACGGAAAGGACTAGCTGCCTTGACAAACATCATTAACGCTTTACTCAAACTCAGATACCCAGCTGGAAAGGAGCAACGGTCATTATGAATCCGAAACCCAACAATAAACACACATTTCCGCGAAACCACCGTCCCAACAGCCTAACACCTGCGATGAGCAAGGTCGCAGAAAGAGTGATCCAGGATCGACATTGAAGTTCAAACATCAGACCAACAAGCTGGAACCGTGGTACAATCGTTGGAAGATCGAAAAAAATGCAGACAAAAGCAATGTCATAATGTTCACGAGTCGACGTAGGTCACCAACGACTAGAGAATTCCATGGGTAGACGAAGCCGTTTACATAGGAGTAACTTCGGACAAGAAACTTACGTTTCAGAATCACGTCTTCTACAGATTAGCACTTGCGGAAGCCGCAAAGCATAAACTATGGCCACTCATCGGATGTAGTAGCAACATGGCATTCGAATTGAAACTACGCCACATCAGGATAATCCCACTTCCCACTGCCAATCGTACTGTACATGTCCACTGCACGAACACGCATAGTCGAAGGATGTAAACCTTCTTAAATGTCTGCCTAAGAATGGCAACGGACGCACCACGATACATGCCTATATAAATGTTTATATACCGAGACTTAGACATCCATCCAGACTTCATCAACAGGCTGATCAGACAACATGCGGGGACTACTCTAGACAGAGTAGAGACCCACACGAACCCGCTGCTCATGGAGCTCAATGAGAACAGACGTGAGCAAGACGACAGTGACAGAGACAAATACAGACGACCAGTGAACCAGGAGACAACGACACCCCTGAAGAAGTTCGACAGAAGCAGAATCTTTGGCGTCGCCAACGTCATCTTCAACAGGTTTTACATCATGACTAATCATACATTTATGTTTCAGGTATCAAGAAGAACCGACATGGAAGTAAATTAGGTGAATTCAATCATACTTCAATTGGCACTCAGCCAAGTATTTTTTCAGACCTTCAGCCTGTTTTAGGAGGGCATTATGCACACAAAATCAAAAATTCATAGGTCAAAATTCGTAAAAGTCAACTCAAATCAATCAGCAATTTGGGCTGTACACTCAATATCTAACGATCAGATTTTGTTCTGCTGATCGCCAGTCATCGAGATGAGGAACATCTTTAACGAGTGGGGGTGGTGGAAGGGGGGGCTCATCCTTCCGGGCCACAACCGTAGAAGGTGCATGGTGGCTGAAATCAGTTGGTGTTGGGTTGTGATCTAAGTAGCATCTTGCGATATAAACTTACTTTTTGGCAAAAGTGTTGAAGTATAGAACAAGGACATTTGAATAAACTTTGAATTTTTTGAAGCTTCTCCTTAATCCTGATTATGGGAAAATAAAATCTGAAACGAGACTCTGCAAGTGTAAAAATTACCTTAATGTTTTTTGATACTCAGACCAGCGGGGTGGACTTAATAAACTTTCCTTTTTTTTATGTATTGACATCAACACCACCATTTTTCATGATCTCTCTCCAAAAGAAAAGAACACAATTGAATTTTTTTTGGTCTTTCATTTGCCAGTGTTATGACACACAGAAAATCACAGTCTGAAACATCGTTGATGAACGCATTTTAGAGATCAATGATATTACAATTTTCATAATATCATTATTTCATTGAGTATCAGTGGTGTTGATTATTGAACTAGGTGTGGCCTTTTCGTTGGCAATGGAAATAATCTCTCGCTCACCTGGATCCCTGCCTTCTCACGTCTTCCCAATTGCGCAACAACGGAACAACCACCTGTTCCTTGAAAGTGGACTGTATCTAGGGTAGGTATAATGGTCCAGTGTTCCAGAGATCCGCACATGCAAACACTTATATCTGCTTGTAGAGAAGCAAAATGCTTATATAGACATAAAACGAGCTTGAGAGCCCATAACGTCCTGCTAAACAGCATGTATGTTCAACCTTCTATCTCTCTATTTTATCGTATCGATTTTCAACTATCAGCTGTTGCAGTAATTCGATATCATACGACCAAATAAAAAATTATGAAATGCAAATAAACCAATAAAACCACTACCCACTACTACCACTGATAATAGTACCACTACCCAAGCTGTTTTTTTATCTACCATCTCAAATCAAATAAACAGGTGTACGGAACAATCTAGATTTGAATATCATTTCACTTCAGTACTGCTTTGAGAAATGAAATAGTTACTCTATAGCATTTTTCTTTTACTCACCCAGTATATTTAAATAAAATTTCAAAATGCTATTTTATTGCACAAGATTATTTCATTTTAATTGTCGGTGATCAGTATAATTATTTATTCGAGTTTGTGATAGTATGGATTTTATTCATTTTATTTCTGGAAATATTCAATCACATTTTGACGTGTCAAAAATTAAATGATATTCGACAGGACTCATTTAATATTATTCAATTAATAGATATTTTCCAATTCCGTATTTAGTTTTCAAGTTTTCGTTAAAACTTTGAAAAGGTCCGTCATATCCCGAAATAAAATCAGCTATCAATTTTCACCCACTGAATATTTATTTTACCATCACCTGTTCGTTCAGCGACCAAAGCTTTCCATCAAAACTATACTTCTATACTATTCTGACGAATACGCATATGAGTTAAAATGTATCATAGTCCTGAACTGAACAACAATTACATTGAGGTTGATTCTGTAAACAAATGAAAATCTTTTAGCGTTTATTGACTCATTGTACAATCATTTGATTGTCACCGAAATGAATAATATTGTACGTACCTAGATGTTATTTTTTATATTTATTTCTTTGTATTATTATGTTTCTGGTTCTCACAATAATATTTGTTATTAATTTCAGAGTCTTTAGATCATATTTCGAGATGGTATTGTTTTGTTTTCATTTTCAAGAGTATAGGTTAACCTAGTGGATGACTGGTGACATTCAGATTGTGGACACTTATCAGCTGTTCCAGCGAATATAGCGCCGTTTCTAATTCTAGTTTTGTTTCATTGACTGTCAGGTTACTTGGAGTGGAATCTTGGTTCATTCGACATTTATTGTTGTACCGAACTTGTTCCATACTATCCTCGTGTGAATGAGAGAAACGTTATTTTAATTTTCGACTGTTGGGAACACCGATTGTCACTCCCACCTTTTCATACAAAATGTTTCTGGGGGAAACAGTTCCGATGAGGAAGGTAGACATTTTGATGTGGGTAAGATCAACGAGACGCCGAGGGGATCAGTAGTCCCACATAGTCTTTTCGTATCTTCAAGTTTGGGGATATGCCCCTTTTTAGTGTTTCGAAATAAATAATTTCGTCACTTTTTGTTTACCCTCTGGAGTAAAGAGGTATGTACTTTATAGTAATTTCATTATGTCTTTTGTCTTCTCCACCACAATTTTTTTTTCACTCATCACTTGTTGAAATGGGTTATCATTTTACCTATTTCACAGGGTCTTACCGGACGGCTTGTGTCACTCTTACCGGACGATCTGTTTCACTCATACCAGACGGTTTGTTTCACCTTTACCGGATGTCCTAGTCCGTTTCTTGCTGGCCTATTTTGTTCCTGTTGGAGGGCTTCTTCCATTCATACCGGCGGGTCATCTCATTCTTAGCTGAGGGCGTATTTCACCCTTACCCTACGTCCCTATGGTTCATCTGGATATTTGCTGAGATACACAAACTGTGATGTGTCGATTCCTGTCCTGATTTCCGTTTCAATCCAGAGGTCAAGGTCAATCTGAGTAGCTGTCTGAATTTCGAATGCCTACCTGTCCATTGCTGTTCATCGTTGGATACCTGTCTGGAACTTACCATCTCCGAAAAATGATTTAAGAAGAGGATATCTGAGAGAACCTCAGATAAATAGGTATTATGTATCTATGATTATTTGTGAACATTTTTTTTGTTTAACTGTATATTTTTACATGGCCAACAATAGGTCTTAGTACCTACAGGTATATCATTATATTTGACAATCGTTTGAAACTGATCAGATTTCATTTACGTATTTTTTTTGGTAATCATTCTGGATACAGTTCCAAATCACATGCATTTTGTTTGTCATTGAATCACCACGGTATACAATTGTACATAATTACTATTATTGCTCATTTATGAACAATAAAGTATCATTGGGGATTTTTGACTATCATTTCATAATACTCTGTCTCAAATAATTCAGAGGTATCTGGATTCCATGCCATCAAAAATTTAGTGGCCCTCAAGGCATTTAATGTAACTATCAACGTTTTCAATTTTAATTATTTGAACCACGACCCAGTGCCGCCAGACGAAGAGCTGCCGTTCGCTGTTTGGCAAAAATAAAAATAAGTGTCACAACTCTTTCAAATCCAGACCAACAAAGAATGATATTTTGTTCAAGATACTAATGATTTTGGACATAATCATACATTTCCATTTAATATAAATCGCTCAAATGGTCAAATTCATCCCATCAATCAAAGCCCTCATTATCTAGAAAGTCATTGTTGAATAATGTGTTATCTCTCTCCAAAATTTAGGAAGACTAACCCAACGCATGTCTCATTAATGAATAAACATAAGCAATTGAAATGAAGATAGGATCAGTAGTGAGTTCTCCTTTTCCATTTTCAATTAATTTAAACAATTATGTACTCCGTTTCGGACGTTTATAATGGATTATGAATAGTGGGGCTAGTTTCGAATTAAATCTCATTAAAGTCTCCAGTGTGGCATACTCCTTAGTGGTATTTTGAGGTTGAATACGACATTCATCGTTTCAGTAGTTATTCCACATTGTTATTTTGTTAGGAAATGAGCTTTATCGCAGCATTTTGTAGAATCATACCGTCTAATAAACTTTTCTTGCAATCGCACGCGAAGTCAGTATTTCGCGTTCTCAGCACAGTCCGCGAAATTTAATTTCGCGGCCGTTACCCATAGCAACGGCCGCGAAACCAAACGTCACTTTCAAAAATGTTTTCAGACATCGTCTTAACATTCTGTTTGTCACACCAATCTTTAAACTCGCGGTAACATTTTTCGTACTGCCGTTTAGATTTTTCGGGTATTAAAACGGAAAGCGCCGAATTTACAACGCTTTTGAGTTCAGGATGAGTGGAAGGTACTGAAATATCGCTATCAGTATCAGACATTTTGCGTTTTGACAAGAACTGTCAAAATATTTTGTATATATTGAAACATATCATTTCCATAGCACACGGTGATATTGTTAAATAAATTGAACTGCTGTTGATTTTAGAGCAATAATATATTTATTTACAACTATCTATTTTAATAATTTTAACGATTGCACGAAAAATAGTGTGTATGCCATGGCCGCGAAACTTTTTAACGACCTCAAGATTATCTTGCCTCGGCCGCAAGCGGCCTCGGCGATAACTGTTCTTTCGGTACGTTAAAAAGGTATTTCACGGCCTTAGCATACAAATAACTATTTTGGATTCAATATATTTTAGTGATATGGTTTGTTGTGAGATAATAATGGGATTAATTCTAAGGAATTTTGTCGAGAATGAGAATGAAAACCTGGTTGATGCGTTTGCCTAGGATTTGAAAACCTGTGTATTCATTAATATAGATTGCCAATAGCCAGCTTAATCGGTACACAAGATAGTAGTGTAGGCTAATGTGATAGTAACAGGTTTTGTTCAGTATTTAAAAAAGAGTCATGATGAGGAATTGAATTTTGAAATGAAATTTCGTAGTTGGAAATCATCAAAATATTGAAAAATTTAATCGAAAATTTCAGACCTCTACTTTTTAACCAATAAGTTGCCTTAATTTTGACTAGGTACCATGGCAACTAAAAAAAAATCCGTAAATTTTTTCGTGGCGCCACGATATTTAAGTGGAAATTTGTTGACAGTTGAAAAGGTAAACATATGATCTACAACCATTCAATATTGTAGATTTACCTGTGATTAATGCAAAATTTCTATAAGAATTAACATTGTTATTTATTATTCGCTATAGTTTCATTAAACAGAAAACACAAATTTGTTTAATTATTATGCATCAACAATTTATATTTCAAAAAACGTAGGATCTACAAACATAGTGAGATTTAAATGTTGCTTGAATTCTAACACATCCTCTCTTCTTAATGGTGAATAGGAAGGTGACTAATTAATTAGAATACATATATGTAATATTTTGAAACAATTTTGTTCAAATCTCGTTTACGCAAAAGGCCATAATTACTTGACATCTGCAGCAGACTTTGTTGGATTTTCGTAAACAAACCATTCTACTCTAACGCTTCTTGGTCGCAATCCTCCGTTAAATTCCTTAAATAAATTAATTTTCGATGACATATTTGCACTTGATTCAACTTTTTGCAGTATTTACATAAATAGTACTTTTCAAAGCATTTCATTTTTCTCAAATTGTTTAACGCAAATGCTTACAAGAAATGTTTTAAATAAGAATATCTTTGTTTGTTGATTTACTATCCAGTAACTCAATGTAATTTACCAATATAAACCTCATCTGTCAAAAGCATGGCCGCCTATATCACGACCACCTACTGCAACAAACCATGTTGATATTATATTTTTTACATTAGAAGTATTATGAATTACTTTAACAAAATATACATTTCTACCACCTTTAGTAACCTAAAATTATGAAAGGGTGATAGAATGATCTAATACCCATTTGAGTTTTAGCATTTGGTGTAACTAAAGTTATTGATATTTTTTATTTAACGAAACATGGTGGACTTGACAAGCAGTGAAATTAATTTAAAATGTCAGATTTGAATAACATTTTTTTTCCAAATTATGGTGTGAAATTTCCTACCGAATACCACTCGTGCATTGAAAATTAACCAGATAATTCTGAAAAAAACGTGTTTTTTTATAAAAAACCACACTCGGTTATTTTTTTCGTTGTTTCAAAAAATTGCCCTCCTCCTTCGGAGTCGGGCAATTTATGCTTTGAAACAACGAAAAAATAAACTCGTGCAGTTTTTAAAAAAAACACGGTTTTTTCAGAATTATCGGTAATTTTCAATGCACTTGTGGTATTACCCCCGGTAATTGCAACGCGGAGCGATAATTGCACTACAAAAACATCCCGTCGGTCGGCATGATACCAATAACAACAACACTGACTGACAATACTAATAAATGTCAGATATACTACAGAAGGTGAAAAAATGTCGCGTTTTGGTGAGTGGTCCATACAATCTATTGAGGAAAGTGTAGTTGAAAGTGAAACAGCAGCACACACATTTTTCTTTCAACTCCGGAAATATTCTACCGAATTACACTCGTGCATCAAAATAAACCTGATAATTTTCCATTCAAGCATAAACTCATGCAGCTTTTAGACCACATGCTTTCATGAAAAATTATCATTATTTTTGATGCACTTGTGTGTACTCCCGATAATTTCACTCTCCGCATGAAACCATTCTTTCCTGCAATATTAGGACCAATGGTCATGGGTCGTGGTGGTCGGCTGGTAAAGAGTACGCCTCGCAAGCGTGGAGTCGTGGGTTCGCCGATTCACCGGTCTCGTGCATGGCATCACACGTTAAAAAGTGAGGGCTGCGTCTTCCCTAGCTCACACAAGTCTATCGAAGACTTCCGAGGGTTGCGCGTAGGAGTGCAATCGGTTGAAGGAAATAACAATTTTTTTAATAAGGGACGTATGCCTCGATAATATGCAGTTCCTTCTTTTCGAACCGGTAATACCACTTTGTCATGGAAACCACGTATCCAAACAACAACGGAGAATATAATATCATCTTTCTACTAAGGCATGTCAGTCTGACAGATTTCATGTCTGAATCCTTAACTATTGAAGAATTCACGACAATGGAACTTTTTTCACTTTGTTGGTTCGTGAAATTATGTCAATAAATACTACTCGTGCTCACAATAATATAGATAATTCTGTCAGAAATCTTAAATTCGATCAAATTGCTTAAAGTATTCATGGCGTTATCAAGCAATTTGATCTCGTTGATTTCTGACAGAATTACTATCGATTGAATTGCGCGCACTCGTGGTATTACCCCCGAAATTACTACTATCGAAACAGTTTGTTCATTGAAATTAAAAAAAAAAAAAATACAATATGGAAGGAAGACAGAAGGAAGGAAAATTTTAAATGATGAAATGATGCAAATCAATGAAAAAGCGAAATTAAATGTGGAGAAGATGGGGCATTTTCTGAATCGAACAATTATGATTTATCTTTAATTGAGAAAAATGGTGCATCGTTTGAGACATTTGCAGGCGTGTTAAAACAGATTCGGATTTTCGAAAAAAAATTATTTTAGAAATATGGTAATCCGAAAGCTCTACGTCCAAGTATGAACTGTTTTAATATTTCCCTTTTCCACAGCCTACTACGCCTCCTACCATAACAATTCAGACCCCAAAAATTACGAAAGCATATAATTGTTTTTCGAGAAAAACAAATATCTCCTTCGATTCAGGCACATCTGGAATCTTCAATTCCCATGTTTCAATATCGTAAATTATACCAAGTGTTCACAACTTGAGTGCAAAAACTGAATAATTCTACTTTTGAGAGTGCCCCGTGTGATCACTATTGAGTGTATGGCAAATTTCAGATTGTCAATAGATCAGAGTGACCTAGTGTATCAATTCAATTTATATCATTCTAGTATCATAATAAATATGAAAATATCGAAAAAAATCGGCTGGGAGGTTTTGTTACTACATGCACCACGTAGTTTTGAAAATAAGTCGATTATTGATTATTGCTTCTAATTCACATTGTGCGTAGTGAATTTTGTTTGATTTTCACTTTTTTATACGCTTATACAGAAAAACAGGAATGATAACAAAAGGAGTATTGAGAAAAATCAACAATAATTTTAAATTTTGCCGATTTCAATTACACTACCCTGTGTAGCAATACATTTTTCCAGTCTCTTCCTACAATTGTTTGAGACTTCGTAGTTCCTAATTTATTGTTGAAATTGTTGTTATAATTGTTATTTCTGTCAACCGATTGCACCCCTAAACGCAACCCTCAGAAGTAATAGAGAGACTTGTGTAAGCTAGGGAAGACGCAGCCCTTACCTTTCAACGTGTGATGCCATGCACGAGACCGATGATCATGCGGGGATTTGAACCCTCGACCCATCGCTCGAAAGGTGAAAGTTCTACAACTACGTAACGGCCACAAATTTTTAGAACGAACTCGATGAACTTTTCCTAATCAAGTGGTATTAGGCTGAACGAGCGTGGAGGTCATCTAATAAGCGGACTGTTTCATCTTATCCATTTCCCAGGAATTTTTTTTCCGAACCACCCCCTTACTATTCTTGCATTATTGTTCAAAAATTGTTTTAGAATCATATTTTCCGTCAACCAGCTGTCGTCCCCTTACGAATGGCAGCCCTCAGAAGTCGAAACTTGTGCCAAAGATTAACGAGGTCTTACCTTTTTACGTGCGATTCCTAGCACTTTCTCGGGTCATCAGAAAAATATCTGCAGTGGCTAGGGTTTGAACCTTCAACTGGCAGCCAAATTATGGATAGAAGCATCATTCAGTTGAAAAATCATGTCCTGTCTAAGTCTTATCGGTATATCCTCTAAAGGACCACGCACACATCTTATGGGAAAAAGTCTTTCGGTGAAAATTGCTGGATTTTTGGTATGTTGTAGCTAGAGCCATTCTGAGTAGAAGTCTCTGTTGGCCAAAATCGATCGTATGACTAGATTCGGTGCTAGAAGGCGCCAAATCATGAATGTAATTTTTGGAGAAATTCAACTGAATTCAAAAATATCAAAATCTCATTTATATCCAATATTTTGTGAGACTGAGCATTCCTAAAGTTATCTAGGAATATTTTTCCAGAACACAGAATAAAAAACACCACTATTTTTCTACAGGGTTGTGAACAATATACTCAATTCTTCAGTGAAAGAGTTCACCTACGACGTTATGAGTTGATTGAGTTTATCATTAAGGATCAATCAAAATGGTTTGTTGATCGACCAAAATATAATGAAGCTATGAATACAGAGTGTTTGGAATGAGGAATGGTCCATATTATTCATACATGTTATTACTTCAAATCGATAGTCAACTGTTGTTCAACTGCGCGTTACTAAGATCGTGATTGATTCTTCTATAAAACAAAAAAAATTATTTTTTCTATATGGTATAGTTTCCATTATAATCAATTTTAAGGTGAAAGAATTTGCCATCGAGACTATGAGTTGATGAAGTTGATTATTATTGATGATCGGTCAGAATGGAAATTGATCTTTCAAAACAAAATGCAAATAAAAATACATAGTGTTTCACACAAGGAAGGCTCCATTCAATTTCAATAATTGAACTCTTCTCGAGGATTAAATCGTGACTTTGTCCTCAACAGAGCGCTGAAGTCATCTCCTTATAACCTAACTAAGTCATAATACCTGAAGGTTCAGAGATAGAGGGCGCCAAATGAATAATCTTGTTTTTTTTTTGTAGGATTCAGCAAGCTATAAATTCTATTCCTAAAGTATTTATGATGGTATTTGGGATGGTTTGTTTTTCCGAAGAATTTTCTTTCTTCCAACAATAATCAGACAATGCCGCAAAATTTTCGAAAAAAGGAAGTAACTCCGTTTGTAAAACGTTTTGCTCAGTTCCATAATGTAAATTTTTCAAAAATTGATGCTTTTTGTTGCCCCGTTTTGAAGAAAAACTCTGCATATTCCGAAATATTTTAATAAAAAGCAAAAAAGTAAACCGTTTAACTTTTATCTGAATTTTTTGTCATACTCCTCATGATAGGCGAGATACTGTATTTCCCCACACTAATGGGCCACCCTGTATATAATAAAAGGGCCCTTCATTATTGAAAACACTCTGTATCCATAGCTCCATTATATTCTGGTCGATCAACAAACCACTCCGACTGATCCTCAACGATAAACTCAATCAACTTATAACCCCGTAGGCTAATTCATTCACTAAAGAGTTGAGTATGTTGTTGACTCCACCCTGTAGAAAAACTTTTGCGTTTTTTTCCTGTATTATAGAAAAGTATTTCTCAAGAATTTTAAGAATGTCCAGTCGCACACAACATTGAATATAAATGACATATTAATATTTTTTTAATCAGCTGAATTTCTACAAAATTCACAAAATTCATGATTTGGTGCCCTCTACCGTCGAATCTGGTAATGCGATCGAGTTGGGCCAATGTAGACTTTTACTCAGGATGGCTCCAGCTACAACATATCAAAAAATGCAGCCAGTTTCTTCGAGAGACTTTTTCCCATAAGATGTATGCGTGGTCCTTTGCCAATAATTTGTTGTTCAAAATTTCTGAAATATGCCGCACCATACATTAATTTTGGATGTCTCTCACAATGTATTATCCAATTAGGATTTTGATCGGAGCAGTATTTTGAATTTTGGAAAGACACCGTCTTGGAATATTTAAGACAACAAATGTCTATCGGTTAAATCATTTTGTTGGCACCATAATGAATATTCCATTCAAAAATCTTCATCGCCATATTCCAAGTTATGAAAAAATGGCATTTTGTTTGTTTCACTTGAGGCACCTTCGAATTATTGTTGGTTTCATGTTGAGATTTCTTACTAGGTGCCTCACAATGGTCTTCGTATTTCCTTAGAGCTCATTCATGATAGCATTTGTCTTCAAGATTATTCACGTACCTAGTGCTCTTTGTTGTAGCAATACTTCCAGTTCCATCAAAATACGTGTTTACTGTCCGAAAAGCCACAGACTCAATATCAGGATGAGTCCTGCTGAATTCTGACGCAGCCTCTCGATATGTCTTGTGGTTATTATCCACCAGGCAAATAAGTTAAATTTCTTGACAGACTATTGGAATTCAGACCAGGTTTGCGTCGATTTTACAACGTATTGCGTCAAATAATATGAACTGTCAAATAAAATGTATATAGACACTAAAAATTGTAGACGCTTCGTTCATGTCTGAGGCAACCTTGATAACAATAATAGTAGTCGCTACCTTGGAAAATTGCAACGAAAATGATAGGAATAGATAGAATATTCATTTTGGCGCCACGAAAATTATTCAACGGATAGAACTTTCTTGCCCAATATTATGTTTAGCGACGTAGCTACCTTCAGAACTAATGGAGTGGTGTTTTCGTAAAATTCGAGACTCTGGTCCAAATTGAGTAAACGATGCAAAAGTGCATATTTCCATATTTATTATGTACACTTTGTACTAAATAATCCGATGATGTTGTGAGAATTGATAGACAGTTGACTGTTGATCTATTGGCATACACTCCGAAGCGTTCACACAGGGCACTCTCAAAGAGAAGATTTTATATTTTTTGCACTCGAGTTGTGAACACTCGGTCTAAGTTACGATATTGAAGCATGAGATTTGACGGTTTCAGATGTGCTTGAATCGAAGGAATTATTTGATTTTTTAATCAAAAAAATGCAAATGGTTTCGTCATTTTTTGCTTCCTATTTGATATCGTGGAAGGCTGTGGAAAAGTGGAATATTAAATCAAATTTATACTAGGACGTATAGCTCGGAATACTATATTTCAAAAAAAAGTTTTTGAAAATCGACCTACCCGTTATGAAATGATGAATTGTCGCCACATGAAATGAAAAACACTGTAGATGACATCTGTTTCGACATTTATTTGGGTGCCCAAAACTTTAACTTTTCCAAAATGATATCAAACTGAGATTGTTTATTTTTATAATATAATATACTTCATATGCTAATATGACCGTAGTAGTTGATGCCAAAATACAAATAAAAGATGTAGTTACGAATTGATTTCAACCTTTTCCCTTCAAAGGAAACTTCAACCAACTTTCGCAGAAAGATTCTGTTAACGAAATCTATAAATGTTTAAAATCTGCACTTGCATTTCAGTAACCGCAACGCTACCAAATCGCACACCCACTGATCCTCATAAACGAACCTTCTACTGATTATAAATTCAATTACAATCGAACTGCATCCAGTTCCAAAATAATTACGTCCACACACGACTTTTCTCCCGGGAGCGGCTCCATATAAATGGCCGCGCCGTACAGTGTGACCAACAAAACCGCACTGCTTCGCTAATATCATCAAAGCATAATCTAATAACTTCCTTCATCATCAATCACAGTAAAATATGGCGTTTTGCAGCGGTGTGTGTATACGTAATTCCATTAGTGGCCACAGCTCCTTTCAGAAGGGAATAGTTTATTTTATTAAAGCAGTTCGAATGATCTGGAACCATGCGATGGCGACATCAGGGTCCAGAATTGAATCGGAGTCAGGATACAAGTCACTAATTCAGGACGAATGCGTGATGAAATTTTCTAGTGAATATAATTGCGAGGATTGATATCCTCTGGCGAAGGGTAAATTTCATTAAATTTTCCCCAACAACTAATATTGAAGATTAAAACAGTGTATGTAATTCAATCATACACAGCACTTGAAGAAAACAATCTATGATTGCTAGCAAAATCAAGTTGAAATCAATATGATTAAAGACCATTTATTCATGTTATGAATATACGAACACAAAATGATTAGGCAAAATTAGGATTTGCAAATAATTCAGACAATTCATTACATAAAGTCAGTCAAAATATACTTCACATCTGCATAGAATTCATTCACTATTTTCTGGCTGAAACAGTAATGTTTATTGCATATTAGTCTGACATTGAGATTGTTTTTTGGCACTACGGCACTAAAGCTTTCGATTGTGGTTGTGTCAAACATTTCTCATTGTGACAGAAATCAGTTAACTAGAATGCATTGTCAAATGGACAAAAAATTCATTAATTTGTAATAAGAATTTTAATAAATTAACTCCAGAAATGAAGGGGTCATTGATGTGATTACGAGCGTTAATGTAGTATTTTTGTTCTCATTCAGTTATATGCGCGCATTCTAGCCTCAGTGACTCCTCGGGTGGTACTGTAGGTTTTTCTGGTTTTTTCCTGCAGTCGGAATAGCAAATGCGCCACCTTTTTTTGTTAAGTCGCCTCGGAGCGCATATGGTGGTGGTACTCACTTTCGTCTACACTTATGTTCAGATCGGGGAGATTATCACCATTATAGTCTATATAATACCATTCACTTTTACATTCATTTATATTTGGAAGCTTTGTCGATAAGCTGAAAAACTTTCGAGATTCAAGTATATTTTGACTTTGACTTTTTTTTTACTTTGACTTTGAATAAAACTAAATACTTGCCATTCACTAATATTATACCTGTTATACCACAATGAATAAAATGCATCAATATATTTACAACAATTTTTATATTTCATTATGAGATATGCAGGCAATTCAGAAAGATTGAAGGTGGCGTCATTTGTACCAGAATAATTGAAATTCCGTTAAAAAGGATACTGAAAACTCTCATTTGTTCTCCATTGTTAGACAACACAAAACGTAATCCTGGATAATCATCACTAGTCTAATTGATCAAAATGTACAGTCATTAATATGAAATGCTATTAAAAGTATTAGAAGTGTTTTGTTATATTTGGTCATTTATACAGTGTGTTCCAGCCATTTACAATTTTTAGAGTTCAATAATTCTAAAATGGTTAAAAATCGCCTTAGGAATCTACAATCAAAAAATATTTATGAGTCCTATTCTACACCATATTCTACGTCACATAGTCGAAAAATATATGGAGTGTTCCACTTAAAAGAAAGCTAAAGTTATATTAGAAAAGTTCCGTATGAAAAATATTTTTCGACTATCCTGTATAATTTCAAGGCATAATAAAATATAAGAGATAGTACAAATCTGTCTATAAAATGGCATCACAATTTTTTAAGTCTATCATTGTAACGTCAGGGATTTTTACGGAATGCATCTGCAAATGGACTTATTTCGACCAAAAACGTCCAAGCGATTCAGAGACAATTAATAATAGTTTAGGGGTGAGTGATATTTGAATTTACTAATATATATTATTATCATTAATATTTCATTTTAAAATAATGCACTCCCTCTTTCAACTCAGATTTTTTCGTATCGCCATGTATGTGTGGCAATAAATTTTTGTTCAACAGGATCTAGTTGTCTAGGAAACTCTCGTTTTTAGATCAATATCACAATAGAACTTGAGGAATCGAACATTGACGCACTATTGCACCCTGTATGAAAATATTATAGTCCAGATTTGTTTTAAAATTTATGTGAGTATTTTCGATACTGTGGGGTAAGTACTGGATAATATGAAAACATGCTATGGATACGATGTCAAAGTTTCGAGGGTTTTTCATCAGGGTCAACGGTACCAGGTTCGATAGGTAATTTAAATGTTACATATGATATATTGAGTTATGGCCCATTATTTTCTCCATATTATACTTATACTAAATGTGCGAAAGAAGGCTTGGTTGATCCGTCAGGAGGAGTTTCTCCGCCACACTTCCCGAGTGCAAATGAAGTTATCATATATAGTTACATACTCATTTGACACAACCCTATCGAAATAAAATAGACCACTTTTTGTTATATCTTCCTTGAGTCGCATCATCAACTTGAAGTATAATTTTGGCCAAACTAGCTGGAACATACTGTATAATTGACAACCTGTAATGACACCAATAAATAATACTTTCAATAGTATCCCATATTGATAATTACTCAGAATATTGAAAATTATTCAGGATAACGTTTTGAGTTATGGAGAAAAAATGAGAGTTTTCAGCGGTCTCTATCGTCAAAACTAGTCTATAGAAAAGGTTATGCCCATTGGACTTTTTGTTTGGAAAGATTTGGGCTATCAACATATCAAAAATTCAGGTAATTCCACAGGGGAGCACTTTCCCTTTCAAAGTGTGCGGTATCCTTTGTAATTTTTATCATTTTGTTGTCACTTTCATAATTCAGCTGCGCGACTGGCTCATTTTGATTTCGAAAACCAAAAGTTTTGATCATATTGCTCTGGATTTGTGTTTGGGATCGCACATTGAAACTAAGCCCTTCGTTTTCCTTATGCTTCCGAATGTGGGTCGGAAGCATAAGCGAAGACATCAGAAAGAACAAAAACATGATTCCATACCACGTAACATGGCTGAGATAATAATAATTTAATGCAGGAAAAAAAATATAAAAATTACAATGCTTGTATATTATACCTGAAATACCTTGAGTTTAATATAATAATATATATATATATATATATATATATATATATATATATATATATATATATATATATATATATATATATATATATATATATGATACATGTTGAAAGTGTGAACTGAAATATCAACATTACATTTCATGGCAATAAACAATAACCCAAACAAACAATTTACAATTTTTTATTTATCCTAGTTGAAGTAGCAGTGATCAGGTGAATATGAACATAATTCATTAGTAATTACAAGACAAATAAATAATATATGTACTGAAGACTCGTACAATATAAATTTAAAATTTAATAATTTAAAAATACGAGGAATATAAATTTACATTGAGGGGAACTTCATTCGAGAGAAACAGATTCAATTATTTTGTGTATTTCTTTTTGTTCCGTTTGAAATATGTATGATTTGAAATATTTTTTAAACATTTTGAGACTGTTTATTTTCAGAAGATAATTTCATGTAATTTTTTGAAGATTACTGAAGAAAGGTATGTATAACATTTTTTACCAATTTTTTTATGTATAGTTTTAACGGTGATATTACTACCTACGTTTTGTCTTGTGATGTAGCAGTTCTCTACATTTTTAGTAGGTGCCTGTTTTTGTAAGTATAAATCAATGTATTGTGATAGTATAACTGTCTAAGATCTAATACTTGACTTTCTATAAAAACCGAGGCAGATGGGTATGATAAGAACTTTCTAAAAATAATTTTCACGATTATTTTTTAAAGGATCTAGTTTGTTTGTTTGAACATGCACAGCTCAGTATACAATATTGCAGGCGTGATTCGACTAGAGCATGATATACATTTTTTAACTGATAGAGAGTTAGTATCTTAGTGAACATTTGAAATTGTAGATGAGAATTCTGAGTGTTTTACTAACCTGCTCAGTGTGATAATTCCATCTTGGATGGGAGTTAATGGTAATTCCAAAGTATTTCATCTTATCAGTTTTATTTATTTTCACATCTTTACCGTTTACTTTGATCTCTAGAGTTTTAAAATCCGGTAAATGATTTTCGTAGCTAGCAAATGGGATGTAGTGAGTTTTTTCGAAATTTACTGTAAGTAACTTATGACTGAACCAGTTGAAGATGTTTCCCAAATCTTGTTCAATTTCTTTTTTTAAATTCATCCATGAGTCAGAGGAGTACATGATAGCTGTATCGTCGGCAAAGCTGTAAATTTTTCCAGTAGATTTCTAAGTGAATAAGTTTTTGAAGTACAATGAGAACAATATCGGCCCAAGAGCAGTTCCTTGCTGCACTCCATAAGATAATTTGTTTTCATCACTTACAGTTTCACCAATTTTTACCGACTGTTTACGATTTGTCAGATAGTTTTTCAATAAGTCAAGTGCTATTCCTCTAAAACCTGATCCCTCCAAGGCCTCGAATAGCTGAAAGTGATCAACAGTATCGAAGGCCTTGGCAAGATCTAGAAAGACAACAATTGTTGGCTTTCTAGTATTAATGCAGATATTTATTTCACCCGTTAATTTTGATGTAATATCGTCTGTTGATAACCCTCTTCGAAAACCAAATTGCTGATTCGATATTATGTGAATTTTTTCGAAGACATCATTTATTCAATGACTTTTCAAATAGTTTAGCAAATTCATTGATAAGAGAAATTGTCCTATAGTTGACTACATCCTTTTTATTACCCTTTTTATGCATTGGAACCACTATTGCTTTTTTGAAATTTGAGGGACAAATTCCTGTTTTATAAATAAGGTTGATTGAAGATACAACTATTAAGTATAACAACTCATTAAATCAATACCAACCATTATATTTTCGAAATAAACCTTGTAGTTACAATTGGTAACGGTAAATGTTTCTGTTTTGTTTTAGAATAGATGTCTGAGCCTTTGCTTGTCCTACATGAACACGATGTTGTTGAACTAGGAGAAACGTCAAGAAGTGAAATACAGCGTTTCCCAATAACATCGAATCTGCCATTTTGTAGCATATTGAACAAGTGTTTCGTGGTATCTATCTTAGTGCTTTAGAAAAACTAAGTTGAAAATCTATCGATCGCGCCTCAAATGAATTTAGTACAGGTGGTGGAAATTAAGTTCCACTTGATCACGTATTTCTGATTTCCAGAAAATAATTAAATATTGGAATATTTATTCACAATTACTGTAGAAGCAGAGAAATAGCAGATAGTAAGTTAGGTAATTTTTAATATATTGAGGTAACATGCTCTCTATGCAATGCTTTCCAAAGCTTTGATGTTCAAAACAGAACAAGAAAAATCAACATGAAGCATGTCTCAAGCTGATGACGAAATGTTAAGGATATTGAAATCATCTATGCATATTTCAGATAACTTCTATAACTTCAAGGAAAAAGTTATGAACCAATTTATTGATCTAGGTGCAGTTTCATTTCAGATTATGCGGTCAGTAACCACGTTACTTGGCTCAGTATTAATTTTTGAATTTGAAAAAACTTTTTTCATTATTGAGCCAATTGGACAAAAACATCAAAAACCAATTGAATACGCAGATAACTGAATCAACGATTGACACATTTGAATAACTGGTCGAGAATGCGCAAGTATATTTAACATTCTTATTACAGGGCAATGAAATAATCGTCTTTACAACATACCATGAAAAGTCGTATGTCAGAAATGTTCAGTGTTGGGATTTTATTTTATTTGTAATCAAAATGAGCAGTTCTGAGGTTCAGAAAGACGAAAAAAGTTCAATAAGTGGATACAATACCAATTTTGTTTCTTACTAGAATCAAACAAGAAAAAATATAGAATAGACAGAGAATTATTTTTTTGTTCTCCTGAAAATCAACTATCACTTGACATACGACTTTTTGCGATAGGTATAGGTGAATCATAAAGACGATTGTGGGACAGGAAGAACATAAGCATAAGAAAACTAGAAATAACTGGTTCAAAAAACAAACACCTTTTTTAAGTTTTTTGTTCTCGCATGGCATCACTTTTTTTTTCGTCAACCGTCTACATCCTCAGACTTGTGCGAGCTCAAGGTCTCTGTTTCATAATTCTGAGAAAGGTCCAAAATATCACATTCGGAAGCTCTGTACTTTTGTATCAATATACATACCCACGAGAATTTTACAAGGGAAATTCAATAATTCATATACATATAAAATATTTTTTATCTACTAGTTAGTTTCATTAAGGTTCCGTCAAACCAAAGCGGGAACGCGGGAGCGGGAACGAAAAACGAGAACCGTGCGAATTGCTAGAAAAACAGTAAATGTAGCAAACCATATACAGTGACCGCCAAAAAGTATGTACCATATGGGAAAAATTTTTATTATTGGAGTATTCGAAAAAATATTCTGGGAAAAAGTTTGTGCATGTCCGATAACCTAAAAATCGATTTTGACACATGTCACGTGATCGCCGAATGGCGGCAAAATGAAAAAAATTGCAATCCAAGGCAAAAAAAGGGGTAAGATGGCAAGATATCAAAAAAATTATTTGAAAAGGTCACTTAGAATTCAATTTTATACACATAAACGAAGTTTCAAGAGATAATTCAAAAAAATTGAAAATAGCAATTTTTTAAAAATATTTTCCCATCTATTTAAAAATATTATTTTTTTTCTTATAAATAGCTTGACTATACTGAAACATTTGCATTTTAATGATAATGACAAAACTTTCTCATTTTCTCCACACCAGAGGGCACTAAATTAAAAAAATTGGTTTTTGCCAGAACCCTCGTTGTTACATTGGTTCTTATCTAACAGTTATATCAGAATTCCAAGACTATTGTGTTGATATGGCAATCTAGAAACACCATGTTTCCTGATTTTAATCAAGTTTCAATAATAATGCTGTATGAGCGTTTCACTTTGTACATAAACTTTAAGAATCTTTAATTTGACGCACTATTTTCAAGTTTATGTGCGAAGTGAAACGCTCATGCACGATTATCATCGGAACTTGATTATAATCTGGAAATTACCATGTTTTTGGAGTGTCATGTCATCACAATGGTCGTGGAATTCGGATATAACTGTTAGATACGAACCGATGTAACAGCAAGGGTTCTGACAAATTCCCATTTTTCCAATTTAGTGCCCTCTGGTGTGGAGAAAATGAGAAAGTTTTGTCATTATCATTAAAATGCTAATGTTTCAGAATAGTCAAGCTATTCATGAGAAAAAAAAATTATATTTTTAAATAGATGGGAAAATATTTTTAAAAAATTGGTGCGACACGCAATCAAACTTTCCCATATGGTACATACTTTTTGGCGGTCACTGTACATATATTTCTCTGCTTGTCTGCATTTCGGAATACGAATAATCACTCCGGTATGTATTTTTACATATCCCACTATCGAATTTAGTCTCGCGTTCATCCCGCTCCCGTTCCCGTCCCGCGTTCCCGCGTTGGTTTGGGAAAACCTTTATGATATCAACGTCATATTTACATTGATAAAATTGATTGAAACCATAAATGAGAGAAAGAAGTGAAAATAGAAAATAATGAAAGAAAGATCCGTGGCACAGAATGAGTAGAAATTAGAATAAGTGTTTAGATATAAAAAGTTCTTTTTTCCTGATGTGGAGGATTTCCAATGTGTTTTTTTTCTCGTACTGTCCAAATATCTGAGTTACAAAATCATAGCTTTCGGGAGAGTTGAATGTTTGATGATTTCGAAACCGTTTCTGATAAATGATTTGTTCCGAATTATCAATTTGATAGTTTAGTAAGAATCATGGATTTTTGAATAGTTTAATAATAGTCCTATAATTTTCTTCAATAAACTGATTTTTGTTGAGTTGATCCACTCACTAGAAAATTGATAGCTCAAAATACATTCAAAACTTGTTGGTATGTTCCAATTTTCCATTTTTTCTTTGGATAATAAACGATTTTCGCCGAGTTCGGTGTTTTCTTGATTCAAATTCTATTTTGTATCTCAGCCATCAGCTCTGATATTATACAATCAGAGTTAGATACATTTATTTGAATATATTGCAATCCAGAAAAGTGTAAAAGAGCTACAGCATCATTCGGTAATAAAATAAAATTTGAATGCATCGCCCAACCTGTGACCAACAGACCAACAAACCTGATGAAAAAAAGAAAATGAAAAATACTAGTCTTCATAATATTATTTCACCTCTATCCTGCAAAAGTAAATTTGGTAATCATTGGAGATATATTATTAGATATCGGATAAAAAATTTTGTTCTATCAGTTGTGTTACTTACAGGTTTGTCCATGCATTTGAATTTTATTTTGATCTCAAAAGATGCTTCATTTGAGAAACATATAACGTGATCTTCTTACGTTTGTCAACGGAAATGTGCGATATCAAATTACTCGTTACTGTTCTTCCTGAACCGACGAGCCACCAAGTTGCCATTTCAAAAAAAAAATTGAAATTTGAATTCGAAAATTAAATTTCACTTAGCACATACATTCTGACCGAAAGCAGTAAGGTTGTATTTTACCCAAAAAAAGATAAGGGTGAAATTGATGATATGATCATATCCATAGCCCTCTCGACTAAAAAATGAATTCCAGAATAAAAGAAAAAATGGGATAGAATAAGTGACGAGTGATACATGCTACTCCAACGGAGCCGATCCATGCTAATATTGAAAATCTTATATGGAGAAAAAAGGAGTGAAAACATTTAAAAATCGAAAGTTTATGCCACTTCCGATGAAACCGGAAGTTGCATGAAGCTGAGTCACTTTTCAAAAAAGGAGTATGATGTCGTATAAAGATCCCCCAAATTTCATTCCATTATCTTCGAAAACAACAAAAGGGCGCTAACCACCGTCCGCGGACACCTGGTATATAATTTCCGACATTCCACCCTGGAGATTCCACTTCAAAATTGTCTCATGGTGAGATATACACTTCTGACAAGTTACAAAGTCACATTACCCTTCTAGGTACGTCTTTAAACTGAACACTAGAGAGAATATGCTAATAAAATCTCTCACCTCTCAATCTATCGGTTTTTGATGTGGTTGTTATACCTTCAAACAATGTCTTTAATAACTCATGTTCCCCAGGAACACGTATTTCGTCATTCAGGATTCTATTAGGTATACGGTAATTTGATAAAATAGTTCATTAGAGCTGAACCAATCCTTTCAGGTCTTTGAACTCATGCAGGAAGCGGATTTATATACAATATCGGATTTCGGTAATTTTGATAATGTTATAATATTTTGTAGACTGAATGACAAGCATGAAGGGAAGAATGAGATCAATAGAATCATAATAGTAGTGCCCAATGAAAAAAAAATATTGCATATGATATAAAGAGTTGTCATTAGGTAAATGGAAAATATTTGAAATTTTTAATGAAACAGGATAATGAAAAGATAGTTGTACCTTACCAGTATCTGTAGAGCTTACTTAGCTACATCAGACCGATAGCCACCTGAACATCATCAATTTCACGATGAGAGAACTTGTTTGTCAGCTGCAGGTTATTTCAAACACCATCAGAACGAACAGGACAACCAGACTTCCAAACATAATAATACAATAATAATAATTCTAATAATAATAATTTATTCGACATAAGAATACAAAAAATATGATTAAATATCAAAGACCAGACTATAGTATATGAATAAAATATGAATATGAATGAAAATCATACTCTTTTCTTGAAATTGCCTTACAATAATAACCTTAAAATGTAGTTTTCTTATGTCAAGGATGTTTGCTTCTTTATATAATTTTTCAGTTGAGTATTTCAGGTTTTTATTGAATAAAAGTTTCAAAAATCGTTTTTGTATTACCTCGAGTGGTTTCAGGTAGGTTTTCGAGACCCCACCCCAACCTGCCAGACAATAAGTTATATGACTCTGGACAAGACTGTGATAAAGAGTTAATTTTATGTTTTAAGTCGAATATGTTTCGGAATTGTCGAAACTTATACAGGATGCATCTCAACTTTTTTACGGTATAATCGACATGATAATTCCATCTCATATGGGAATCAATCATGACTCCGAGATATTTTATAAATGCTACAGATTTTATTTGCAATTGATTCTGTCATCAGCAAAACTAATAATTCTGCCAGCACTTTCGATTGATAAAAACCAATTGGAACAAATAATGGCACATATTAAAATATTACAATGACTGATAGACAGCAAAACAAACCCAAAGACGATTTTTAAATTAAAAATCCAAAAAAGACTTTTCTACAAAACTACAATAACTTTAGAACACACTGTATAACAACTTTTAGAAACTAGACAAGAAACAAAACATTGACGATGACAGTTGGAGAAAATTATACTAATGGAATAAAAAGAATCGAAGTGTAAAATTACAAGCAATACATTATAAATCATGAAATGAAAACTAAAATGAATCTTCTTAAGAGAGGGTAATAGTTCGTTAGTTAATCATAAATGTTAGAATTTGAGAAAAATCAAAAGTAAAGAAAATGATCGGTGAAAAGCAGTGAAAGTGACAAGGAAATTGGTATTTATTGACAACGAGAATAACAACGCAACAGAGAGGAAGCAGAACAATTTCAAGAAGACACGATGACGCATCACTTTTAGATGAAAGACAATTTTTAACAAAAAAATTATCTGAGCAGCTTTTTGAAATGTTAGATTGTTATTGGATATGGTGGGATCTTTGAATTGGTAACTAGAAGAGAGATGATTTAGTATATTGAGATATCTATTTGAGGAGAAATCATCTTTCAAGATATTTATATTGATTTTGCAAGCATAAGTTTCTATTTTTTCTCTGTTTAAACTTGTTACATATTCTAAACTATCCAAAAATATATTCAAATCTAATGGAGGAGGTCTATTCCGAACATTTATATTTCCCATACTACAAATAGCTCTTTTAGATTGAAAACCTCCTCTCTCAATGAAATGTTCGAAGAAAAAAAACATTTCAGTGCATGTGACACCACCATCAATGTGACAAAGATTTGTGGAATTATATATTTTTTTTAAGTTATGGCAGTTGATATCGTGAATATTTCAAGTTTTGGATAGAACGATTATATCGTAATGAAAATTATTCATTTGTTGTGATTTCTAAAACACCAAAAACTGATCAATTTTTTTACTAATGCTGCGAGTATTCATTTGTAAAATGTTTAACCCAGAGAATTTTGACCATAAAAATATTGATTGATTGAATCCATTATTGAATCTGAGTACCAAGATATGCACATGTTAATTTTTTTTTTCTAAGGATGATAGGGTAATTCAACTGATACGGAATGTTCATTAAATCCATTTATACAGTGACCGCCAAAAAGTATGTACCATATTGGAAAAAATTTTATTATTGGAGTATTGGAAAAAATATTCTGGGGAAAAGTTTGTGCATGTCCGATAACCTAAAAATCAATTTTGACACATGTCACGTGATCGCTAGAATGGCGGCAAAATGAAAAAAATTGTAATGCAAATGGAAAAAAGGGGTAAGATGGCAAGATATCAAAAAAAGTTATTTGAAAAAGTCACTTAGAATTCAATTTTACACACAAAAACGAAGTTTCAAGAGATAATTTAAAAAAATTGAAAATAGCAATTTTTTAAAAATATTTTCCCATCTATTTAAAAATATTTTTTTTCTTATGAATAGCTTGACTATACTGAAACATTTGCATTTTAATGATAATGACAAAACTTTCTCATTTTCTCCACACCAGAGGGCACTAAATTGAAAAAATGGGAATTTGTCAGAACCCTTGCTGTTACATCGGTTCGTATCTAACAGTTATATCCGATTTCCACGACCATTGTGATGACATGACACTCCAAAAACATGGTAATTTCCAGATTTTAATCAAGTTCCGATAGTAATCGTGCATGAGCGTTCCACTTCGCACATAAACTTGAAAATAGTGCGTCAAAATAAAGATTCTTAAAGTTTATGTGCAAAGTAAAACGCTCATACAGCATTATTATTGAAACTTGATTAAAATCAGGAAACATGGTGTTTCTAGATTGCCATATCAACACAATAGTCTTGGAATTCAGATATAACTGTTAGATAAGAACCAATGTAACAGCGAGGGTTCTGGCAAAAACCAATTTTTTTAATTTAGTGCCCTCTGGTGTGGAGAAAATTAGAAAGTTTTGTCATTATCATTAAAATGCAAATTTTTCAGTATAGTCAAGCTATTCATAAGAAAAAAAAATAATATTTTTAAATAGATCGGAAAATATTTTTAAAAAATTGCTATTTTCAATTTTTTTGAATTATCTCTTGAAACTTTGTTTATGTGTATAAAATTGAATTCTAAGTAACTTTTTCAAATAACTTTTTTTGATATCTTGCCATCTTACCCCTTTTTTTGCCTTTGCATTGCAATTTTTTTCATTTTGCCGCCATTCTAGCGATCACGTGACATGTGTCAAAATCGATTTTTAGGTTATCGGACATGCACAAACTTTTCCCAAGAATATTTTTTCCAACTCTCCAATAATAAAAATTTTTCCCATATGGTACATACTTTTTGGCGGTCACTGTATGTAAAAACAACTGATGAGAAAACAAACTCTACCAAGAACTAAAAATTGGAGACAATATTGAAGTAAGGTAGGTGAAGGAGACATTATTTTTTTTTTCTATGAGGAAGGAGAACCAAAAAAAAACGACAACGTTAGATGAGTGCTATTGGAAAAACAGTATTTATCTTTTGTATATAATTTCCTCACCACAGAATTTACACAAATTTTATGCTACTGAGAGTACTCGAGAAGTAATTCTGAAACAAAAAAGAAACTCCAAACGATACTTTTACTGACAACCCCACTCTGAATGATAAATCTCGTAGATTAGGGAAATTCAACCATTTCCTTCCAGATGAATAATTCAATAGGTGATTGCTATCTATTGCTTCGTAAATATATTATGAGATAGGTGTCGATCGGTTTTCAAATCGAATTGACACTCTATTGGTCTGAATGGGGTTGACACAAAGGTAATTACAGGATATCCATTGGAACTATATTAACGATATACCTCAGTCATTCACTTTAATGATCTCCATTACAGAAAATTTGTCAACGTCAATGATATACATGGTTAAATCAACAAAAAGTTACTGAATAAGCACATACAATTTCCATCTGCTTTTGAGATAACAATATGATCATATGGATGAATAATGCAACCATGTGTTATTTAGAAATGCATTGCTTACTTAAATCACAGTTGAGTCTGTCATCGGGTATATTCTGCATTTTTTCTCATCCATATGAAATGATTCGTTCTCGCAGCTGTTTGACATTTAGATACATATCGATTAACATGAAAAATTCGCATATTGAATTATTTAGAGATAACATACTGAATTTTGTATTTAGGTATGTGTTTATCACTAAGAATTGCGAACGATAGGATTCATCAATAATTTTTTTTTCTTCAAAAACAGTTTAGATCAACTCTTGACATAGGTACTTATACACTTTGATCAGTCACACCCTCATATTTCATTGAAAATAAAATAATTTGAAATTTTTATTTCCCAAATTATAGTACTTACTTATATAGAATAATATCTACTTCTACATTCTTTTACATTTATGTAATGTCTTTGAGGAGGATAAATACTACTTCAGTTCGGAAAATCGTGTATTGACAATCTTTGACATTTATAATATGGTTTTTCTAAACATCCTATTCTCATGGTTAGTAAAATATACAGAGATAGTCACTACACTACCCCTCTCCTCACAAAAAAAAATTTAAAAATGAGTTAATATATAATATTGAAAATTATTATATCAGTAGGAAGGAAGGTGCAACATCAAATCTTTAGATATAAATATACTTTTACGAAGATTTTTTCTTGAAGGCAAAAATGTGAGTTTACTCATGAACAACGTTAGCCTCAGGGATGTACCAAAAAGAAGCTCAGCTGATGTATAACCCAAATCTTCCTTCTATGGAGTTCTTAGGCCTAACAAGACAAACGGAAGAGCAATCAACCATTGTTTCTTATTCTGACATTTTAATGATGTTTTTATTTGTTTATTTAATCGTTCAACGATTCCATTTGTCATTGGATGGTATGCGGTTGTATGAATTTGACAAGCACCTAGAGTTTTCATCAATTCTCTCCATATTGCAGACTAAAATTGAGCTCCTATATCTGTAGTTACCGTACTTGGTATTCCAAATCTAGATATCCAACCAGCAATGAATGTACGAGCTTCTGTAGGTGCTGTGATGTCTGCCATTGGATAGGCTTCAGGCCAACGAGTGAAGCTATCTATAGCAGTTAATAAATAACGGTAACCTCCAAAGCTTGGTAGGGGCCATATTATATCTATGTGAATATTGTGAAATCTCTTACTGGAATCAACAAATTCACCAAATTGGGATTTTGTATGTCTGGACGTTTTATTTTTTGGCATTCTGTGCAACATTTCGTGAAGTTATTAATCGTTGGGATGCTCTGACACCAGGGGGTCTATTCTCGAGTTTCAACGTATACGAATTCAATGTTGTATCTCTTTCCAACGCGCGGTGTTTATATCGCTCTTTGTTACTTCAAACGTTTGAAAATGATTTCGCATGAACTCGAGAATAGAGAATGCAATATCTGGAATATAGGTTTTCGAAATCCTTTTGGAATGAAGGGTCTTGGCTTATTTTGACTTAAGTCACAAATAAGAGTACCTGAAGAAAATGGGAGAGATATTTCAGAAAACTGAAGGGACGTATTATTTGAATTTAAGATACAAACTTGAGAGCTAAATTACGCATATTTACAGATAAATTGAAATGGTTGAGGAAATCAGCGCCAATAATAGGTTGCTTAACATCGGTAATGACAAAGGACCCCGCACAAATCAAATGAGAAATGGATCCCTGTCGAATTTTCTGAAATTTGGATATTTTGTAGTTTATATCCTTCTGATTAAAAGTGTTCATGGGCCCGAGACCTAAAAATGGACAGTTTTTTAGTTATCGAAGGTCAAAAGTTGCGACTAGTGCAAACCTCTCACGCGATCGGAAAATAATTTGCAACTCTTCCTTTGCTCTCGTCTGCGTATGGCGATTTTACATTTGTCGGCATTTTCTTCTAAAAGCCATATTATTCAAAATAATGCGAGTATAAAAATCTTCAAAACACTACCTTTTGTAGAAACTTGACATTTATTGACAATTGAGAAATAGTTATTATTCCTGTCAAAACTGGACAAAGTCAATTATACATGGTCGATTTGCACAAGTTGCAACTTTTGACTTTCGATACCTAAATAACTGTCCATTTTTAGGTATCGGGCCAATGGAGACTTTTGGTCAGAACGGTATAAACTACAACATATCCAAATTTCAGCCAATTCGACAAGGATCCATTTTCCATTTGATTTGAGCGGGGTTCTTTCCATTGATAAAATTCATTATTGGGAATGACCAGTGAAATCAGTTTTTGACCAAATATCGAAATTTTTTAATGACTAGCAGCTCGTAGATATGTAAATGTTTGTTTGTTGTGAAAATCAGCAATGTCAGGAGGCAAAACACTCACCTCACTACCAGTATCAACTAAGAAATCGCGTTTACTTCTAACATCGGTAATAAAAAATAGACAACTTCGATGTATTCCAGCTGAACTCGCCGTCTTCAGTTGCTGGATCCTTCGTTTCCCTTACATTGCTAAAGTTGTTGGCATTTGTTGGCACGTTGTCCAAAATTCTTGTGATACCAACAATGTTTTGATGTCATGTCGGACGTTCTTATTTTGTCATTGGTATGTTTCTTCTGGCTCTCCATGAACATTTTAACTAAATCAGTCAATTCTGCAGAAAGTCTGTTGTAATCAGATAGCGACTGTTTCTGAACAGCATTGATGGAGAGATCAGGACAAGCTGATTCTACCATAGTATCTGCTATTTGTGCTAATTTATTTACATCGATCTCGTCTTTCTTAGCAATTAGAACTGATTTGATTTCACGTGGTAAACGTTGCAGAAATAGTTCTTTGAAATATGATTCATCAATTTGTTGAAAATTTTCACCAAGAAGTTGTTGCATATGTCTGAGTATTTGTGAAGGTTTCTGTTGATCAAATTCAGTCTTGGACATTAGCAATTGAATTAGTTTCGTAGTGGAAATCGTGAAACGTTTGATGATTTCTTGTTTCAAGATTTCGTAAGGCACATCTTCAGTTGGCTTCAATAAAATATCACGTACCTCAGTGGCAACTTCTGGTGATGAAGCAGACACTAAATGGTTGTATTGTCTTTGATTCCAAAATGTTTTTGTTGAGAAAGATTGCTTTTACCTGCACGAACCATAGTACTGGATCACTAGGACAAAATTCTGGTAATTTTGCGTTTACGATTGATGGTGTTGATTCTCGATGTTGTATGGGTTGAACTGCAGGACTAATTTGACGCTGTCTGTGCATTACAGATCATGTCGGGGTTACCAATATAGAATAATATCTACTTCAGTTCGGAAAATCGTGTATTGACAATCTTTGACATTTATAATCTGGTTTTTCTAAACATCCTATTCTCACGGTTACTAACATATACAGAGATAGTCACTACACTTACTCAGGAATACGTACCTTCATAATAATAAAAATAGAGACTTTTATTGACAAGACAAAACATTTTTTACATGATTTCTTACATATAATAATTGTTTCTCATCGAAGGCAGAGTTCAAACTACTTGTTGACACAAGTGTTTGCTCTTCCACTCAACCGTGAAAGTCCCTGACGCTTGACTTGCAAATGAAGGAGTTAGGGTAAAAATTAATAAATAAGTAATTATAATAATGAAATAAGCATTCACAAAAAAACAAATCGTATTCATGTATACAAGTAATTCAAGATCATCATACAGCGTGTTTCAAATTCGATCCTCACCACTGGGATCTCGGAAACTATGAAAAATACGAAGATGTTTGAATTGGGGCAAAGTTGCACATTTACCAGACTGACAATATTCCGTTGAGAAAGTTCTGGAATTTCTAGTATATCCGGAGATATCCGGAAAAACAGAAATTTCGGAAAATGGTTTTTATTTTTTTCTGGCTTTATTTTCAGAAGGATTCGTAAATAATTTGCATTTCCACATTGCCACTTTTTTCCTGCTATGCTACATAACGGTGATTTCAGTTATGCTATCCGACATTTCGTCTTCCGGCCACCATCATCGACTTTATTTTTTCTTATGGGTGCTACATTGGGTTTTTTCTGTTCTGAATAGAACCAGATTTTACCTTTTCAGTGATGTATCATAAGTTATCATTCTATGTCGAAAAATTGGAGATGTTGAAAAAAATTAATGCTTATCATAATAGGCTTTGAATTTGATGTTTCTAAATTTGACTTTCAATTTGTTACACTCAACGATATTTTGTTATTGTCAAAGTTATTGAATTTTTGGCGAAAAATGGCTTTCACGAATGAAGAAAAAAGAGATAAGTACGAGGATATGTTGAAAAATTCTTAGCTTAATATAGAACTAAACAAATTTTCACTGTCAAAATATTTTATTACCAACATATTCTCCTCTTAGTTGGATACATTTATTACAGCGAACCTGCAACGTCTCTAGACCTTTCAAAAAAAAATGCTTCTTCTTGCTCTGCATTTAGACCTCTACAGCTCTTATTACCTCCCCGTTGGAAGAAAACTTACGACCTCTTAAACTTTTTTTCAGTTTACGGAAAGAGATGATAGTCGGAAAGAGCCAAATCTGGTGAATAAGGGGGTGTTCTTGTAATTCAAACCCTATATCACCAATTTTTTTGCATGGCAACATGAGATTTGTGTTCAGGGGCATTGTCCTGCAAAAACAAAACAACTTCGGATAGCTTTCCGCGACTTTTCTCTTTAATTTTTTCCGTAGAGTGGTCAGTAATGTTGAATAGTAATCTCCAGTTATTGTTCTACCCTTATCCAAAAAATCAATCATGATTACTCCATGGCAATACCAAAAAACTGAAGCAAGAACTTTTCCTGCAGATTTTTGGACACGAAACTTCTTAGGTCTTGGAGAACCGGAGTGTCGCCATTCCATCGATTGTTGCTTCATTTCTGGATCGTATAGAAATGTACCCAAGTCTTATCCATAGTAACAATTCGGTTTAAGAAGTCTACATCGTTTTCAAATCGAGCACAGATCGAACGCGATGCTACTACCCTTGTACGCTTTTGGTCATCATTTAAACATTTGGGTCCATTTTGCAGCAATTTTTCTCATGTCCAAAATGACGTGAACTATATGATAAACGTATTCGTATGAAATATTCAGTGCTCCAGATATCCGTTTTAGCCCAATTCGACGGTCTGTTAAAATCATGTCATGCACTGCATCGATATTTTCGGGGACTGACACAGAAACTGGCCTTCTCGATCGGTCATCATCTTCAATGGAAATTTTACCTCTTGTGAAGCTTGCAGTCCTATTTTTCACAGTCGAATACGAAGGACATAGATCATCAAGGGTATTAAGCATATCTTCGTAAATCTGCTTACCTCTTAACCCTTTTAAATACAGGTACTTGATAAGGGCTCGATACTCCAATTTTTCGATTTTCACAAGTTCGGTGGACATATTTTTTCTTTTAATTTATTGCGTAACTCTGGTTTACTTTTTTGACGTCAAACTTTACACTGACACTTCTAAGAAGTTATTGTTCGTTGCTATGGTAACGCAATATTTTCTTTATGCAGGGAACTTGGCTAGGCTAACTAGATATCAATACATCCTCGTATGATACAAATTAATCATAATTACAATAGAAACAGTGTAAGGACATCGGAAATATATTTAAACTTGTATCCCGAAAGACGACAACCACATTGAACTATGTTCAAGGTATTAGATGAAAGTCTCACCGAATTTGGTTCATCTGAAAAACCAATGAAAAAATACGGAGACAGAATCAACAATCAAAATTTGATAGACGGGGTGTGTATGAGGTAAATTAGACATTGTGTCCTTCTCAATGAAAATAGAACTTTGAACAAATAACAATAATTAACTAATAAACCAGATGTTGTTTTAGTTAGCCAAAGGTAGATCATCCAAATAGTCTTCGAAAATCGACATTAAGAACTGGTGATAGGTTTATCCATTCAGAATTCAGTCAAATAAACGATGACCCTAATCTTTGTAAATTCCTGCCCACCTTAATACTAAATCGCTCTTGAAGTCGAATTTTTCGGAACTGCCTGGGGTTGTTTATGCTCCAAATGTGTTCGTTATTTCGGATGAATATCCCACAATTCGTAAAATTGCTTTCATCTGTTCATATTACATTTTCCAGGAAAACAGGAAAATCTGGTCTTCTTATTAGCCAATTACAAAATTCTAATCGCCTTTCGGGATCACCTGGATGCAGTTTTTGAGATTAGTGTATTTTGTTACATTTCAAACCGCTTTTTTTGGGTTGTCTCTACTTGTATGACAAATATTCATATCGGAGGAAATTTGACGTGTAGATTTCCTCGGGTTCATGTTTATCTGAAAATTATTAATATTCATTGAAGAGGACACAATGTCTAATTCACCCCATGCATACCTCATTTATCAAATTTTCTTTAGTTTCCTGGTCCATTCTGTCTCCGTTTTTTTTCCTCGGCTATTAAAATGAACCAAACTCGGTGAGAGTTTGATCCAATAACTTAAACATAGTTCGATGTGGTTGTCGTCTTTCGGGATACAAGTTTGAATATATTTCCGATGTCCTAACACTGTTTCTATGGTATTTGAAATAAATTTGTATCATATCACTTTTTTCTTCATTCGTGAAAGCCATTTGTCACCAAAAATTCAATGACTTGCACGATAACAAGTTTCATTGAGTGTAACAATTTGAAAGTCAAATTTAGAAACATCAAAGTCAAAGCATATTATGATAAGAACAATTTTTTTTCCATATCTCCAATTTTTCAACAAACTGATGATAAATCACTGAAAAGGTAAAATCTGGTTCTATTCTGGTTTCATCAGTGAGGAAATTCTCTGAAATCATTTGATAACCAAGCAGAATTTAATACCTCACCATTGCTGAATTTGTTTACAGTTAATGAAACAGATATATGTAATTATAGAAGATAAACAATTAGTTAATTTGTAAACGCTGGTTTGGTGTCCGGTACACAATCTGAAACTTAATTAACGTATCGATTAATTTATACTGAGTGAACTACCGGCATTTTCTTGTTTCGTTCACTCTCGTTTCGTACACGTTAGAAAATTAGATAAAATATTCTTGCTTGGTAAACTGGATTGATTATTGAATTTTCGGCTTTTCATTTCGTATATCGACCACTGCTATGATCCAAGGCATTCTGGGAACCAATCCAAACCAAATCTTAATAGTGAAATATCAACAAATATAAAATTCCTTAACACTATTAAATATTTTTTCTCAATTTATTTTTGAATAAAATATCATTCAAATTCACATCTTTTATATCTCTCATTTCATTGAAACATTTCATACCAATATGCTTAGGTGGATTTTCAGACGATAACCTTGAATAGTGAAGAGGACATTCTTTGATATCTAACATATATTCTTCCTAATACTTAAAAAAAACTACTTTCAATATTGTAGAAAAACTGTGATTTTTTTCGAGGAATGAATGAACAATGTCGCACTGGAGTTTGGTGGTAAACATTCTAAAGTAAATAAATACAGTAATTATGATACAAATTCAAATATAAAATTTTCTTCACAGAATTGCTGGGGAAAGACATCTTTCAAATGAGATCATTGAAAGTTCACAGCAGCCAGGAAGTAATGAACATTTCAATAATACGTCAATAAAATTCGACGAACTCGGGTGTTTTTCATTGTTGCTCAATATTCATAGAGATTTCTAGGGTGGTTCCTTTATATTGAATTATTTAATTTATTTATTTATTTATACTGAGTACAAACAGACTAAGTCTAATAATATGTATCAGTTAGAAAGTTACAAATATTCAGAAACATGCATAGCATTTATCCTAGTCACAAACATCTGTAGAAAATATCAAATTATTAAAAAGAATAATAGGTATACCAACATCACAAGGCACTTAATCTAATTACAAATCACAGCAATATATAAACAAATCAAAATATTAAGACTAATATACGAACATCACAGAGCACTTAGTCTATCCTGGATGAATCACAAATGGGAGAGTAGTGAGGTCTTCGAGATAATAAGGAAATCAATTTCACAGTTTCTCAATAGATTGTTAACACTGACTAAGCAGTTGTTAATAGGGGCGCTTACATTATGAATTTTGATGGTATTATTTCTGATTCTCAGTCTTATGTCAGGTACATTAAAGTGAATGTTCATTAGTATATCAGGTACGTTGATCAAATTGTGCAAAATATCAAAGACGAAAAGAATCTGGATCCTTTCACGTCTTTGGCTCAAAGTCATTATTTCAAAATATCTTCTTTGGTTTTCATATGATATACGCATTGGGTATATTCCATACTTTTTGAAGTGCATGGTTCTTAGAATTTATGTTATGGTCTCGGGGTTCCAAATGATGCAGCAATATTCCAACTTAGGTCTAACATAGGAGTTGAATAGTATTATGGATGTTTGATATTTAAAATCACGGCTTGATCTCAAGATGAAGCCGAGTGATCTGTAGCACTCAAAGCTAATTCTGCTAATGTGTTCAATAAACGAAAATGTTTTAGTAAAAACAACACCCAGATCCTTGATTCTATCTAGAGTGTCCAGCTCAACATCATTGATGGTATAGTTTCCACGGAGCTCTGTTTCCCTTCTAGTGTATGATTCTATTTTACATTTTGACACATTAAGTGATAAGTTATTATCATTACAGTACCTACAGATTGGGTGGTATGATTACAAAGAGTATTTGCTTTTACTTCAAGTAAGAGCTTTTACTTCCTAGTATATTGTGGAGTATAATGTTTTACATAAAGTAAATGCTTCGATGGGAAGTGTTTACTTAGGTTACAAGTATAAACTACTAGTAAATACTAGGACGTAATTAACCTCAAATTGGTTCGATTGTTGCTGTTCGTTCTGTGGTACTTAATAATCATGAGTAAGAGTAATGTGTTGAACCAAGTGCCGAGGTTGCTAAAATGTGGAAGAAGATCTTCAGATGGTATTCGTTATTATGGTAGAAGATTGTAAAATACTTTTTGACAAACGGCAAACTGCAGCACACAGACGTGAAAATTCCTTCAGAACTGCATGTAGCCTGCATATTAATACTACAATATCCTTTACGGTTTGAAATATTCTTCTCCGTGAATTTTTGGTTTTATTATTCTAATGTGGGTGCAATCTATCGCTCCTGTTGCTCCAGATATCGTCCACCCATCTTTGGCCAATTCAATTTGGCGGGCAGTTTGACGAAAATATATCCAAACATTTTTCTTCGACACAATTTTTTGTGAAACTTCTTTGATTACTTTTGACACGGTTGTTCGATGTTCCCCGACTTCTAGACCCACTCCTTGTTGAAACCCCGGATCACTTAGAGCTCTTAAAAATACCTCCATTTTCGTTAAATTTGATAAAGCTGCTCACCTCGTCTCAATATGATTTCCTAAGAACTCTCTAGCTATCCATTCAACATAGTTTTTATTGAAGCTGAAAGTACAGAGCTTAATAGTAGCAATCTAGCTAAAATAATTGACCTACCGAAATAATTTTCTATATTGTTCCTCCCAGTACGTTCTATGTTCACACATTTCCCTTCTTTTCCTACCATATATTCATAAAAAAAAGCCATAACTCCTTTTCAATTGACGATATGAAGTTAGCCTATGAGTAGCTTCTTAAAAACTACACCAAACACTCCCAAATGGAGGAAATACTTGACAACATTATTAAATACTGCAGTAGTAACTTCTATATATCGAAGTAAATAAAGAAAAGTATAGAGTAATTGCTACTAGTACTTACTTAAGTGTTACTTCAAGAATTATGTGGAGTAAATGCTTTGATTTTTTGAAGTGAAAACTGCAACATGGAGTATTAACTTGAAGTAAAAGCAAATACTCCTTTTAATCACACCACCCATTGTATCAATTAGGCATTGGAACTGTTTTGTGTCTTCTAATGAAGCTATTTTGAGAAACACTTTCAAGTCATCTGCATAAAGGAGAAATTTTGCACCTTCTAGATAGTCATTAATATCATTAATGAACATGACAAAAAGCAACGGTCCTAATATCGAACCTTGGGGTACACCCAAGGTACTAATGAAACTCTCAGACTGATAGTTGTTGAATTTAACAAAGTTACTTCGATTTGTCAGATAGGATTTTATGAATGCCACTAATTTTTCATCAAATGAAAATGATGTTAACTTATTCAGCAAGACATTGTGATTAACCTTATCAAATGCTTTTGCTAGGTCCGTGTAAATGGTATCAATTTGACAGTTGGATATTTCTTTGAATGACCCTGTATACTAGGACAGTCGAGAACTGAGTTGAGTCGCACCATTCGCTGACAATTGTACGCTATATATCTTATCCAAAACCAGGTGGCAGTCTGTTATTTAAATTTCCTTTCTTATTAATGTATTAACACCACAATTTATATACCCACCATCTGTTTCTAAGATACCAAATCTGTTTTGACAATAAAATGAAGACGGGAGTGAATATGGCCACTTTTTATAATTCATAAACCATCTTTCAAAGAAGTTTTCACCCAGCGTTGGTGGAGTGTAGGGGATTATTTCGGAATATATTACATTTTATAGCTTCTAATACGGAAAGCCAGAGAGTTTATGGCTTGGGATAATCGAAAATTATAATTTAACGTGTGTGGATTTGGGATTATAAGTTCATTCCGCTGGTGGGTTTGGTGTTTTTTTTTGTTGGGTTTCTGCGTTTAACGGTTTATCCTGAAGTAATCAGGGGGCAAAATGGAAATTTGATTCGGTAATGTTTAAATGAACAGATAATATCATTAACTCTTTCCAATATCGGAAAGTTTTTTATTAGAATTGAAAATTCTCAGTTTGAAGTATTCAATTTGAGAGTCCAAGCAGGTCAACAGGTTCAGTGAAATAGTATGAGAAATATCCTTGACAATTTCCCTCATATTATATAAACCAATCAAATGCCATCATTTTTTGAATTCAAACCAATGAGAAAAGGACTTTTCGAAAACACTGTCTCCAACCCGTGGTATTTTCAAATCGGTGTTTCGCTTCTTCCTTATTTATACGTTTCCATAGTTCAATTTCTGTGAATAGAGAAACGTCAGATTGACGGTTCAACTCTTCAACTGACATTAATGACACACGATGAACCGTTCCTGCAATAAGCATTTAGTCCATAATTATATAATGTATTCGTGAAATTGTCTGATCGAGTATCCCTTCAAAATGCAGAATTTTCTAAATACTTTCACCTTGCCAGTCGCTCAAACTGTGTTGCTGTACAAAACACCACTCGAGCAAGCTCTTGAGGTGTTTCTAAGCAACACAGTTTTCGTGACAGCAAGGTGGAAGTATTTTTTGAAAATTCAGCATTTTGTCGGGACATTACTACTGACAATCCCACTCATATACAGGCTGATTCACGGTGGATGGCACATTAGACGTTTCTGGTGAACCAGACAACGGATCACTTTGAAAATTCAATGGAGGGCATATTCGGACATTCTCTAGCCAATTAAAATATTTTCGACAATGCGGTGTTGCCGCTTCTATTAGAAAGCAGTAGCAACTTTGATTTTTCAAATGGAACACTCTGTATATAATATTATTTTTGGAATCTCCAACAATTGCCCGACAACTTTTCTTGATATTTCCCTATACCTATCTGTTACCGTTTTCGAAATAAAAATTAATTTCAATTTTTTTCTTCGAAAATCATGACTTCTAAAAATGCCGATATCTTTTAGTTAAGAAGTACTATGATATCGAAATTTGGTTTGGAGTTAGGTGATACTTGGGCACTTCCCACACGTCAGTCTAATCTCCGTTACTTCAATACAGGGTGGTAAAAAAATACAGTTTTTTCGTTTGCTTGAAAAAATTGCTGAAATTTGATTATTTTGAACGGAACACCCTGTATATTATTGAAAATTCGGAAAGCTGCTGAAATTTGCTTTCTTTCTATGTATATCATACCTATACCTAACTAGTCAAGTTTCGGACTTATGAGCATTTATTTGTGAAAATGTCCCTTCAGAATGGTATTTCCATTCGGTATTTGGTAAGCAGGCCATGATTACTATTTGACAGTAGCGTTGTGACATTCTCCTAATAATATCGACATTTTCGTCACTTCAGAAGTTGCAAATACCTTCAAAACGATGGAACAAAACTATTCAAACGAAGTTCTTATGAATTTGTTTATTATTTTTGGACAGTGTGGTAAAATTATCATTAGAACATGTAGAAACTTCAATAAAATGTATCCGAATCTACCGCCAATGAACCACAAGAAATTTATACGAATTCAGAACAATTTCAATGCATTTGGATCAACTTTAAAAGCACCAAGAAACTTGCCTCGACCCGTAACTTCTGAAGACAACCAGATTAATGTCTTAGCATATTTTCACGCATTTCCCGAGTCATCGATAAGAAGTGCTGAAGAAGATTTGGTACAAAATATTCATCGGTTCAAAGAATCTTGCGAAGACATAAAATACATGATTATAAATTCACCAAAATTCAAGCAATGAAGCCTCAAGACCCTCAACAGAGAGTAGAATTTTGTGAAATGTTGTTGACACGCATTCAAGAAGATCCACTTTTTTTAAATAAAATTATTTGGACTGATGAATCGAAATTTTCGAGAGAAGGGATTTTCAATAGAAAAAATCGTCATTATTGGTCCAGTGGAAATCTTTACGTCACAGAAGAAGCCGGATTTCAAGAAAAATTTAGTTTTAATGTCTTCTGCATGTTGATGGACAACAAATTGAGGTACGTGATATACGAGGAGTCATTAACATCTAGAAGCTACCTGAATATTTTGGAAAATACTGTAGAGATTTTCGTGGATAATCTGCCACTCGAAGAATATCGAAACTGTTGGTACCAACTAGACGGAGCTCCTGCACATTGCACAAGAGAAGTAAGCGCAGAACTGGAAAGACTTTTTGACGATCGGTGGATAAGGCGCTTGGGACCATGGAATTGGCCAGCGAGATCACCCGATCTTAATCCATTAGATTTTTATTTGTTTTTAAAAGTTTACAAAATACCCGTGCGTTCGAGAGATGAATTGTTAGAAAGGATTGCCCAAACATTTGAAGATTTGGATCCCAATGAAATCAGATCTGCCACCACGAAAGTAGTCAACACCTGCATTTTAAAGTGCTTGGAAGTGAACGGCCAGCGATTCAAACATATTTTGAAATATTCCACATGATTGTTTTACTTTTTTATAATTATTCATATCAATATTTCCAATTTCAAGTTTCTTGGTGCTTTTTTTAAGTTTATCCAAACATATTGAAATTGTTCTGAATTCGTATAAATTTCTTGAGGTTCATTGGCGGTAGATTCGGATACATTTCATTGAACTTTCTACATGTTCTGCTGATAATTTTGTCACACTGTCCAAAAATAATAAACAAATTCATAAGAACTTCGTTTGAATAGTTTTGTTCCATAGTTTTGAAGGTATTTGCAACTTCTGAAGTGACGAAAATGTCGATATTATTAGGAGAATGTCACAACGCTACTGTCAAATAGGAATCATGGCCTGCTTACCAAATACCGAATGGAAATACCATTCTGAAGGGACATTTTCACAAATAAATGCTCATAAGTCCGAAACTTGACTAGTTAGGTATAGGTATGATATACATAGAAAGAAAGCAAATTTCAGCAGGTTTCCGAATTTTCAATAATATACAGGGTGTTCCGTTTAAAATTATCAAATTTTAGAAACTTTTTCAAGCAAACGAAAAAACCGTATTTTTTTCACCCTGTATTGAAGTAACGGAGATTAGGCTGACGTGTGGGAAGTGTCCAAGTATCACCTAACTCAAAACCACATTTCGATATCATAGTACTTCTTAACTAAAAGATATCGGCATTTTTAGAAGTCATGATTTTCGAAGAAAAAAATTGAAATTAATTTTTATTTCGAAAACGGTAACAGATAGGTGTAGGGAAATATCAAGAAAAGTTTTCGGGCAATTGTTGGAAATTCCAAAAATAATATTATATACAGAGTGTTCCATTTGAAAAATCAAAGTTGCTACTGCTTTCTAATAGAAGCGGCAACACCGCATTGTCGAAAATATTTTAGTTGGCTAGAGAATGTCCGAATATGCCCTCCATTAAATTTTCAAAGTGATCCGTTGTCTGGTTCACCAGAAACGTCTAATGTGCCATCCACCGTGAATCAGCCTGTATAATCATTCCCGTTTGTGAATACAAAATTCGTAGTTTGCTATCGGTTAAATAGGAAGGAAGAGAAATGCAAGAGGATAAAAATATCGGTTAAATTACGTTACCGTAGCAACGCTAGCATTGGCGTGTCTATGAGAGAAAAGCCGAAAGCGCTTTGCTGGATGAAGCATAAAAGCGCTTCACAAGTCTACTAGACGGTCCATTAAATGTCAAATTACAGGCTGCTGAACCGCTTCAAATAAATCCAGCGGAAAATAAAGCGCTTTATTCATCTACAGCAACTGCAAGAGCTGTCAGCCGTCTATCACGTGAAGCGTAAAAGCACCCATTTACTGTTCGTTTATCAAGCGTTGCGCGTCAGTTTGACAATTGTAAATGTCAAAACAGAATTAAAAAGCGAATAATATTCCAGTAAGTATTGTTCTTTCTAAACATTATTCTTCCACTTGTTGCTCTATTAGCTTATTAAATAAAGTTTCATTGAATTGATATTCATGGGAGTGTCTTACCAAATACCACGCGAGCTCAGATCTAGCAGAATATTTTTTCCGGTGGTTTTCTCATACTTAATTTCATGTAGGTAATTTATCTCGATCTGTTCTGACAAAATCACACAGCTCTCGTTAAATTGCCAATGAAAGTAAGTATTCGAAAACAACTGAACTGAAGGAAGAATTCAATTCCTACCGAAACCGCTTAAAACATATCATGAGAGCAGCCAAACAAGACTTCAATAGAAAACAAATAGAAAAGAATAAAAATAATGCGAAAAATCTATGGAAGACTATTAGTAATATGTGTGGAGGTAAACAAGGGCCGGAAATTATAACCAAAATACTGAACCATGACAATAGACTAACGGAAAATGACTTTGAAACAGCTGAAGCATTTGTCGAGTTCTTCACGGAGGTCGGTCCAAACCTTGCCAGTAAAATTGTCAAACCAGCAAACACCCCAAGAATAAAAATCAACGAACAGTCTTGCTTTCTTCAACCTACTAATGAGTACGAAATAATTGATGCAATAAATACATTAAAAAATAATAAGTCACCAGGTATCGATGGTATCACGTCTGAGACACTGAAAAAATTTCTACAGAAATAGCATCACCACTGACATTCCTCATAAACAAACTTTTCGAAAATGGAGTATGTCCTCCTGAATTCAAAATTGCCATTATTAAACCATTGCACAAAAGTGGTGACAAAAAAATCACATCTAATTACAGACCCATATCAATAATAAATAATTTGGCGAAAGTATTTGAAAAAATTCTAAAAAAACGTATCGAATCCTTCATGAACAAATATAATTTGCTGTCAAAAAACCAATTCGGGTTTCAATCAGGTCGTTCCACCGAAGATGCAATATCCGCTGTCACAACAAAAATGTACGACGCCTTAGACAAAAGTGAACCATCTTTATGTGTATTTGTTGATCTTGCCAAGGCCTTTGATACGGTTGACCACGTACAGTTATTGGAAACTCTACGAGACATGGGGTTCAGGGGAACAGTATTTACCCTCTTACAGAGTTATTAAACAAATAGGAATCAAATTGTTAAAATTAACAATCAATATAGCGAAAAAAGGACCATCAAATGTGGGGTACCACAAGGAACCGTTTTGGGTCCGATTATTTTTATCATTTACATCAATAACTTGTTGAAAATTAACACCAGTGGGGAAATATACAGCTTTGCCGATGATACTGCAATTATCAACTCCTCCAATTCATGGGAAAACCTTAAACAAATAGTAGAAACTGATCTTAGCAAGATATTTCACTGGTTATTGACTGTAAATGTACAAAAAACGATGTTCCTTCCATTGGCCAATTACAAAAATAATCTACCGAATTTCACTCACCTACAAATTAATAACCATGGAAATGAGGTAACAATCAAGTCGACAAACGAGGCCAAATACTTAGGCATTACTATTGATAATCACTTGCGTTGGGATTGTCATATCAAAAAAGTTAATAACACCATTAGGACATGATACATAGGTTCAAATACCTTGCAAAAGTGCTAGATTTAGTCCACCTAAAAATGATCTACCATGCGCTTGTTGAATAGCGTATCTCGTATGGTATCATAGGATGGGGAGGAGTCACAAATACTCACCTAGATAAGCTGGAAGTAATACAAAAACTCATTCTGAAAATAATTTACAGAAAGGATAAGAACTACTCCAGCGATCTCTTATACAATGAAATAGGAGTGTTGAACACACGACAATTATACTTCAACAACCACCATGCACCCCCTAAGGTTGAGGCCCGGAAGGATGAACTTCCCAGCACTCGTACGTACTCGAAAGCTCACCCCCCCTATCCACCACCCCCGCTCGTTAAAGCGGTTCCTCATCCTGATGACTGGCGATCAGCAGAATAAAATCTGACCGTTTGATATGGAGTGCCCAGCCAATTCTCGGCTTGAAGCTCCCTTATATCTGACATGAGTTGACTTTTAAACAATGACTTTACTTTACTTTACTGTGCATGGTGCCCCCCTGAAACTGGCTGAAGGCCTGAAAAAACTCTCGGCTGAGGGCCGAGTGCTGTGTGCTGAGTTAATTGAAATTGAAATTCTACTTGGTCGGTTCTTCGTGGATCTGAAACATAAAAGCATGATTAATCGTGATTTGGTGCCTGTTGAAGTAGACGTTGGCGTCGCCGAAGGTCTCGCCTCCGCCGTACTTCTTCAGGGGTGTCGTTGTCTCCTTGGTTTACTGGACGTCTGTATTTGTCTCTGTCTCTGTCGTCTTGCTCACGTCTGTTCTCGTGGAGCTCCGTGAGCAGCGGGTTCGTGTGGGTCTCTACTCTGTCTAGAGTAGTCCCCACATGTTGTCTGATCAGTCTGTCGATATAGTCCGGGTGGATGTCTAAGTCTCGATATATGAACCTGTTGGGCATATATTGTGGTGCGTCTGTTGCCGTCCTCAGGCAGACGTTGAAGAAGGCCTGTATCTTCTGCCTATAACTGTTCGCGCACTGCCCCCAAGCAGTGGATGCGTACAATATGATGGGCAGAAGAATTGTCTTGATGAGGCGTAGTTTCAACTCGAGTGCCATGTTGCTCCTACGTCCGATGAGTGGGTACAGCTTAAGCCTTGCGGCTTTCGCTATAGCTAATCTGTGGGAGACGTGCCTCTGAAACGTGAGTTACTTGTCCAGGGTTACTCCTAGGTAAACGGCTTCGTCTACCCATGGAATTCTCTCATCGTTCATAGTAACATGGCCCTCGGGTGTCCTACGTCGCCTCGTGAACAGTATGGCCTTGCTTTTGTCTGCATTGATTCCGATCTTCCAACGATTGAACCACGGTTCCAGCTTGTTTATCTGAAGTTGCAGCTTCGATGTTACTCCTCTCTCATGAGATGACTCAGCAAAGATTGCCGTGTCATCTGCATAGAGAGCAAGTTTGGTCATGGGGTTGTCCGACATAGGCATGTCTGCAGTGTAGATCGAAAACAGGTGTGGCGACAGTACTGCTCCCTGTGGTACTCCTGCTTCTAGCCTCCTTCGTGAAGAGAGAGCATTTCCGACTTTGCATCGGTAATGTCTACTCCTTAGGAAGGAGTCTATCAGCTTGACCATTGGTATGGAGTATCCGGCATCAACCAGTTTTGCGATCAGCCCATCGTGCCAAACTCTATCGAAGGCCTTGGAGACGTCAAGGAAGACTGCTCCTGTAAGATGTCCTCTTCTCGTGCGGTTCCAGCTCTGGATGGTGGCGTCCACTATCCGGGTGACCTGGAGTTCTGTTGAGTGTTCCTGTCTGAAACCGAATTGCTCATCTGGTAGGATGTTCAATTCTTCAGACATTGTCTCAAGTCGAGTCCTGATCACCCTTTCTGCGACCTTACTCATGGCAGGTGTTAGGCTGATGGGGTGGTGGTTTTGCGGGAACGTGTGGTTCTTGTTGGGCTTCGGAATCATGATGACCGTAGCTTCTTTCCAGCTGGATGGAAAGTGTCTAAGTCTGAGTACAGCGTTTATGATGTTTGTCAGGGCTGCTAGTCCTTTCCTAGGTAAGGCTTTTAGTGCCCTGACTGGTATGTCGTCTGGGCCCGGTGCTTTCCTGGTGTTGGCGTGTCTAAGTATGGCCTTGATTTCCTCTGGAGATGTCGGCTCTAGGAGAATGTCTGAGTCGTCAGTCCTTCTGAGTCGTCGGATCGTCTGGTCTACGTGCGTTTCCGTGTCCTCGACCTCATCGGTGTAATCGACCTCGTTCTCACGGCACTGACGTTCGAAGGAGTCCGCAAAAGCTTCTGCCTTGTCCGTCTCCGTGAAAACGATGCCCATCTCACCATGAAGTGGGGGGCACGGTTTCCTTCGGCCGTGTCTGAGGACTTTCTGAGTCCTCCATAGGGAGTTGTCTTCGGCGTCGAGTTCGTCCAAACGTTCAGACCATTGTCGCTCTCTGAGTTGCTTCAGCTCTTCTCTCAACCGTCGAGACACGTGGTTGAGCTGTCGCTTGTCATCGGGCGTCAACGTTCTCTGGTAACGTTTTTTCTGACGTCGTCTCAGCCTGATCAACTCCCTGACCTCAGGTGGGATCCCTCCTTGAAAGTCAAAGTTTGTCGTCTGTATGTCTCTTGAGCACCGTTCCATTGCTGTCAGTATTCCTTGTCTGAGTTCGGTCACCGCCGCCTCTAGTTGTCGTGATGTGTCGATCCTGGGGATGTTTATTTCGTTGTGGACTGCCCTTTGGAATCGTGACCAGTCCACTATCCGCTTTGTCGTGTGCACGATTTCCGCTTCTCCCTCCCCTATTGTTAGTAGGATTGGGTTGTGGTCTGATGATCCCTCGTCCAGTACAGAGATGTCCACCAGAGTTGGAATACTCTGTATGAGGGCTATGTCCAGAATGTCCGGGTGTTGGTCTTCCCTCCCAGGATAGTGAGTAGGTTCGTGTGTCGCCGTCACTGCAATGTCGTCAAAGTCTGGTAGTAAGTTGTCAGATAGGTCTCTGCCACGTGGGTTGGTGTTGCGGCAGTTCCAATCTCTAGATTTCGCGTTGAAATCTCCTATTGCCACCGTTGGGTGGTGGTCAGGAAAAAGTTTCTCCAAGTCCGTTTTCCTCAGGTTGGGGCCTGGAGGAATGTAGACTGAGGAGACTCTTAGGAGATTGATTCCGTCTACTTTCACTCTGATCGCTACCGATTCACCGAGTGAGAGTTCCGGAAGCATGTCCTCGTTATATTCCAGGTCTGATTTTACCAGGAGGAGCGAGCCACCTGCTCGAGCTCGGGGTCCTGGTCTGTCATTCCTGTAGCATGTGTATCCTGGCATGCCAAATTCCTTGCTTGGGTTCAACCTGGTCTCTTGTAGTGCCACCACGTCTGCCGAGATTCTGGAGATAAGTTCCAAAAGTTCATTTTTGCGCTGGATTGCGCCGTTGATGTTCCAAGAACATATCTGCAAGACCTTCGGAATCCGTGCTGGCATTATTGTCCCGAGGTTGTGGCCATGGCGCTGATAACCGCCAAGAGTTGGGTAAGTACCTGTGGGGGTACTTTTATCAGAGTTTCGAGAATTAGTGCCTGAGTTTTTGCGGCCTCAGTACTTTCATCTCGTCGTGTAGGGCCCCATTTTGGTAGTGCCGTTTGCGGTTGTGGACCGTTTCTGGGCGCTGGTCCCTGCCTTGGGGCTGCTGGTCCCTGTCTCTGTGGTGTTGGTCCTTGTCTTTGAGGTTGTCGTGCTGCAACCCTTGGTTTGGGGAACTGTGGGCATCCCCGGTAGCTAGCTGGGTGGCTACCCCCACAGTTGGCGCACTTTGCCGGTTCCTCCCTGGCCTTAGTGCATGTGTGCGTGGCGTGGTCGCCTCCGCACTTCACACATCGGGCTTTTGAGTGGCAGCACTTTTGTGCATGCCCGAACCATTGGCAATTGTGGCATTGCGATACCTTCCCTTTTTGAGGGCGCTGAGCTTCGACTTTGACCTTGAGGTCAAGTACGTCCTTTAAATCGAAAATTTCTCGATTCGCTCTGGGAACCTTAACTAGGAACAGTGGGAGCACTGCTCTAGTTCTCCTTGAGGTCATTCTGTGGCATTCAATGACCTCGTAGTTCCTTGCCTCTAAGTCCTCCTTCACGTTCTCCGCCGTGATGGAGTCTGGAATACCTCTGATTACCACATGCAGAGGTATTTCTTTCTTCAGCTGGTATGTGAAGAATTCTAGCTTGATTTCTTCAAACAGCTTGGTGGCGCTTCTCCAGTCTGCTTCACTATTAGTGAACAGATGGATTCCATCTTGTCTCGCTTGAGCTTTGAAAAATCCAATTTTCCTATTCCTTAGGATTGTGGATATTTTCAGCCATTGAGACTTGTCCCTGATGATTACTGCAGGGGGTTTTTTGGGGCCTTGTTGTCCGAATTTTCCGGGATGGTCTCCATGCCACTTGTGGTCCCATCTTCGGATGTCGTTTGGACGGTTGCCGGTGTTGGGGTGGGTGCAGCCTTCGTGTGTCGGATGGTTTTCTTCCTCTGGCTGACTACTACGAATCTGGCGTCGTCCTCTTCGTCAGACTTTTCGGAAGAGTCTCCGTGTTGTCTCTTCCTGTTTCCGGTGCCTACGGGGTTTGGCGGTTGGGGGATGTTTTCAATGACGTCCATGTCATTGGATGTATGGGGGGTGGGGACAACTGCTGGAGTGCTCTCAGTTGCAAGTATTGCGGGCGAAGCAATACTACTTGCTTTGAGAGCGTTTATCTCCGCTTTCATCGCTAAGATGACCTCAACGAATCTCCTCCTCTCGTTTTCGGCCTTCTCTGCCTCTCTCTTGAAATGAGCTGCCTGCTCCTGAGCTACTAGAAGTTGTTGCCTCAGCAACGACTTCGTGTTCTCCTTCTTAGGAGTCGTCTCCTCATTGCTGCTGCTGGTCGACGGTTTTCGGAAATTCTCTCTGTCGAGAGACTCCGATTTCCGTCGGGGTTTCCCCATCCTTCTTCACTAACTCTTCGTTTATTAGGACCGAATTCTTTCCATACGAAGAAGGCTCTAAAAAGAGCCTCTGGCCGAAGCCAGAGTTACGAAAAAGGGGGTACGCAAATCTCGCTTCGAAAAGCTGTGATTCTGCCAAGTGTTCCTATAAAAAAGGTTAATGATTAGTCATTACCACTTACCCAAATCTCAGCCCTTCTTGGTATAGCCCTGGCTCGTTCAGGTATGACCCGTCCCTTGCCGTAACTATTTCGCTTCGTCTCGCTTAATGACTTCTCATTCGCAACACACAAACAATTTAATCAGGTAGTCTAGGGAGCTTCTGAATACACGTCTGCTCGCTTCGACTAATGATCGAACTATGACTTCAACAAAATTGCATTGTTATACTTTAAAAGAAAACATGAATTCGCTCACATATCACACCAGTACCAAACTCGAAGTAACACCAATAATGACCTCATCATTCCAGCATCAATTAAAACTGTTGGACAAAAATGTCACATGTTTCTAGCTCCAAGAGTATATAATTTTATACCCCATGATATTCGAACGAACACCTCCCCCTATAAATTCAAAAATGCCTTGAAGAAATTCTTATTGTCAAATGACAGAAAGAAGGTTAGAAATTTAATAGAACTAAAAAGTTGATAATAAGTTGAGAAATGGAAGAGGTAAATATTCGTTACAGTCAGACACATGCTTCATTACTCGTAAATCAATCTTCTACTATTATTATTTTATTATTATTGTTGCTAAATTACTATTATTATCTAACAAATCTCATAACCGTACAATGTCATCACCTCGACAATTTCAACTGAATTCTATTTATATTCTCTAAAAATGTCGTTATAGGATATAGATATAATTAATTCACATAAACTCGTACCTCGGACAGTCTTTGACTTTGTGGTTCTTGATTATTTGTGAATAATTATGCGAAGCCCACCTTCGCTGATGCACGTCATGATTTGTTGAGTATTTAACTTATTACATACTGTTAGTATTATCTTATTATTACCTATATGAATAACTAATACCCACGTACAGGCCCAGCCTTTGTGGGTTTCTACTATTTATTTTGCCAGTCTGGCATCTGATTCTGTAAAATACCATTATGTATTGTTGCTATTGGTAAACTAAATATTATTATTATTATTATTATAACAACAAAAAATATCCGGCTGAATCTGAGCTCTTGTGGTATTACCCCCGAATATTTATGAAGAAACAGTAAATAATTTAGGTAACAAGTCCGGAAGATACTGTTTTTGGACGAGTAGGCAAAGTTCTAGGACTAGCCGTAAGTGAGTCCTGGAAGTCTGCGAGTCGAAAAAAACTATTTTCGGACGTGTTTCGAACGCTAGTTTTCCGTCGACCGTGTAGAATAACAAATCAATGAGACCCATTTCGTTACTATATATCTTTGTAGGAAAAAATTTCGAACATTTTAATTCTTATTTGTAATAAATACTGAAATTAGAACAAATGATGGAGGTACTAACAGAAACATTATTTATATTATTATTCATATTAAAATTCAAACAATTTTGGGTAATACTGGTGCAATAAAGAAGAAGAGGAAGATTTATGCCAAGAAGAAGTTTAAGATATAATTTGCTGTTTCCAGTTTCAATGTAGTTTTCTCTATATCATCGACATATTTCAACATGATTAATGGTAATTTTTGTTATTGTCCTGTCCGTTATGATGTCCACTACACTTGTAAGTTAGTTACAATACTTTTCATTTTCATATGCTACTTTCTAAAGTCTGTATCTTTAAGTTTCATTGTCGGAACTCTGAGAATAAAAAAAGTTTGCTTCAACAAGAAACAACAGAGGATCCCTGTGGAACATTATCTCATGCATGCACGGCATGGAAATGAGATGGTGTGATACTGCTGATATGATATAAAATGGCAGTTTTTCGCGGTTTTCACCACATAACTTAAGAGGCAAATACACAGTTTTGATCATAAAGAAAATCAAAGCATGCTCTACTGTTGTTGGATAGTTTCTAAAAGCAGGCAACTCACTAACATGAAACTGCAATTGTCTTTGCTCGTCAGTTCTCTCTCGTAATTGAAATCTCGATTCGCAAAATTCGTTCTTGTTGGCCCTAGATACACTTTTCAAATACACACAAATAATAATATGTTTATTTCACTTGTTGAAAAATACAAAGAGAAAATATCTATAAGTACAATAACAAGGAGTACGTCAATTAAAATATCTAACCTATGATGATGAGATACATAATAAATATAAAATACACAATAAAGACCCAGGAAGGTGTATATCAAAAAGTTGTCAATAAATAAAATCTAGCATTAATCAAAACATGTGTAGAAGGCAAGTTCAATTGAAATATATCGTCCTCTAGCAATATAATAATGAATCTTCATAGCTTAGGATTAGGATCACTTAAAGTATATGTACCTGGTCAAGTCCACTTAAAATACTTAGTCCTAGCGAGATAATATTAAAATTCATACAACTGAACACCACACCTTTCTATCAAAATATAATTGTATTGAATTACATTGACCACGGTCTAAGTTTTCAGCAAAACTATTATTATTATTAATGTTTCCCCACTACATTTGTAGTAACTGATACCTAAAATAGTTTTTTCTACGACCATTAAGAAAAATGAACATTTCAATTGCGTCTTCCATTAAGAAATCTACCACGTTGTAACACCGATTTTCATTTCCCACGGGCTAGCTGTATCGAAATATTTCATTTCCTACGACTTTCATGAACTACCAGACTGTCATTATAGGTAGGTATTAACGAATTTTATGAACATAAATAATATCGAGTCAAGTTTGTTTACGTCTGTCTGATAATTTGTCATTTCACATCAGTAGATAATTACAAAATTTGATTGAAATAATTAAGTTATTGAAAATGATTAGAGATAGTGAGGATGATTTAACAATCAAATTGATAAATTTATATCAGAAGCTCCTGATAATGCCTATCTTCTGACAAAGGTATGATTTTCTTTTCATAAAACCAGAATAATTTCAATAAAAAGATTGATTACAATCGGATTCTATATTTTTGAATAGTTGACAGATACTTTCTATATAGCAGTTAATTTGTACAATTATGTGCTCTAGTAACGACGAGTGTTGATTCAGATGACACATGGACTTTGGAAGGTGGAAGCAAGGGTTCAAATCCACGCAGCCACATTTTTTTTTTTCATTTTATGAAATCGATTAGTGTTTGATTTTTTCTGCATGAAGTTTTTTTATTACCAAGTTGTCAAAATTTGAAAAATTTGAATGTTATTTGTTTCACGACGTAGGTAGGTACGTGTACAAAAATAAAAAATTGATGTTTCATTCAACGGGTGAAAAAAGAAAAAAATATCTAAACCATGTAAAAATGACGGCAGGAGAGTTTATGATAAAAAGGATTATTAAAAATATTACAGATTTGTTAATGATTCAGATGGTCGTAGAAAAAGTATAGTGTACAATGAGCATGAAATGACCCATTTTCCACTCGTGGGAAATGTATGTCATTTCATGCTCATTGTACAATATACTATTGTCTATATGAAAAGTGTAAATACTGTTTATTGGCTAAGATCCCGTTTGGATATTCATTGCATAAATATGCCATTGTTTATTTCTAACAGATAGAACCACAAAAATTGATATTTTTTATGTCTTTGTAGGATATAATATATATATATATATATCAATTAGGTGCTAAAGAAAGTTTATATATAGATGGTTTTCAACATACTAGTATCTATTGGTTTTGAACGAAAAGTCTATTTCTTAAAAATTTAGAATTTTTAACTGCGTGAAAACTCTATTTTGTTGAATGATCAGTGCTAGCCGATGTGTATTGGATTTTGCAAATTTTTGTCATATATTTTTTCATAAATACCTTTGTATAGATGCTTCTAGGCCAAAATGTGTAGTTTTCGTTCAGGATTTTCATAGTTGTCTTGTCGTAGAGGTGAGGATTTTGGTTTCATGAATTATTATTAGTTCGATGTATTTCATTCAGTTTTTGCTCAATATTTAGATTTCGGCTATTATTTTCCAATTTTAAATAACGCCCTCATTTTTTCATCCTGTTGTATTTTTTGCCTTTAAAAAAAACTGCCATCCCTACAATTTCTCCTTCTTATCATTCGCACTCATTTACATTCGCAATAGTTTTTTACTATTGATTTAATTTCCACGTTGAACTAATTCTAACAATGTTTATATATTGATCCTTCATTTAGTACAAGACTAATTTACATGTGTAAAGTTTACATTCAGATGAACACTTGAACATGAATCTTGAAATAAAATAGATTAATATCATCAATTACGAGCAGACAGCAAGAATCACTTGAAAAAATAATGAAAAAATAAATATCGCAGTCAAAGACTGCACTCATCCAGTATGATGTTCTTCAATTTTAATTTAAGTATAGAGAACGAATTTGCCCTTTTCGAATCATTCGGGAGATCATTAAAATTACTCCACCCTTTGAAAAAGACTGAATTTTGAGATTTCTTCGCTTAAACAGGCTATATTATTTTTAAAACTATTGCTATGATTATGGTGTTCAGAAACGAAGGATATTATTACCTCAGATAATTTGGGGAACCAACTGTTCATATTTTCAAAATAAAGATCATTGTTTGATAAGAGAACATTTCATCAACAGGTAGCCACTTCAATAAACTTAACATCCTATTTATACAGTGTGGTCCATTAAGTGTGCAACAAATGGGAAACTTGTTTATTATCGATTTCTCAGAAAATTTTATTCTTGACAAAAGTTGGTGCATGTTCCAAAATTATACCAATGGCTTTATGACAAACACCATACAGGATAGGCCAAAAATATAAATTTCGTTCAAGAGTAAAGTACCCTTATTTCAAAAAATATAGAAATATGTTGAAGAGAAAAGTTGCCAAGAATTAAAAGTTATGTTCAGATACGAAGTCATGGCCTGCTATTCGATTTTTTTTTTCATTTGGAAAATATTGAATTACCTCTTATGATACATATTTTTACTATTTTGATTTAATATGTATATGAAGTAGCTACAATCAAATCAGGTTGTAGTATTTTTTATCAAATTAAAGTGTATTTGTAAAATTTACTTGGATTTGTATTTTTTAGGTGAACGTCAACTTCATGTTTGTTGCAACGATATTTAACAGAACTCTAGAATAAAACAAATACTCTTTTTAACGAGGCAAATACTTTACTAAGTAAATGTTCATATGAATAAACTGTCAAAATCTATCGCGGATAGCCATGAACAAAAAAGAACCAATAAGCGATAGTACAGAAACTTACAGTAGGTAACTGAACAGGTGCTAACGATAAAAATTATCGAAGCGTCTCTGTATGTCCACCTTCTCTTTCAATGCATCTGAGTGTTCGCTCATAAAATTCGTTTACACATTAGCGGGAATATTTCTTATACGGGGCCAGGTAGTCGAGTGGTTAAAGCGACATTGTTTCAATCCATGGCGACTGCAGAACTTTTTCTGATGGCCCGAGAAAGTGCTAGGAATCGCACGTAAAAAGGTAACACCTCGTTAATCCTTAGCTCGCACAAGTTTCGACTTCTGAGGGCTGCCGTTCGTAAGGGGACGACAGCTGGTTAACGGAAAAACAATTTTAACAAAAAAAATGAACTCGTATTGAAGTTTCAAGCTCAGCAACATTATTAAAGGGGCGATCTCTGTAGACCTTTTGTTTTAAGTATCCCCATAAGAAGTAATCCAGAGGTGTAAGGTCTGGAGAACGAGGAGGCCATCGAGGAAAGGTATTTCGTCCTAACCATTTATTACGAAATGTCCTATTCAGCCACTGAGAAACATTTCTTGTAGAATAGGCAGGACATCCGTCATGTTGGAACCATACTTTTTGCCGTTCTTCTAATACCATATCATCCAAAAACTCTCCTATTTCAGTTTCCAAAAATTTCAAGTACCTGTCACAATTCAAATTCTCTCGAAAAAAAACGGACCTTGTAATGTATCATTTAATATACGACACCAAACGTTTGCTTTCTGATAGTATTGATTTTTGTTGTCAATAATAAAATTTGGGTTGACATCTGACCACCATCTACAATTTTGTGATGATAGAACCCCATTTGTTGTAAAAGTCGATTCTTCTCCAAACAGAATACATCGATGAAAATTTCTTTGTCCTTCTATTTCACCAAATCATATTCTCTTTCTTGCAATGTACAAATGAATCTAGGTTTGTAAGCATGGTACTTATGTTTCTTGAGAATACGCCTCACAGAGTTTTTTTTTTATGTCGGTATAATCACTAATTTCTTGGGTGGAACTTCTAGGATTTTAAACTAATGCTTGAAGTACGTCAAGCTGATTTTCTTCTGCGCATACAGGTTTCGTACGCTCCGTATTAATTATGTTTATATTCTAGTGAGCCTGTTTGAAATTGTTTAAAATTCTACTTACACTTGAATAGCAAATTTGTTTGTCTGGATGCCGCTCGTTGAAAATATTTGCAGCTTCGCGCATTGTTTTATAACCATCACCACAGATTAAACCTAATTCTGCCTTTTCAGTTAACGTTAATACTACTGGGCGAGGCATTTTTAATAAAGGACAAATATGAAAAGGTTTGACAGATAAGTTTCAAGACGCCACACTATCAAACTACAGTATTTTTTTCGGGAGTATGTGTTTTTTGTTCATGGCTATCCGCGATAGATTTTGGAGTGTTTTTTAATCTGTTCTAGTTGAGGCATTGTTGTCAGAAGAACAGAAATTTTATACTTTTATTGACAGTTTATTCATGTGAATATTTACTTAGTAAAGTATTTGCCTCGTTAAAAAGAGTATTTGTTTTATTCTAGAGTTCTGTTGAATATCGTTGCAACAAACATGAAGTTGACGGTCACCTAAAATAATACAAATCCATGTAAATTTTACAAATACACTTTAATTTGATAAAAAATACTCCAACCTGATTTGATTGTGGATACTTTTCACATACATATTAAATCAAAATAGTAAAAATATGTATCATACGGGGGTAATTCAATATTTTCCAAACGAAAAAAAAATCGGATAGCAGGCCATGACTTCGTATCTGAACATAACTTTTAATTCCAAGCAACTTTTTTCTTCAACATATTTCTATATTTTTTGAAATAATGGTACTTTACTCTTGAACGAACTTTATATTTTTTGGCCTATCCTGTATGGTGTTTGTCATAAAGCCATTTCAGGTACACTTGGTATAGTTTTGGAACATGCACCAACTGTTGTCAGGAATAAAATTTTCTGAGATATCGATAATAAACAAGTTTCCCATTTGTTACACACTTAGTGGACCACACTGTATATAGGTGTTAGTTTGGAATAATATTATTCTCATTTCGCGTTTCAGGTGATATTGTTTCAATTATGTAATTTGCATGATTTTTTAATTTCAATTCTCGATCGATAATGATTCCTAGATATCCACTACTTCAGTTGAGTTACCGTTTTCTTTTATTCCATAATCGTTTTCTTCAAACTTAATATATTTCTTGTTATTAAATTTAGTTTTGCACAACCTATGTATACATTTTTCAAAGTTTCATTTACTTTCTTTACCACTGACAAGATTCCTGGATTTTAGAATGGAATCAGAGCGGCATCTGCAACATTTTCCACCAAAGCATTGATATAAATAAGAAATAATAAGGACCAAGTACACTATCCTGTAGGTTTAGGACTTCCTCAGATGGAACAATATTCAATTTAAGATTTCTATCTTCTATTCTCCAGGAAATCCACCAGACATGTTAATGTATTACCCATAATCCCGATGCTTTCTAATTTTTTTATCAATCTATTTTTATCCATAGTTCCAAAAGCTCGTTGAAGATTGAAAGATTTCACCAGTCATAAGAATTTCATCTAAGTTTTTAATGAAATCGTCCAGTACACATTGAGTGGCATTAATAAAAGTCAGTATTTACTTATGAGTACTTACTTATAAGTATGAGCATCAGCACTAAGTAAATACTGAATTGTATATTAAAAAATAAATGCTGATATTTAGAAGTATCTACGGATTATTCTTATTTAGTCGAAATTTGATTACACGGAAAAAATTCAAAAAACGCACTTGTTCAAATCAGTTTATACTTGAGATGAATACAAACCTCAAAGAATTCACTCTTCTACATTTATTTATCGACCACCATGTCGTTCGTATCGACAGAAAGTGAAAAAAATAATGAGAGTGTTTCACAAACTAAAGAGTCGAATTTAATTAACATTTGTGGCCAAATTTATGCGGGATAATCCTATTATTTTAAATAAAGGAAAAACTCCCGCAATAAATAACAAAAACAAAACGTCTTAGCCACGCTTAAACACTATTATAAAAGTAAGGTATCATGCCTTATTATAAATGTTGTAAAAGTTAACTATGAAAACGTAAAAAACGTTCCAAAAAAATGTTTAAAAAAATCAATTACGTGAAGGCGGTAGTAAAATAAATACTGATGCTAACGTAACTGGGAATAAAAAGATAAAACTATATTATGTAAGTTATGTTGATGGGCGCAAATAATTGTGGCTAAACGGTTGCGTACGACTTAAAGTTCACGAAGTCCAACAGGTTCTTCATCTTCGATATTGTCATGGCTTAAATGTAAGCCTTTTTCAATTTCAAACACTTCTTCATCTTTTATATAACTTCCAATATCATGAAGAACACAACATGCTATCATAATGGATGGCACTGTTCTTAATGGCAGTCTAATTGTATTTTGTAATAAAGGGAATCGTTGCTTTCACTGTTTGAAGTATCTTCAGAAAATAACACGTTCATTTTTCAAAAGTTTGTTACTGAATTGTCAAATGTTCTGAATACACCACAGTTATGACTGTTCCTCTAAATCCTGCTATCATGTACAGAACCTGACTATTCTGCACTGATACTTGTAAATAACTCATCAGCATTACATGTTACTGTACATTTAAGTATTGCAGGAAATTGTTTGCGACAAATGTTTTCGTTACCATGATGATTTTACAGAACTTTTTTATTTCGTGTCAATGTACAATCACTTGCACCTGTAGCAGTTAGAAAGCGAAATTTTGCTCGCCATTTTTGTTTTTCCTGTTGTATCGCTTCATAGTCTTACGATTTCAAAGGTAATTAATTAGGTAGGTAACAAAGACAGTATAACCATACATGAGGAAACTTTATCCTAATATGAGATTTTTCAATAATATTTTGGCTCACAAAATGTACTACATTTGCTACCGTTGTTTGACTTACACCAATATCTTCTGTTACACCAATCTGGTAGCCTAAAGCCAAATGTTGCAAAAACTTAAATAAATAACATATTTATTTTAATATTTGCCAGGGTACTGAAGACCCACCCGCTATCAGTGCCCAAAATATGTGTCGTTAACCACGCCACACTGTTGGGGTTAAAAAGAAACAATTTCACATAATTTTGACCACGAGGATCTTCTCGTTTGTTTTTATAAACTTTTGGATCTCGTTGCACGACAAACATTTTTTAAACAAATTGGAATTCACTTTCAGCAAGCACTGTCAGCATACTAAGAAGCAGACTTATACAAAGTGAAAAGAACATACTTAATTTAATCAGTATAACCTATCGTTTTCTAATATAGATTTAAGTAACAATTGGTCAGCATAAGTACAAACTTATACTCTATCAGTACATACTTTAAGTATCAGTATGTCCTTAAACTTTATTAATATACTTTTCAGTATTAACTTGTAAGTTTTAATTAAGTATCTACTGATTTTTATTAATACCACTCAATGTAGGCTGTCTCACATAAAACTTATGGATTGATTATAATAAACAAAGTTTCACATTTTTTATTTATTTACATCTGTTCTTTTTGCTACATTGAATCCTCTCTCATGTGAAGTTTATTTCTCCTGTCGCTCTAGTTGTCCAAGTCCAGTTTCAATGTTGTATACTGTATGTTACTTTTAAAAGTTATCGACGATTCTATTAATTTTCAATAATTCTTTGTAATTGTCATTTTCTATTGCATTATTAAACTATGATTAAACTATGATATTCATTTACTAATCCTTTTTAGCAAGTATCTGCAGATACATGTTGGTTTTATGCAGAACATTGACTCTAATCGTATCCTAGTGTTCTTGTTCAACATCTGTTGTTGTTGCCATTTCGAATGCTTTTTGATGGATGTTTTGGATGTCATAGTTAAAGTAAGACTCTTCAAATCTGAGGTAAATTTTATTTCATGGATTTTAGCTGATAATAGGGATTTGACCTTCCGGCAGGCGCGGTCCTAAACTCAACAAAACCGGGCGCGGTGTATCAAAATGATCACGCGCTTGTTAGACTCTAATACTTTGTAAATAACTACAAAAAATTTTTATTTTAGGTATATTATATACCTGTATATATTTCGTAAGTACATTCTACCTTCACAAAATATTTAAAACAAGATTTTTCTAATTTAAAATTAAATTAAAATATTTTAAATGAACTATATATATATATATATATATATATATATATATATATATATATATATATATATATATATACATCCAGCTATCTTCCAGGCGTCCTTTCACAACTCTTTCTCTGAGCGTCCGTCGAGTGGAAATCATAAGTCTCTTGTTCTACATCAGTATATTTTTAAGATTTGAACATCAGGGGTCATAAAGGAGTGATCAAGCTTTCCTTTTCGACGATAAAAATTTGAAAGTTTCATTACACCTATTTCGTGGCGTCCTTTCATGTACCCGTCTCTGAGCGTCCAATATATTCACGAATTCACGCTACTTAGCGTCCGGTTTGTATAGTTTACTTTCATCCTGTAGATTTGTGAGCGTCCAGCAATGATGCCAGATTTAACCATCGCCTTTAGCGGCGGTAATCGAATTAGGGCAATGAGACTGTGTATTTTCCGGATGCCACTCATGGGTTGAATTTCACATATTATCTGATTAGAGGTTATGCGGCCTCAGCCAAAGGCAGAACGCGGCGCTGCGATACTTGTACGGTATAGACGAGACACCGGTGCTCAGGGGGATATTGAGTCCGTTGTGGAGAATGAGAAGTGCTGAATCTATTGACACTACTCATTCCCCACCCTCAGGCAAATACAAGCCAATAAGCCTGATGTCCACCTCGACCACCAAATAAAACGATTTTTGTCATGGAGATTTTCGCTACAGGTAGAATGAATATCGTTCGGAGAGAGGAGGAAAAACGGACTAAATATCGAGATATTATCTTCGAACTCCGCAGGTTGTATCCAAACCATTCTGTCAAAATAATGGTTTTGATCATAGGAGTCCTTGGTGGAATGATGAACATACTGTTCTCAAATTTGAAGATGATACAGGCTTGCCTTGATATGACAGAGATCTTAGCGGCACGAATGCAGAAGGCCGTCATCCTTGATTCACTTCGTCTGCTCAGAACACATGAATCTCGGACCCAATAGTCACGTAGGAAGTGGTTATTAGGGTAAACGACACCAGCTCTCCCTTCGGATGGGTCGGAGCTCTGGACATAGAGCCTGACTGGTACATTCCTAAAATAATGATAATAATAATTATTATTGGGGTAAATGACATCAGCGCGCCCTCCGGATTGGTCGGAGCTTAGGAGACAGGGACTGACTGGTACATTCCCAACGAAAATAATGATAATAATAATAATAGGTCCTTATTTTTCAAATATACGTACAATATAAGAGGAAAAACCCCGAAGATCAGATGATGATATACGTGTTACCTCTGTTATTATTGTGAAGCGTATCTGAAAAAATATAACAAACAAAAATCACTATGTTTATAATTATTCTGCCGCGCTCCTTAAATCTATATTTACCTACCTGTGAATAGCCATAAAAAAAGAAAAACTATTCCATAGACTCATGCATTCATTTGTTCCGTGATGATATATTCTTTTATACATTTTTAAATGAATTCATATTTAATTTCTTCATGTTTGTTGGACCATAGTTTTAAATGAGTGGTATCTGATGAGAGAAAGACCGCATGAAGGTTTCAGTTCTATGAATCGGTGGAGTAATAGTTCCCTTGTAGCGTATGTTTAAATTGTGAACATCTTCAAGAAATTAAATTTTCTTCCATAAGTATGAGGGTGTTCGAATAGTGATTACTTTATGGAAAAAACAAGTCGCATAGAGAAGTTGTCTACGCTGCATATTGAGCTAAATTATTGCATTCAATTTATGGGAGATCTAGCATCCCCTACTGATCCCAAATATCAATCTCAGGCATGAGTTTTGCCTCTTGTCCTCATCAACCAGACATGGACTATAAACTGAGTCACGGTAGTTGAATTTGGAGAGTACTAGTAAGTCACAGAGCACGGCCTCAACCTTCTGATTCAAGTACCTCCTCCACGAATATTTTGTATGTGCGATTTGAACATAAGATCATCATCGACTGATAAACCCAGATTCTTCATGTTTTTGACAGGTTTTATTACTTGGTTTTCATCATTGATCTGGATTTAGTTTTCAAGGAGACGTCTGTGATGCCGTGTTCCAAATAGCATTACCGATTTTCCAACTGCATTATTTTTGAGCACAGGACCAGCATCAGAAGGAGAAAAAACTCGCCAACAGTATCCTTTTTATGTATTGGCTGTACAACTGACTTTTTTCAAATTTGGAGATAAACATTTGGGTGAGACCAAAATTCGAGATATGATTTATAAATGGTATCAAATAAGGGTAACACATAAGTAGGAGTTTCATATTGATACCATCCCACCCTTGAGCATTAGATAACAAGTTATATAGGACATGTTGGGTTCCATGTTGGGTTCAATTTTGGGTTCCATCTGAATAGAAAATGACCTGCTTTCTCATTAATACTATTGGAGTAGAATTCAATCAGATTTTGATCTGCAGCGACCGCTGCAATACCTTTCACGAAGTACTGATTCAATTCCTTTACATCAAACAAATGATCGGAAATGGTGGTCGATCTTTTTTAAGTGATGTAGATCTTTCCATATCTTGCTTACCCCGCTGTCTAAAAATATATTGAAAATATGCCTTCTTTCCATGTTGACAAGCCAGGGTTGTGGAGCTTCGGAATGTCTTATAATATTCATAGTGACCTGGAGATTCTGTTTTTTGCCACCTAGAACGGGCTTTATTTCTCTATGATATCAATAATTTAATATTACCTGTGATCCATGGTGCATAACGTTTGGTTATTCTAATCAGTTGAACAAGAGCATGCAGATTGAATTTTGACATAATATTTTTATTATGAAATTAAATTTTTTCGTCAATATTATCTGTCACATAAATATGTTCGAACGGGATTGATATATCTTCGTGAAATCGTTCCTTATCAAAATTTCTGAAGTCTCCAATCATTCTATATGTCGGTGAGCAGGAACTATCACCAAGATTATTTTTTTATACTATCAACACTTGATATGAAATACCTGGTACCAAGACAACTTCGATATTCTTGGAAATATCATCACTGTTATTTGTGATGATCAAATATATTAGTGAAAGTGATGAAACGGTCACTCATGTGGGTCTATCAACTAGTTGAACGAGTCCCGACCCCTCCAACATATTATTCAGCCTGATAGTAGCCCTACACTTAGTTTTCAACAAATCAATATTGAGATCACCCAGAATGAATACATCATCATATTTGGGAATTAAAGATGGTATACCATTCTCTAGTGAACTGAGGAAATCAGTTTCGGAATAGTTTGAAGGCTTGTAGACAACTCCAACAGCAACGTTAAATTATGGAAAATGGAAATGGAAATTTATTGTCAACACACATACCAACGCCCCCTCCTCTACTTTTCAGACGATGTCTTCTGAAGGACACATAATCATTCACATGACATACATTACTATGAATTCGATCGGACAGCTAAGTTTCACTCAGGCATAGGATAGATTTTTCTGTAAAGTATTGAGATCTTTCGAAGATGATAAGTTTGGTAACAGCGATGTAATATACAGGTGGCTAAATCTCTGTGAATGGACATTTTCTCTAAAACAAAACATGAGTGAAAATCAAAATACGGAAACACAAATGAAATAAATAAAGAAAAACAAATGTGGTGAAAAATAAGAGATATAGGAAAAAAATCTATTTTGGAATCTTAAATGAAGATCTCGAAAGTTCGAGCTGATTTATTTACTCTAGGTCTGTCGGCATGTTCCAATTCTCCTGCTGTTCATTTCTTCGGGTTTTCTTCTTCATCTGTGCTTGATTTACTTGCAGTCGTATCTGTTGAGTTTTCTGCTGCCAACTTGCTCTCTATATAGTTCTTCGTAAGTATGGCTGATTCTATCCACTATCAGAGAGGTTCCTTTATTTTTGCTTCACGACCGTTTTCTTCTACAGCATTTTGTTGTGACAATAATAATGTTTTGATCTGATTTAGTCTCCCGGTATAATATCTCAGACCTCAGTCTATTAGTCAAGCACTCAATTACAATGGGGCGAGTTTTATTATTTTCATTCTAAATTCATCCCTTATTACTATATCTTTCTCATCAATCCCCAATTTGAGTTGAAATAATCAGGTTATACTTCTTCAGTCTCCTTTCAGTGGATTCAATCTGTTGAGATGTTGAGATGATTGTTTATTATCTTCCTTCAATATAATATTTTCCTGTTCGATTTCGTTCATGTCAGTTAACGTCAGCGATTAAAAAAAAAAGGTTTTCTCTGTAAATTTAAAATTATATTTTCAAAAAGACAAATTTGAGAGTACGATGAGTTTACGAAAAAATTAAACAATTTTTTTAAATACGACAGTCTTTCGAAGTAACTTATCGGGTGAATTGATTCGTTGCCCTTCTACACTTTTACAAATTTTCGTGAATTAACAATTTTTCATTTTCAGACTGTGGAACGTTGATATTCCAACAAGCTGTCAAGAGATACTTTTTATTATTAATTTTTTTGTGTTATTTCTGTCATGCCAATTTGAAACTATCATAAATCTAGTGGCGTGGTGGAATTTTGTTTAAACAAAATGATTTTTGGATTTTTGTCTCTGAAGAAAATTATGAATTTAATTTATAAGTTATAGTTATAGTAGAGACAACTTGTAAAAAATGCATTGAGGTACCCACATTCAAGTGGGTTACTCCATAGATATTCAAAAGATAGATCTGTAACAGGTATAGGTTGTCAGGCAAATGAAGGTAGAACAGTATATATTAGGTTTATTGAAAATCAATAACAGAGTCTACCATTAGATCATCGGTCAGCAAGAAAGTATTTCCAAAAAAAAACAAATATTCCAAATAAAATTAATTCATTAATATGGAATTACCAAAATATTCCTACAAAAAATAACATAAAACATATTCATGTCACTATTGAAATAGAATACATTCAAAAAAATATCGATATTGTCTGTGTTTGCCCATTAGGAATCCATTTGAAGCAATTCATAGTACATTTCTTGAATCAGGTCAGCTCTTTGAATCTCAAAGGGAAAAACACTGGTTGTAGATTTGAAAAAAATTTCGGTGACACCATGACTTGAAGATGGTTCACCCGTCAATCGAAAAACTTTTTATTTGTGATTTTATGAATTTTCTTTGAAGAGTTCTGCTTTCTAAGAAATTATCACTTGTAATCTCCCAAGTGCTTGAATTATTGCCGGAAATTTTTCGAGTACATGAATTTTTTGAAAAATACCCGAGTCGCGCAGCGACGAGGGTAATTTTTTCAAAAAATTCATGTACGAGATAAATTTCCTGCAATTAATTCAAGCACGCGGGGGATTCGGTAAGAAAATTTTACACCAAAATATATCCAACAATTCATAAGAAATAACTAACTATGGTTCACCTGAACTATTTATATGCATAGTACAAAAAAGATGCATGAAAATATTGATATGTAAAACACACTTAACAAAATTTCAATTTGATTTTTTTAAATTTAATCAAAAAAAAGTACAAATGTTCTTCTTGCTCTACTGGGAATTGAACTAGTGACCACACGACCACGAGGCGGACACTTTACCGACTCGCCACGAGGCCTTTGGTTTACATGTAGACAACTGATGTATTGAAGTGTTTCTGAAATTTGATTTCAGAATTTCCAAATTCTGCGATTATCGTGATGAAAATATTCAGACACATTCGAAATATTTAATAAATACATAAATATGAAATATTATCTCATTTCAAATGAAAAATACAATTCCATTTGTACATCAAAGCAAAATATAAACTATCACCTGTCAAATATTTGACAGAAAAATTTCCACTTAATAATTTCGGGCAGGGTACCCAGGAGGATAAAAATTTCCGGAAATTTTTTGGGTTGCCATGGCATCTAAATAAGAACGAATGATTTGGTTCTCTCTAAAAGTGAGGTGTGAAATTTTCAAAATTAGACAAGTGATGTGCAGAGTGGTGAAAATACGCAATTGACGGGCAAAACTTGAAACATGAAAAAATGTTGCGACTAATGAAGAATTATTCACAACGAACAATTTTTAACAGAGTCATTTCTAAAATTACTTTGAATTTTGCATATACTCTAACAATATTGAATAAATTGAAATGGATTTCATCAGTTCGTCTTTTACGCGAAACGACAAATAATAATATCGGGCCTCTACCCGCACATGCAGTGTGTTTGGGTACATTCTACGACTGTTTCAAAGAAATTGTCATCATTATTATTGAAATTTCGCCTCTTCATGATCACATTCTCTTTGCATAAAAATAGCTGTCCTTGTAGAAAATTTTCCTAATACATTCATTAGAACGTCTGGAGTTACATTTTTTGCTCTCAAATTGTTTTTTACGAATCCCTCAGTTTTTTGATGAAAAGCATTAGAAGCTCATTCCTTCAAAAATATTATCATTACATCTCTTGTACTACTGTGCCATCTATAAATTTAAACAATGAGATTTCTTAAGAGAAAATAATTTTGTTATACCATTTTGCTCGACAATCATAAGTTTATTTTCCACCACTGTACATGACAAGTCAATATTTGATACTTGAATATTATTTTCTTTAGGCTGCAAAACTCTTTAGAAAAAATCAGATTTTTATTAAAATCAATGCCTTTTCAAAAATGTTTTTTCCTAACAAAACTTATATTTACAAAATAATTCAACTAGGATTTGTGTGAATATCATTTTGAACTTATACAGGGTGACCCAAGGTTAAACTGCCAAACGTTCAGGATCGTTTGTTTAGTTGAAAAGGAAACTTTTTTTTCCTATAACAATGTGTCCTAACTTGCTTTGTTTTGGAAATACAGAGTGTTCAACGTTTTTACAAAATATCAGTTTTTCAACATATTATTTAAAAACCTTCTAGCTGATTTCAATAAAATCTGTCATGCTAATATGCGGTAATAAGGGGTTTCTTTTAATTTACTTATGGCAACATTATTATTTCCAGTGGCGTCCCAAGGGCTAATCTCATTAATGTTAGAACGAATCATTGTACTCCACTGTTTTTTTGCATGTTCAGTTTTTTTTCTGGATTAAGCCAATAAAAATACAATTTTTTTGTTTATTTCAGTATCTTCCTTCATTTTTGAGAAATAATTTAAAAACCGATTTCATGTAACAAGAAAAAAAAACTTCCTGAGAAATTGATATTAGGACAAACGTATTCATTGTATTTTATTAGTAGGTAAAGAGAAAACAAAAATTCACAAAAATGGCCACCATTTCTTTCAATGCAAAGTTCGCACCTACGAAGGATGGATTCTGCAGCTGCACGGCATCTTGCTGGTGTGATCTCTACAGCTGCTTGTACAATCCTTTCTAGGAAAATACTTTGGTCGTTGATGGGCTCAGCATATACTTTGGTTTTCATTGTACCTTATTCAAAAATCCATAGGGGTTGAGTCAGGAGATCCTGCAGGGTAAGAAATTTTGACACTCTGTATCTCGAAAACGAAGCTAGTTAGGAAACATGAGTATGAGAAACAAAAGTCTTATTTTTACCTAAAAAACCGATCCTGAAAGTTTGGCGGATTAACCCTGGGTCACCCTGTATATGAAATTCAATTCTGAACAACTTTTCTGAGTAGCATTTTTCGATGTTCTTCAAAATGAAGGTACTTTACTCTGAAGCTGAAATGATATATCCTTCCCTGCATATGAACTTGACTTCAAATCTACACACATCATTTGGAACAACTTTTCCGATTATCATTTTTCGTCAGATTTCGAATAGATGGTCTTGAATTCTGGAGCCAAAATAATATTATAGTTGTCCCTCCCCATATATCATAAGAGATTTTTACATTTGCGTTGAAGCGCTCCTAGTTTTGTGATATGCAGAACTTCTTATTGGGAGTTTTTCTTTCATATACCAAGTATCAAGAAAGTTTTCTGAGGACAACTTATAACCACTTGTACCAGTTGGGCCGTGATGGTGATGGTTCGCTTCTCTATCATAGGGGCGTGGGTGCAATTGTCGTACGTCTTCTATAGCTTGCACAAGTCTTTCGAAGAATACTGGGCTGTGGTGAAGGGGGTGAAAAACTTCTAGGGTTTGATGTACTTTTGGAATATTCAACTTTTTAATGACTTAGTTTTCCACTGATATGGACTGCAACACACTCCCATGAACTCTTTTGGAAAACAACACACATAAATTTGCCAAGATCAGAAATAAGAATGACTCTCGAAACTGACAAGGATTTTCACATAATTAGCTGTTTAATTTCCAAAACCTTTGTCGCAGATATGCATTTGGATTTGCTCGTTCATAAACTCAAGTAATATAGTATAGTAAAATAATGAACAAGTACAATGATAAATATTACTGTGAGTCCATTCTTCATTTATTTTCCAACTTACTTTACTATCAGCACACCAAATATCATTCACGATTACTAACGAATACCGCAAATAACGATTTTCAAACAAAGCTCATTGAAATTCTTCAGCGTTGCCGTATTCACCACAACTTGAAGGACGCTTGGAAATCGGCAGTCTAAAAGTAAATCATACTCTGAGAAATATACAGACGGTGCTATTTGCGCCGCTAGCGGTAAAACTGGTGAACTAATAATATACAATAGTATACAAAAAAGGAGGTCCCACTATTAAGACGGCGTCCGGCAAATTTTCAAATCTGTAAACTACTATGAAGATTTGAGCACATTTTCTATAGGAAATCAACAGAGCGTCCGTATACGGACGCTCAGTTGAAGACGGACGCTTGGAAGATAGTAATTTGTCAATGTACGGACGCCCTGAAGATAGTGGGATATATATATATATATATATATATATATATATATATATATATATATATATATATATATATATATATATATATGATTTTACTGTAATATAAAAAATACAAAAACTTCTAAATCATTACACCATCTCCTCATCTATGGTATCTGGTGGTATTTCTGTCAATGTTCGACTGCAAACATTGCAAAAGCTTTCTATGTGCATGAGACAAATGGGGTTTTTGCATTTTTTGCAATTATATTTTGTTAATCGCCTTTGTCCTATGCAAATATGACATCTTTTGCGTTTTCCTACAATTTCATTCTATTCTTTTTGTTGTTCTTGATCTACTGGCCTGATTCTTTTCAGGCGTTGTTGCAGGCTGGTATGAATCCCTGATGTCTGTAAACTTCGTCGAGCCATATGAGGTGAAACTAATGCGTGTGACAAAGCTTTCAAAAATTTTCTTCTTCGAATAACATCTTGACCGTTGCCAAAATATAGTATCTGAGCATTGATTCCGCTAATATTTAGCATAGCAAAAAATACTACCATGGGCCAACGGCGAGTATTTCTAGCCACATTGAATGAGTCACACAATTTTTCTGTCGTGTCAACTCCACCTTTAGTACTATTGTAAAAGGTAATCACGGATGGTTTTTTTTCATCTCCGGTATCAAGATCGATAGTAAACTTGAAGCCAAAATCACACATTTTCCTTTTTTAGGAACATAAGATACCAAAGTGCACCCTTTCTTGAAACCAAACAAGCTACTATTAACAGCTCTCTTGTTATTTGGCAGAAACTCAGGTGGAATTTCGACCTTATTTTTTTTTACTGTTCCAACGTAAGAGAGGTTTTTACTTCGCAACTCATCTATCAATGGAATACTGGTAAACCAGTTATCTGCAGTTACATTTCGCCCGGTCTGATATATAGGTTGACAAAGTCGTAGAACAACATCCGATGGTGAATTGCTCAATCGGAATGGGCCTTCAGGTTGTAATCCTGCATATATTTCTAAATTATATAGATAGTAGGATGGGGAGGAGTAAATGATACTCACCTTGAAAAACTGAATGTTGTTCAAAAATACATCATCAAAATTATATATCATATGGTCCGCACTTATCCAAGCGACGATTTGTTCAGGGAATCTAAATTCCTTGATATAAGGGAATTATTTTGTTTCAGTATCCTAAAAAATATAAAAAAAGGAAATATTGTTCTACAGCCTTCGAATCACAACCATCACACAAGAAAGAAAAATAACGCTATGATATTACCAAACTGCAACAAAACTGTAGGTCAACGAAATGCAACTTACCTGGGTCCACGATTGTACAATATATTACCAGATAACATAAGAGATGATATAAATAAAAAGTTCAGTTTCAAAAGAAAGGTTAAAAAGTGGATTCTAGAAATGGAAAGATCATTATTTCATGACATTGTGAACCAGAATAACTGAAGAAAGTATTCAACAACACTGTTAATAATCTACAGTAGTTGTAATTATTATTAATTATCTTTTTATATTCTCTACAGTATAGATTTATTTTATATTTTATTTTTATTTTATTCCTTAACTATATATTGAATATAAAATTCCAAGAATGAATGTGATTCCTAAAATTGTCTTCGTTTAAGTTTAAGTATTAATTATATAAACTTTACATTTTAACTTCATATTTTATAAGAGTTATCAGTGTATTTTATCTATATAGGTGTTAATGTGACGTTTTGATGTTAAGAATTATTTAGACTTTATATCATATCATCTTAATAGAAATTTAATTAATATTTTTACTATCCCCAAGCTTCATGTAATCCCTTTATGATTAATTCATTCATGTGATAATTTACACATAATTCATACCCATAGTCGCACACAAGTAATATAACAGTTCATAACTGTTATGAACTTCTGCGACTTACCCATGTTTATTTGTAAAATTCTGTCTGAACCTGTCATTGTTTGAATTGATATTGCGAATAAACTTATTATTATTATTAGTAAACTTGAGAATCATCCAGTACTTATTGGGCTTATTCGGAATGTATCGTACAAAACTGCATCTTCCCCGGAATCCTTCTAGTTGTTCGTCAATCATTACATTTTGTTCCAGAATATAGGACTTCTGTGAATTTTGTACCAGCATTGTAAATATTTCTCGAATTGCTGCGATTTTATCGATTTTTCTTCTTTCATCTCTCGTGGTCCGATCGTCAAATCGCATACAACGCATAATAAATCTAAATCTTTTGATGTTCATGACAAGTCGAAATTTTTCAATGCCGTCCCCGTCGGATCAACAAAGGTCTTCCAAACTTTGTCTGCTACCTCTGTAAACACCAGCTGAATTTAAAAGACCTATAAATGCCTTCAGCTCAATAATGTCTATAGGTTTGGCATCTCTATCGCGTTTGAATAATACTTTAATACTTTCAATATATTGATTCGTTTGTTGTACAATTATTCTCAATATCTCGTCATCCAAAATGCAGCTCCAACATTCTAAAGGAGTTTTGGCCATTCTTGCAGTACCTATTACACCTGGTAACTTGCGAATGAGATTATGTGGTTTTGAACGAACTCTTTGTAATGAGACATTTTTATTCCATTTTGTTTTTTCTATAATCTTCTTTCCTTTATTTTTTTCTCTTCCAAAAAAAAAAATTGTTATCAACTAAATTAGATCCATTCTCATCATAGTCATCGTCGTCACTAGCCTCCTGCTCCGTATCTGAATCGCCTTCACGAGATTCGACAGCATATTCACCATCTGCATCCTCTTCATCATCAATATCGTCCTGTAAATCGGCTTCGTCATCTTCAAACATCATTCTTTGTAGCTCTTTTTACTACAGCTTTCCATGATAAACGTATTTCCAACCTAAAACACATACATATAATTATGTTAACATAAAAAAATCTTCAATCAGTGAGTACGTATGTGAAAAATATAATACGTGAATAATAAAATGCAAACAGTAGTGGTATAAATCGATAGCACTTACCAAAATAATTGACAAAGTAACAAATTCACAAAATTTATTTTGTAACGGGTATTGGCGCGGTGTATCAATCTGAACAATATTCAGATACCTTCCTCGTACCAAAGATCATTTAGAACTAACCGGTCTCATTGCGTAGATGGGTGGGAGGTAGGAAGTTACTAGTGACGGTAACTGCCGACTGTTTACGAGTCGAAAGTACCAGCACAAAACATTTGCGTTGTATCAATCTGATTGGCCGCGCCCGACGGAAGGTTAAGAAAAATTAACTCACTCTTTACCTATATGCAGAAACCTTTCATTACAATATTGATCGAAACTAAACTGCAACCTATAGAATGAATGATGCTTTTTGTGCTTTATGTGCTTTTTCTATTTGTACGAAGTTCATTAAATTCAAATGAGAGAGAATTTTTTTCATGAACATAGTAGAAATGACTGAGAATGGGATTACTTTGTTCCATAATTCCAGCTAACTTTAGCGTCATGCTTAGAATTCGTTTATAATTGGTCTCCACGAATTTTAAAACAAATTTATTCGCCCACTATATCATGATAACCTATAAATAAACGAGGTACATTAAAATACCTTGACATTTTACAGTTTTAACCGACTACCGTTTCAGAGAGTATCTATCGGAATGGGCCACTAAAATGAATTATGTGTTCCTTTTGAAACATAACTTAGGTTTAAGATTACGGAATAGTAAACATACCCGAGAGTTAAGCTGATGTTTGATATTCGATCACTTCTGGGAAGGAAAGCAATCTATTTTCGATTCTGAAGCACCGTCTGAGAATTCAGAAGGGTTGGTATCGAATTAAACGATGGGGACGCATTTGCTGAAGGGAAGTCATCAGATAACTGAAATACTTAAATTTCTGAAATATCTGAACATATGTGGAAATTTGTACTTATAGACCGGGGATAGTGACAGATTTTGGGACACGATTTTACTCAGTATACCTTTTGTACGACAGTATTGTCCATATATCCTCATGATAATAATGCATGAATCAAAGAGTCGTCGTAGGTTCTTCATATTAAAATATAATAATAATAATTTTAATTATTATTATTATTATTATTCGGGTACGATTTTAATCAGACTGCCATGTGTTTCGTGATGAAATAATAAAACTAAAATACTCGAAAAACGATTGGCAGGCCGTTAGGTTGGGTCCGAATGGCTGGTATGGTCACGTGAAATTGTATTTGGAAAAAGGAATTCTCCGCCCATCCTGATGGTATGCCAATGGTTTTTCGAGTATTTTACGTCTATTACTTTATTACAAAAACATGGCAACCTGATTGGAATCGTACCGAAACACATAATTTTTCGAAAATATTATTATTATTTTTCAATATGAAGAACCTACGACGACTCTTTGATTCATGCATTATTATCACGAGGATATAAGGGCAGTACTGCCCTCCAAATGCATACTGAGTAAAATCGTGTCCCAAAATCTGTCTATTATACACCGAGAGAAAGATTATTTATATTCAATAGAATTTATTTATATTCAACAAATATATGTTTTGAATAGCGTCGAACTTGTGTAAGTTCGGCTAAAACATATATGAAAAGTTGAAATTCTGCAAAAAAAATATTTATTACACACCAAGTAGTAATATACACAAATGAATTTAAAAAATATTTATTTCCTGTAAACTTTTCCAGGATGGAAGTTGATAGGTAAATTATGAAATCTTTTTTCTGAAAAGGTTGATATATGTAATATTAAAATACATGTTATCTTTCAGAATATCTCAATCTATAACAAAACAGAGTAAGCTTTTTAGGAATATGTGATCAATATCATAAAAATTGATATGTTGCAGAAAACTTACACATGTATTTAATATGACTTATGTATATTTTCTTGTCCAAGAATATTTATTAGTGTGTACCATTTACTTATTTGATCATGTTTGTAGCAAATATTGCGTTGAATGGTGTTTATCAAATCGTTGTTTAATGTAAAGAGGATTATATAACAAAAAAATAACACAATTTCACAAAAAAAATATATTTCGTCTAAAGTCATTCCTATAACGGGCCGGTACTTTCAATATTGAAAAATTGCCACAGCCAACCGATAAATGAAGTGAACTTATTCGTCAAAATTACCTGCGAGACAAAATTTCGATTTAAAAACTAAAGACTTCAGAGTTGATGAAAAAAAAACAAACGGATTTTCCTAAAAAAATTGAAAATGTATACCGTACAATGCGTAGTCACTGTGTAGAATGCGAAGACACCCTCCTTCATCTGAGGTTTTCCAGTTTCAACCAAATAGTTACACATTTATTTTGATAAATGATCCTATCTTCGAATAGAGCAATATAATATGAAAAATTGGCATGCTCTTAAAGACATACACCCAATAGTGACTAGGAACAAATCTTTCAAATTGATATTATTATATATGTTTCAACAATTGAAATAATTGTGGGGGTGCAGCTATTGGTTGAGTATTGAAGAAAACTCTTTTTACTTTTGAGAAAGCTTTGGGAATAGCTTTATTCTTTCTTCAGTCTCTCTAAAATTGGAATTAACAATAATATTTGTATAAATAAAGACGTAAAAAAGGTACTTACAGTAAGCGAGATTGTAAATTAAATAGTAAAACAGAAATTTGTAAAGAAAATACATAAAACTGATGGACGTACCAAAAAGTAAATGAATATTTGTCATAATGACGTTATAAAATTCAACAAGTAAATAGTTATATATAGAGGGTTGAAATGAAATAAACCATGAAATCTGAGTAAAAGGTTGATTAGGATGAAATATAAATATTTGAAACATTATTTCTTACTCGAATATTCTTTTCAATTTCTAGAATGTTAGAATAAATCACATTTAAATTTAGGATACCTGTTTTCTTGTTCATGGATAGATTTTCATTTTTCTCAAAAGTGAAAAGAGTTTACTTCAATACCCAACCAATAGCTGCATCCCCACAATTATTTCATTTATCAATTACTTCAGCTGCTATTATATCGAATATGTTTTAACAAATATATTATTAATATTGAACAATTTCTCACTGCGTCTCAATACTACCACATACTTCTGGAGAATATATTGACAGCCGTATGCATAGTCAATCGCCAGCGACTCGCCAGAGCTTCGCCGTTCGCTACACAAGGATTATAATGCACAGTCGAGCTCCAAAAAAGTGACAACTATGCGATTAGTCACATTTGGGCAAAACGCTGGCGATGTACCACTTTTTTGGAGCTCGACTGTGCATTATAGTTCTTGTGTAGCGAGCGGCGAAACTCTGGCGAGTCGCTGGAATTGACTATGCATACGGCTTTGAGTTTCTTCAAGAAAAATAATTTTGTTGGATATATGCTTTCTTATGAATAACGAAATATTCCTGAAAAATACTAAACTTATGAAATGTTTATAGGTACAGGTCGACAAGCGTAAGGATGCATCTGAGATTCGCAAACGATAGAAAGCGTAAGTAGATGTGCGACAAAGATCGACAACTGTTTACGGCTGGTTATCATCGGAATGTACAATCGGGAGAGAAATTTTTCTGCAACACGTAGGAACGTAGGTTCTTATCTGAATTTTCAATAATTCCTAATGAACTGTTCGAATAATATAATTGTCTGTGATCACTGGACCGTTTATGAAAATTGCATAATTTTCCCGAAGCCATAAGTGTAAATAAAGTACGACTAGAAAAAGAATGCATCGCCACACAATATCAGAAATAGGTAAATAAATATAATGAAGAACACGAGGAACATACTTACAGAAGTTGACTAACAATATCACATAACCTCTGACCACTGGCAAAGTCGAACAGTGCCGGAATGACAAATCTTTCGAAACTCCTACTTCCCAGTAATTTCAAGGAGTAGCTAAAAAACAGACGGGACACTCGAAAATATTTCTAATTTAAGGGCTCCCGGTAGAAACGGGGCTGCCAGACGTGAACTGAGCCCTTAATCGCACCCAATTCGATTTTTTTGAGGAAAACGAAATTGAAAAGCAAAAACCTGATGGAAATAAACAATAATTCTAGAAACATTAATTAAAAAATACATTCTGCGAAAGAAGGTTCAAAATATAAAACATAAATATTGCACGAATACTAATACAAACACCAAATATTAAAAGTACATCAAAATGAATTTATACGCACATAAATATAGCTATAAATTAACATATGATTTTTCACCCACGACTCGTATATTTTCTGTTTTGTTGTTGTTTCTATCAGAGCGCTCTTCAATTCCAGACAAACTTCCTTCATCTTCTGAAACGGCATCTTCAGACTCCTGGTCTGATTCAGATTCAGTGTCGCTGTCCTCATTTAAATTAATAATAATGTCATCTATGACAATATCTATCATTGGCTCTTTGGAGATAAACTCGTCTTCAAATTTCTTTGCTCGTTCACAACGGGATTTCCACTGCTCGGCTGAAAACGTGGCGAAAATATTGTCGCGATGTTGAATTACATCGTTGAAATTGAAGGTAACATTTTTATCTTCCACATAATTTTTTAGTTCAGACCACACCAACTCGATTGGATTCAAATCCGGGTAGTATGGCGGTAATCGCAAAACGTCATGATTTGATGCAATGAACAGCTGATCTATTTCAAATTGTTTATATTTTGGCTTGAAGTTCTTTATTAGGGCGTATAAATGTGGCTTCAACATCTCCATACTGAAGGGAATATTCCTCTGCCTCAATTATGTCTGCATTTCAGCTTTTCTCGTGTAAGTTGGCATTTTATTAATTTGTTTATTGTGATAAGGTGCATTATCTATTACCACAACGCTCTTTGGCAACAAATTGGGTATTAATTTCTCTGTTACCCATTTCTTATAATTATCATAGTTCATTTCGTTATATGATAATCACCAGTATTGTTATTTGATTTCCATCTTATGTAAGCATTAGGCACAAATCCATTTTCACCACCCGCATGTATTATGATAAGACGTTGCCCTTTACTAACAGGTTTCTTCAGCTCTTCCATTGAATCATCATTCCAACTTTTATTATGTGTGTGTAAAGAGTGAATGTACGTTTCATCCATATAGACAATAGGTCTACCATATTTTCTATAGCCCTGCATTTTCGTCAAAAATTCTATTCTAAGTAGTCGAATGGGCATTAATATTTTCCGATTGGTTTTTGCTTTCCTCCATCGAAATCCAAGTTTATGGATTTCCTTTCTCAAAGATTCCCTGCTACCCTGATATTCCATATCTTCCACAATTGTTTTATGAACCTCTTTGAGCGTGGGAACTCGTTTTTCCGTGACATGGTATTTATTGATACATCTACGTAAAATTGCCAAATCAGCATTGTCCATGGTAACTTTTGATTTTTTGTTTCTCTTTTTATTTGGAGTTGAGAATTGTTCCATTTCACCTTTTTCAATGTTATTCATTTCTGAATTAATTTTCCTAATGCTTCTAACGCAAACTCCCGTTGCGGCAGCAACTCGTTCTTGAACCTTCACAAGAGGAATACTGGTTTCACCTATCATTGCTTCTGCCTGCATAAATTTGATTACATTACTGACAATTTCCCTACTTTGTCCACTCAGAATCTTATTTCTCTCTTTACTCTTTGAAGGCATTTTCAAACACAACAAACTACACTATAACCTATCTAATAACATTTCAAAACTATACACAACCACAACACAAGGATTTCAAATTCAACACACAATCAGAATAACGCCACAATAATTTTATTCCACTGACTGTACACTCACGACGTTAACTGCTTGAATAATTCAGAGCGATTGAGCTCCTGCCCCACTCCAGGGTTGTGTCTACTGCGCAACCAATTCTCGGAGGCATCCTTAGGCTTGTCGACCAGTAAGCTGTGCGTATTATTCCATACATATTCATGATCAACGAATTATCATACGGGTGAATATTATTTATTTCTGTCAATCATACATGACTCTAACAAATTGAAACGTTAATATTCAACAATCTTTTCTCTGGTAATAGTATATACATTTTTATTCATCGAAATGGCCTTACATTGAAAAAAGATTTCGAAATGTACCGAAAAACCTTTTTTGAAAATCCATATTATCAATTATCGTATATACAGTGTGGAACAGCAAAATTTAATTAATAAAGTATTTCAATTGTTGTGCATATTTATAAAAAATAACACGTCAATTTCAGATCTTGAAAAACGTGGCCGGAAAAAAGCGCAATTGAAAAAATAGCAAACACAAGAAATATTCACACGTGGAAATTGCACACATGGATTGAATCGCACAAGGCAAAAACCTCTCATGTATAATAAACGCGCACATAGAAAAAAAACGCAAACTCATATTAAGTATAAATTTATTTCTAAGAAAAACCAAATTTCCAAAGAATAAGAAGGAAAGAACTGTAACTATTAAACAGAAATACAAACTACTGTAGATTAGCTATTAAGATAACTTGACTTCTGTTTCATAATACTTTTCTACTGAATTGGCTTCAATCACATAAAGTTTTCTATATTTCTATAAGTTGCGAGCTAGGTTAGTTCGTTCAGGTTAGATCAGACTAATAATATACTACCCCAAAATTAATTTATCGTCAACTTCCAAGCTCCCAACTTGCGAGCTAGGTTAGTTCGTTTAGGTTAGATCAGACTAACAATTGGACGGGATAATTTTGCATAAGATTATTATTGTCTGAGAATATTATTGGACGGTGGATTATTAAGTGAAAATAAACGCTTTATACGTTTTAACAATTTATTTGACAAACCTGTTTTTGACAGAACTTATTATCGGAAAAAAGCGCACATCATTGTGTTTTTGCCTTGTGCGATTCAATCCGTGTGTGCAATTTTCCACGTCAGGATATTTCTTGTGGTCTAATTTAACATTGCGCTATTTTCTGTTCGTTCATTTCCTTTGCGTTTTTTTCAATTGCGCTTTTTTCCTAGATTCCTTGAAAAGAAATTCTGTAATAAGAAAATTTCGTCCCTAATTTCAACCTCCTTCTAGTGACAGTTATGACTCCCAAATTTTTAAATGTAATGTTGGGGCATATGATACATCATTCGAAAGGTATATTCATCCGATGGGGAAAATCTTCATTTGTGATTTAAAAAAAATAATTATTCGTCATCAACTCAGGCTCGTCTTAAAATCTACTTAGCCCCTATCAGATATACCGAGTGATTTTCAGTTTCTTGAATAAACACATTTTTCGAAATTAGCAACAGCTACCAACCAACTAAAAGTTAGATTTTTCGGAGAATAGGTAACATTTGGATAAAAGTTTCAAGGAGATGTTTGTTGGAACTCATTAAAAAATATGACGGTGCGAAAGATTTTAATTTCCAAAAATTTCGTATAACAGAACCCAGGTAGCACATCATATCGGCTGAATCTTGGTTCCATATTGGGCCAATATAGATATAATGTAAATGAAAAATCAATAATGGTCCAATATGGTAGAATATGCATAAAACAATATTATATTAATAATATTGATGGAATATTGGTTCAACTAGTTTTGAATGTAGATTATCACATGAAATATTGGGTCAATATTGGTTGAATAATTTCTACCAATATCGATAATACAGTATTGGTTATATATTGTTTTCCACATCTAGAATAAATGTTGCAATCCAAATATTCCAGTCATATCGATTCTAGGAATAAAAACTATATTGTATCTCCAACTGTGATTACACATTGGTGAATATCATTTCGCCAATAATCAACAAATCTTATTATTTAATATTGGGTCAATATTGGTTTAATAATATTTTTCGATATCGTTAAAACAATATTGTCTTCATATTGTTTCCTACATCTAGATTGAGATGAAATTTGAATATTGGCCGAATATTCAATGAACATATTAGAATTATATCATGATCAAACCTGAATAAAAATCCGCTAGGTGGCTCTACATATAGAACGCCTTCTAAAACCTACGAAAGTATAATAATATTAAATACTTCCCATAACTTGTTTTCACCACAGAGACAGGGCCAACCACAACCACCATACAGACCGGCAGCTCCGAAACAAGGACAAGCACCCAGAAACGGTCCACAGCCTCAGCCCCAACAGGCTGTACCAAAATGGGCCCCCCCAAGACGAGATGCAAGTACTGAGGCCGCAAAAACTCAGGCACTTATTCTCGACACACTGATAAAAGTACCCCCACAGGTGCTTACCCAACTCTTGGCGGTTATCAGCGCCATGGCCACAACCTCGGGACAATAATGCCAGCACGAATTCCGAAGATCTTGCAGATATGTTCTTGGAACATAAACGGCGCAATCCAGCGCAAAAATGAACTTCTGGAACTTATCTCCAGAATCTCGGCAGACGTGGTGGTACTACAAGAGACCAGGTTGAACCCAAACAAGGACTTTGGCATGCCAGAATACACATGCTACAGGAATGACAGACCAGGACCCCGAGCTCGAGCAGGTGGCTCGCTCCTCCTGGTAAAATCAGACCTGGAACATAACGAGGACATGCTTCCGGAACTATCACTCGGTGAATCGGTAGCGATCAGAGTGAAAGTAGACGGAATCAATCTCCTAAGAGTCTCCTCAGTCTACATTCCTCCAGGCCCCAACCTGAGGAAAACGGACTTGGAGAAACTTTTTCCTGACCACCACCCAACGGTGGCAATAGGAGATTTCAACGCGAAATCTAGAGATTGGAACTGCCGCAACACCAACCCACGTGGCAGAGACCTATCTGACAACTTACTACCAGACTTTGACGACATTGCAGTGACGGCGACACACGAACCTACTCACTATCCTGGGAGGGAAGACCAACACCCGGACATTCTGGACATAGCCCTCATACAGAGTATTCCAACTCTGGTGGACATCTTTGTACTAGACGAGGGATCATCAGAACACAATCCAATCCTACTAACAATAGGAGAGGGAGAAGCGGAAATCGTTCACACGACAAAGCGGATAGTGGACTGGTCTCGATTGCAAAGGGCTGTCCACAATGATATTAACATCCCCAGGATCGACACACCACGCCAACTAGAGGCGGCGGTGACCGAACTCAGACAAGGAATACTGACAGCAATGGAACGGTGCTCCAGAGACATACAGACGACAAACTTCGACTTCCAAGGAGGGATCCCACCTGAAGTCAGGGAGTTGATCAGGCTGAGACGACGTCATAAAAAACGTTAGCAGAGAACGTTGACGCCCGATGACAAGCGACAGCTCAACCACGTGTCTCGACGGTTGAGAGAAGAGCTGAAGCTACTTAGAGAGCGACAATGGTCTGAACGTTTGGACGAACTCGACGCCGAAGACAACTCCCTATGGAGGACTCAGACACGGCCGAAGGAAACCGTGCCCCCCACTTCATGGTGAGATGGGCATCGTTTTCACAGAGACGGACAAGGCAGAAGCTTTTGCGGGCTCCTTCGAACGTCAGTGCCGTGAGAACGAGGTCGCTTACACCGATGAGGTCGAGGACACGGAAACGCACGTAGACCAGATGATCCGACGGCTCAGAAGGACTGACGACTCAGACATTCTTCTAGAGCCAACATCTCCAGAGGAAATCAAGGCCATACTTAGACACGCCAAGTCCAGGAAAGCACCGGGCCCAGACGACATACCAGTCAGGGCACTAAAAACCTTACCTAGGAAAGGACTAGCAGCCCTGACAAACATCATAAACGCTGTACTCAGACTTAGACACTTTCCACCCAGCTGGAAAGAAACTATGGTCATCATGATTCCGAAGCCCAAAAAGAACCACACGTTCCCGCAAAACCACCGCCCCATCAGCCTAACACCTGCCATGAGTAAGGTCGCAGAAAGGGTGATCAGGACTCGACTTGAGACAATGTCTGAAGAATTGAACATCCTACCAGATGAGCAATTCGGCTTCAGACTGGAACACTCAACAGAACTCCAGTTCACCCGGATAGTGGACGCCACCATCCAGAGCTGGAACCGCACGAGAAGAGGACATCTTACAGGAGCAGTCTTCCTTGACGATTCCAAGGCCTTCGATAGAGTTTGGCACGATGGGCTGATCGCAAAACTGGTTGATGCCGGATACTCCATACCAATGGTCAAGCTGATAGACTCCTTCCTGAGGGGTAGACATTACCGATGCAAAGTCGGAAATGCTCTCTCCTCACGAAGGAGGCTAGAAGCAGGAGTACCACAGGGAGCAGTACTGTCGCCACACCTGTATTCGATCTATACTGCAAACATGCCTATGTCGGACAACCCCATGACCAAACTTGCTCTCTATGCAGATGACACGGCAATTTTTGCTGAGTCATCTCATGAGAGAGGAGTAACATCGAAGCTGCAACTTCAGATAAACAAGCTGGAACCGTGGTTCAATCGTTGGAAGATCGGAATCAATGCAGACAAAAGCAAGGCCATACTGTTCACGAGGCGACGTAGGACACCCGAGGGCCATGTTACTATGAACGACGAGAGAATTCCATGGGTAGACGAAGCCCTTTACCTAGGAGTAACCCTGGACAAGAAACTCACGTTTCAGAGGCACGTCTCCCACAGATTAGCTATAGCGAAATCCGCAAGGCATAAGCTGTACCCACTCATCGGACGTAGGAGCAACATGGCACTCGAGTTGAAACTACGCCTCATCAAGACAATTCTTCTGCCTATCATACTGTACGCATCCACTGCTTGGGGGCAGTGCGCGAACAGTTATAGGCAGAGGATACAGGCCTTCTTCAACGTCTGCCTGAGGATGGCAACAGACGCACCACAATATATGCCCAACAGGTTCATATATCGAGACTTAGACATCCACCCGGACTATATCGACAGACTGATCAGACAACATGTGGGGACTACTCTAGATAGAGTAGAGACCCACACAAACCCGCTGCTCACGGAGCTCCACGAGAACAGACGTGAGCAAGACGACAGAGACAGAGACCAATACAGACGTCCAGTAAACCAAGGAGACAACGACACCTCTGAAGAAGTACGGCGGAGACGAGACCTTCGGCGACGCCAACGTCTACTTCAACAGGCACCAAATCACGATTAATCATGCTTTCATGTTTCAGATACCACGAAGAACCGACCAAGTAGTAATTTCAATTTCAGTTAACTCAGCACACAGCACTCGGCCCTCAGCAGAGAGTTTTTTCAGGCCTTCAGCCAGTTTCAGGGGGGCACCACGCACAGTAAAGTAAAGTCATTGTTTAAAAGTCAACTCATGTCAGATATAAGGGAGCTTCAAGCCGAGAATTGGCTGGGCACTCCATATCAAACGGTCAGATTTTATTCTGCAGATCGCCAGTCATCAGGATGAGGAACCGCTTTAACGAGCGGGGGTGGTGGATAGGGGGGGTGAGCTTTCGAGTACGTACGAGTGCTGGGGAGTTCATCCTTCCGGGCCTCAACCTTAGGGGGTGCATGGTGGAAGTTGTTTTCAAGACAGCTCACTCATTAGTTATGGCGATCAAAAGGCAGACTCTTGTGTCACCTTCATCAACTAATGGACATTTAATAATTTACCAAGGTATATTGACATTTTCCAGTAAGTATATCAAAATGATATTGTACCAATATCGATAAATATTTTGAGGCCATTAGTGCTTCAAGAATATTTCATCAAAACTATTTTTGAAATATTTAAACAATATAAGATCAATATCGCAAAATGTTCACATTTTACTTCTCGACAATATAACTTTTAAATATTGTGCCAATATTGTCAGAATATTGTATCAGCGATATTGTACCAATATCGCCGAATATTTTGAGGCCAATATCAGTTCGAGAATATTTTGCCAATATTATTCAAGTAATATTGGACCAATATCGCCGAATGTTCACATTTTTTTTCTCGCCAATATTGCATTTCAAATATTTCGCAAATATGTTCACAATATCGTACCAATATTTTACCAATATAGGTGTGCTACTTGGGAAATTGCTTTTAAAATTCAGTTTGATTTTGAGGATGATCTCATTGATGTAATGATTGGAAAAACTATTTAATTTTTACATTTCATAGAATTCATTCTAGAGTACATTCTGTGCAAACACGTAGAGTTTTGTTGCAGTTCATGTTTCGGGCTTTTAAATCTTGATCTGCAAGAACGAGATCATGATGATCTGCTGTATATTGGTATTTGGGTGTAGGGGCGAATAGATGAAGATGGATCATTCATTCATTTCCGACGACGAAAGTACAATCAAATCGAATGGAAATTTCATAAATGTCGGTGGTGAGCAGAAAATCATCTCCATTTTGCCTAAGAAGCACGTGACCAATACTCATTTAAAAGTAGGTACTTTCTGGTATATTCAACAACCTAATCACTGGACCAGTATTTTCAAGAAAAAAACTTGATTCTGCGAAGAAGAATATATTTTCAAGAGGATGGTGCTCCAGCACACTCTACAGTTGAAGTGCGTGACTTTATTTATAATCTGTTTCCCAGTAGATGAATCGTGCGATACTCAGGGAATTCATGGCTTCCTAGACCTCTTGATCTAACACCTTGCGATTAAACTTGCTTTCAGCAAATTTGCTGTTCTTTTCAGATCTATTTTAACGTTTCGAAAATTTCTAATATTTTTCGAGATATTAAAAAAAAAACATTGCCTTACTTTTTTTAACTTAACCCTCCGGTGGTCGGATGGGGTCTGTGGGACAATCGTTTCTCGTTTCCTATTCGGATTCATCTGTTTCGTGGTTGATCTGTTTGCGCATGCCTGTACCTTTCAATCAACCGGTTCTAGAGGTACTGTTGAAAAAGTACCAGTCTATCTTAAAAATTACGCGTAGTAGGAGAAATAGTGGTCTCACAGACACCACCCGAAGATTTTCTGCAAGCAACCTTTCAACATTTTATGATTTGACAAAGGCAGGTATTGATTCAGTGCATCAAAACACTAGTGCTTATAATACCAGTAGACATGCGAGAAGATGGCCTATGACCCTATTTTATAATTTTCTGAATATTGCCGGAATAAATGATTATGTGGTCCATAAAGGCCGAGACTAAAGTAATTAGGGAAAGACGCTTGTATTTGAAAGAACTTAGGTTGGCCGTTGGCTTTGGCATTGTTGAAGGATCATGTGACTGCTAGAGCACATGACCCTAAGATATAGGACATCTCGAAAAAAAATCAGCGGAATTGTTCATAACCCATTGTCAATCCCGAAAAATGACAAACAAGGGGGGGGGGGTGCGCGCCCGTTGGCAAAATTGGATAACGCTATATTTTTGTGAAAAATGTCATAAATAGCTTTGCTTGAAGCATATTGAACCAATGTGCGAAGATTGTTTTCAACCTGTTCTTCAAAACTGAGTTTTATGGTTTGAAATGTATATTGTTGCATTTTTCTTTGGTCGTTTGGAAAATGTGGAAGAAAACTTGAATTGTTTATTTTCATATTATTATTTATGCAATTACACATGTTAAAACAATCATAGAATACATTTATAACTGAGATTTTTTTTTCAATTTTTGTTGGAAAGTTTTTTCTCCCCACTTACAATTTGGGTCTGATAGACACAACCCGACCATGTATGTGCTTTCACATCACCCGATTACTGAAGGGTTAATTGTTTTTAACTTTTTTTCTGTCCCTTTTTGGACCTTTCCTCAAACTTCCTACATGAAACTGTTAAGAAAATATAACAAATCCCAGGTAGCACATCATATCGGCTAACTCTTGGTTTCATATAGGGCCAATATAGATATAGGTATTGTGAACGAAAAAATAATATTGATCCAATATGGGTGAATATTCAAAAAGCAATATTATATTAATAATATTGGTGGAATATTGGTTGAATAACTTCTACCAATATCGATAATACAATATAGTCTACATATTCTTTTCAACATCTAGAATGAATATCGCAATCCCAATATTCCAGTCATATCGATTATAGGGATACAAACTATATTGTATTTCCAAGTTTGATATCACATTGGTTGAATATCAATTAAACTGATTTTATTGAAAATATTAACAGGATGTTCATAAAGTCAGTTGTAAAATCATCTGCGACTGAAAGTTGGAGTTTAGTCGCTATTTTCCATCGTACAAGATAACCTCTCTTGGAAGGGATTCATGTTGTAAAGACAAACATTCTCAATTGAAAATGAACCAATACATGACTCCTGTGGAAATGGAAAACACCTTCGATAAAATTAAAGTTACTTCTTTGTAATATCTAACAGAAAACAACTACTTCCCCGGCAAAAGCCACGCTGGACATTGAACTACATCTGCGATAGTTATATAGGGTCTTTCTCTACATCTACCAGATGTAGTGCAATGTCCAACGTGGCTTTAGCCGAGGAAGTAGTTGTGTTCTGTTAGATATTACAATAAAGTAACTTCAATTTTATTGTAGGGTTTTTTCCATTTTCAGAGGAGTCATGTATTGGTTCAATTTTCAATTGAGAATGTTTCTCTTTACATCATTTGAACTATTTTGAACAAATCGTAGTAACTCATATTGGGTCAATATTGGTTCAATGATATCTACCAATATCGATAAAATAATATTGTCTTCATATCGTTTGCAGGAATAAAAAGTATATTATATATCCAAGTGTGATTGCACATTTGTTGAATGATATTTCGCTAATATTCAACAAATCATATTAACTTATATTGGGTCAATATTGGTTCTATAATATTTACCGATATCAACAAAACAATATTGTCTCCATATTGTTTCCATCATCTAGGATAAGATGAATTGTAAATATTGGCCAAATATTCAATGAACCATATTATAATTATATTATGATCAAACCTGGATAAAAATCCGCTACATGGCTCTACATATAGAACGTCTTCTATCACATACGGAAATATATTAAATAATTTATATAACTTGTTCACAAGACTTACTCAGTGGTTATGGCGGCAGACTATGGTGTTACTTTGATCAACTAAATGACATTTGATAATTCACCTCACCAAGGCATATTCACTCCCACCAACATATCCAAATGATATTGTACCTACCAATATCGATGAAAGTTTTGATGCCACTGTTGCTTCAAGAATATTTCACCAATAGCTACTATGTTTGAAATGTTCGAATAATATTTGACCAATATCGCAAAATGTTCACATTCTACTTCTTGACAATAAGTACCTATATAGTTTGAATATTTTGTACCAGCGATATTCTACCAATATCGCTAAAAATTTTGAGGCGAATATTGCTTCCAGAATATTCCGCCACTAATAATCAAGTAATATTGGACCAATATCGCCGAATGTTCACAGTTTGTTTCTCGCCAATATTGAATTTCGAATATGCCAATATGTTCACGATATTCTACCAATATTCTACAAATATAGGTGTGCTACTTGGGATTTCTCATAATATCATTAGAAAAACTATAGTGCACAATACGCTATTGCCCACTTTCTCATTATCAAGAAACGGTATTAGGTAAAACGATTTCATATTCAATATTTTTATTTTTTTTCTTTGGTGTTTTGGCATCGACTGGTATGGTCGTTATCCTTGTGTTCTGGTTAGGCCTTGTTTCTAACTTCATACGCCGCCATGGGAGCAGCCAACATGAGCCTCAATCATTCAGACTTTTACATCTGATAATGAAAAAAGCCTCCACCGGCTGGGAACCGAGTCTGGAACCTCTCAGTCACCGGGCGGGTGCTTAATCACTGCTATAATAATAATTCCTGCCACAATATTATTATTATTATTTGTGTTATTGTTGAAATTGTTGTTATCACTTAGTTGTTTTGAAAATAAACACTATTTATTTCATTCAACAGTTTAATATTTAAAAGAACGCTACAGAAGAAGTATATTCTCACTCAATTCGAATTCATAGTGTTCTCGACACTCATTCATACAGAGTCTTGTCCCTTGGTTTCGAATATTTTGGAGATATAATCCAAATCTATATAAATTCCACCCCATTAAACTTCGGTATCAAGTCATTCCGATGAGTGCATAATACTATAATGCACTTGCTTTTATCTGGAGCGCAGACCAGTTTTTCCGTTCATATCTCTATGGACGCGATAGAACTGAAACGGCTGTCTTATGTCACGTACCTTGTAAAGTGGTCTTTTATTACATTCGTTCATCAAGTTTGGTGACGAGCTTTGGAAGGATGATCTTGAAAATGCATTACAATAATTTCGTGGAAGATTGAGTGGTCTGCACCATTCACTAATGAAGATTATGGTATATGAAAAAAAAATAAAGTACCTACAAAGTGTTTTCCCCCACAAAATAAAAGACGCAAATGACCTATACTGATTTTGATAAGATAGTTTGTTAATGAAAACCCAAGTTTTCGCCCTAGCAAAATCGCTCAATGGTTTTTTTTAACAGCAATGGTGAAAAAAAAATACAACTTTTTTTTTAAATATCCCAAAGATTGTTCAAGGAATCGTTTCACAGCAGATGAATCTTTTGTAGAGATTTACAAAACCTACAAAATGGATTTTTATACGACCGGATCGGTGCATTTTCCACTGAGAAAATCCGGAAAAACCTCCAAAAAGAGAACATTTTCAAAAATTTTTTAATTTTCATAAATCTGAATCTGTACAAACAATATTACGGAAACTGATAATGAATACTTGGTTCAACTGTGCGCAGGATGTTTCCTGTCGTTTTTACAAATTCGCGTTATGAACAATACAAGAGCATATACTGTAAGATGTGCCGATTCAAGGAAAATCATCGTATTCAAATTCTGTAAACGGGATCTGAAAGTAGAGATATGTATCTACAATTTGTATGTTATGGAATTTCATCTGAGACGTGGGAAATGTGTTGAAAATGTCACTGAAAACGCTTCAAAGTGCGTCCGAAGTCACCCGTAGTCGCACTGAAGATATTGACTAGGAAATGATGACAGATTTCAGGTGACGATTTTCTCATTTATCTCTATGAGACCGGTGAAAAATATGAAAATTCTGACCAAAATGATGAAAAATTTGAGTGGTCGCCGCTTGGTCTTCATTTAAAAAATTCAATTCCGGCACTTAACCTCACTTCGGCATACGCAAACCTTTTTATTTGGGACATTCAAGATGGAAACTTCCATTATTTCAATTGGCAGCAACGAGGAAATCGTCTGAAATTTAATTGTTTTTTTCACAAGTTTACGCTATCATTAGTACCCTTTGGCGACGTGCAACCCTTATGCCTATAATTTTTTCACTTATAATTACACGAGAGCTTTTTTTTGTCGAAGTAAACTTGACATGTATTAATAGGATTGCTAGCAAAATTTTGCGTTTTGTGTCGCGTGCATTTCTCGCTTTCTCAAACTGTATGTCCGTGAACGGATTAAAAATTCTTTTATATTTTTTGAAGTACTTCTCTTGTAACAATTTTGCTGAAGTATTCCAAATCGTTTTGACTGCACTCTCTTTATAGTCTTCTCCATTGTTCTTCTTCATGTTGAATGCCCAGTCACACAAAATAGAAGCTAACTCTTCAGTAAAAGTTTTTTCCAATCAAAACATTGCAAATTGTCGACAAATTGACGTAGTTGAATTCACAGTATTGAGAGGCACATTACTATTGATGGCTTCTTCAATTTCTCCACTCGAAGACTCTGTCCAACTCGCGAAATTTCCACAAATAAGATACTTTTCTGACAACGCAAGTTTGAGAAAAATTGACATAACGTCATCAAAAATTTGTTTACAAATGCTGGTTGTCATGCTTTCAAAAGTTAGGTTCCGATTTGTCGCTGGAAGAGTTAAGCAAAGCGCAGACTGGCGCGATCGCGGCTGCGATCGCGATCGCAGCTGTGGAAAATAAATATCGTAACTCATACCAGCGCGATATGATTCCAGGAAAAGCGCATCCCAGCAGCGTTCTAGGATGCAGTTGTGACTTGTCGAGTTTGGCCGCATGATCGCAAGAAATTGTAGAGTGTTTTGGGTGGAATTATTCACAAAATATGGTTTCTGTTACTGAACAGTTGATTGAAAATATAAAAAATATAGAATTTTGTATGACTTATCGCACCCTGAATACAAAAATAACAGAGCAAAAGTAAGATATGGGATGAGATAGGAAGTTTGCTTAATATAGACGGTACGTATGTACATATTATTTAACAGTATATAATCAACAGTTATAATAACAATAGGAATGGTCATGCCTATAATATATTCATTGGGTCAAAGTAACTATAGTCCTTTTTGATTTCTCTGCAAAAGAAACAGTATTTATCTTAACGTCGGGTTCATATATTGTATACAAGCGTAGAGAGATACTACAAAGATTATTACATATTAAAATAGTTCACAAAATTTTCTCGTATCTGAAACGACTAGTTTGTCGCCCTTCGGCCGTCACCTGGGTGAACATATTATAAGGCTCTTATTACAGGCTGAGAGATATAAGAAAGGTGAATCTGTTTTTTCCGTACGCAAATAGTTATGTAGAATGCATGTAGCTTTGACGACCTTCATAGAAGTTTCTACTTTGAGTTGAGTTGAGCCAAAGGCATTTTCGACTACTCTCCGTGCACGTCATAGGCACATGTTTCTGCACCAATTAAGTAATTTTTTAAAAGAAGCACTGATTAACAATGAAGATGGGTCTAATCGCCACCGTGATCACTTTGATGTGCGTTAAAATGATCGCTTATGATTTCGCGGCCGCGATCGCGCCAGTGCGCCTTGCTTTAGGGCAAACTTTTTTCGCTGTCATAATGACAAAACACCGCGACACATGTCATCTTTATTTTAGTGCATGAATTAAATTGTCGCTGCTATTGTCTATCTTAACATGCCGTTGGTGTACATGGCAGCGGCGATAAAATCATCCCAAGACATAAGTATAAATTTTTTAGTGAAAATCGAATTTTTTATATGAAAGCCACGATGCGACCGCTCAAATTTTTCATCATTCTCGAATTTTCATATCTTTTAATGGTCTTAGAGATATAAACGAGAAAATCGTCACCTAAAATCTGTCACATTCTCCCAGTCTATTAACTCGAGTTGGGTTCAGGCGATTTCGGATGCACTTTGAAGCATTTAGAGTAACTTCCAGTAAAATTTCCAACACATATCCCATCTCTCTGGTGAAAATTCAAAATGTACAAATTGAAGATATTGATCTCTACTTCCAAATGCCGTTCACAGAATTTGAATAAGACGATTTCCCTTAAATCGGCGAAATTAGAAAGATTTGCCTAAGACTTGTTTATAACGCGATTGTGCAAAATCTACACATCAGACAGAAACAATTTTATGCACAGTTGAACCACATGATATCATCTACCAGTTTCTGCTATATTGTTTGTCCAGATTCAGAATTGTAAAACTTTTGTAAACATTTTTCAAAAATTGTCTCTTTTTCGTTGTTTTCCCGGATTTTCTCAGTGAAAATGCACCGATCTGGTCTTATAAAGAACCATTTCGTAGGTTTTATAATTCTCTACAAAATTTCTATTGACTGTGAAACGATTTCTCCATTAATTTTTGAGATATTCGCAAAAAAATTACTTTTTTTCAAAATTTTTTGTTTGAAAAATTCCATAAAGCTGTTGCTGGGGCGAAAACCGGGGTTTTCTTTTACGAACTATATTATAAAAAGCAGTGTAGGCCGTTTGCGTCTTTTATTTGGTGTGAAAATGGCCTCTTATTTTTATCTATAGTTTGGCCTACTATTGATGCATCAATTATCTATTAAATGCATCCCACCCTTTTCATTTTAAATCTTGAATTTGAAATTCACATCCACAAAATTTCAGAACAATCTGTATGTGATTAGGAATCTGTACGGAAGGAGGAGAAAATATTTCAATGAGTTTGTCCTCTTTAGAACCGTAAATAAATAAAGTTTTTTCATTCAAATACTTGGAACATTATTCTATAATTATGTTATTTCGACATTATTTTATGACTGACGTAAGAAGGTAAACACAGTAACTTGTATTAGATGACACTGATCATCGTGAATAATTCATTCACATATACTTTTTTTCCTATTCCTAATTTTCAATGGATTACTTTTCGTTAGTTGTAGATTACGTTATTTTTAAATCTTGTACAATTATTATGCTAATGTTTCGAATGCACTTGCTTTTATCTGGAGCGCAGACCAGTTTTTCCGTTTATATCTCATTGGTGTGAAGTTACCCACAGATTTCTAGCCACACATGCTGACGTAGAGGAAATCGAACAATTTGTGGTTGGGAAATTAGTTGTAAGTAACCGTACTAAAATCTGTGGCTGGGTTTATACTTCTGCATGTAATTTAATGAAGTGCCAAGCAAGTAAAGAAAACATAACTACAGTTGAGAAAAACAAATCCAATGAAGCATATTCGGGATAATTAAACAACGTAGATGAATTTGAGTTCATCAAAGTATCATTGTCTAGAGAGAGACAGTGGTTGATGCTAGACAATAATTGATGTAGAACCAGAACCGTTTATTTGTCACCCATACAGATTTAGAGTAAATGATTTTCCATCAGTAAAAGTTGTAATCCGACGATGTGCGATCATGAAAATCAAATGGGATATACAGGATGCTGTGTAGATTAACATGGCGAAAACCGTTTCTTTGTAACCCATAAGGTTTTGAGTAAGAGATATTCTTTCGTTGAGAAATATCTTCAAGGCATCACACGGTATGAAACTTGTAACCCGATCATGTGCGTACATGAAAATCACATGAGATATAGAGGATTTTATGAAGATATACATGATGAATACCGTTTCTTTGTCACCCATAGAGATTTTGAGTAAATGATATTCATTTATTGAGAAATATCTTCAAGGCATCACACCGTATAAAAGTTGTAACTTGATAAAGTGCGTTAATGAAAATCACATGAGATATACAGGATTTCATGCAGATTAACATAATGAAAACCGTTTCTCTGTCACCTATTCAGAACTTGAGTAAATGATATTCTTTCATTGAGAAATCATCGCAGCATCAAAAGTATGGGTGACAGAGAAACGGTTTCCACCAAAGCAATCTACGCAAAATATCCTATATCTCATATGATTTTCACGAACGCACATCATCAGGTTACAACTTTCATACCGCGTGATGCCTTGACGATATTTCTCAATGAAAAAAAAAAAACATTTACTCTAAAGCAGTATGGGTGACAGAGAAACGGTTTCCTCCATGGTGAACTATATGAAATCTTCTACATCTCATGTGATTTTCATGAACGCACATCATGGGGTTAGAACTTTTATATCGTGTGATGCCTTGAAGATTTTCCTTAATAAAAGAAAATCGTTTACTCCATATCAGTATTGGTGACATAGAAACGGTTTCCTCCATGCTGAACTACATGAAATCTTCTATATACTATCTGATTTTCATGAACGCACACCATCGGATTACAACTTTTATACCGTGTGATGCTTTGAAGTTATTTCTCAATGAAGGAAAATCATTTACTTCAAACCTGGAAGGGTTGCAGAGAAACGGTTTTCACCATAGCAATCTACGTACAATCTTATATCTCATATGATTTTCGTGAACGTACATCATCGGGTTACAACTTTTATAGCGTGTGATGCCTTGAAGATTTTTCTAAATGAAAGAAAATAATTTACTCCAGATCAGTATGGGTGACAGAGAAACGGTTTTCACCATAGCAATCTACGTAAAATCTTCTATATCTCATATGATTTTCATGAACGCACATCATCGAGTTACAACTTTTATACCGTGTGATGCCATGAAGATTTTTCTAAATGAAAGAAAATAATTTACTCCAAATCATTATGGGTGACAGAGAAACGGTTTCTACCTTAGCAATCTACGTAAAATTTTCTATATCTCATATGATTTTCATGAAAGCACATCATCTGGTTACAACTTTTTTACCGCGTGATGCCTTGAAGATTTTCCTCAATAAAAAAAAAATCATTTACTCCAAGTCAGTATGGGCGACAGAGGAACGGTTTTCACGATTGCAATCTACATAAAATCTTCTCTATCTCATATGATTTTCATGAACGCACATCATCGGGTTACAACTTTTATACCGTGTGATGCTTTGACGATATTTCTCAATGAAGGAAATTCGTTTACTTCAAATCTGTATGGGTGACAGAGAAACAGTTTCCACAACATGAATTTACTTGGAATCCTCTATATCTCGTGTGATTTTAATGATCTTACATAATTGGGTTATAACCTTCTACTGAGTGATGTCTTGAAGATATTTTACAATAGAGGAAAGTCGTTCACCATAAATCTGTATGGGTGACGAAGAGATGGTTTTGATTCTACATCAATCATTGTCTCTCTATAGACAATGATACTTTGATGACCCCAAAAACATCTGAATTATATAATTTTCCGGATTATGTATTATTGGATTTGTGTGTCTCAGATGTAAGTAGTAATGTTTTCTGTACTTGCCTGTCGCGTCATTAAATTGCATACGAACTTATAAACCCAATCACAGTTTTTTGTCCGGTTACTTACAACTGCATAATCCAACGACAAATCGTTCGATTTCCTCTACGTCAGCATGTGTGGCCGGAAATCTGTGGGTAACTTCACACCAATTTATATCTCTATGGACGCGATAGAACTGAAACGGCTGTCGTATGTCACGTACCTTGTAAAGTGGTCTTTTATTTATTCTATAATTATTTTATTTTGACATTATTTTATGACTGACGTAAGAAGGTAAACACAGTAACTTGTATTAGATGACACTGATCATCGTGAATAATTCATTCATATATTCTTTTTTTCCTATTCCTAATTTTCAATGGATAACTTTTCGTTAGTTGTAGATTACGTTATTTTTAAATCTTGTACAATTATTATGAAAAATTATGTGAATAAAATATGATGTGAAAGATTCTATAGATATCATAATTTAATTATACTTTTCAATAGGGTGGACAGTGCCGGTGAATTTTCTAAATTTCGACGAGTTAATGAACATCTATGTCTGTTTCCAATTAGAAAGAAGTTTCTGAGAAAAAAATTCAACAAACAATGTTATATGACAACGGAATGTTAACACATATTTTGAGTGGGTGTGAACAAAGATTATAATGAGGGTAGATCATTAGAAAATGATTAATGAACTTTTCTGATTTTTTTTCTGAAGGCACCATCGAAGTGTTTGAGTGAGTAAATAGCCAGATGATCGACTGATGTCATCATAACTACCCTACGGCGTATTTAGCAGGAAATATTTGAAAAGTTATGGGGTTTTCACTTCAAAGAGATTTTGCGGTAATGTCTAAATATAGCCAGATTGTAAGTCAAACAGCTTTCAAGCTTTGCAGTTTTCTGCATATTGAACTATTATTGAATAGTTATGTTACAAAATTATTATAAAAATCGTAACTTGAGGACACTTGTGCAGGATATTTTTGAGCTCAAATAGTTACTAACTGTTCAAGTATAGTGTGGATCCACGCCTCGTTCTTACAGAATAAAAATTATGGACATTCTTGAGAAAAATTATAGTAAAAAAAGAATGGTGAAAAACTTGGATTTCTGTCAATAACCGAAATCTCGCCGTTTCACCGTGATCAAATAATCAACAATTGAATTATTTGCATCAAATATAATGAAATTTTTGTTGAATATGACATAGAAGAAAACCATTATATTGTTTATTTTAGTGATATCTAACGAATTTTCAATTCAAAACAAATAACATTTTTAAAAACCATAATCAATATTTGACCATCCCAATCTAACGAGAAATATTAATTTCTAGTACTCCCAGTTATAATGGTTTTATTTTCATGACATACATAATACCGACATTACTTGAATATACTGTCATAAGTTCGGACTCACATATGAGTATGACAAAACCGGTGAAGGTACAGATTTTCATTTTCAACAGGATTTATGTATATTCGCGAGAACAATTATACAGTGTGTTTCACTCCTTATGGAAACACTCTCGTAATTTTTGACGTAGGACCATGAAATTTTACAATTTTTCCGGAAAGTTATATTAGGGGCAATATCAGCCTGAAATTCCTTCGGATTCGTGTTCAGGATCCCCAAATTACTACTAATACACCTGTCTCCTGAACAATTTTCAGTCCTGAAAATTTTTAATTTGCTTCACTTCTCACGGAAACGCCCCTGTATCTTCCCTCACATTTGACGTAGAACTGTAAAATTCTCAGGATCGATAGAAACACTAGAAATCATCGCACTGCACAAAAAATTCATCCTACGTGATATACACTGCACGCCAGCAGCGATGGAACCACACATTTTTCCATCGCTGCTGGCGTCCAGTCTATATCACGTAGTGCAGTGTATGCAACGTAGGATAACTTCTTTTGTGCAGTGAGTTCATTTCTAGTGTGTTAATCGATTCTGATAATTTTACAGTTCTATGTCAAAAATGTTTCCATGAAAAGTGAAACTAATTAGAATTTTTCAGGACTGAAATTTTTACAGGAGACAGGTGTATTAGTAGTAAATTGGGATTTCTGAATACTAATACGAAGGAATTTCGGGCCAATTTGCCCCTAATATAACTTTTCAGAAAAATGGGTGGTCCTATCGCTGCTGGTGTGCAGTGTATATAAGGTTAGTTCATTATTCTACTTCAAAAATCAGGGAAGATACGAGGGTATTTCCCTTTACGACACTTTATATTATTGTAACATGGTTTTTGTGTGGAGATGAAAGAAAATAGTTTGTTATATTACTTTGATGTTCTTGTGGGTTGTGGAAACAAATTTAATTACATACTTTAGCTTTATAAAATGAAAGTGGAACATTTTGCCTGGCTTCCGATTTTCTTAATTTCACTTTTCATTTTGTTACCTGCTTTTTCTTCTAGGTCTTGATCTCATTTGGATTCTGGGCCTTCTTGAAGTCAATGGTTGTAATAATTTCAAATATCAAATAAATAACTGTTCTCGCTTTTTAATCTATTTTATAAATTTTCATAGACAAAGAAATGTTTAAACTTTGCATTTCTGAAATCTGTCAGTCAAACATAAACTCAATCATCAATTTATAATACTGACCTTAATTAACTTACTGTAGGAGCAAGATAACATGTTGAGTGCTTCAAAAATGTTGAATATTAAATCGTCCAAATCAATTGAATCAAGCCTTATACCTAGTTACTCTAATAACTATTGATATTTTAAAAGTCTCATATGATGCTCTTGTTCGTTTCGCTACTCATCGATTTTTTTTTAAATTTTGCCCTATTTTATAATACTTGAAGAATACTTTTTAATTTTTTTTCTATAACATCAAACAGAAAGAAAAAAAATCGTTTCTGACTCCCTTTTTTCAGATGAAGACCGTTAAACCCTGAAGAGTTCCTCGACATAACAAAGCGACTGAATCATACACTGAACACATTGTTACTCAGAAATTTTCCGTTTTTGTTTTTAATGTTTTACCTCACTGGATCTAGTATGTCTGTAACAGTTTTGAAATATTGAATGTTGTATTGTTTTTTTTATTTACTACATACTTTCATCATTTATTGACAAGCTATAATTTTGATATATATGTCAAATGGTAAAAATATATCTATCTATCTCTATAGTAAGGTATACCGTACCTGTCATGAAATATTATCGTGATTTTTTGCAGTGTGTTCACACTTTTCGAAATACTTCTGCTGGTTTTTTATCGAATGCTGAATGCAAAAAATTGAGTTAGGAGGCTCATGGAGGCTACTGCTCAACTACCATCGCTGAAGAATACTTGAACGAGCTAAAATTGTTATTTCTGTCAACCGCAACCCTCAAATGTTTTCAAGATACTTGTGCAAGCTAGGGAAGACGCAGCCCTTACTTTCAATCGTGTGATGCCAATAAAATGGTAAGACAGCCACTCAAAGTAAACAGAATTTCATCTCGAAGATTACTCAATAATATTGGCTCAGTTAAAAAAAACAATAAACATCATACAATTATCATCAAAGAAAACCCTGTTGATGTAACATAAGGAAAAGGAGGAAGGTGTTCTTTCCCAAGATTGGGGACCTCCTTCGGTAACGACTGTGACTGTAGATTAATTGTGTTGAATTCATTTACGTTATTACAAGCGCAAATAATATGAATACTCGTTCATCAGTAATCCTTTGCCGTCACAGAGTGATTGAAACTACTTTAATGGTTCATTAAGGTAGAAATGTGTATGTTCCAAAACCAAATTATTCAAAACCGAATCATTTCCAGATATAACTCGTTGAAATAGCTTTCGTTGTTCGCAATAGATTTGCTTGTAATAGGATTAGTCTAACTGATTTCCGTTTTGAAATTATTTATTGGGTGACAGAACCATCGAATTATACTGCAATATTGGAATAACGGAAAAAATTCAAATCTGAATTGATAATGTTAAACAAAGTAAACAGACCAAGATTGATTACCATACCGGAAGAATATGATGTTTTACACCATGTAAAACCTACTCCACAAATTGACGTTGAACCTGTTTTTCAATGACATCCTTGTACTCCGAAACAATCACTTTGATTATATTAATTTTAATGAAATATAAGACAAATCGGGAGACACGAATTCGTCTTGTTTATGAATGTTTTATTTTGTTCATTATAGAGGACTCAGCAAGGATTATAGAGAATTGGACTTCAACTGTCATGTTATAGATATTGTTATGAATTTGAAATTTTCCTGAACAACTATGATTATGCAAATTAATATAAAAACATGTTGAAGACTATTACCGTCACCTTGAAATTTCTTATTCTCGGCTGGTGAAATCAAACAAAGACCAGCAGGTCAAGCCAAAAGCAGATTTTTATACAACGACCTCTTAGGAAGTTGTATTTCCTACCGTCTTCCTAGAAGGACATCACCTTTTTTATTTGAAGAGTTAGACCCATGGTTACTTCTACCAAAATGATCCCCGTCGAAATTTTTTTTTCTGTCTGTCCGTCTGTATGTCTGTTACCCATTGAAACAGTTATATTTTCCGTATCTTTGGAGATATCGCTTTGAAATTTGAATCATTTTAATAACTCGAGGATAATATTTCTCAATATTTTTTTTTGGGATCGGAAAATCTGGAAAAATTTTAAGGGGGGTTTTCCGTTTTTTTTTAACGTTTTTAGTTTACTCGATACAGGTTCAGGAGTTGATTTGATCCATTCCATACTTTTCGAAAATATACTTCAATAGTGTATAGTTTTTGAGTATGATTGGAAAATGCCTTTTTTTCTGCGACTTTTCGAAACATGTCCATTTTTTCAAAAATTCAAATACATCGAACCGTTCTTTGCAACTGAATTTGGAAAAATGCGTCGAGTAGAGCTCAATTAGATGAACAAATCCTACAGGAACTATTTTTTACGGAAATGATCGGAAAACCGGGAAAACTTGAGAAGACTAAAAAAAATATTTCAATTTGGAAAATTTCAAATATCTCGGAAACGGTTGATATTTTTACAATTTATCAAGGGACCTTTTTTGACCGCCTTTAGAAAATATACAAAAAATATCCACATGTTTTTTCCAGGAAATATTTCAAAAAAAATGGAAAATCGAGATATCGAGAAACAAATGAAAATCTTTAAAATGCTTCAAATACTCCTCCACAAGCCACATCGATATATCTGAACCAATATTTTCCAACTCGAAAAAAAAAGTGGAAAATTTGAACTTTTTTATATAATCGCCAAAATCTCGAAAATCAAACAAGATATCTGAAAGTTGTATACTAACAATTATGTTGATCTTAAAATGTTCTATAAACAGTTTCTCTTGAGTTTTTCCGCATCTTGAATAACAATAGAGATATGGACTTTGCAATATTTCCCGTTTTTTGTCTAATAACACCAAAAACTCAGAGAAAAAACGAGATATTGAAAAAATGTACAGGAACAGTTTTATAGTTCCCAAAAAGTTCCACAAAAAGTTTAAATGAAATTTTTCCATATCTTGAAAAAAAAATTGCGATTTTGAAAAATTTGGGACTTTTCACATTTTTTCCTAAAATCACCAAAAACTCGAAAACTAAATGAGATATCGAAAAAATGTATATAACCTTTTTATTGATCTTAAAAATGTCTGCAAAAAATTCATATGACATTTTTTCATATCTTGAAAATTAAACAGAAAATTGATTTAAAAAAAAAACACCAAAAACTCAAAGATAGCGACAGATTTTGACGTTTCACAAAAAACCTTTTTTGATCACCTCATAAAAGTCTACAGAAAGTGTTAACAAGTTTTTTCAGTAAAATCAATAGTCTGGGAAATATTTCACAAAAACGAAAAATTTGGGCCTTTAAAAAATCATATTTTTTTCTAAAATCACCAATAACTCGAAAACTAAACGAAATATCGAAAAAAAAAATTCCGAACATTTTTATTGAACTCAAATATGTCTACTGAAAGTTTATATATTTTTGCAAATTTTGGAAATTAAACCAAATATTTCATTTTCTTAAAAAAAACACCAAAAACTCCAAGATGGCGACAGATTTTAAAGTTTCACAATCAACCTTTTTTGATCATCTCATGAAAGTCTACAAAAAAAATAAACACACTTTTTCTGTAAAATCGATAGTCTGGGAAATATCCCACAAAAAAAAAAAAATTGACTCCCATTTTTGTGGGAAACTAATCAAGACAGTCGTGAATTGAAAACACGTATTTTTGTGAGAAATTAGTAAAGACAGTCATATATTGAAAACGCTTATTTTTGTGGGAAATTAGTCAAGAGAGTCATGTATTGAAAACACGTATTTTTGTGAGAAATTATTCGACAGTCATGGATTGGAAACGGCGTATTTTTGTGGGAAATTATTCAAGACAGTCATGTATTGAAAACGCGTGTTTTTGTGGAAAATTATTCGAGACAGTCATGTATTGAAAACCCGTATTTTTGTGAGAAATTAGTCGACAGTCATGGATTGGAAACGGCGTATTTTTGTGGGAAATTAGTCAAGACAGTCATGTATTGAAAACATGTATTTTTGTGAGAAATTAGTCGACAGTCATGGATTGGAAACGGCGTATTTTTGTGGGAACTTAGTCATGACAGTCATGTATTGAAATCGCGAATTCCTGTCGGAAGTTGGTCAAGACAGTAATGTGTTGAAAACTATATTTTTTAAGTCACGCATTAGTCGTTGTATTCAAATTATTGGTGTCCAATTATAGTTTTAAAGGCATTAAGGTCGTTGTATTCATATTATTGGTGTCTAATTATAGTTCTAAACCATTCAACTTCCGAGCTCTTCACAAAGTGTTCGCGCGAAGCGCGAACTAGGCCCATCAACTTCCAAGCATCTCATCTTTCGAGCTCCTCAAGTTCCGAGCTCATCAACTTCCGAGCTCCTCAACTTCCGAGCTCCTCAACTTCCGAGCTCCTCAACTTCCGAGCACCTAGCTTGTTTATTCTACAGCATTCATCCAAAAATTCGCAGCTCGAACATGAAAAGAGAACTGTAGAAGTGGGAAGTTAAAATTAGTCAACAATGCAGTTTGAAAAATTTGAAATCATATGAACGCAACATTTTAAAAAACATGCTGTATATTGGAAAATTAACATTGTTAATATAAAATTGTTCAGGCTTAAAGGATTTGATAATGTAGATTATGAAGAAATGTTGTTAAATGAGTATTTCTTCATTGAACTGAATTGATTGTTTCGCGGTAGGTCTTGAATTGGGGTGTAAATATGGGCAATTTGAGAACTTTACAGCCCGCGGGCCATAATGTGCCCCAAATAATCGAAGCATATTCAAGATGAGATCTAACCAATGAAATGAATAAGATTTTCACTGTACTCATATGAACAAATAACAAAATCTGTAGACTGTCTCTTCATGAAATCCAAATGCTTGAGTGCTCTATCACAGATGTACTCATTGTGCGAAGAGAATGGGAGATTAGATTTGAAGAAGAATCCAAGATCTTTGATAGAGGTAACTTTCTCAATGACAGTGTTATCTAAAATATAGTTGAAGGGGACCTCTTGCACTGTGCGATGAGAACTGATAACTTCACATGTTAAAGGATTCATGCTCATTTTCTTCACCAAACAACTATGTTAAAAAATATTCAAACGCTTATGACGTAACACTATCATCTGGATTCTGTATGACATGAAGTATTTTGATATCATAGGCATACATGAAGAATTTACAATCAAATGTTTCTTTGACAATGTCATCGATGAATATGCTGAACAGTAAAGGTCTCATGTGGGAGCCTTGTGGCACACCCTAAGTAACAGTGTATTCATCAGAAATGCATGCGTTCAACTAGACACATAGAAGGCGATCTGATGAATATGTTTTCAACCAGTCCAGAAGAGAACCACGAATGCCTATAAACGATAACTTCTGGATGAGAATAGCATGATCAACTTCATCGTAAGCTTTAGACAGATCTGTAGGCACCGTGTAGAACGTTTTCTAAAGCCGATACAATGAAGTTGGTATAAATCATGAGGTTAGTGCATGTCGACCGTCCATCTTGAAATCCAAGTTGACCCATGTAGACCAACACTTATTTCTTTAGCTAAAATTTGAACTAAGGAATCTATTAACCAAGCACTCAAACACCTTGGGAATAGGTTCGATAATTTTCAATAAGAGCAGGATTTCCGGATTTGAGAAGAAGTTTGACAAACGACTTTTTCCATTAGAAAGGAAAAATACATTCCTTCAGGAATACGTTAGGAATGAGATCAGGGCCAGGTCCCTTACCGACATCCACGGAACACAGACATTCCATCACTTCTGCTATACGAACAGAGAGGCAGTGTGAATTGATATCTCATGCTTTGACGATATAGTATCAAAATTATCAAAACTTGAACTTTCAGTTTCATGTACCTACATTTGAGAGATAATTTGCAAAGGATCCAACAATGCTCATTATATCATTTAGAGTGAAATTATTATATTCCATTGTACTACGTATATTACAGTTTTTAGTTTTGGAATTTCCAAATTTCCAAAATGGTTTAATAATTTGACCAATTAGGAATTCAGTATTGTCAATGTAAGTACGATAGCATTGTCGATATAAAAATCTCAAATTTCTAATTGAAACAAATTCAAGCAATTCTTGTTGTACATGGTTATTTGAAATTATCAAAAAAGTAAAGTATTGAAGAAAGAAGCGTTGGTTGTCAGTGAATTGTTCCAACTTGAAAACATTGATTGGACGCGTTTTGAAAAAGCGTTGGTTGCCAGGAAATAAGTCAACGCGGAGTAGCAAAGAGGGAAAAAAAGTACATGAAGAAAAACCGCTAAAGAGTTTTTGGAGAAAAACGTATCGAAAGTTTAGAACCAAAGTGAAAAAGTTTAATGAATTTGATCAAATATCAGACCGGATCAGTTAACTTTTTCCAACAATATCAAGAAGGTATTTGCCCAAATATCAACAAAACTGGAACTTAACTCATCCATACGGAAGTACGAAACCGTTCCACAAACTGCACAACAAGTATAAGTGCATTCAAATTCACCACAAGCACAAGTTTTACTCTTGCTTGTTTCGCGGCAAATATCTGCTTATGGACATTTTATAAAAGCAGATAGTTCAGCAGACACTCAGCTTTGCCGACTTTTGGGTTGACTGGCAACTATTTTCCGCTAACCAAGCAGCAATAAAAATTGTGCTTAGAATGTGACCACATCTCGAAATGTAAATAACAGAGACTAGTCGTAATATGTCATTGTATATGATCTATTGTGACCCCTGCTGTTCAGCCATTAAGGATGTCTCAACGACAAGAGCAGTTCCTCCAGTCCTCTGGCTTCCAAGAAGTACATCGGATGGCTCCAGGTAACATAGATCTCCCCCTTCTATTTGGTAAATTCTCCGAGGTAGCTTACTCCTCGGATTTTGCAGGTGAATGCATTCTGAGATGATGTGAATAGAAGTTTTGTCATCTTTCCTGTAGAATCTACACTTTTAGAATTCCCGTTAGTATTCTGAACTTGTTTTTACTCTTGCTGGTGCATTAATTTTATCTCTTCTGGTTATAACTTCACAGCAGTATCTTAGCGTTCCCCATTCCTTTTGATTCTATTCAGTAGTGGAATATTTAGTCATCTACTTCTTTTTCAAGTTCATGAAGTACCTATTGTTGTTAAAAAAATTGTTATAACCGTCAACCGATTGCACCCCTACGCGCAACCCTCGGAAGTCTTCGAGAGACTTGTGTGAGCTAGGGAAGATTGTGCTTGTACATATTTCGCAAAAGGGTTATTCAGGTCCCGGAAATGGTAATTCAGCCCCTTTTTGCCAGTATACATACTGCTATTCCATTACCCTCCACTCCAGTGTGTCCCGAAACCTATAGGAGGGTAACAGTGTTGGCCTTAACTAATTAATTTAAGGCACTTCCACATCATCTTGGAGTAGATTACATGGGAGTTCGTTGCATTACTGGCTGTTTGGCTATCTGAAATGATGATATTTTCTTATCAGCGAAAATTTCTTTCTATATTGAACTGGACGCATTATCCAATGGCGTAGATTTCTGCTTAGAAAATGCTAGGGGATTTGCATAGACTCCCGGAATATTTGGTACCAGGCCCATATACTCCTATTTCAGTTCTTTCTGTTATTCTGTATCCATCTGTGTACCATTTAGTCGCACTTTTCTCTAGTATTGGGATGTTGTCTTTGTACCATTCACTTTTGCTACTTAGTTTTGTGTTGAATTCATTCACAAAGCTAAACTTTTTTTTTCGTCTCATCTTGGGGCATCACAAGATTGGAGATTTCCAGGGAGGAGTCGAAACTTTGGGGGTTCCCTCACTGGTCATTATGTATGTTGTCAACATCTCTATACTATCCATCACTATATAGATGGGTGTTAGGCTCAGGATTACTTCTATAACGGCAGATGGGTATGTTCTCATAGCATCTCTTTTGCTTACACAGGCTATTCTTTGGATTTTCGTTAGATTTGCCCTTGTACTAGCCAGCTTGGTTCTGCTGACCCAGAACACTGCCCCGTTAGTGATGGTCGGTTTCACTATTGACGTGTTCATCCACTGCAGTGTCTTTGAGGTATACCCGTTATTCAACAATATAATAACATTGCGATCTTGCTTCATATACGAATGTTTGTGTCAAAAAATTTAAAAGTGAAAATAAAGTGACTACGCAGGAGGGTGACTACGCAGGAGGATACCACCATGATATCAGTACCAAATTTAAGGCTACCCAAATAGATTAGGCAAATCGCGAAACTCTTATCTAAATCAAATTTTCATAATGCGTTACCAAATGAGTTTCAGACTCTCGACACGAGTATGAATACTTTTAACTCAAAAATTAAGAACATTCTTTTACGAAATTACACATTTGTAGAATATTTTGATTATTTCGACTCATTGACTGACTGAGCTGTCGCCTGCCCAATAGTAGCCATATTACCATCTATCACATTTCTATATTTTAAGTTGTTTGTCTCTGTCCATGTTTCTTTCAAGTCGCTTTACTGATCCTATTTCATTATGCTTGTATTTTTTTTATTTTTTCATGTTATATGGATTTAAACTTATACCATTTTTGACGTATGCAAATATTACCTATGTATGAGCTGCATGAATAAAATTAGATTATTTTCTATTCAACGGAAGAGATTTGAGTAATTGTGCAAGAAAATTTCATGGATTAATCCGAAAAAAATCAATAATACAATTTTGGTTCATTCTCCAGATACGCCACTGTTCGAAATAGAAACAAAAATATAATATACAGCACTTAAGGACACCTGATATATTCCTTTGCAAAAAACTCACTCCTCGTTGGTTTTTTATATTGAAATGTATCGAGTAGACAGTTAGTTTCCTTATATGACGCAGACGTCTAACCGTTGAAGGGTTTCATTGAACGAATGACAAGGGTGGCTAAAAAGGGAAAGGTATTTTATACTGTAAATTGGGTAAGGGGCACATTACTATATTAAAACTCACCGCACAGCAGACGTTCGATGTTGAACTATTAATGGATTCCATATTCATAACTGATGAGGCGGATGAATATGCATTAGTTCATATGGAAAATAGCACCATTGCCATCTCCGTTTTTATTGACGTTACGAATTCAGCAAACTAGTGGCATTTGCTTGGCTATCTCGTTGCTGTAGAGGAAAACATTGACGGTGGCATTCTCAAAATATTTATTTAATTTTTTTTTTAACATCTATATTCTGTTATATCCCAAGTACCACACCTATACAGGGAGGGCCAATGGAAACTTTCCACCCTAATTTGTAGGATTTCAAATCAAAATTTTGAAAAACGCTCTAACACGTCGATATTTGATTTGAGGGGGAACTAATTTTCAGTTTTTTTCACCCCCGTAACTTGAACCCTGTAGCGGGGGGGTGAACAACCCTCAAAATTTGAATAGGAAAAAGGGGTCGTGCCATACCTCTTTTTGAAGGTCTCATTGAGTTCTTCATGACCCTATAATTTTGCCTTATTATTCTCATCGATAACGAAATGACAGGTTGTCAAACTCTTGGAAATAGACTACTTATCTGCTGAATAAAAATACCAAATAATTAGAGGTGGACACGTCAAATTTAAATTCCAAGCTGTTCAAAATGTCAGCCATGAACATTCGTGCTATAATAAAATCACCCCGGTTTTCTTAGGCGTGACATTAGGGAACAGACAATAATTAAAAATAACCTCCGCCGCAGGAATTTTAGTATTCGCCTATTGACAGAAACATCCGATTTTGTGGCCGTTGAAGAAAAAAGTATGTTTGTACAAACTTTATTTCTACTAGACATGGTCGCACCATCATGTACATAGCGTTAGTTCGAGAGTTTATAGCGAAATTTGATAAGTATGGTTTACACTGTAGCTGAGCGGGTCGAATTGGTGTCTATTTATTTCAAAAACAATGACTGTGCAAGACAAACAGCACGACTATTTAATGAAAGACATCGGGATAAAAATGTTTCACATACTTACGGTAGACAACTGATGGAGAAGTTTTTGGAAACTGGAACAGTGCAGAACCAAAAGGATAATCCGGTTCGTGTCGTTAGGAATGAAGCCGTGCAAATCGCAGTTTTAGGGCACATTACAATGGATCACACATTGAGTACGAGGCAATTGGCCGAAGTTTCTAATGTTTCACGAACAAGCGTTAGAAGAATTTTTGAAGGCCCACAAATTTTACCCCTACAAGATAAAACTGCTTCACGAACTTAATGAGGATGATTATGATCGACAGTTACAATTTGTAGAAGAAATGAGTGAACGCTGTATTGGCGATCCAAATTTCCTGTATAATATCTGCTTTTCAGATGAATGTTCCTTTTTTCTGAATGGATTGGTCAATCGACACAATTGTCGATACTGGAGCGATTCAAACCCACATTTATTTAGAGAGAGCCATACTCAACATCTTGAAAAGTTGAATGTCTGGGCAGGTATTTTAGGAAAGCACATCATTGGGCCATTCTTTTTGCAAGGCAATCTGACGGGGCAGCTGTATCTTACTTTGCTTCAAGAAACTATTTTTCCTAGAATAAGGGAGGTCATTGCCGAAGATAACAACTTGACACACAATAATTTTTTTTCCAACAAGATGGAGCTCCACCACATTTTGCAGCACCCGTTCGGAACTTTCTAGACGAAAATTTTCGAGGACATTGGATTGGCCGTAGAGGATCTATTGAGTGGCCTGCAAGGTCTCCTGATCTTTCTCCTCTTGACTTCTTTCTCTGGGGCCATTTGAAGTCTAATGTTTATAAAACACAGCCGGCTTCTCTTCAAGTTCTGCAAGAACGCATAACTGTAGAGTGTCAAAGAATAACTGCTGATATGTTGCAGAATGTTGGAGACGCGATAGAGGCTCGATTTTATTATTGCATGAATGTTAATGGCGGACATTTCGAACAGTTTGTACGATAACTTTGACGTGTACACCTGATTATTAAACTTGAAACTTTAATTATTTGGTATTTTTATTACGAAAACAATAGTCTCATACCAAGATTTTGACAACCTGTCATTTCGTTATCGATGGAAATAATAAGGAAAAATTATAGGGTCATGAAGAACTCAATGAGACCTTCAAAAAGAGTTATGGCACGACCCCTTTTCCCTATTCAAATTTTGAGGGTTTGTTCACCCCCCAACTACAGGGTTATATCTACGGGGGTGACAACCACTGAAAATTAGTTCCCCCTTAAATCAAATATCGACATGTTCGAGCGTTTTCTATAATTGTGATTTTCAATCCTACAAATTAGGGTGGAAAGTTTCCATTGTCCCACCCTGTATAATATTGTGAACATATTGGCAAAATATTTTAAATGCAATATTGGCGAAAAAAATGGTGAACACTCGGCGATATTGGTCCAATATTACTTGAATAATATTGGCGAAATATTCTCGAAGCAATATTGGCCACAAAATATACGGCGATATTGGTACAATATCGGTGGTACAATATTCTGACAATATTGGCAAAATATTCAAACGTTATATTGTCGAGAAGTAAAATGTGAACATTTTGCGATATTGTTCGAATATTGTTTAAACATTTCAAAAATTGCATTGGTGAAATATTTTTGAAGCAATAATGGTCTCAAAACATTCATCGATATTGGTACAATATCATTTGGATAAATTGGTGGAAGTGAATATAACTTGGTTAATTATTAGTTGATCAAGGTGACACCACAGTCTGTCTTTTGATCGCCATAACAATTGACTAAGCTGTCTTGAAAACAAGTTATGGAAAGTATAATAATAATAATAATAATAACTTTATTCAGTACAGTACCAAATTACAGATTCACAAATTACAGAACAGCTGAATAAATAAGGAGAATCCCCAAAAACGCTCGATGAGAGCTTGTCTATGGGTAATTCCTTATATTTTTTTAAGTTATAACTCTGCTTTGAAGGTGTATTATTTTCAACTATGCAATGATGTAAGACTGTATACTAAGGGGACACTAGCTCTATGACCACTTCGTGAAAACTCCGCAACTGTGGTCTCCACTCAACCTTGTTGTAATAAATTTCCCGAATCTTATTTAATGAAATAAAACAAATAGAAATATGATAATACCCGACTTACCCAGATCACAGGGGAGGGGAAAGCAGGATTCTTGTAATTGTTGTCGATTGATTGGTAACCGATGTGCACGGCACTCGTTGTGAGAAAAATCTGACCTCTTCTCCTCCTTATCTCCTATCACATCAATGGTCAGCTCAGGCCACATTGCGCGATTCGATTCAATTTGCACTAGGCTCGTATTGACCAAACAAGGTGAAACGGGAAAATCAGGACTAGGATTTTGATAGGAGATAATCTTGATTCAGGACTCAAGTAGGTATCTCGGGTAAGTATTTACAAAATATATATATATATATACACACATATATATATATATATATATATATATATATATATATATATATATATATATATATATATATATATAAAATATACGTATATATCGCGAATGAATTCTGCATACGAATTCGTATTGAAAAAACATAAGAAAAATAATTCCCAAATAAATAAACAAATAAAATTAAAAAACAAAGAGCAGTGAAACCGAAACAGAAGGTATATGCTGTAGTTCTATATAAAAACATACATGCTATATACATTAATTATGAATACAAATTATTAAATGATAATAATGATATAGCAATGACACTAAAAATTATACTAATTTCATAAACTTTTAACTGACTTATCTATATTATAGGTGTATAAAGAAGGAAGACTAATGTCTTTAATTGGACTTTATGGATCAACTATATCATGAAACATTTTTCTGTCGTTTAATAAAACCCATTTTTTTTATATTTTTATTGAAAAGAGTTATCGAGTTTATATTTCTCAGCTCCATTGGTAACAAGTTTCTCAGTTTAGTGCCAATAAATACGAAGTATCATTGACCAAGCGCTTTCCAGGTTCTAGGTAGGGAGTTGTTCGCCTTTATTTTGGAGCGGGTGCTATATTCATGATTTATTGGACTCATATAGTTGGATTTGTATAAGAATGAGTATACAGTTCGGCAGTATAGTTGTCTGATGTCCATTATATTTCCATTTTTATATAGCAAGTCCGAAGAGTACAGGGACACTTTCCTGAAGATGATCCTCAGAAATATCTTCTGTATTACTTCTATACAATTCATTACTGATTTTCTGAGACCTCCCCAGCCTATGATACCATATTGCATAATTGATTCGACCAATGCGTGGTATAGAGTTTTCAGTCGACTTACTGAGATAACTGTTTTCAATTGATGGAATTTGAATATAACTTTTCTTAATTTTTTTAACAATCCCTTGTGCATGAACGTCCCACCTGAGGAATGAGTCTATATCGATTCCCAGATACCGGACAGTTTTTATTGTGTTTATTTCAAAATTGTGCACTTTAATAATGTTATAATTAGGAAAGTATTTTTCGTACGAATTACCTAATCAATTAATTTAATTTATTCCTGAAATTGATATATTCCATTTTGAAAATCAAGTTGTTGGGATAATTGATATATTTTTGGAATAGTTTATCACGTGTTCTAATTGACGCTTTATAAGACCATTTGTTATCCACGGTTTTTTTTTTTTTTTGTACTTAAATTTGATCTCCTTGATTGCCGCCTTAATGTGTGATAAATATGTTTTGTAGAAGCATTCGCTTGCATTTTCTGCATCTTCACATTCAAATACATTTAACCAAGTTTCATTTTTGAGATATCCTACTAATTTTGTTGAGTCAATTTGCTTTGTTATCTTAGTGATAGTGTTACATATTGAGTTATCCAAACGATGTGAACATGAAGGTAGAATAGTGATCTGAAATATTTGTTTTCAAAATTCCTGAGACGACTTGTTCATAGTTTTCTTTTTTATTTCTTAGGAAAATATGATCAATGCAAGAGGAGGTCTCAGATGTAACCCTTGGTTTTTTATTTATGGTTGATATGAACCCTTTTTCTGAGAGAATATTTAAATAATCTTCTACATAATCAATATTTTTTGAAATTATATTCAAGTTTATATCGCCTATTAAAATGAAATTGTCGTATTTTTCGAGTTCCAAGGATTTCAGATAGTTATTTAAGTGGATATTAAAATCATATGCATTTGTTGAGGGTGTTCTATAAATAGCAAATATTCCAATTTTGGTATTTTGAATTTCAAAGTCCATATAAAGACCATTTGTCTTCCCTATTTTTACTTTCACTGAATAACCGTCAAATTCAGTTCTCGCATAAATCAAGATACCATCATTCTGATTATTTCGTTGATTATTATTATAGAAAATATCATGACCATCTAGATTCAAAAATGCCTCATCCCTTATTTACCAGGTTTCCGTGAGAATTATACAAGAAAAGGGAAATTGAAACTGGGAAATAGAGGCCTGAAATTCGTCAAAATGGCAAAGTACACTACTTATATTATTATGGAAAATTGAGAAAATATTTTTGTATTAGAGTATAGAGTATAGATTGTTCAATTGGTCAGCAGTGATTAGCTCAGTGGTATCTATAGTGTCTACTTTCAATTCATTAATATATTGATCCATGATTTATTGAAAAAGAATTTATTCTACTAAGAACATAAAAACCGAACACTTACTTTGCACAAAATGAGGCACATTTTTATATTAACAATGATTAAAAACTAGTCACTTGTTTTTTGGTTTCTAAGAGTTCTTGATGTAGTACGGTGAAAGTATTCAATATATTTTCGTAGGTTTAAGAAGACGTTCTATATGTAGAGCCACCTAGCGGATTTTCATCCAGGTTTGATCATGATATAATTCTAATATGTTTCATTGAATATTCGGCCATTATTCAAAATTTATCTCAATCTACATGTAGGAAACAATATGGTGACAATATTGGTCAATATTATTTAACCAATATTGACCCAATATTAATTAATAAGATTTGTAAAATATTGTCAAAAATAATATTCAACCAATGTGTAATCACATTTGGATAAACAATAAAGTTTTTATTCCTAAAAAGAATATTGAGATTGCAATATCTATTCTAGATATTGAAAACAATATGAAGACAATATTGTTTTATCGATATTCGTAAACATCACCGAACCAATATCGACCCAATATGTGTTTTTACAATTTGTTGAATGAAGTTGGAACAATAATCAACCAATGTGCTCTCAAACTTGGAAATGCAATATAGTTTTTTATCCCTAGAATCGATTTGACTGGAATATTGGGATTGCAATAATTATTCTAGATGTGGAAAACAATATATAGACAATATTGTATTATCGATATTGGTAGAAATTATTCAAACAATATTGACCTAATATTACATGTGACAATCCACATCCAAAACAGGTTCAACTAACATTCCAGCAATATTATTAATATAATATTGTTCTTTGAATATTCACCAATATTATTTTTTCATTTACAATATTGACACAATATGAAACCAAGATTCTTGGGATTTTTCAATTCATTGAAATATTCTCCAACCAAAGGGCCTTGATAATTTTTTTCTAGTTGAATATCAGAGAGTTATACGGAAATCTTGTTTTACTTCATTACTGCGTAAAATCTCGATAAAAGGACCACGCACACTTCTTGAGCAAAAAGTTTTTTGGTCAAATCGTCCACAATTTCAATATGTTGTTGAACTCGACACAAGCACACAAAAATTCTGTGTGTATTTTACAAAATACAAAGTGTTGAAGTTATGAATTTTCATCCCAATGTTGACTGACTTTTATTGCGGGTAACATCACTGAATTATTAGTGAGCTTTCGATCTACTCCATAGTATCAAACTTGGCAACACTGTATTTTCTGAGTATTTTTCAAAACAGTGTACACGGTAAATTATGCCATTTTCTGAGTTACACTAATTGAAAATGATTTCAGAATTAAGCATCAACGTCAAAATAATAATAATGCCCTGTGTATATTTATTTATTTATTCAGAAATAAGGGATACAAACAGAATGAAGATTCCAAAAACAGTATCCACGTAATACTTTTACCTACGACCGTATAGGTGTATCTACATACATAATGTAACCAATGTTAATAACTATAATTATAGAAATGAAATGAATTAATTACCTACTTGGGCCATGGTGGTCGGCTAGTAGTGCGTTCGCCTCGCATGCGTAGGGTCGTTGGTTCGATCCACCGATTCACCGGTCTCGTGCATGGCATCACACGTTAAAAGGTAAGGGCTGCGTCTTCCCTAGCTCACACAAGTCTCTCAAAGACTTCTGAGGGTTGCGCGTAGGGGTACAATCGGTTGACGGAAATAACAATAAGTATAAAATATCAATGTTTTTGATGTTTCCAGAAATTAATATAATTACTATACTAACAAGTACCATCTAAATTTGTAAGCTCTCAATAATATTGATAATATAAAAAATTACAATGTAAATTATGGGCAAAATCCTAATTGAACAGTACTAAGAACTTGGTTTTCAAATATTTTTTGAAAGAAACTAGGCTCATATTTTCTGTATCTGTGTCTATATAATGGTTGAAATCTCTCTGAGCTCTTATAAGAGGAGAGTTATACCCCACTGCAGTTCTTCTAAAAGGAATATTGAATACTTGATGTTGTCGAAGTGGGCGTGATGGAACGGAAAAATTTATACCGGATAACAGCTTTGGTGAATCGATATAATTTATAGTAATTTTGAATACTAGATTTATGTCGCTCATTTTCCTGCGACCAGTCAAGCTTAGAATTCCAAATTTATTTCGGATATATTTGTAATTACTATTTGTAATTGGTGTGTTACTTTTGAACGACAGATACCGTAAGAATTTATTTTGAACACTTTCTATGCGACTAATGTGAACTGCATATTGAGGATTCCAAATTGATGATGCAAAACTGAGTTTACTGAGCACATATGAATTGTACAATGATATAACAACTGAACTATTTTTGAAGTGTTTGGTATTTCTTATTATGAAACCAAGCATTCTTCTGGATTCATTCACTAATTTATCAATATGTGTGTTGAAATTTTGATTGCTCGTAAATATAAGGCCCAAATCTTTCATTTCATCAACTTTCTCTAGTGTGTTATTGTTGATAAGGTATAAGTTTAGAATATTATTCTTATTATTAGTGAACGAAATATTATGGCATTTGGATATATTCAGGAACAAACTACTACACTGACAATACAAAGAAAATCTATTCAGATCATCTTGGAGCTCATCGCAATCCTTCTGATCCTCAACTCTTTTAAAAAAAATTATGTCATCTGCATACAGCAATATTTTACTATTCAAAAAACATCGTTTTACGTCATTGATATATATATATATATATATATATATATATATATATATATATATATATATATATATATATATATATATATATATATATATATATATATATATATATATATATATATATATATGACAAAGAGCAGAGGACCAAGGCCACTGAAAATTTATTGGAGTAAAAACCATTTATAGTTACTACTTGAGTCCTACCCTGTATGAAGCTATCCACTCTATGAGACCTGCATGTATAACGACTTCAGAAAGTTTTTTCAGAAGGATTGAATGATCAATTTTATCGAAGGCCTTGCTGAAGTCGGTATACACTGAATCAACCTGAACTTTTCCATCTATTGCTTCACTGATGTATTCGGTATAGATATTTAAGTTGGTTTCTGTAGATCTTTTTGGAAAAAATCCATGCTGTTCCTCTATTATTTTATTTTTTACAGAAAAAATTATGAAGTTTTGTATGATTTTTTCAAATATTTTTCCAAATACGCATATTTTACTAATAGGACGGTAGTTTTTTACATTATGTTTATATCCATTTTTGTAGATAGGAACAACGTGGGTTTCTTTCCAGAAAGATGGAAATTTAAGTGTTTCAAGTGATGAGTTGTATATAATTGATAATGGTAATAGCAAGTTTTCACAGCAGTTTCTTATGAAAAGAGGTGATATGTTGTCTGATCCTATGCATTTTTTTATAACGAGGCATTGTATTATAGTTTTGATCTCATTCAGAGAAATCCTAATAGAGTTCACATTACTCGGTTGATTATTGATTATATTATTCTGAGGGTAATACACAGTTTTGAAATAGTCAGCAAATAGATTACAAATTTTATTTCCTTCGGTAGCCTGAATATTTTCATAAAACATTTTTTCTTGTTGTTTATGAATTTAAAAAATGATTTCTGATTAGTTGTGATTTCAGTTTCGATGCTCGAGATATAGTTCAAGTAGTCCCTTTTAATGAGTTCTTCAGATCTCTTTCTCAAGTCGGAAAAAATATTGTATTGATTTTGATCGCCATATTTTTTGTACTTATTATGTGTGAGTTGTTTTTCTTTTAAACATTTTATAGTATCTTTTTTAAAGTAAATTGGAAAAATTTTATTATTTCTTTTTTGAGGTACATGTGTTGCTATAAGAGAATTAAGTTTTTTATAAAAAAATATTTAGTGCATCGTCTACGTCCAATCCATTCATTAAAGTTTCCCATGAAATGTTGGCTAATTCTCTGTTAATTTGTATATAATCTGCCTTATAAAAATTGAGTGTAGCATTTATATTTTGTCTAAGATGATTCAGAGTATCTAAGTTAACAATTATTTCGAGTGCAGGGTGGTGGATATCTTCCATCACAAGAGGATTGTTTGAGCGTATTACACATTTTATATAGTCCGTATTTGAAAGTACCAAGTCCAACATTTTATTTGTATTTTCGGTCTTATTAAACTGGCGAAATTCCAGAAATGTGAATGTGTCAATTAAATCAGATGATTTTTTCATCGACGTTGGTGGGTTCTGCAATAATTTCATTCTTTATGGGCTCCCACTTCACTTTGGATAAATTTAAATTACTTAAAATAATTATTACAGGATTGTTCTGAAAAATTCTGAAAAATATTTTCATTTGTTTGCAATTGATTTATAAAGTTCATATATGAGATATAGTCCCCAGGCAGAAGATATACATAAAAGATATATATATATATATATATATATATATATATATATATATATATATATATATATAAATGCGGAATTTTTCTACGTCAAGTCTTAGTTCAATGGATGGAGTTGCTAAATATCCAAATGATTATTCAAGCATATTTCGAATGAATTACTCACAAAACGCCCCCAACCTCCCATCAATTTTTATTCGTTTAGAGTAAGTATTAGTCTCAGATTAAGTATATAAATAGGGTTGGTCGAAAAGAAGAGAATTCGGATTTAATCAGTACCAAATAAAATACCAATGTAAACACGGATAAGTTCACAATAATTGAACACTGTTACATAGATAGCTAGATTTTCATTGAAATACGGATTGTTTCCAGTTTTTTCTTTCATAATAAATATTATTTATCATTGACATTAAAATAAAAAAGAAAAGTCACACTTATGGAATATAAATTAAAGGGAAAACAATATCTGCTATCGGAATGTTGAACAATTAGGTCACTTTCTTCAGTGACGTTTCAAATAATAATAATAATAATAATAATAGTTCCGAATCTATTGAAACTACTCATTCCTCACCCTCAGGCAAATATAAGCCAATAAGTCTGATGTTGTCCTCCTCGACCACCAAAGTATAACGATTTTCGTCATAGAGTTTTCCGCTCCGGGCGAAATGAATATCGTTCGAAAGGGGGAGGAAAAACGGACTAAATATCGAGATCTTCTCTTTGAACTCCGCAGGTTATATCAGGACCATTCTGTCAAAATGGTGGTTCCGATTATAGGAGCCCTTCGTAGAATGATGGACACACTGCTCTAATTTGAAGATAATACCGGCTTGCCGTAATATGGCAGAAATCATAGCCGCACGAATGCAGAAGGCCGTCATCCTTGGTTCGCTCCATTTACTCAGAGCAAATGATTTTCGGACCCAAAAGTAACTCACCCTACGGACGGAGTGGTTATTGGGGTAAACGACACCAGCGCGCCCTCCGGATGTATCGGAGCACTGGAGACAGGGCCTGACTGGTACATTCCTAACGAATAAAATTGTTATAATAATAATACTAACTGTCTTCATTCACCACAGCAATTACAAGTCTAAAAAAAAATTAAAGTACATAGTAAAAACTATGTGATGAAAGGGCGAAGTTCGGTTGAAGCTCCTAAGATAAGCTTCACGTCGCTTTTCCACTCAACCGTTTCAATTGTTAACGAATAATATATTGAAATATAAACAAAACAAATTTTATGAAAAAAATTTGAAAGTGAAAATAATAATATAACATGTAATTAATGCTCAGCTGGGCAAACAATGAAACAAACGAAGAAAAAATGAGATACAAGAAAAATATATGGTATAGGATCGTCGAATTCGTGTGGGTGAAAAAGTAAGAAAGCAAATAAAAACCTTGAATCAGATGGGTAATTTTTTTTTATTGGGTGAGCGTAAAGCCCATTGAATTGAATGTGTTTTCCAGTGACAGTTTGCCCAATTTGGATTTGAAGCAAATTGGTGAAATCATTTTGAGGGAGTCTGGAAGGTTATTGTAATATTTAAAAATGTTGTAAGAGAAAGATCTTTCAAAACATGGAAGTAGAATGTCTGGGTGCAATGATTTTTTGCCTGAATCTAGTATTCAAACCGTGAATGTCATTCCCAAATGTTACTTCTTTAGAATGGTATGTGGGGATTTCATTCTGTATGATTTTATTATATTGTCGTAAATATTGAGTACTGCCCTTTGAATTGTTTTAGTGCATTGATCCATTCATCTTATTGATTATTAATTCGTCCACGATATAGAAGTTCATTGTCATATGCGACAGACATTGAAATTAGCGAAGTCGCGTGACGAGCTAAAATCGTTGACCGAATGATATAAACATATTTCCTTATATAAATACAAGAGGAATGGAACGATGAGAGAGTGGATAATAGACTCCTGTAGAGGAGAGATCCCTAGCGCTCAGTTAGCCTTATAGGCTAGGCCCTTTTGGCCTTAGCTGTAAGTATTGGTTAAGTGATGGTTTTAGGTAAGAGTTTTATTTGTTCCCTATTATATTACTGAATGTCCCTTACTTTACAATGTGTATATAACTTTCCCCAGTATCCCTGTTGTTCTATAATAAATGTTTATATTCCTTTGCTACCCCTTGAGTTTTAATAGCTACCATCTGTAGCTACACCCCAAGTCGCATTTAGTATAAGGAAGACAACCCCTTATACGGCTCAGGATGCTACCCTAGTAGCCCTAGTCGCGACATATGGTGGAGGCACAGTGCTCGTCCCAGGAGGTTGATTCTTCATAATTGACCCCTCCTATCCCTTATTACGCAAACCATAGTCCAAGGACTATGGTGGAGGCGCAGTGCTCGTCCCGGGGGGTTGATTCGTCATAATTAACCCCAGCCCTATAATTACTCCACTCATAGTCCAGGACTATGGTGGAGACGCCTTGCTCGTCCCGGAGGGTTAATTCTCCATAATTAACCCCATTCTGCCCCTTTTCACCCCAACCATAGCCTAAGGACTATGGTGAATGGGCTTTGCTCGTCTTGGAGGTTGATTCGTCTTAATTAACCCTATTCAGAATTGTGCATTAGATGTTTCACGGTATCTTCCTCTCAGCCAGGAAAATATAAATAAAACATAGGAATTAGTGAATTTTGAGTAATATTTTTTTTTTTATAGAGCAAACTTTTTTTTCCCAATAGTGTATTACTAACAGTATAGAAGTTCACTAGCTATTTTCATGAATATTTGGTAGAAATATTCAAAACGAATTTGAATTAGGCCTAATTTTAGTTAGACTGTTATAGAAATGAGCAAAATTTTGCTACTTTTATGAATTTTTCCTGCCACAGGAATTTTATACCGAATTGAGAAAAGGGTATACAATTCGGAAAAACTCAAATTTACTCTTATGGGCTGTCCCTACTCAGACGTAATGTTATTGCAATAATTTTAATAGTTTTTATGAGATTTGTAGACAAAGTTCAGTGTGTTGTACGAGACCTTGCACATACATCCCGGAGAAGGACGCAAATGAACACTGTTCATCTTCAGTGCAAAGAGGGATATGTACCTACTATAACCGCTGGAAATAATTATTTTGTTGGTAATAATAGAAAATGATTTTTTTTTATTTAGTAGGAACCGTCGATAACAACAAGGACCAAGAGGTACACGATGAATTGCAAGAATAAGAAAACTAAATAATGTGAATGAAAGAATGCAAAAAAGATAGGCGAGATGATTGTTTGAATGAATATGAGAAAGTAATGTCGAAAGTATGAATAAATGTGCGAAAATTGATGTCAAAAATACCTTCATGAGAAATATATTTCACTGTGTAAAAATGCGAGTTGTATTGAGAAAACTGTGGAGAAATGTTGAGTAAGAATGAAATATGGAAGCTGCATATTTGCCTGGTTGGGGAGTTTGCCTCTATTGTTGTGCATTATGGTTTTGATTGACAGTAGTTATATGAAAGGGTTAAAGGTATTTTTGAAACACACTTAATGTGAAGAATGTTTTTTGACAAGAATTTTTAAATAGAATTTTGAATTGCTTCACTTGTAAATGACATATTTTGATGTTTTTGATTTTTTTTTTGAAAAATTTGTTCTGCTTTGCATGCTCTTGGAATTATGCTCATGACGTCTTCGAAATATCTGGTGCAGTTGGTGTATGATCGACTTCTTAATGGAATATCGTGATAAGAGAATATTTATAGGGTAATAGGTTACCTATGTCTATAACGGAGTTATAAAAGAATTGAATGACGGCCGGAAGAGGCTGTTGTGAAGGAGTTTGCAGGAGTGACGTGGGAGAAAATCCTCAAAGTGGGATTGAGCGTCTATCTGCAGTATCTTACTCTTGAAGTGTTGCCAAGAGTTTTGAGATTTTTTGGTAAATGGTATATAGTGATATACATGCTCTTGATGGGTTTCCAAGAGAATCATTAGTGAATGATGTTGTTTTTTCTCAATGTGTTGCCGAGAAAATAGGTGAATTGCGATAATGTGAAATGTCGATGTACGAGAGAAACAGTTGCACGGAGAAACGTTTTTGTATGAATGAGTCATGAGGAATTGTAAGGAGTGTGAATACGAAAATTAAAGTATGTACTTGAACTGCAAAACAGAACATTGAAGAGATGAAAATTATGTTGTCATAAAGGTGATTAAGAGGTTTAAATTACTAATTTGAAATTTGTGATATAATGTGATTGAAGATTTGTATGACTGTCCTAACCAAATTGATGGCATACTAGTGTTACACTCAAGATGGTGATCAGGAGGCGTGAACTGATATCTAACATTCACAAATTGATAAATTGTAATTTGGCCATCCCGATAACCTCAAATGATATTTTTTCTGAATCATGTGAATTCAATTGCTCATTTACAATAAGCATGAATATTCGAAAGTATATCGTAGTTGGCAATAGTGAATAAGGAAATGAATCATAACAAACACTCATGTTATGAAAACACCTAATTTGTTCAACAATTATCCATCCGTAGTCGAATACTTTTGCAATTTAACGTTTCATGTCCTCAAATTCAATATAATATTCAGCTGATTTTATCGTAAGAAATAAAACGGTTTCCTTCGCTTTGAATTCGAAAAACTTGTTGATTATTCGAAAAAAAACTTTGAAAACTATTAATTAGATATCCATTTAATGCAAAATAATGATTATTTATATGGAAATTTGTTTTGAGTAGAATGGTTAAGGATTAACCTGTTGAATTTTTCTATTACTCATAGGAAAAAAACTAATCGTAATAAATATAATTAAGAAAAAAAAAGGGAAATAGTAATAGTTGTAATCGTTTATTTTTTTATTGTTTTTTGATATAATTATGTACTTATTTGTATCTTGTTTAGTTTCTCGGTTATGGTACACACACAATCCTGGAGAGAAGAGATCAGGACAACCGAATACCCAGTTTGGCATTTCGAGAATAGAATTTGGACACCCAACATGGCTGACAATACCTGAAAGCGAGAAGCTGCGATATTCAATATGGTTTAAAGAGGGTTGGAACACTGGACGAACTGAGTAATCCAGATGTTTCCTTCCCAAGAAGTGGAATGAGGATGCTGAACGTGAGTCCGGCGAGGATCCAAGAAAGAATCAAGAATGAAAGCTCCCAAACTGACCCAGAGAACACAGGTAAAATGGTATCAAAGATCGGCAGCAAATCAGGATAGAGAGGCTGTACAAAGGAGTGGAGCACTGGACGAACTGAGTAATCCAGATGCTTCCTCCTGAAGACATAAATGGAGGATGGAGAAACGTGAGTTTGTCAAGGATTCTAGAAGATTATCCAAGTCGAAAACTTCCAAGCCGACTCGGCTTCCTGAACCAGTGGTGCCCAGAAGAGACACCAGACATTTGCCGTTGATACTCCTGAAACTGCCCCGGAGGATGTTCCAGATGCTGTCATTCCGAATACTTGCAGTCCCAGAATGTGGTAGCGCTGGTAACGCCTACCGTAGCTGCCAGTCCCATCGATGAATGTTTGTCGACAGCCAGTACCCAGGGTGCCAAACGATGTAGTCCCGTTCCTTTCGAGCTGTGTTACCGGATACGGAATACTGTAGAAATGCCAGAGCTGAAGAAACTTATGGTAGTTGAAGTGGCATAAAACTAAAGCTTCAATTAGAATGATTTTCGATTTACGATCCAAACAATATCAATAATCTACAACTATATAGATTTTTCAGATTACAGTAGGCTCTTTCAATACAGATGGTGATAGGCTCTGAAAATCTGAGAGAAGAATCAGTGATGAGACCTAAGTTTTTTGCTGAGTCAACATATGTGAGTGGTTCATTATTGAGAATTATTCGAAAGTTTCAAGAAACGAAATCCCTCTGCATTTTGGTCCCAAAAAGTATCACAGATTTGGATGGGTTGAGAATTAATAAATGTTGTTTTGAGCATTGACATTTTTGAATGCATCGTTTGCATCATTATTTTTGAATGATAGTTAAATATTCTTAGAAACTTCAGGGTAAGTAAAGATTCGAAACAGCCATTCAGAATTTTGAGAAATATATAAGAAGCTGCGTCTCTATCTCGCACACTGCAATGGACCAACAGCGATTATAAGCCACCACTCATCAATCTAGAAAGCCCTGTGGTAGTATAAGGGAACTGCTTATTGTCATATGTGTTCATCGCATGAAATCCGCCCCTTGATGATTCATTCCAAATTTGATCGCTCAAAATATTTATCTCTCGTGATCACCAAATATCAGGGGGGACCATAAACGAAATTATATGCGTCTTCTAGTTTATTCAACCAAAATAATGATAACTATTTATGTATTTATGCACCCTCTTTTAATTACCAACATAATATCAGAGCAATATTTTTGAGTACATTTCACTTGACAAAAATACATTTTATTACACTATTTCATAAAATATGAGGGCGTGCTAACTCGTAGAGGGTGGAAGTGAATGCTTTAGACTGTATCTTGTGTAATTAATGTTCTAGTCGACACGGAAATTAGATAGGTAAGTATAGTTCTGTGAGAGTTTTCATCATTAACCTATTTTACATCAACGGTTCTTTATGTGGATGTAGGCCATGCTGTTGATAAAGATAAGAGGCTGTTTCCATACAAAATAAAAGACACAACTGCCAATACAACTGTTTATAAGATAGTTCGTGAATGAAAACCCCGGTTTTCGCGCAGCGAAATCGCTTCCTGAAATTTTTTTAAAAAGAAATTGTGAAAAACATTTTTGGATTTTTTTTTGCAAATATCTCAGACAATTGGAGAAATCGTTTCACAGTCTATAGAACTTTTGTAGAGAATACGATCAGATCGGTGCATTTTTCACTGAGAAAATCCGGGAAAACATTGAAAAGACACCATTTTTCAAAATTCATAATTTTTATAAGATGGACAAAGAATATTGCGGAAACTGATAGATAATAATATGTAGTTCAACTGTGCGCAAGATGTTTTCTGTCCGATGTGTAGTTTTTGCACAATGGCGTTATAAACAATTTAAGGGCAAATCTTTCTGAATGCGCTGATTTAAGGGAAATCATCTTACCTAACGTATGGGGTTTTATTATGGGGCACAAGCTCGGCGAGCCACCAGCTATTAATAAGTCAAAAAAAAATTGTACGAACTATGGCGAAGGCTGGACCGAGGGAACATGTTCATCAAAATGCAAATTCCAACAATTCCATGTATATACAGGGTGTTTCATAATAAATGCGCAGGACTTCCAGATGTGATAGCTCATTCAAAAATATGAAAAAAAGTTTCTAATAACTTACCTTCTAAAATTCAACATTTTCGAGATACAGGGTGTTGAAATTTAAAAAAATAATCGTTTTTTGCGAATATCTCTGGAACCGTTTACCGCACACAAAACATTCGTAGGCATTTTCTACTCATAATAAGCTATGTTTTGTGCAGATTTCTTATTTTTTAAAATTCATTATTGTTGAAGATTTTGAAGGGGTAGTGGGTGTTTTTTTCTCCAACTTCTACGCCACTAGAAAAAGTATAATTTTGAGTCGCCTACATAAACCGCCAATGTTTTCTACACAAAAAAGGTACTTTTGGTCATAAGTTGACCGTTTTCAAGAAAAATCAACTTTCATGTTAAAAAACATGGTAAATTTTTTTAAATAATTTTTTTCCTAATTATACCAATAATTATAGTACTAATTATAGGTACATTTTACCGTCGCCTTGTAGCCAAAATTTGTTGTGTTAAAATTCGTGAAGAAATTGGTGGAACTTTACGTACTATTCAGTTTGGATTCGGTACTTCCGGAGGCTGTGAGGCAGTTGCTCACTCAGCTCGTAAATACATAACTCAAAATCCAGAGTCTTCCAAGATTTTCCTTAAACTGGACTTTAAAAATGCGTTCAACACGATAGACAGAGTGTCGATGTTACGGAAAGTAAATCTAGTGCTCCCCAATTTATCCCCCTTCCTGAAGCAATGCTATTCTCCGTCATACTTGATGTTTGGTGATTATGTTATCGATTCAGTGAGAGGTATTCAACAGGTCGATCCTCTGGGCCCTGCTCTATTTTGCCTTTCAATCGAGGATCTCACTAAGACCATCACTTGTGAATATAATTGTTGGTATTTAGACGACGGTTCAATTGCTGGAAATGTGAATGATGTTTTGAAAAATTTTAAGAAAATTATTCAGCAATCTAAAGAAATTGGCCTGGAATTAAATTTCAGTAAATGTGAAATTTTTCCGGTTTCCTGTCCAGAATCTGATTTTGCTTCAAATCAGTAAGATGGCACCTGAAATTAAAACTCTTAGAAATCAGAATGGTCACTTCTATGGGCCCCACTTTCTTTAGAAGCCCTTTCAGAACATTTCAAAAACAAAACGGAATCCATCAGACTCATGGGTTCACGTTTAGGTGTCTTACCATCTCACGTTTCTGTTTTTCTTTTAAAAAATTGTTTGGCAATACCAAAGCTTACCTTCAGATTTATAAAAATTATAAATTTTTAAAAAATTGTCTCTTTTTCGAGGTTTTCCCAGATTTTCTCAGTGGAAAATGCAGCTATCCGGTCGTATGAAAATTTATTTTGTAGGTTTTATAAATCTCTAAAAAAGTAAAACGATTCCTTAAATAATCTTTGAGATATTTCCAAAAATCCATAAAAGTATAAATTCTTTTTCGTATTGCTTGTTTTAAAAAGTACAAAGCGATTTTGCTGTGGCGAAAACTGGACTAATATTGCAAAAAAGTGGAGAAATTTTGTACAAATACATTTCATAATCCGGAATTAATGAATAGAACTTTGTCAATCTTGAACATTGTCTATCAAGCTTTTGTCAGCACCTATTTAATTCAATGTGCATTGTTTTTTGTCGCGAAATAGGGCCACTCATGGCGTAGATTTTCTAGAAAGTTGAGCAAATCATGATAGTCTTGATTTGATTACTGCTGAACAATACGCACACAGAAAAAAATGCTGGTTTTTAACTAAGTATAACAATAGTCTTGAAAAAATATTCTCCTACTAAATTTTATTATTTTCGAACTGAAAGGATTTGCTTTGAAAGAAGAAAAAGATACTTTCTTTTTGAAAAGAGAGATATTCTTGATTGACAAGATTACGATCCATTTCATTGGATGTGTTGTATTCTCAATCCAACAAGAATATTTGTCTAAAAATAAGAAAGGATATACAGTTTCTTATAGTTTTGATTTGTATTCTTTTGAGAAAATGCAAAACTAACATCCAAGTGAGTTAGAGTTAACCGTAGGCTTAATTTTAACATTGAATCAAAATAAAAGTATTTTATGAACTAGAATATTTATTCTCAATTGTAGAAACATTTTCTTGTTCAAATATTTTCCATAATTTTATTAAGAATAGCTATATTTTGGTTAAAACCAATGAAAATTTTTTTCAATACCAGGCCCAGCTTTACCTAAGAATAGGCTATTCTTACTTGAATTATGTTATACTTGAAAGTAGACTAAATAGAACAATCGTTGACGTAGTGGGGTTGATCGTTGCGTCTCATGTCGATCGAGATTGTTTAGGACGTTCAGGTTTAGGTGTTAATCTGTCGAAATTTGTCTTTTCTCTTTTCGGATTGTTCCCCAGTTCCCATAATTGTTGTGAAGAAATGGAGGAACTTCTACGAGAATGGCAATTGGAAGACCTGATTCCAGTGTTCAACGGTAAGTAGTTATATTTAATTAACCAAAACAGTGATTATAATATCTCTGTAACTGTAAGAAAGAGTATGGCGTCCTGTTGTAATAGGTTTGCGCCAAATTTTGTCTATAATATCTGTAAATTATATTGGTGGGTATAAGACTGAATCAATTATGTTTGGCCAGGTATACCTACGTTTCTTAGACACCTTTCTATGCATAGAATAAAAAAAAATAATAATTTCATTTGTTGACAGGCAAAATATTATTACTTTAAATCAATATATGATTTGAAGTTGGTAGGTATATACGCATTACATTAAAGATGCATTTTGTTTTTTCAGATCATGAAATAACAGCTGAAAACGTCTCAAAACTGTCTGAAGACTTGATCAAATAATTAATTGCTAGTATAGGGAAACGCATTATGTTCATTGAAAACTGGAAAAAACTTGCAGAAAAGTCGTCGGTATGTACCTATAGGTCATTCTTATACTCTTTTATGTAACTTGTTTATTATTTATCTAGTACGTACTTACTTGTGATATCTTGCAAATGCATTTGTTTTTCTCACCTGATGATACTGTTATATAGTATGTGTATGTGCCTGTTTTTTATATAATATTTTATATTTTATATTGCATGAAAACAATGTATTTTGATTGACATTTTAGAAATAAGTATTATGCTCAGGAGCAACCTGTGATAAACCTCTTGAAAGGAAAATAAATTGTTTTTTTGTTGCATATAAAGAATGTGTTTAAAAATTCACTGCTGAACAGTTTCATTCAAACCCTTATGCCCTGCCGTATCTCAATCGCGTAGATTTTTTTCTTCATCTTTGAAAGAACGATTTACTTTGTGCTGCATTATTTATACTTACTCATAAATTTATAGATGCAGTGCTTTTGTACATTTCTTCTGCATCGAAATTAACATAGTCTTGAATACTTTTTAGCTTTGGTTGAGTGTACACCAACAGCAAAATTTAATTTCATGACCATTTTTATAATTTCAATGCAAACAAAATTCATAGGCATACGATCTATAAAACTAGGATAGTTTTGCATTAAGAGTAGTTATTTTAATTTTGACGAGTATGACTAAGTTGTACTGAGCTTTACTATAATTGAATGGAATTTAGATGATATTGAAGCAAATGCAAATTATTTTAAACCTAATTCGTGAATAGTATCGACACAACTGTTTTTATTCTTATTTCAGGTTAATTTATTCTTGCTCTGGGATTTAGAAAATAGTCCTTTTGAAAATAACTATACTTACTCGAAGTTTACTTGGCTTTCAGTTGAGAAAAAAAAACATTTATTGCAAAGGGTTCTAGAGTTAGTTCTATCAATTTTATTCTCTGTCGAAGGAAAAATAGTATTCACAATATACATACCAATACTCACTGGAAGTATTTTTTATTTCCTGTGAAAATAAGTAAACTTTTGCTGAAAAACAATGCTATATTTTATTCCATTCGACTTATTCTCAGTTGAAGTTTTGCTAGATTTTGAAATTATTGTTACTATACTATTGTCAAGTTTATTCTTTTTCATTGTGAGTGAAGTAAATGGATGGATATAAGAATAACGTTTATTTTGAATTGAGTATAGTTCTCTTTGCGGATATATGAGTCTATCTTAGCTTTCAGTCAAGACTACTAGTCTTGCTTATAGTGTACATTTTTTTCTGTGCAGATAAACTAAACTCATGTGAAGCCAGAGGCTTATTCGTGATTTTTTTCATCTCAATTATATAATTACCCTAATAAATTGTTTGATATGAAATATTCATGTAGGTATTTTTTAAAACAATATTTCTATAAAGAAGGCATATTCAAACGAATAAATATCGTCAAATAACCAGATTTTTCTTTAATTGATGTAGCCGATACTTGATCAAAATCCATGTCAATTAAACTATTTATAACTGAAATGATTTTCACTAAAGAGGTTCACAAAACCATGACAATTTTTCTGCTGTACATCAGCTTCTTTAGATAATCTCAATTACATCTTTGTCGTGTTTCCTCAATTACTCATCGTAAATTGATTAGGGTTCAGGTGTATACCTGTCTTTCAATAAACATCAGATAAGTACCAATACATAACTGATTTTATTTTATCTAACCTTTCCAGGAAAACATATCAAGTATTGATGGATTATTCATTTCGAGTCGGTCATTGAGAAGGTTCTGGAAATTTCTCCATTTATTAATCTCCAAAGTTTCTGAAAGATTCATCCTCATGCCCTTGTTTTGAACATAAAGAATTACAAAGTCATGGTCGAAAGTATAGAGGTATATAACCGCAATTTTACAAAAATTTATATAAAGTTAAATCCTCTTCTTCCTCTTCTTCGTCTATCCCATTTGGATTTCCGACGGATCTTCAAATCAGGCGATGTTGAAATACTTTGCTGGCTCTTCATCGATAGTCTCCTCTGAATCACTTACTTCTTCAAATTTTTTTGATCTCCCTTAGTACAGTTTCCATAACAAAACTGCATAAATTGATACAGTTCAAGCCGTGTTTTCGACATCAGCAAAATCTTCGTTAATTAAATCCACTTTCACAGCTGCAACTTATAGTCTAAGAAACGAGGGAGCGGCCGAATGATAAATGTGCAAAAATTAATATACTTGCGATAACAAGTGCAATGAGGACGGCACCTACCAGGGCGCTGGAGACGCTCGTAGGACTGCCCCCCTTATACCTCCTTATCGAACATGAGGCGTGCCTCATGTTCAAAGCCGAAGCTCGCCTAAGAGAAGTTCTAACCAATGGCGGAGCGAGGGAATGTATGGACATTCTCGATTATGGAATCAGACGGTAAGGGATTGTCCCCTTCTTGAAATGCCGGGTGACAGTTCGTTACCTGCCATACTATTCAGTAAAAGGCCGCTGACAGTAATTCCCAAAAGGGAAGACTGGGAGCGGATGGGGCACCGCCTGCTTCCCACCAAGGGGATCATTTGGTACACAGATGGCTACAGAATGGGTAAGTCAGCCGGTGCCGGGGTATACGGGCAGTCTCCGAAAGCGGAACTTTGTTACGCTCTAGGAACTTTTGCTACTGTATTTCAGGCAGAAATGTTTGCCATACTCGCCTGTGTGAGAGAAAATCTCAACAGAGGCTACCGCGGCCAGCAAATCACGATATGCACCGACAGCCAAGCGGCGATCAAGGCTCTCACATCATATAGAGTCACTTCGTTGCTGGTGTCTGAATGCATCGATGATCTGCAAAGGCTATCTTCCGCCAATAAAGTAAAGCTACTTTGGGTCCCTGGTTATGCCGGAGTACCTGGAAACGAACGGGCTGATTATTTGGCCAGACAAGGTGCGAAAAGCCCAGCGATGGGACCAGAACCTATCATAGGAGTTTCAAGATCATGGTGCGTCTCAACCATGAAGGAAATTCTGGAAGTAAAATTCCAGGATACATGGAAAGATACACCAGGCATGAGGCAATCGAAACTCCACATCGGAGGCCCTTCTACCAGGAGGACCAAGACTCTGCTCACACTGAGCAGAAAGGAAATCAGATTAGTGACAGGGCTCCTGACGGGACACTGCCACCTCAACAGGCACCTCAACATATTAGGTTTCACGGCTGATACCGAATGCAGGTGGTGCTTGGAGGCTGAGGAGTCAGCCACTCACATCCTCACGGAATGCCCGGCAGTGGCAGCAATACGGGAAGCACACCTCGGGAGCATCGTACTGAACCCTGAGAGTGTGAGGGTGGTATCGGTCAGAAGGCTGGCCTCTTTCGCTCGCGAGATAGGCTACCTTCAAAACTGAACCATCTCCCAGCAGTAGTGGGTGCATAACGGGCCCGATTGAGAGGCCTACATGCTTATGGCTTCGTCCGCCCACATACCTTGTTCTATCTATCTATCTAATATCCGAAAAAAAAGGAGCGTATAGGAAACTAAAATTCAGGGTGAGTTTCTATTCCATGCGACTCGATCCTGAACATAACCTAAAAAAGTGGAAAAGTTGCGAAAAGCGGTTTTTTGTTGATAATTAAAAAACTACAGCTACGATCAAAAAAGTCAAATCAAGAAATTGTAGTTATTAGAAAAATTTACCAATTAAATAGGTTATAATTTTTTGATATCATTGATACTTATCGAGTAATATCGGAAAAAGCGTGAAAAATCGGGATTTCTATAACTCGTTAATTGTAAGGTATTGAAAATTGTTATTTAGAGTTTTGTGTAGCCTATGGCAAGCCAAAAAAGCCTCTCTTTGAAAAATTGATGAGTATTGATTATTTTTCAAAATATATGAAGTTTTCTCTCTCTCAATATGGCTACTCTTGCTCGGGGAATGATGCTACAGTAACGATTCATGGCTTATTTTTTTCTGTAAGAGTTGTACTTTCATATTATCGAATAAGTATATTGTTATTTTTTATTTTAAGTGTCAAAAAATTACTTTAAAAAAATTGCACAATTTTTTTAGATGTTTTTTCTGAATAAATTTCTTAATTTGAATTTTATAGAAATGACTTCCATGAAAATAGATTTCTAGCATGATTTCACGCATTAAAAAAAAATTGAATTCCTACGATCACTAGGAGCCGATCATGGATATTGAGGTTGAATACCTATATTTTCAATAAAAAAATACTAGGATATGTCTAGTTCATTTGCAGTATTATTAATTGATGAACAAATTCAGGCGTGCAGGCGCGGAGCGATGCAATTCTAGCGGGTAATGCAGTGGGGATACAAATTCTGTTTGCACACATTGCGATTCAAGTAAATGTGAAAATATTGAGACGCCTATCATCGAAATTGATGAAGAATTGCCCAACTTCATGGATAGTCTGCTCACACAAAATATGGAAGAGGAAGATGAAAAAAAGAAGAAGAGCCAAATGATTCAGCGGACAATCCTCCAATTAAAAAAGGAAAATTAGTGAATCTGTATCAATATAATATAAGGTAGTGTTGGGGAATAAGGCCCGGCTGTCTTTTTCCTTGAAGACTGGCAAATGTTTTCAAATCTGTCAACATTGTTAGTTTCATCATCCGAGTGGTAAAGCTTTATTAAAAGATCGTTGACTTCAGTTCGCTATTAACAACACTAGGTGATTGTGCAGTTTTAGGCTGCAAAGATTATAAGTTCGCATATAGGTGAGACGTCTTTTTTAATTCAACCAATTTTACTTGAAGAAACATAGTGCTCCATTAGTTACTATAACATTGGTAAGAGAAAAATTGAAAGAATTGTTAATTTTTTTGGAAATTGCATGTTTGAGAAAAAGTGCTCGCCCGGTAATAAGGCCCTACCAACGGTCGCGTAATAAGGCCCGCGGGTAACATGCGAAAGAGTCTATAATGTGGAACTTGGTTACACGAAACTTGCATAGGACTGACGACTGAAGATGTTGAGGATTTTTACTGTAGGGAATGTTCTTAAAATTTGGTCAATCAGTTTTTTTTTAATTTAATTTCCTTGTTCGAATTTTGTTAAGTTTATCACTTTTTGTAGAAAATAATGTTTATTTTTGTTTTTTCTATTAGAGTTTCATTGAGTTTCTACCATTTCTGATTGATATAAATGATCTGTATATATTTATATTTACAACAAATAAACAATATTCTGAATAATTTACTATGGGCTTTATTACCCTAATCGGCGGGTAATAAGGCCCAACAGCAAGTTTTTGAAACTTGTCTCATTTTGGTTACTAAGGTATTGAAGGAGGCGAATATTGATGTTAACATAGCGGCAAACATCACAAACAATCACCTCATCAAGTTTCGGATTTTTTTTTATAAAAAATGAAGGATACAGAAATTTGAAAAAGTTAAGTGGGCCTTATTACCCAACACTACCTTATGAATATTTTTTCTGTAATAATTTTATAAATGTTTTGTATATAATAGAGTTATTTTATCATTTTGTAAATATGATATCCGTGTTTTTCTCGACGACCTACCCCGGTCCATGTATCAAGGGATTTTTGTACGTTGTCCAAAAGCCGAGATAATCAATATATTTCAAGCCCAAGCCACTTCGAACGCACGAAATAAGTTTTCATTGCTATCCCCACTCCGCCACCAGCTACAGTTTTCGCGATCTGCGCCTGCACGCATCACTTTATTTATCAATTAATAATACTGCAATTGAACTAGACATATCCTAGTATTTTTTATTAAAAATATAGGTATTTAGCAATTATTGCGTCTTCCAAATTCTTTTGAAATAAAAAAATTTTCTCGGCTCCTAGTGATCGTAGGATTTAATTTTTTTTAAAGCGTGAAATCATGCTAGGAATCCATTCTCATGAAAGTCATTTATTTAAAAACAAAATTGAGCAATGTATTTAAAAATAAAACATATAAAAAAAAGTGCAAAAAGTAATTTTTTGACCCTTAAAATAAAAAAAATCAATCCGCTTATTCGATAATATGAAAGAAAACTCTCACAGAAAAAAATAAACCATGAATAGTTACTGTAGCATCATTACCCGAGCAAGAGTAGCCATATTGAGATGGCATTTTTTTGAGAAAACTTCATATATTTTTAAAAATAATCAATATTTATCAATTTTTCAAAACAAGACTTTTTTTGTCTTGTCATAGGCTACACATAACTGTTAGTAACAAGTTATAATACCTTACAGTTGAAGAATTATAGAAAACACGATTTTTCACGATTTTTCCGATATGACTCGAAAAGTATCAATGATATCGAAAAATTATAAGTCATTCAATTGATAGATCCTTTCAATAACTACAATTTTTTTAATTCGACTTTTTTCGATGGGAGCTGTAGTTTTTTCGGATATTAATTTTTGCATGCACTTTTTCCAATTGCTTGGACTTTTCAATAATGTTACAGGAATTAGGTCTGAACCGTCTGAGATAAATCTGGGCACTAGTCTACCTGCGTGTTCGGTCCAGCTCCATTGCTTTGCTCGTTTGTTATCGAGCTTGCTGTCAAAATAACTTAGCCAAGATTATAATTGATAATATACTCTATAAGAGTATTAGGCAGTACCGTAAAACGGGGTTACTTCGACAGCGGGGGTAACTTCGACACGTATAATATCATGCATGTTTTTTGCATACAAATTGACTTTTTAGTGTTTTTTCGGTTATCCATTTATTGTTTATTGTTACGAGTATCACTATTATTATCATTATTACTATTTTTTTGTTTTTATTATTATTATTATTTCTAGTTTTGTTTTTCCTCGTTATTTCAGGTAACACGTACCTAATTTTTTTGTAAGATGCCGCGCACCTACGTCAAAAAGCTGGGAGATAGACCGTACCTCAACTATAATAAGGAGAGCATGGAGAAAGCCATTGAAGCTGTGAAGAAAGGCATGTCCAAATCTAGAGCAAGTCTAAAGTTTAAGGTTCCAAGAACAACTTTGATCGATAAAATTAGTGGAACCCATCTTTTAAAACCGGGTCGTCCATGTATACTGACTGTCGAGGAAGAACAGATGATAGCAAAAACCCTTGGTGCAGTTAGCAACTGGGGCTTCCCCATGACGCACCAAGATATTCGCATAGTTGTGGCAAAGTTTGTAACGAAGCAAGGCAGGGATATTCCGGGATGGAAGAACAACGAACCAGGTTTGGATTTCATAAACAAATTTGCTGAAAGAAACAACCTGACAACCCGGTTGGCTTCAAATATCAAACGTCAGCGCTCTGCGATGGGTAAACCGGAAATAAAAGAATTTTTCGACAACATTAAAGACAACTTGGAACATGCGTTACCGGAACATGTCTATAATTACGACGATACTAACATCACTGATGATCCTGGTGCAAAAAAAGTATTGGTGCCCAGAGGAACTAAGAGAGTCGAGCGAGTTCAAGAGCACTCTAGGACATCGATCAGTATAATGATTTGCGGAACAGCTAAGGGCATCCTGCTTCCACCCATAGTGGTCTACAAAGCCCAACACTTATACGAAAATTGGACGACAGGAGGTCCTGCGGGCACAGTATATGAGGTCACGCCAAGTGGTTGGTTTGATATGACAACATTTGAAAAATGGTTCTTCGATATTTTGATCCCTCACATAAACGCCAATAGCTCCCCAAAAGAAACAAAGGTTGTGATTGGAGATAACCTTGCGTCACATTTCTCTCCTCGTGTCGTCGAAGCAGCAATAGCGAATAATATCTACATGACGCCTCTGCCACCAAATTCGACACATCTGATGCAGCCTTTAGATGTGAGTTTTTTTGCGCCCATGAAGCGAAAATGGCGAGAAGTCTTAGATACGTGGAGGAAGGAGTGTCGTCGGAAAGGAAGCATTCCAAAAGAACAATTCCCCAACTTGCTGAATCGCTTGTGGTCTCATATAGCAGAAATCGCTTCCACAAACCTGCAATCTTGCTTTAGGGCAACAGGGCTAAGCCCATTTGATCCAGAAAGAGTTTTCGCCAAACTTCCTGGCAACGAATTGAGTTCCGAGAGGGTGCTAGATTCCAGTTTACTAGAATTTCTAAAGGAATCTAGAGGATATTCTAATGCGCAGGCAACGCCTCGCAAAAGAGGAAAGAAAGTAGCAACACGGCCAGGTCAACAAATGCAGATGCCAGTTGCAACAAGCACTCCATCCCGCTCGGAAGCAGCAATGGAACAAGTTGATTTACCAGAAATTGTTCATGTTGAAACAACTTCCATCACGCAAAACCCGAAGAAAAACTCTAAGGCAAGTCGCCCTAAACCACTGAAAATGAAAATCGTTGAACCTGATGCACCTGGACCATCGAGAAAGAGATCCACAAAAAAAGTCACTGATTCTGATTCTCTTTGCTCTGTATGCAAATGTTCTTACGCACACTATACTGTAGACAAAGACTGGATTTGTTGCATTTCGTGTTTGAAGTGGGTGTGCGGTATTTGCAATCTTGGCTCCAATGACCCTCAATATGAATGTCCTGCCTGCAATTGCTGTTCCATTTGTCTAATAGAGTTTTCCGAATACACGAACCAAAAAGCTTGGATTAAGTGTGTGACTTGTGGAAAGTGGGTTTGTGGACACTGCAACGGGGGTTCCAACCAAGCGAGCTACGAATGTGCCTCATGTTTCGATGATGATTAAGCATTTGTCCCTGACTTGTTCCTATGTTCTTAGCATATTTAGATTTTTTTTTACTTGTGTTACCTACTTTATTTAAGAGTTTTTGTTTAGTTAAAAGGATGTTTTTTAGTTTAGATTTATATGCCAAATATGCCTTACCAAAGTTGCTAAATATATAAATGATTTTCTGCAAGTATTATTTTTAAAGACCCATTTACTATTATTATTATTATTATTGTTATTATTATTATTATTATTATTATATATTTATTTTTACATTTTTCGGTGTCGAAGTTACCCCGGGTTGGGAGTAACTTCGACACCATGCAGAATTATGCATAAAATCGAAGTTAGCTTTCTCCAGGGTAATTTCGACACCGAAAAATGTAAAAATAAATATATAATAATAATAATAAAATTACCCTGGAGAAAGCTAACTTCGATTTTATGCATAATTCTGCATGGTGTCGAAGTTACCCCCAACCCGGGGTAACTTCGACACCAAAAAGAAATTTTAAAAAAAAAGGTGAAGGGGGGGTGGGGCCACAATATTTTTTTTAGTGAATAGAACCAAGGCTTCAATTGTTACAATGGAATAGGAGCCAAGTTTGTCAAGCGTATAGTTTCCTTTACAGAGCAACAAACATGCCAAAAACCTGTCGAAGCCCCGTTTTACGGTAGCTCCTTCAGTTGGATAAAGTTTTTCTAATTTGAAAGTAGATTTGTTAGTTGCCTTTTGGTAAAGCTGAAATCCTAATTGATTTAATGGGATACCTTTTTCTCTACTTCTGTAAATACCAGTAAATATCAGTTGAGATCCATTTTGTGCGATGGTGATGGGGTCTGCATTTTTAGCATAAAACATTCTAAAAAGGCATGATACATTTTTAATGCTCAATAACGATTTTACTTTTATATTTTTTTTTTGGTTTTTCCTGCAAAACCAAAAGTAGTTTCACATTGTTTCACAACCCGAAAAAGAATGGACAAATGCTATTATGTTTTATACGATTCGTGATTGAAACAATTAGATGCATTGCTTGGTTTGAAGAAAAAAAACTGAACCCATTTGAATTTAGCAGATGCAAAAGTACTAGCATAGTAGCATATCTATAACTTGTTTTACGACTACAACTTTATCGTCATGTTCTGATAATTAAATTTTTTTATGAATAATTTTACATAAATTAAAAATAAATATAATGAAGAAAATCGAAAATCATTGAAAATATTGAGACTTTTTCTGTGTTTCTCAATTCCAAGCGGTTTAACGAACAAGTAGACATTTCAACAAAAAATATCAGGAAAATTGTTCGTGGAACATAATGGTATTTTTTTCTGAAATGCGAAAATATTATGCTTATTTAACAACAAAAAATATATATTGTTATAATTTCCATGTAAATTGAAACATTTATACGCGAGAAAAAAAATTATTCTGAAAAATTGGTTTTTCGACATTTTCACGGTTAATTTGAGGTTATGTCAAAAAGTGTTGAATACAAAAATTTTCGATTCTTTATTACATACAATTTTGTTACCTTTGTTTATTTTGAACATTTGCACTCGGAGGTTACGGTTTGCCACAAATCGCAAAAAACCGGTTTCAACGCCTACTGCATCCCCAGTTCACCATTTTGAGTATTTTCGTGTTTAAATGTTTTTCATCTTTGAAGTTGGTACCTCTACAACATTTTCCACCTACATGGTGGTTCTTCAGGTAGTAAGGCCGACGTATGTTGAGAAAAGATCTCGACATTTCGCCAACACGAGTGGTTAGCATTTTCAAGAGAAAGTTTCTGGTTTTTTATCTCGCTGTCAAATGCTTGACATTTGTTACTTATGTCTCAATAAATACCTGTGATTTGACGTTCTTACATCTGATTGGTCCATAGCGTTAGCTGACATCATAGAATCGTTCGTACCGTTATTTTGTGGATAGGGAGCTAATTGAGAATATTTGAGAACTGAAAGCCAAACCGTGTTCAATTGTAGTCCTTCTTCGGTTCTGTTGAAGTTGTTCTGGTGTTTCTGAATTTCAATTGCTTCCCGGAAGAGTCTTGGGTAATAGGCAGATGTTGAAGAGATGACTTGGGTTTCTTCAAATTTCACTCTATGGTTATCGTTGTTGAGAGTATGCGACAGTGGATTTCTGTGTGTGCCCTAACCGACAGCAAGCCTTGTGTTCTTTGATTCTTGTTTTAACGGAGCGTTTCGTGGTTCTGATATAAACGCTGCCACAGGAACATGGAATGCGATAAACCCCAGAAGAGCATATTACGTCTAGTTTGTCCTTCGCTGATCTAAAGTGGTCTTTCAGTTTTTTTGAAGGTTTATAAACGGTTTTAATCTCATATTTTCATAGAATACAGCCAATACGATGTGTAACTCTGAGAACATATGGTAAGAATGCTTTTCTTTTTTCGGTGTTGGTTTGACAACCACTTGGTTCACTGGATGGACAGTCATTTGATCTACTATTGATTCTTCCGTCTCTGATTTCTCTTCTAATTTTCATACACCTCTCAATATCTCTTTCTTTGTAACCATTAGACAGAAGAGCGATTTCTAGATGTTTCAGTTCAGCTTCCAGGTATTCAGGTTCGCAAATTCTTCTAACTCGATCAACTAATGCCTTGATTACACCTTGTTTTTGACACGGATGATGGTTTGAGGTATTGTGGAGATATCGATCAGAGTGTGTTGGTTTTCTATATACCGTATGCCCCAGACGTCTTTCTTTTCGAGAAATGAGAACGTCTAAGAATGTCAGTTTCTTCTCATTTTAAATTTCCATGGTGAATGGTGTATGTCATTGATATGGTTAAGGAATTCATTGAGTTTTTCTGGTACATGGCTCCATATCATAAACGTATCGTCTACATATCTTAACCATACCTTGGGTTTTAAATTTTCATTTCCAATTGCCTTTTCTTCTAGTTTTTCCATGAAAAAATTAGCAATGACTGGGCTAAGTGGGATTCCCATTGAAACACCATCTAATTGCTCATATATTTTGTTATTGAAAATGAAGTATGATGATGTTAAGCATATTTTGAATATTTTGAAGAGATTGGATATATCACTTGGGAAAAGAAGTTCAATTGTCCTCATGGCTTCATCTAACGGGACCTTTGTGAACAGAGATACTACATCAAAGCTGACTAGAACTGTTGATCTTTTCGATGAAATGTGTGGAATCTCTCACATAGGAGGGTGTATTACCAATGTGTGGCTGTAGTAGCGTGGACAAATATTTCGCAAGTTCATAGGTTGGTGATCCAATGGTGTTGACTATTGGTCGGAGCGGCACGTTGGTTTTGTGAATTTTTGGTAGACCATACAGCCTAGGAATGAGAGCCTCACTTCTACACAGTCGATTTTTGGTGTTGTCATCCAACGAAGAAGATTTGATAGAGCGATTTACAATTTGGACGGTTGCTTGTGTTGGGTCCCGTTTCAGTTCTTTGTATATCAAAGGTTCAAGTAAAACATCTATATTATTTAAATACTCCTCTTTGTTTAAGACAACGGTTGCATTACCTTTGTCAGCCGGTAGAATCAGAATTTTCTCATCTCTGTTCAATTCCCTGATGGCCTGCACTTCGGTTTTCGACAAATTACTCTTAGGTGGTTTAGACGTAGTATTTGTGTACATTCTGTGCGAATTTTTTCTGCCTGTTCTTCGGGAAAGGTTTTTATAGCAGTTTCAATGTAGCTATTATGTCTTTATTGGGTATTCGTGTTTGTGATATTGCAAAGTTTCCGCCTTTGGAAAGAACGGCGATTTCAGTGGAAGAGAGAGTGCGGTCAGATAAGTTGATTACAGTGTGTGACATGTCTACCTTCTGTTGGTTAATAATAAGTACATTGTTAGCTCTTCTAAGTTTCTCGAACTTACTTTTCTGTCTATCAGTGTTTCTAATGAGTTCATTTTCCATATTTCGATATGAAATTGCATCGATTTTGTCCCAATCAAACCTATGCATGTTGTAAGCTAGTTTATAACTGATGTCCAATAATTCTTCGTCTTTTTGGGCTAGCACTTTCCTGGTGTAGTGGATTCGTTCTCGTAATAAGGCATGCTCTGTTCTGATAAATATTCTTCGAGCTTGAGTGGATCTGATGTTGTATTTGAGTCTTAAGAATTTGGGGGTCACTTTCTCATCGCGACAACGAGAGAGAAAAGTTAAAGATGAAAGCAGTTGGGCTTTCTTCTTCCTCAGCTGGTCCAATCTTCGATAAAGGGATACTATCTCCTCCCCGTTGAGGCGTCTGATAAATTGTGAAAGGCTTTCGCGGCCATCGTCACTTACATGGTGGTTCTTCGGGTAGTAAGGCCGACGTATGTTGAGAGAAGATCTCGACGTTTCGCCAACACGAGAGTTTAGCATTTTCAAGAGAAAGTTTCTGGTTTTTTATGTCGCTGTCAAATGCTTGAGATTTGTTATACGTTGTCTCAATAAATACCTGTGATTTAACGTTCTTACATCTGATTGGTCCATAGCGTTAGCTGACATCATAGAATCGTTCGTACACACATAAAAATTACTTCTCAACTTAACAATTTCAAAAGTATTGAATCAATTGTATTGAATTGATAGCATATCGTTTCTAATCAAGAAAATTTGGTTATTTTGATCAAATCGAAAGTTTTCTTTTAAAACTTTAACATTCTTGAGCAATTTTCTAACTCTGAGAAAATATTCTTGCATTGAGAGAACTAAAGTATTCATCAGAATATTTTGTGTATTTTAGTACAAAATATTCAATTTTCTCCTTACAAGATAATATTATTCTCAAAGTATACTAATATTATCTTCAAATAACATTTCTGATGATTTAATTTTGAAATTTTTCATATACTCAAGACAAATAAACATTTCTACTGGCTGAGAAAATCGTGTAATTGACTATTCATCAATCTGGTTGTGACAAAAATTTAGAAATTTTCCGATGAATTAATCAACACTGCAACCTATTTTTGATTACAACTGCATTTGTCATTTCGAAAACTTAACAAAATAATCATTCCGTACATTTCATGTACAAAAACAAGTTTTTATTCAGATATGCATGAACACAAACAAGTTCTCGAAATAATGCAGCTTTCGTTATTCCAAGAATATAATTCTGTTATATATAATCTATAAAATTATTCTTTCAAATGGAGAATTTAAAGTTCTCAATAGTAGGTAATTTCTTGGTTAGAGCAAATGTATTTCTTGGATTGAGAAAATATAATTTCTTGATCAGAGAAATCATAATTTCTTGGTCAGAGAAATCGTAATTCCTTGGAAAGAGAAAATGTAATTTCTTGGACAGAGAAAACGTGATTTCTTGAATGGAGAACACGTAATTTCTTGTATAAAGAAATCTAATTTCTTGGACAAAAAAAAAACAAAAATATGTTATTGAAGTAAATCGCACTGAAAAAAATTATTTACTCGAATAAACATACATTTTATAGATTATATATAACAGAATAATTTTCTTAGAATAAAGCAGACTGTTTTATGATTAAAACTTTTTTTGTGTGTGCATTTTTCAAACGAAACAACTGACGAGAATCAAAACTGGAAAACAACAAAACAACCCCAGAAACGGTAGGTACACCTGATATTATAGAGAATCGGGTCAAGAAGAGGGAACTACGAAGTACGAAGAGTAACTACTAATCTTGTCAATAATGTTCTTGCTGAAAGGTATTTGATTGACATTCATATTGCAATTATATAACAATAGATAGAATATACCTACTTCACAGATAGAGAACAGGTTCAGCTGATAACCTACAAAGTCAACATTTACAAGCTCAATACTTTAGACTCGGGTTAAAAGAGATGAAACATGTCATATAAGCGAACATCATTTTACTAATCCATTTTATTCTATTTATGAGTCAAATAAAGAAATTTCTCACAAAACTTTCTTGGTTCAATAAATATTAAGAATATTTTCTTTAACATCAACACAGGAATTTCTTATGGAAATTTCCTGGGTTGTCAATATTATAAATTCAAAAGTGGAGACATACATAAATCGAGTTGCTCGTTGAGGGTTCTATATTTCGGGTTTTTAATTGATTTATTAATTTCCATGGCTTCAAACAGATTCATTTCCTTCCCTTTATTACATGTGTGTAGGATTTTGAGATTATCTCCACTTATCTTGTGTTTGGATCCTTGTAGATGTTTATACATTTACATGGTGGTTCTTCGGGTTGTAAGGAGATGACTTGGGTTTCTTCAAATTTCACTCTATTGTTATCGTTGTTGAGAGTATGTTCTGCGACATCGGATTTTTGTGTGTGCCCTAACCGACAGCAAGCCTTCTGTTCTTTGACAATGACGCATCAATTGAAATGAACCCACTAAGAAACATATCCAAAGAAAACTAAAATATAAATAAATAAACTTAAAAAAAAGTTTTTAAAGAAAAGCTTTTATTTATGCATTAAAACCTTTCAGAGTAAATTAAACCCATCATTTTATTAGGTACACTATACAATTTTAAATGATATAAAGCTTGTCTCGAGAATAAATCTTGAGATATGTTCAAATTTAATTTACAATAAGAAATACATAGATACTTCGCGTCACAAGCTTTAATATCATTTTAAATTTTATAATGTAACAAATTTGTTTTGACTTTAAATAAAAGCTTTTCTCTAAAATGTTATTTGAAGTTTATTTATATTCAGATAAGAATATCCGGAACATAATAGAGCAACCCTACGCTATCAGCGATCCACCTAAAACACGCTCACACATGTTCGTTATTTTGATAACATTTTTCTGCCACAATGGCCCGTGTGCCACCTCAGACCGACCTCATATATTGAAAAAGTCACTCACTCTATCATTCTCTCAGTGTCTATGAATCATAATGACAATCATACAAAAGATCTTTGCTGCCGGCAAACACATAGGGCTCGACAAAGCTGGAATAACATGCCACCCACGTAACATCATACGAAACGACTCCCTATCACTGCGAAACTCGCCCTTACTGAAGGGTACCGCACGGACCAAAATTGGGTCCCAGGCGAGTAAAGTAAAGTCGCGTAGCTGTTGATAGGGATGTCGCATGCATTTACTATTGAAAACAGACAGAAAAGAACAACTGTTTGACATTTGCCGGAGGATTGCAATCTTTTGTATTTTGGCGTGTGCCGGTACATGGCGACCGACTCGGTTCTATTGTTTTGCTGGGAGGAGTCATTAATTCTTGATATGAGACGCAGGTGGTCTGTGATGAAACTGGGGTAGCGCGTAATACGGTGGCTTTATGAGCGCCGGCCGCCGACATAAATACGGGATGGGTCTATTTCCACCGCTAAAGTTGGCTTTGAAGTAGGGATGTTTTTCAGGACAAGTACTTTGTTTTTGCTTGCAATCAATCGCGATAAAAAGGTAGTCACACTCTTGAATTGAAAAGGGAGAAATTTGTAACAAGCCAGATCCAATAATTATTGGTTGAACATATTTTCGAAATATGGAATAACTTATCCAAAGATATTCTTTTTGATGTTCACTGACTAAGTTTCAACTGTTTCTAGCAGTCGTCTTCAGATGAGTACTGACAACTTTCAGAAAATTCACAATCCTTTAAATACCATGGTGATCTCAATTACTAGTTCAATCAACCAGAATATACTTTATTGTCCACCAGAAACTCTTATTGACAAAGCTTATTGAAGAGGAATCAGAAACAATTAAATAAAACTTAATATTGTTGTACAAATAGTGCCAGTTGATGTAACAGATTCAACTTTTGTTTTTAACATATATTTAAGCACAATTTTAAAACGATGTTGACTAAATGCACTTTTACTTCCTAATAAAAAATGATATTAACAATCATTTTGACTTTTATCATGCATAGATTCAAATATGATATAAATGTCAAAGTAATGAAATAAAGAACAAAATTACATCAGCAGTTTTATTTAAAAAATGTTGGGCTTCAATTTCTGTACTTGGAGTATGAAAATTGCTATATTTTCAGTTGAAACTTTGAAAAATGGAGTTTGCTTTGCATAAATATTGCACAACATGTTTCTATAGAATTAAAACTGCAAACTCTTCAAAATACTATACCATATACAAACACATCTCAATCAGAGAATGGTGTACATGCTTGGAAATTGCAAATCTCAATTCAGTTGATACTGCTGTGAATGTCTAGAAACCAGAAGAGATATTTTACTAATGTCAAGTTGCTGTTCAGTTCATGAGAAAGCTCTAGAAATTTTAAACTTATTGCACTTTCAAAGATATCATTATTCAAAGGTTTATCTTCTCTTGTAAATTCCCCAGATTCAAAGAGATACCACAGCTTTTATGAGAGTAGATCTTGAAAAACCATTAGCTCAGAGGCAGAAGCCTTACTGGTACTTGGATCGCCTGTGTTTCAGGCATACACTCTAGCACCTCAGCCACATCATCCTAGGAATCATTTACATCGAAACAATTAGAAGTATTCAAGTAATTATTGATCTGGAAGCTTTAATTTATTAAATAATTTGAGAAATAGATGTTTTGTTGATGAAGTTAGTACAGTTAAAATGGTTGATCAACTACTAAGATCTGCCACTCTTGTCAGAGATCAGAGACGGTTTTTAGAATTTCAGATTTTCTCTTGTCGTTTTGTGTGGTGTTGTTGTCGTTGGTTATTCTTTCATTATTCGAGAATTTGCATTAATCGTGTTCCTTTAAAGACAATTTCTGATTAAGCCGTTTCTTCCTACAAATAAACAATGAACTGTTTATTGTTGTGTAAAGGAAAAATACCTGAAATAAATCATTATTGGTAGATAATAAATTTTTTTATGTACCTATATGCTTTGCTCAAACTAGCTTAAATATCATTTTAGCTTGACAAAAAAGGCATGATTTTTAGTTATTGTTCTTAAGAAGAGACCCCAGTAGAATATTTGAGTGGGAAAATTGTAATTTGTGGCAGACATTTTCCTCATGAAGATTCATGTGAAAACGACAATAGAATAATTTGAAACCTAGTGCAGTACCAATACTGTGTCTGCGTAAGCATGCATGGCGCATTATACAACTTTCTGCCACACCGCTTATATTATGAACTTTAGATTCCTACAGATAGTACTAAACATACACAGAATCGCCTCAGAAAAGTAATGTCAATATGGAAGTGCTTTTATGATGGTAAGGAAAATGCTTCTGGCCTCACTTTTTCATGCACCCCTATTGTGGAAATTGCACTTAGATAATACAACCAGAAATACTCGTAGAAATAACATGTTAATCTCTTCAAATGATTTAAATTAAATGCAGTTGCATATTTCGACAATTTTATAAATCCAATTTTAGTTGAAATTATTCATGATATTAACAGAAATAAATTTTCATGGTTTTTTGTGCTTTCAATTTATTGTCCAATCCAGTACTTCCTTGAAATTCGCACCGACGATTTGGGGTGGTTTTGTAGGTTTTGGTTACTTAACTACAGCTGAAAAGTGATACCAAAATCAGAGTGATAAATAATAATAATAACCGTATTCTACTTTCTGATGGCCTTTGCTGAATATTTGGGATCATAAATATGTGAAAATATGTATTCAGATCGGCTTAATACAAATAATGAACTTTTGTTAATCTTCACAAGTACCATAATATTTTACTAAAACCGGGCCTGTTACAAAAATCACTAATGACGCGCAAGCGCATTGCGGACTAGCCTGAACTTTTTACAACACTTATGACATGGGGATTAGCATTCTAGAGTAAGTATATAATATATATTTCTATGGTCATAATCAACACGTTAAAAATATGCTTATGTATAAAATAAAAACATCAACTGCATTCAGAAGTGATTAAACGATGTACAGTTGGTCGGATCAAATTACAATTTCTGGTGTTATAATTGTAAAATGCATCATTTATGTGAAAAATTTCTTAATTCTTGTCTATATCTAGCAAACACGAGAATGCAAATACACGGGAGGGTGAGTACTTTAAGGTTTTCAAATATGGGCGGCAGCTGTCTCTATAATTGGATTTAGATATTATTCGTAAAGCTCGTTTCTAAAGTCTAAAGATTCTCAAAAGGTCTACAGTGTTTCCCTATAGAGTTATACCGTTATTAATGTGGGAGTAAAATGAGCCAAAGTAGTTTGTTTCCCAAACTGTATGGCTAGCAAATCTGCTCAGTTTCCGCAGTATGAAAATAGAAATTTGCTCAGAACTATTTAATATTTCATCCATAACAATTCCAAGTTGTTCAACTTCTGACGTGTTTATAATAGTATTGTTGGTTGAAAAAACAATATTTTGAGTTTTATTTTCATTGAATTTCAAGGAATTATAAACAAACAGTATTTCAGCTTTTTCTGAAAAATCCTGGGAAGTTTTTTCCTAGTAATCTAGTTCCTAATCAGAGGCATAAAGAGAGCAATCATTAGCATAACGAACACATTTGGTTGGAGACATGTAATGAAATGTAATGCAATGAATAAAAATGGGCCACGTGGCCAAGTAGATGTTCTCGATTTCAGAATAGCTGTTGTCTATAAGGACAGCTTGTTTCCTGCCATTAAAGTATAACTTGAATATTTTCCATGCATTATACCGTGAAATTATAGTTTGTCTACTAATACTGTGTGAGAAACAGTTGAAGGTCTTGCTGAAGTCACACAGACACAATTGTATGTTGACCACTCTCAAGCCCTCGACTAGTATTGCTTGAACAGTGGAACAGTTTTGTCTGAAGCCGAAGTGACCCTCATGCATCGTTTTGTGTATAGTGAAGAAATAAAATAGGCGGTCTTTCAGAAGAATGGCTTAATAACTTCTCTTTCAGTTATTAGATGGAGAAAAGTGAGTCTTCAGGTGATTTCAGTCTAGAAAATAGTTTGCACCTTTCGTTATCTTTTTTTTACCTCTATTACTTTCCGTGTTCATCAAATTCTAGGAGGTTTTAGCTAATTTGTCAGATTTTGATATCAATTGATTATAACCTTATGTTTTGCTTTTAGTTATTTCTTGACTGATTCGGACTTATCATGAAAACCTTTGAAGAAATTGTCATTCGAGCAGTACGAAATTGTTTTTGAGATCATTTTCCTAAAGTTTTTTTTATGAAACTTTACTCTAAGATTGCAGTTATTTTGTAACCGTTTCACAGAAAATTTTTGTGTGATTAGGGTATTGTAAATAGTTGTTAAAAAATTAGGAATTCTGCCGTGTCCAGAGCAAGTGAGGGCAATGGGGGGAGTTTGTAAGTGTATATGATCACAATATGTATCTGCCAGTCTTGGATTGTGAGTATAGATATTTTCAGATCAATTTATTTAAAAAGTAACTAGTTTGGGTGGAATTCATTGGTTCATTTCAATCGTCATGAATCTCCTATTTGTACAAAGTTCAATAAATATTGTTTTTATATTTTGTTCTCAAAGTGTTTTAAATCTATAAAAGATCAGAAGCTACCTACTTAGTCGTGAACAAACCCGAATTCACGACAATATCATATCTGACATAAAGAACTATATATGAAACTTACAAACTAGGTTTAATATTGTAATTACAATTCAGTCCGATACTGTAATGACAATTATAACTGTTAATAAATGGTATATCAATCACCGTTGCAGTCATCAATTACGCTGCTGATTGAAAGAGAAATTGCATCTATCGTTCGTACCGATCCAGCTTTCCGCCTGACTGCACCGCACAGCTACCAGTCTTAACGAAGCCCAGAACGGCACTGTCCGTTCCCAAGTAAAATATTATCCAAGCTGCACTACTTTAATGCATCTTAATAACAGTCATTATGTAGAGCGCCTAATCGGAAGATCTATGCTACAGCCCATTCGGCATAACAAAGTCTTTATGCTAATGCCACGGCTTACGCTGCGGGGTGGTGAGTATATCCACACTCATATTCGACCTTTCAATTAGAGTTTTTTGTTGGGGAGGAATTAATTTGATAACAGCATGTGTTGGGATAAGATGGTGGTCTTCATTAAAGAGTTTTTTGTCGATCTGAATTAAATTCTGATGATTAAGAGACATATGGTAAAAAAATCGTATATTTCATTAGGAGTCGAGAAAATAGGACTTTTCATTGCGTGCGAGACAAGTTCCCGTGGGAGACGCATCTATACACGTCACGTCATTTACTGTTAGGACGTGTGGATACTACCATATAGTGGAAACTTTCAAATTACGCACATGGGCACATTCCCCATATATTGCAGACTATACACTACTTATAAATATCGTGAACACGCGAACTAAATTGTGAGGACAGCACCTTCTGTAAAATGTCATTGGTACTTACACACTCTGTTCTCACAATAAATTGTGAATGAGAGCAAGATACGACCCCACAATAAATTGATTTATAGCTGTGTATAAGAGTCCCCACTAGACTTCCAGGATTATCATTGTGTACATGGAAAATTACTCATTTATCCTCTAGAATTCACTTTACTCACAATAAATTTTGAATCAAATAAAAAAGTATAGATTGGTACATGTCCCCACAATAAATTGAGCAATAGCGGTGTTATCAGTCCCCAATAATATCCCATGACTCTCAGTGTGTATATGAAATAATCCGATATCCATGTATATAATGTCCGTCATTTCATGTCCGTCATTTCAACCAAATCTAAGATATATAGATACAAATGTTTCTTAAGGTAAACCTTCCTGTCATCAGAAAAAAACGGAAAGGATGAGAAATCAATAAGTTAATTGAGGTACCTTTGTCATAAGAAAAAATATCTTGTGTTCATTTATACTACATAGAAAAAAGTTGACTTACAATCGATGTACACTAACTGCAATGCCATTTTACTTAAACTTCGGAATATCTTGGAAATGTATGGACTTGGATGTGATGATATACCCCTTTACTTAGCTGACTCAGGAAGATGGATAACTCCTACGATTAGATCGGTCACGCCTGTGATGTTGAGTAACGTCAGAAGACATTTTTATTGAAGACAAGGATGCTGCCAATACGTTCGCGGCAAGCATTTTAAACATATATTGCATTGACATTATTTTTATTTTATTTTTTACATTATGAAAATATAAACACCCATACTACTTATTAGTTTTTGAGTGTGTTGTAGCGAATTTCTCTGTTGAAATGATTTTCTATTTTCGATGTAAGTTTTTGCAATAAACACTTTATATTTCCCAAACAGTTGAAGATGGCTATATGACATTGTACATGAAATATGTTTAGAATTATCTGAAAAATTCAAAAATTTAAAGAAATACAAAGTATTGGATTTGAAATAAGAAAGTTGGTGTTGGTGATACACCCTGGACAGAAAATTTTTGTTGGAAAAAATGCCTTTATTTATTCTTCTACTCATTATCGAATTCATTCCATTTGGATGATACACATTGTATTTTCTGAAAAGTGATACTACTTGATAGGAAAATGAGCGTTAGAACAACGTGAGTATGGCGAATTTCATTTCTAGGAACAAGATTTGTGAAATATAGGAGTCTTGAGTTTGTCGTTATCAGACTGGACATTCGCTTCTGCGTTAGAACAATACATGCTAAATATTCAAGCATCTGAATGACAGGACAGCTTACCTTACGTAAATAGAATAACCATAGAAAGTTGTTGCGATAGATAGATAAATGAATATACTTTATTGTCTAAATAAAAACATTTGTCGACAAAGTCAAAACCACCACTCTGTCAATTCTTTACATGTTGAGAAACTCTCCCATAAAGATAAAAGTAATTAAAATGTTGAAGTTACAAAAAGGAAATAAACAAAATATCATGTGAATATATATTGTAGTAAGTATCGCAGTATACAGTGTGGTCCAACGAAAACTTAACACCTCGATTTGCCGGCGTCAAAATGAAAATGTGGAAAATCGCTCGAACCCGTCAATTTCTGATTCGAGGGGGAAAAACTTTTCCGCTGTTTTCATCCCCGTAACTTCAACCCCCTAACGGGGGTGAGCACAACCCCTTGATTTTGAATAGGGATGCGGGATATTGCGATACTTCATTTTGAAGATCTCATCGTGTTCTATCTGACCGTCAAATTTCGCTCCAAAATATCCATCGATAACGAAATGACAGGTAAAATAGTGGAAGAGTACGTACTTTTGTGATTACTTTATTAAATGCTCGAAATGGGCACCATCCACTTCCATGCAGTAATATAAGTTTTGCTGAAAACGTTCACGTACATTACTCAAGATTTCTGGTGTAATTTGACGGCATTCATTAATGATCCGAGTTCGCAAATCATCCAGTGACTCAGGCTGGGTAGCGTAAATCTTGGATTTCAGGTGACCCCATAGAAAAAAGTCCAGTGGAGCCAGATCAGGTGATCTGGGTGGCCACTCAATATGTCCCCTTCTTCCAATCCAGGCGTGAGGAAAATTGTCATCTAAGAACTGACGCACCGGTTGAACAAAGTGAGGTGGTGCGCCATCTTATTGGAAAATGATCGTTTGATGGTCTTCTGCATTCTCCAATACTTGCACGAGGGCTGGATAAATAGCGTTCTCCAATAGATCGAGATAAATTTGGCCTGTGAGATTACCGGGTATAAAAAAAGGGCCGATTATGTGATTTCCATAAATACCCGCCCAAACATTTAATTTTTGGGGGCGCTGTGTATACACCTCACGAAATAATCTTGGATTTTCATCTGACCAATACCGACAGTTATGCCGGATTACAATGCCGTTAAGGTAAAATGAACACTCGTCCGAAAAACAGATATCGAACATGTAGTTTGGATTGCCGTTAATTATTTCACTGATCACTCCACAGAACTGGAGTCGGCGATCGGGATCATCCTCATTCAGTTCCTGAACCAATCGTATCTTATAAGGATGGAATTTATGTCTTATAGGATTCTCATGATTGTTGTGCGTGAAACACCAGATACATCGGACAATTTCCTAGTACTAACGGTCGGATCCATTGCTATATGACCTAAGACAGCCACGTCCCTCGCTTCTTCTCTTTCATGCACCCTCTTTTTGTTTCCAACTGAACCAGTAGCGTCAAATTTGGCAACCAGTTGCACAACGTAAGCAGCGGATACATTGTTTCCAGGATGTCGTTCGTTAAATAAAGCCGCTGTTGTGCGTGCAGAGTCGTTATTTCGGAAAAATAATTTTATCATTTCCACCCTTTCTTCTACGGAATACACCATTTTAATTCCACTACAAATTTACAATCGCTTTGACACACTTGTACCGTTCTTAAAAATTCACGATAGACTAAGGTACAGAAACAAGGTCCGTCTACTGTTGTGGACAAAAAATTAACCACTCAATACCTTTGAAATGCGTCGGATACGAATAATATTCTCGAGAGAAATTCCATATTGCCTCTTTCACTATTTTCGCTGTTATTTCATTATCGATGCATATTTTGAAATGAAATTTTAAGGTCAGATAGTACACGATGAGATCTTCAAAATGAGGTATCTCAACACCCCTTTTCCCTATTCAAAATCAAGGGGTTGTGCTCACCCCCGTTAGGGGGTTGAAGTTACGGGGATGAAAACAGCGGAAAAGTTGTTCCTCCTCGTATTAGAAATTGACGGGTCCGAGCGATTTTCCACATTTTCATTTTAAAGCCGGAAAATCGAGGTGTTAAGTTTTCGTTGGACCACACTGTATAATATCAAATACAGAATATTGAAGTATAGAACGACTAGAATGCATATGCAAGATACTCCTCTAAATTGTGGAAGCATTACCCGATCAGAAGTGTTTCAATTTATTTTTGGAAAAACTTCTTGTCGCTAATGTCTCTGACTTTAATCCTATAAATCAAAGACTGCTTCGTGAGAGTTGAAGTGGGAAGGGGAAGGTTAAGTTATTTTTCCTTACGTGTAAATCGATTCGTGTTGGAGTTAATGAATTTCTTCCTGTATTTTTGCATCAAGTTTCATAAAACGTTAGTATTTTTTTATTGAAGAAAATTGGCCTGCACGATTCACGCATTTGAAAATAAATTTTAAAGCTCGTTTCTGGAGGACGATAACACTTTGAAATAAAACTTGACTGCAAGAACTCCAGAATGGAATTGCATACCGTGAGTGGGACTCAATAAATAAGTGGTATGCAGTTAAGGAAGGTGACATTCCAAGTTCGCGAGGTATTATATTGACAACGTAACAACCAGAGGACAACTATTTTTTAGAGACGTTATATGAGCCTCGAACTTCGGATTGTGGTCAATTTTGTTTTGGGCTTGCTTGGCACTTGTTCTAGATCCATCTTGAAAGTGACCAGATTTGTTTTAGAAACATTTAATGTCAGCACGTTAGCCTCACACCACTATTTGACTTTTTCTACGTCAACAGTAATAGTTCAAACCACAGAATCGTGGTATCATCAGCAAACAATGAAAGATGTCCAGAAATATCTAGGTTGGCCATATCGTTGATGTAGAGCAGAAATAGAATAGGACCCAAAACTGAACCCTGGGGAACTCCACGTACAATTCTTTCCCTGTCAGAACTAACATTGTTCAATAGTACTTTTTGATTTCGATCAGTAAGGCAAGATCTGATCCAGTCTAGAGATGTGCCGCGATATCCGTAATGTAAGAGCTTTTTTAAGAGTACTTCATGACTTGCACAGTCAAGGGCTTTAGAAAGATCAAGAAATATTGCTGCAGCAGACTCTTTCTCGTTTAGGCTCATATACACTGTTTCAAGGAAATCAAAGAAGTTTTGGATAAGCCAAGGTCTTCGATGTTGTTGAAGAAAATCCCATACATTGGCTTAAGGAACACCTGGGTCTCCGCGGCTTTGATATGATCTTTTTGCTGTACGGGTTCCAACTCGGTGACTGAGTTTGGGTTATCCCGTTCAGTGTCCAATACGAGATCAAGTTCATCGGCTGCACGGATTGCTGCCTTGAAAAGAAATGCTCCAATCCCTGATTTTTTATTGTCGCAGACCATGCAGAGAAGGGGATCTAAACTCCTGGTGACATTACAGGATTCATCCAGAACCATTCTATTATGCAGACACTCCAAACTCAAAAGTCCACGTCCTCCCCATGTTACGGGTTTATTTTGCACTAGAAAACCCTGTTTTGATACAATGACATCAGTTGGCAACACCGAATCTTTAGGTGTTCTGTTCATCTGAGTCGTCCAATTGTCCCAATGAGTAGCTCCGAGTAGCTCGAGGTAGTTCCTGGACTGATCTCACAAACCCCGAACAAGGATGCGCTTTGTCTGATAGTGACAGTTTTTGACTTTGACGTCTGAGTAATTTGGAAGTGACATTTTCCGGTTGGATATTTAAAGAGCGACAGACAACTAACCTATTTTCGAAGATTTCCAATTCAATTTTGATCATATCTGGTTGATCTTGGAAAAATTCATATCTGGAGATTTCCTCATATTGTTTGCGATATTTGACGCTGTATATTTTGGAGGATATCTCGTGGTCGGTGTATTCGGATTTTGAGGTGAGGAGAGACTGTAGTCATTTCCTCATCGCTGGAACAAGAAACTAGCTATCAGACAGCAAACAGACCATCAAAACTGTTACCAGAACCCTCACACTTAATAGAGGTTAGTATTTGCATTTGGGCTTTACTTATGGCCGCATGCAAGTGTAATCAGAAGTCAGACTGGTATTGTTTATTCTAGGGTGTTACTGATACGCTATTGTTACTGCTCCGGTGTTACTCCTCCGCTACGGTTTTACTGTTACTGTTTCCGTTACCGGTTATGACTATTCCACTGATTGTTCCACTGTTCCTGCTCAACTGTGGTTGTTCCACTGTATATCTGTTGTTCAGTATTCCTGCCGTTCGTCCCCTGCTATTGGTATTGCTCGTTGATGGTATTCGTCCCAGCTGTACACGTACTTCGATTGATTGTTTGGTACCCACTGTGCTCACCGGTATTCACCAAAGCACTGAAATCATGAACTACAACTGGTGAACTGACTTACGATCAGATAAGTTTAGCTTAACAGTTTGTCCCTTAGGCATAGGTAATCATAATTGTTATCTATGATCGTGACGTCATAGGCATAGCCCTCACAGGAGGTTTATATTAATATACTTAACCCTTTGTTGTCCTTTGTCGAGACAGCCCCGACAGTACATACTTAACTGATAGAATACAACGAGTTAAAATACAAAACCACACCAGTGAGGAAAAACATATTACATGCGGTGTACCTCAAAGCACGGTTTTGGGGCAAATTCTCTTCATAATATGTATGAAAAATCTCTTCTCTACAAGAGGAGATTGTGAAATAATAAGTTTTGCTGATGATACTGTCATTATCTATGACGGTGAAACCTGGCAGAAACTGAAAAATAAAATTGAAAACAACTTTCCGCACATTGTAAAATGGCAAAGCCAAAGACTCCTTTCAATGGGCTGTGGTGGACGGCTGGTATAGCTGGTATAGCGTTCGCGTTTGCAAGCGTGGGGTCATGGGTTCGATCCACCGATTCACCGGTCTCGAGCATAGCATCACACGTTAACAGGTAAGGGCTGCGTCTTCCCTAGTTCACACAAATCTCTCGAATACATATTTATATATTATTTTTATACCATTTATAGGTTTCTATTGTTTGATATTTTCGTAATATAAGTGCAGTCCCATTCCATCAGGGTGGTTTCAGATTTTTCACTGGCGATAAATCCATGGCGCTCCGGAAAATTAAACCCCATACCACGTCCCACTGAGCAACTTGGTATGTTAGTGGCGTGAAACATAATTGCACATTCACTGCTCTCTCTTCCTAAATTTCGCCACTTACACCCGTTGTCTTGGGAAGTATAACCGTGGAACGTATGATTTAGGATGCAGGTTCCTATTAAGGTGCATCATTTTGCGAGTTTTAACTTCGAGCTGACGCAGCTCTTCCTGAGTCCTTTTCATCACTCCAAAGGAGCACAGTAGGACCAAAACGGCAAGTAAATTAGTTGCAGCAACTTTTTTCCACCCCGACAGTTCTGATGACCAGATCTGTCGGAGTTCATGCTGATATTCGAGGCTTAGAGAGTTTTCTAATTTGATGTAGAATTGAGATGGGACAACATACGTAACGAAAAAATTACAAACTCTGCTATACAAGTTCAAACACCTCAAAAAAATTCTACCTGTGACTAAATTTAAAACCCTTTACTTTGCCTTAGTTGAGAGCCACCTGCTTATTAGGTTGGGGCGGTACAGCAGAAACTCACCTGAACTCTCTAGAAGTAGTGCAGTGAAGGCTTCCAAGAATCATCTTCTCAAAAGATCTAACATATTCAAGTGATGACGTTTATTCGGAAACCAAAATATTCGATATTCGACAGTTGTATTATTTTGCGGCTAACTTGAAGTATCAAAACTAACACATAGCACAAGTTCCATCAAATGATTATAACACACGACAACGACGTCACTTCCTTGTGCCACAAATGTCCAAAACACTTTGCTCCAAAGATATACAGGGTCGCTGATTTGTATGGAAACGGTCGATTATCTCTTAAAGTAAGATAGCTAGCGAAAAATGTTGTGATACAAAAGTTCTAGGGTTTTTTGAAATCCATCACATTAACGAAAAATTAGGAATACAGGGTCGGTCATAAAGTCAGGACGAAACAAGGTTGCTTTTTCTCTAATCGGACACCCTGTATATTATTCCATATTTCAATTTTGCTTGAAATTCTGAACAAAATTGATACAGCACATCATTTCCTAAACTCAACCGTTTTCGAGATATCGAATTTTGAAAATAACTTGTTACTAATGTCATATTTATTAAAGAAAAAGCACGAAATAATGAATATTTATTATGAAAGTCACACAAGGTGGAGTATGTGGTTATGATTACAATTTGATTATAATTTTTTTATAGAAAATAAAAAAAACATATTTGTTCAGGGTTGATAAAAATGCATAAAACGATAAAATGTATTTTTTAATGAATTTGTTTTTTTTTTGTAAAATTTGTTTTTACGAAACTCCCAGGTTTTCGGAGAAAACCCCTCAAAAGCAGAGCTTGTGCGAGCAAGGGAGAACCGGGACCTACAATTTAAATAAAAGTGGATTCCGAACCACTTCAGCTCAGTGACACACGACCGGGGATCGAATCCGGACCGTCTGGGTAGAAGCTAAACGCTCTAACACCTCGACCACCTCGCTGTAATGAATGTCTAGGATATTTGAAATTTTATGAAACAATAGTTATGCCAGGAGAAAAGGAGAGAAAACAAGTTTTAATAAACAACAAATTTTTCTTTGGACTTCTATTTAATAAGGTGCTCAAAGTGTTTACCATTTACCTCCTGAACAAAATTTTGTAGTGAATCTAAAACCATGTGAGGAGGAATGGTAGAAATTTCATGCATTATTCTTTCTTGCAACTCTTCGATATTTAGCGGTCTATTTTTGAGGACTACATTTTTTATGTGACCCCATAAAAAAAGTCAAGTCATATCGGGAGACCTAGCTGGCCATTCAATTTCTCCCCTGCGCCCAATCCATTTATCAGGAAAAGTTTCATCTAGATATGCCCGTACCACACGTCCAAAATGTGGAGGAGCCCCATCTTGTTGAAACCATATTTTTTCTGCCAGCAAATTGGGATTGTTATTATTCGGGAATAATCGTCTAAGCTCTGGAACAATATGCTGTTGTAAAAGTGACAAATATCGTTCAGAGGTCAAATTTCCGTTAATAAAATAAGGTCCTATGACGTGTCCACCAACAATGCCACACCAGACATTTACTTTTTGTAGCCGTTGAGTGTAAACTTCCTCAATCCAATGTGTATTTGGGTCTGACCAATAACTACACAGTTGTGTCGATTTACGTGCTCGTTTAAACAAAATGTAGATTCGTCAGAAAACAATATGTGGTTGACAAAGTTGACATTTTCATTTAATTTATCCATAATAACTTCACAGAACTCGATTCTACGATCAAAATCGTTTTCACTCAATTCTTGTACCAAATGAATTTTATATGGATGGAATTTTTGCAGTTTGCAAATTTTTTGAATGTAATATCGACTCATGTTATGATTCAAAGCCCTCTGTTATGCTGAATTTATTGGAATTTCCACCACATCTAACATGATATTCAAAGAATTTTCTTCATTTGTAACGCTTACTGGTCTTCCACTTTTTGGTCGATCTTTGACACCTCCAGTATCATGAAAATGTTTTTGAAACGGTTGATTTAGAAATAGGTTCCCGAATAGGATGCAATTCATTAAAAATATCCACTACTTGGTTACAATTTCGTCTTCTATCACCGGATCCTATGATCATTAAAATTTCAATACGCTCAGTATCAGATAAACGTGCCATTTTTGCGCGAAAATTATTTACACGGAATGTATTTTTGACATGTGTTGTCAAAATCATCACTGTGAGACAAAAGAACGACGCGGCGCTGTTATGGAGCTGGAAACTTTCAAAGGTAATTTGATGGACTATGAACTTGATGGACTAAAATATTTTTGGTTAATTTATTAGAAACTCATTTTCAAAATTCGATATCTCGAAAACTGTTGAATTTAGGAAATGATGTGCTGAATAAAATTTGTTCAGAATTTTGAGTAAAATTTAAATGTGAAATAATATACAGGGTGTCCCATTAGAGAAAAACTTGGTTTCGTCTTGTCTTTTTGACTGACCCTGTACACTTAATTTTTTAATATGATGGATTTTGAAAAACCCTGGAACTTTTGTATATCAACATTTTTCGCTAGCTATCTTACTTTAGGAAATAATCGACCGTTTCCATACATATCAGCGACCCTGTATAACTCTTTGCCTGAATACATGAAAAATATCAAATCCGTGGCAAATTTCAAATATCAACTGAAAACGTTCACAACCAGCAATCCTAGAAAGATTGTGACATCTCAAATGCAATAAAGGAGGAACTTTAAATTTTAATGTACGCTACCATTGAAATCAGTTCATGGATGTTACTTCAAATTTTATGTAATTTTATACTTGTTATGTTATGCATTTGTGTTTTTATTTATATTTATTATTACTTCAAAGATACTATCTCTAAATTTTATCACTCACTATATTTAATTATTATGTCAAGATTTACAATTTTTTCCTCAAAACAAGTGTTGAATCACGTATTGAGTAAACACATTTATTCATTAATATTTATATTTTTATCCAATGATTTGATTTGAATACCTTTTGGGACCGGCGTTGCTTCACCACTATGTAGGTATGTAATGTACGAAGCTTTCGTCTACGAGCTGAACATCCCCTCCTTATTCCTCGAATCACCCTGTTTTCCATTTCGATAGAATGCCTGCACTCTTCCACCACCTTAAGGGACTGATGTAGGTCCGTTTCTCCAGAGGCATATAATTTTTTTTTAATATTATTATTATTATTATATTCACGGGGCCAGGAAGCCGAGTGGTTAAAGCCACATTGTTCCAATAACTTTGGTTGCCAGTCAGAGGTTCAAACTCTAGCGACTGCAGAAATTTTTCTGATGGCCCGAGAAAGTGCTAGGAATCGCATGTAGAAAGGTAAGACCTCGTTAACCCTTAGCTCGCACAAGTTTCGACTTCTGAGGGTTCTCGTTCGTAAGGGGGCGACAGCTGGTTAACGCAAAAACAAAAAAAAATACAAAACACAAAAAATTATTATTATATTAAGTTATAAACTGATTTTGCGCACGAAATCTCAAGCAGAAATATCAGAAAGGTAGCACAAAGTACCGATTGCAAGCCTTCCTGTTGAGGAATTTCTCCTTTTCAGTAAATATATGTATGACTGTAAAATACCTCATTCAAACTAATTCTAAAAAAATAAATTCGAGTATCCTCTAATCGTCCAACAAATTGACAGTAAAGAATTCAAATTGACCCTTCCATTTACAAATTAAGAATGTATAACATTAACAGACATTTCTAATCAGCTTCGGCGAATCAATATTCATAGACCGTCATCCTCGTCCTCCAATTAAAATCACCAAAACAGTTTCGGTACGATTACAAATGAATCAATAGCGACACTAATGACTCTATCAATATTTAAATGACGTGCGACGAAGAAGAGTCCTTTGACATTTATTCCCGGTGACAATTTTAATGCTGCATAAAGAATATCTCACGAAATATACAGTCCCGTCCATAAAGAATATAAATGCGGAGAACAAAAATAATTATTCCCAAGCCAATATTCAATGATGACAAGTGGAAACTTATACAGTGCGGTTTTTTTAGCCACCCCTCTTTTGAATGTTTTGACTTTCAAAGATGGAAAAAAAATTGAAAGGTATCACCTACACAACTTTTTGACATAAAAAATATTGTGGTTGTCCGATAAAGAGGGTGGGGGAGCACTTCAATTTAAGATAACAAATAGCGTGAGAGGCAAATCACACATAGTTGAAAACAGAATTTTATTTTCGTTAATACATATTTTTACAATTTCGAGCTCTTTTCCGTTCGAAATTTTCAAGTTGATGTGCCCCCAGCGCCATCTGTAGGATAATTGCAATGCATCTTCTTTCAGAAATTAGTATCGGTAATACCATTGCAAACTTTTTTGACCTATTGTCACATCAAACGATTCAAATTTATTGGGATAATAGTACCATTCAGATCCGCACTCATACTTGACATTTCGTGTAAATATGGTGAAAAAACTATCAACAAAATTCAACCCTTTATTGATCAAATTGATAAAAAGCGAAAAGAATGCATTTTTAATTAAAATCGCACTGAAGAACTCGATGTAAGTTGTTATATGTGATGATGAAACAATAAGACATCGCTTCGGAGTATTTTTTCTTGGTGGACGATATTTCTACCAGTGTCCAATCAACACCCAAGCATACTGCATTTGGACACTGGATATATCAACCACAAAATAAGCAAAATTGTAAAAACATTTCAATAATTATTTTTAATTATAATGTAAAACAAGGAACGAATACTTGAAACATTTTAAACTACTTCTAGCCATCGTTCTCAAAGTCAGACGCGGTAATATTACCACAATTTAGGTTATGTCAAGAACAAATGAGAATATCATTCCAGCGGCAATAGGAGTTGTCTTGCTAATTATTCCGGTATGAAAACCATTATAAATGTTACATAACGGAAGTAATGCCATCTAGAATAACTACACTATAAGTTGGAGAAAACACGACAAGCATAACTTAAACTTCAAGGCAGTGTGTTACTAAATGAACACTGGTCGAAATGATAGCCGAAAACTTTACTATCTGCGCATGAGCTATAATCTGGTCGAAATAAAGACCGCCGCCTATAAATGGATGTCTGGATGTTCTGGCTAAAAACAAATTCTGCACCCGTTCGGTGACTACTATTTTTCTCCGCGGTCAACATATCGACCACTAACCTAAGAAGGGTTAAAAAATTCAGATGGGTAAAGAGAGAATTGAATTCTCTTTTCGACGTCGTCTTTCCTAGCTTGCGCAAGTCTCTTGAAGACTTCTGAGAGTTGCGCGTAGAGGTGCTACAGCTTGACGGAAATGAAAATTTCAATAAAAAAAACCATGCCATTTGTAACTTCTAAATTTTAATCAAAAAAATTGTAATAGTGATACTGTTCAAAATGGTTATTGTTCCATGTATAAACGTCAGACCATTCAAAAGTTAACAGAGGGGGGGCTGAAAAAATCCTCAATGTATTCTGTATGGGACAACTCTCCAAATAACCTGCCACTAGTAAAATAATGTTGCTAATATGAATCACCTGCTTTTATTAAATTAATTTTGAATAGATAATTTGTGGAAAAGTATCAGTTATTTTGCAGCAATTGAGGAAGATATTTCTGTCAAATGAATGGATAGTTGAAACAAATAATCTGAAATGTCCAGACAGCTTTCGGTAAGTACCAAATGCCTCAAACCATCACAAAATAATTGTTAATGTTTCGATCTGAGATATTGTAATATTGTTAAATGTTTTTCAAATGGTTCGTTTTCATTTAGGACAAAAAATTGTGAAAACTTTTGTTTAGCAAACGACAAAATTCATTTTTACATCTTTCTGAATGTAAATCATCAACACAATTGAATTCTTAAGGGTTTTCAGACTGAACTTTACTGTGCGTCTGATCTAATATGGACGCGAGTCAAAACAAACATGAAGGAATTTTCCAATAAAAAAAATAAGATTGGATGGATTAGTGCTTTCTTCCACATCGGTAGGAAAATATTTGTTTCGAAACATTTATTGATGATAAATGTAAGAATAGGGCGAGATATGGAATGATTGGTTTTATCAACTTCGTAGATATTCCGTCATTTCCATTGACATTAGATTAAATTTTGGGGCTAAAACACTTATAGGTGTTCATTATTCAGTTACAACTTGAAAATTAGCATCCGGATTAAACAAATTGTTGTTATAATAGTAAATCGTCTTTTCGTCAGATTTCAAGATCACTTGATTATCTGATGAAATAAGTATTAGTAGTAGTTTTTGGAAAGGCCACTTCCGCAGTCAGGTTAGTAGGCCCTCATGTATCATATTTTCCACATATCTACATATCTCCTCCTAATCTCCTTTTACGAACATTTGCAGCAAATGGGGCTGTCTTCTATACCTATTACTGATAGGTGTTTGCCTGACTTATTATGCCCTGCTAGTATTCCTATAAAGAGAAGGAGTTGGTTGTTATTGTTAAGCGCAGAACAATCACAGAGTGAAGTTCGAAGAAACCCAACCCAACCCAACATGCATATTATTCAAGACTTTTCCGAAAAGCAATCGTAATCAAAAAACATACCAACAACTTCAACAGAACTGAAGAAGAGTTACAATTGAACAAAGCATGGCTACCTGTTCTCAAGAAAATGGTAATAACACCATACCGGGTAATTAATGAATCCGAGGGGGTACCCGACGCAGGGACGATGGCACCGGACGCAAGTACGAGTACGTCGACCCATAAATACTGGCTGAGACAACGCATACCAAACAAGTAGTGTTCAGTGATCGAAACTGTAAACATTTCTCTTGAAAATGCCAACCACTCGTGTTGGCGAAACGTCGAGATTTTCTCTAAATAAACGTCGGCCTAAAAACCCGAAAAACCATCATTCAATGTTTTTTTGTTTGATAATTATTTTCAAGGTGTCAGTTAGCCACGGTACCTTGGGTTTACTTATTCTCATTCGTTTCAGATCAGCATGTACATCAAATGTCGAGAAGAGATATTCATTGGAAGTATTTATGGTGTCCTCAACATTACGCAATAAATAAATATTTTACCACTGTATATTTTTAAGATCTTCAGAATTCTCAAAGGCGAAGTATTTAAAATCTCCATATGTTCGGAATACTTGTTTATGTTTTATACCCGTATAGCACCATGAAGTCCGATGGTAATCCATAGGACATCCTCTCAGGACGTTCGGGACGTCCTTAGGACGTGCAGAATTGGTACTACGGACGTCCATTGGACATCCGTGGGAAGCACCAATGTCTCGACTTCTCACTAAAATTGGACGTTCTATGAGGATGTTCAGTGGACATCCACCTGGGATGTTAATTGGACGTCCCAGAATTATATCGATCGGAAGTACTTGTGGGGCGTCCTTAGGACGTGCAATGCAATATTGGTACGTCCTTAGGACGTGCAGAATTGGCATCTCTTTTCAGGACAGATTAGGATATTGTTGTAGATTACTGGAGATACCAATTTGGATAGAACCAGATGTACTAGGTAAGCTCAGCACTCTCTCAGAGTCATTCAATTCGGTTTTGGAAACATCAGATATATCTGAATCGGTCGAGAATTCTCTTTTCAAAGCTTATGGCAATCGTTTTTAGCGATTCTATTGTGCTGGCGTTTTCGTTTATTTAAAGGATACACACAATAACTCTACTTGGGGAAACACCTTTTTCAACAGTGTTGAACGGTTAGTAATAACTATATATTGGATAGTAGAACAAAACTTATATTTTCATCTGTAGATACAACTATACTGAATGGACACAAAATAACTTCCATAAAAGTCACTAAACTAACTAATCACAAAAGACAATAGAAAAAAGCTGCCAAAAATTGTCTGTCAATTTTTCAACATTCATCGTACACTTCACTTGAACACGGAACACAAAACACAGAAAACAACTTTATGCACGGAATCCATACATAGGGGAATCGTTGAACAAGAGAGACAAACACATTTTTCCTGTTCATTGGTGTGAAACAGTAAATCAAATTCCATACGTACAAACTCGAGAATATGGCCCCAGATGACCTTGATTGATATTGAAAAGGGTTTCATTTCAGATGGGTTGTTTTCGCCATAATGTTCAGCCCTATTGTAAATGCAATCCATTTTATACTACCTTTTCCGTAAAACCACAACTGTTTTCGAATTTTCTTTTATTTTTTATGATCGCCCATCCTTGATCTTTGGATGGATGCACCTACGAAACATTCCGAAAAATGTTCAATCCAGGACATCCCAAAGAAGTACTCGCAGGGACGTTTTCTAAAATTCACTGATTGGGACGTCCGGTGTACATCCATCGGGGACGTTCCAGAATGTCCCCATTCCAGAGGACAACTATAGGAAGTCATTTCAAAGATATGCCAAATACATGCCAACAAGGACATGGATATCCTAGGAAATTCTACAAGATATATCCAAAACCAGGACATCCCAAGGAAGTACTCGCAGGGACATATTCTAAGAATAACCGATTGGGATGTCCAATATTCATCCATGCGGGATGTTCCTGAATATCCTGTACCAGGACAACCATGGGAAGTCCTTCCGAAGACATGCCAGAATACTCACAGAAAACATTACAAAATATATCCGACCCAGGACGTCCCAAAGACGTCCACGCAGAGACGTTTTTTGTGATGTACCGATTGGGAGATCATTGGGACATCCATAGGAATTCCTTTGGGGAAATTCATGAAAATGCACTGAATTGGACGTTCCAAGGACAATGATTTCAAGTCCCGGACATTCGGACATGATTTGTACCAAATAGGGACGTCCCTGGGGCATGGTGTGCTATTAGGGTATTGTCGTAAGTTAGTTCTGCGTACAGTAAGCAATGCTGTGATATTTCATCGACACCTTTGATGTGTGTATCAATAATCAAATCTGAGTTTCTGATGGCTATGATATCTATCAAGGTGCCACTCAAATTATTCACTCTGGTTGGCTGAATGTTCATTACAGATGAACTGGAGGCTTCCCAAAAATCAAAGAAGTCACCAGTATTTTTGTTGAATGTATTCAATAAATTAATATTGATGTCACCGGCTACTATAATTCCATCAACAGCCGGAAGAACCAGAGGAAAGGTATCCTCTGTTACGATAATGCAATCAGCTTCCTTCTTTATTTTGTTAGTATTCACTAAATTATAAAACTCACCCAAATTTGTTCGATCGCTGGATAGTTAGTACTTAATTGTATTTAGGTCTTAGCAATTTCACTTTTGTAATGAATGGATCTGTAAGTTTTTTGAACTCATGTTAGGGGCAAAATTTAGGAAAGGAGAGCAGTGAATGTGCAATGATGTGTCACGCCTCTAACATACCCAGCAGCTCAGTAGGCGTGGATTCGACAATAAAAATTGATTTCGATAAGATTGAAATATGGGGTTAATTTTCCGGAGCGCCACAGATTTATCGCTAGTGAAAAATCCGAAACCACCCTGATGGAATGGGACAACCCACTGCACTAATATTACTAAAATATTGAACAATAGATACCTGTAAATGGTATAATAATAATATATAACTATGTAGAGGTTTTGTCTTCCCTTACGCTTAGATAACTTGGACCAGAATAAAAGAAATAGTCATGTCCCTTACTAATAAAATATATTGATCGTTACACACCCTGTATGTGCACAGTTCAGCTCACCATACAAAAGAAAATGAAATTAATGTAAATATCAACCACCAAGATGAATTCAAGTGAATGCTGTGATTGAGAGTATGGTATTGTTTGAATATATCAATATGAAACCTCCAGTGAGGGCTATGCCTGTGACGTCACGATGATTACAATAATCGATACTTACGCCATAGGGGCAGTCTTATTCCAAACTTATCTGATACTATGTAGATATTCTCAAGCATGCAAGTTCACCAATTATTGTGGTTGTAGTTCATCAGTGCCTTGGTGTATACAGGTGCACAGTGGGTACGACACAATCAATCAACGTACATGTACAGCTGGGACGAATAGCGAAGGAATGCTGAACAACAGATATACAGCGGGACAACCACAGTCGAGCAGGAACGATCACAGTAGTGGAACAGTGGAAAGACAATCGTATAGCAACGAAACAGTGGGACAATCACATTAGTGGAACTCCAATAATACTAACCTCTATTAAGTGGGAGGGTTGTGATAACAGCTTTGATGGTCTGTTTGCTGTCTGATAGCGAGTTTCTCGTTCCAGTGGTTTCACAAAATGATGAAGTGACTTCTAACCTCAAAAATCCGCAAAGCGAACGGAGATTTATCAAAAATATATAGCGTCAAAAATCGCAAACAATATGAGAAACTCTCCTGATATGAGTTTTCCAAAGATCCATCAACGATGATCAAACTTTAATTGGAAATCTTCAAAGTAGTTCAGTCACTCATCAAGATCAAATAAGGAAGAAGAGAGTATCTCTCAGACGTCAAAGTCAAAACTGTCAATATCTGACAAGGCGCTTTCTTGTTCGTTAGTGTTCGGTGGGAACAGTCCATGAACTAACTCGAGCTAATAGGAGCTATGAAAAGAACACCTTAAGATTCAGTGTTGCCAACTGAAACAAGACGAAAACGTCAGCCTCTCAATATCAGAACCAAACACAAACAAACAAACAAAAGGTCAAGTATTCGAATGTGAAATAGGTACCTCAATGACACAAGATAGAGATAGAGTATGAATGTTACGGTTTTGTGTTCTAAGTACAAAACAATAGACTAACCATAAGTATGTTTACAAAACAACGCTGTCATACCGCAAAATAGAACAACTGATAACTGTCATTAGCTTAAGGCCGGTTCATGTCCGCTCGAACTAGTACAGCAAAGGTAAGTACTAACATTCGGAACAAGCTATACATGACAACGATCAAGTTGTCATTTTGAGGAATCTGAAGAAGAAGAATACAGTGGCGTACAGGGGTGCGATTACGAACACTCGATCCGTAGTTAGTTTGACATATGTCAGATTTTATCAATTATGAAAACCATTACAATTCAAAATATATTGCAACTTGAGTCGATATCAATAGTCTATATAGTAGAAAGAAAGAAATTTCATAGTTTCGATTTCGTTTCGAATCAAGAACATACATCGTTCTAGCCTACGTATCGTGACAGCTCTCGTATCGAGTGTTCATAATCCCACCCCAGAGTGGAAAGTGTATATCAATGACAGAGAATTTCTGATGTTATTGTATTAAAACAGAAAGGGTTTTCTAGTGCAAAATAAACCCGTAACACTCAATTGAAATGAATCAAACCAAGATGCAGAAACGAGTATAATTCAAGTTCCTACAAGTTATATATTTATATTTGCTGACAAATCATCTTTCCTCAAATAATCCTGAGCTGTGAAACATTCAAATCCTATACTTTATATAACTGTACTGAAGCGACTGAATATTAGTTTTATTCCGCAAAAAACATGTATGTTATTGTAAGGATTCAGCAAACATGTTTGTTATGCAGAGTTTAGAAAAAAACGAGCGTTAAGAAACTGCGACTCGAGTACATTTTCCGAGAAAACATATTTGTCTTTCAGGAATTCTTATTTGCGTATCATAAAAAAGTTACTTTAATTCGGCACGTAGCAGAAATGGAAATGAGAGGTAGTATTTATATTGGTAAAAGGAAAAATTGAGAAGGAATTAAGACTGAGTTGGAGATTTTCGGAAGTTGGATTTCTTTAAAAAATTGGGGAATGAGTCTCCACCACACCAATCGTATTTATAGTCTAGTATACAAGAACTATTTTGGTGAATTTCTCTTCAAGGGCAGCGAAAATCATGATCTTGGGCTCATTCGATTCGGAATGACCTCTAAAAACTTTTTGAAAAATTTGAAGGTTCGCCGGCAAAAATTGCAAAAGTTTTTAATAAACAATTTATTAAAAAAAAGGGGGGTTGGTGTTTTGCAAATATCTCGGAAACTATTGAAGATATCCAAAATTTGGGGAGGAAATTTTCTAAAAAAGGTCCCACCTTCTGGAACTCTACCACCAATATTTAGAATTTTAATTCAGATGCGAAAATAACGCTAAAATCGGGTGATACGAGTCCCGCGTGCACTGAACGACAAAAATAATTTTAATCAATTAAATATCAGTATTGGGAATACAAAAAATTCATTTACCTTTAAGAGACTCGAATAAACGAGAATCCATAGAAAAAATTTTTCTCGTAAGTATTTTATTACATATGCCGTTGTTAATTAACTAGTTTTTACAATTTTTGTTTGAAAGTGGTTGACAATGTTTCACTTTGAGTAAGGTTATTCTGGACTTTCATTGTCTAAAAAAAAAACAAAGAAAAATTAAATTCTCTGCAATTTTTAATCACGTAGTTTCAACTGTTAAAATCTACAGTCGTTATCAAGTGTATAATGCGACAATCTCAAGGATACTTCAATTAGTTCTTATATATGCTATGGATAATTTTGTGTCATTAGCCTAGGGGTAATTTACCTGAACACCGGCAAATTACCCCTAGGTTAATGACACAAATTTATCCATAGCATATATAAGAACTAATTGAAGTATCCTTGCGATTGTCGCATTATACACTTGATAACGACTGTAGATTATAACAGTTGAAACGTCGTGATTAAAAATTGCAGAGAATTGAATTTTTCTTTGTTTTTTTTCTTAGACAATGAAAGTCCAGAATAACCCTACTCATAGTTTTTACAAGTTTGAAATTTACATAAAAATTCTGATAATTGTTAAACTAAAATCTTCAAATTTGTTTTACTTCTTGGAGCTATTCTTGAAATGCTTCAAAAAAGATCCTTATAGAAAAATAAAAAAATGTTGATTTATCTCTTTGTTATTATAAATCTAAGAGACTACAAAATGAAAAATGGAAATAAAGCCATGAAAAATGTTTTCTCTAATATTCCAATTCGTTCGTATTTTAATTTTTTTTTAATTCTGATTGTTTAAATGATTGTTATAAACAAATGCATTGTTCATAAGATATTTGAATTTATATTTTTGGAAATTTAATCAGCAATATACTTATATTATGACCTTTAAGAACAAAATCACTACTCAATAAAAAATGTATTGCTTAAAAATTCATTTGTTGATTAACTATTTTTTTGGCTAACAAATATTAATTTTGGGGAACCATTTTTTTAAATCCTAATTTCCATTGCGCTTTGATATTCCAAAAAATATATATTTATGTTTTCTTTGGTAATTTAATAAACTATTTGTTATAAACAAATGAAATTTTACGTATTAATTTTTTTTAAATACTGCAAAAAATAACAAATACCACCATGTGTAATTTGTCGTGAAAACAAAAATTGTTCTATTTTCTACATAATTTTAAATATTTTTCTATTTTTACGTTTGGCGTGTCCTCGTAGCTCTAAATCATGGTTGTTTTTGTTATTTTTTGCAGTATTAAAAAAACACTTTTATCGTGAAAATTCAGTTTTTTATAACAAATTGTTTATTAGATAAACAATAAAAATATAAATAAATTTATTTTTTAAGAATATCAAAGAGCAATGGAAATTATGATTTAGAAAAAAAAATTTCTTAATATTAATATTTGGTAGCAAAAAAAATAGTTATTCACAAATGCGGTTTAACGCAATACATTTTTTTAAAGAAATGATTTTGTTCTTCAAGAACGTAATATTTATTGCTGATTAAACAATGCATTTGTTTATGACAATTATTTAAACAGAGTAAGAAATAAAAAAAATCATTTTTATGTAACTTTAAATAATTAAAATACGAACAAATAGGAATATTGAAAAAATACATATTTTTTTCAAATCTTCATTTTACGAAAGCGTATAAGGGCCACTGAGTTTTTTTTTTTATTTTTCCGACTTCAAACTCGGAATTTCCGACTTCGAAGTCGGAACTTTGTTTTCCCGACTTTAAACTCGGAAATTCCGACTTCAAAGTCGGAAATTCCGACTTTGAAGTAGGAATTTTGTTTTTCCGACTTCAAAGTCGGAAATTCTGACTTCAAAGTCGGAAATTCTGACTTCAAAGTCGGAAATTCCGACTTCAAAGTCAGAATTTTGTTTTTCCGACTTTAAAGTCGGAAATTATTACTTCAAAGTCGGAATTTTGTTTTTCCGACTTTAAACTCGGAAATTCTGTCTTCAAATTTGGAAATTCTTATATCGCAAGTATAATTGCAAATTCTGCGTGCAACCTGAACATGTACCCACCTACCAGGAATAGCTAATGTCATCTCTAAGAATCTTTGTAGTTGATAAAATCAATTCAGACAGATTTAGGTTCCCCATTTTCGCATACAAGCCTCAACAGAAATAAAAGTTGTATATTGCCCATATCTTCACGCGAGCCATTATGTTTTTCGGACTAGTGACGATGTAAGTTTTCATAGTTTCAATGGGCTTGTGTAGGAAAATCTGTCAAAATCTCGATTTTTCCTTACAAGATTACACCCTCATTTTGACCGTTTAGCCACGTGCAACACTAAAGCCTTTGGTATTCCGAAGCCAGGTTCTATTAATTAATAATTAGGTGAAAACAGCTCGCGTGAAAATATGGGCAACATACTCCTTTTATTTCTGTTCTGGAAAATCGAATTTTCCATATGTTCTCCCCAGGAGCCACTCGTAAATTTCCCTCGATTTTACTCATTATCGATGTACTTTTCAACCCTATTCGAGGCTTGTCGCAAAAAATGCGGCAACAAGTGTTATTTCAAATCTCGTGCTTGAGAAATCCTGAGAAAAATATCGTTTAGTGTATGATAGGTGTGAAGATGGTGCAGAGAAAGGAAGTGTTGTTAACTTGACGGATGAAAAGGGAATGCTAGTTTACTTCAATGAACTAAGCAAATTATAGAAGCCTTCATCAAGTTTTCACGTAATTCTTGAGAGAAAAATAACGTTTTGTTGGTTGAATTTTTATCGTTTTCTATTTGAATATTCTTTGTTATCATTCTGGTTAAAATTTATTTATCATCTCATTAACGCTATAGTGCGGTAATAAACGTCATTATGACATTCAAAAAAGTGTCAAATCATAATCATTACTTGACAGTTGTAGATAAAAGGTTTAAAGTGATTATTCACCATCACCAAATCCGAAATGACTGTAGGTAAATAACATAACAGAAATGTCTTAAAGGTAGTGGAGATATATTCGGCCACATGGTAGACAAGATTTAGCAACTAAGTACATTCAGTTACATTTTTGGAATGGAACCGACGATCAGATGCACCAATGAAATAAAAGGAAGTCGCAATTTTTACCAGGTGTATTAATTGAAAAGTATCCAGATCATTCCAAAATTAGTGGTTTCAATAAAGAAACACACTAACACGCATATAATATGTACTTTCATCTCAATTCAAATCACCAAATGAGTAGGTATAAAAAAGGTACTCTCTGTAGAAGTCCATTTCAGTTCAAAGTATAGTGGTGACACGTATCATCGGACCACGTACTAGTTACCAAATTCAAATATTTCCATCATCGGACCATGTAGGGGTACTAGTTACCAAATTCAAATATTTTCTATTTGAATCAACTAAGTATAATCATGCTTGGGCATTGGACATAGTATCAATATTTGATTTCAAGTTTTACACAATTTTTCGCATTTATATGAAAAAAGACGTTTTTTCTACTTAACTTGTAGAAGGCTGAAGATGGATTCTTGCTGAATCCAAAACTTGTAACCCCTTACTTGAAATTTGTTTATAATTAAAGTTGTGGAGATGATTGTGTTATACTTCTTCCCGATCCATAAAAATAGGTGTTCCCAAAATTCTGAATGACATACTTAGCAGAATTGATTTTATTTACTACAAAGATTTTAAGAGATGATATTGTTTTCATTAAAAAAAAATGTATATTCGAAAAGCTTTGTCCAAACACATTGACAACAAAAAACATGTCCCTTCAAAAATAATAGACAACAGTCTCTAGTAATCAACACAAAGCCATTCCTGGCAGGTACAAGTCCAAAATACACGCAAGATTTGCGATTATACCGGCGATACAAGAATTTCCGAGTTTGAAAACAGAATTTCCGAGTTTGAAGTCGGAAATACAAAATTCCGTCTTTAAAGTCGGAATTTCCGACTTCAAAGTCGGAATTTCCGAGTTTAAAGTCGGTAAAACAAAATTCCTAATTTGAAGTCGGATTTTCCGATTTTAAAGTCGGAATTTCCGAGTTTAAAGTCGGAAAAACAAAATTCCGACTTCAAAGTCGGAAATTCCGAGTTTGAAGCCAGAAAAAAAAACTCAGTGGTCCTTATACGCTTTCGTATGGAAAATCAACATTTTTTTATTTTTCCAATGGGCATATCTTTTAAAGCCTTTCAAGAATAGCTCCAAGAAGTGAAACAAATTAGAGGTTTTTAGTATAACAATTATCACGGTTTGTATGTAAATTTAAAACTTGGAAAAACTAGTTAATTAATGAAATAATCACGGGATATTATTTTTCATGGAATTTCGTTTATTCAAGTGTTTAAAAGGTTGACGAATTTTTGTACTTCTCAAAATTTATATTTAATGTGTTAAAATTATTTTTATTTTTCTAGGGTCCGTATCAGTCAGCGCACGCGGGACTCGCATCATCTGCTTTTAGCACTATTTTCACCAGCTAATTTTTTCAACTTTTGGATAGGTATTTTTAATTGTTTCAGAAATTTTTGCAAAAAACCAAACCCTCCTTTTATTACTAAATTGTGTAAAACTTTTGCAATTTTCAACGGCGCACCTTCAAATTTTTCAGAAAGTTTCTAGAGGTCATTCCGAATCGAATGAACTCTGGATCATAATTTTCGGTGCCCTTGAAGAGAAATTTACCAAAATAGTTCTTATAAACTAGACTATTAATACTTTAATTAATACTCGATAATTAATTAAGAAAATAATAATAATTAATACTCGTCGTACCTTCTACTGATTAAGGAATTGAGAGTACTCGTTGATAATTGACCTTGGAATGTATAGGGTTATTGAAAATAAATATTGAACATGAGTGCGATTTCAAATAATGAAAGGTAAAATAAAGCAGACCACCACCATGGTTAACAGAGGAACAAGATTATTTGGTAAAACAAAATTTGATTGGCTATAAATAACTATTAATTCACTTTTATGTCATCCAATCAATCGACAATGCATTTTTCTTGACCTCTGCAGAATTAATAGGATAAGGCAACTCGCTGGGAACATTTATTTTCATCAATAGAGATATCACCAAAACTGGTTGTCAGAGCCGTCGTCTCATGTTTAGACGACCGAATCCGGCAATTTTTGAAAGAAAAATATCCCGTAATTTTTGATATTTTGAAAAATAATCCATTAGCATGGTCTTAATCATATGGTTCACTTCAAGGCTAATAAAATGCCTATTGTATGTGCGATATATATTATATTTGTGTACTTTTTGCTTATGATAATAAATCAAATTTTGAAGAAGACAAATACAAGGTGTTCCTTAAGTACGTGTAGAAACTTCAGGAGCATGTTGCTGACGTCGAAATAAGAAAAAGAGTTCCCATAAACACATGTCCGCAGGTTATTCGTTTCTAAGATACAGAGTGTAAAAGTTTAATTCTTATATTTGTTTTTTGTGAATAAATTCCAAAATATTTGTGATATTCGAGTAAAGTTTGGTATCTGGGATTATTTTTCAATGACAAAATCAAATTTTATGTTATGAAAGAACAAACAAATTTCTAATTGAATTTATTTTAAATTTAAAAATCTTGTCATTCAAAATCACTAGCATCGGTTTTTTCGAATCTCAATAACTCGAAAACAGTTGCTCGCAGTGATCTCTATCAAGAATATATTTTTTACACAAATTAAATAATGAATATTCCCAGATACTAAACTTTACCAAAATATCAAAATTATTTTGAAATTATTCACAAAACATAAAAATAAAAATTCAACTTTGACACACTGTATCTCAGAAACGAATCACTTGCGGACATATGTTTATGAGAACTTTTCGTCTTATTTTGATGTCAGCAACACGCACCTGGCGTACTTAAGAAACACCCTGTATAAACATGAGTATTCAACCAGACAGAAATCCAGTTACATTGTTCCTGCATAGATTGAAAAATACAGATAAAGGGCCACATTACGCATCCATAAAATTCTACAACCATTTACCATTGACTATCAAAGAAGTTCGTTCAAGATCAATTTTTAAAAAACATGTTTTTGATCTGTTGTGTGGCATTGAGCCGTATTCATTACAGGAATTTATGGACAAATAAAAATAAGAGTTTTGGATTAAATTAAGTTTTCCTTGTAACCCTACATTAATTTAACTCGTTAATATATGATTGTGATATATATTTACTAATTACTTTTATATGTACATATTTTTTTACATAACCATTGTATCCACTTATATCAAGTGACATTTTATTTATATAATAGCTCTATTTTGAAACCATTAAAATCGTTACAAAAAAATCAATTGAATGTATACAGTGCGGCTTTTTTAGCCCCCTCCATGTTAACTTTTGAACGGTTTGACGTAGAAACATGAATAAAAAACTGTTTGGAGGTTTTCACTGATATTACTTTTTGAAATAAAAAATATGGTGATTGCTCGACAGAGGGCGCGGGGGGCACATCAACTCAAGTGTCACATCGTTGAAAAGATGATTCAATTCTCTTTACAACCATCTAATTTTTTTTTAATTTAGTTGAATTTTTTTTCACAATCCAAATTCGAAAAATCAAAAATAAATGCGGATCTGAAAACTACTCATACCTCGATAAATTTGAACGGTTTGTTGTGGAATAATGAAACCAAAAATATTCTGAACACAAATACAAAACTGTTATTATGCGACGCTTTGATTCTCTCAAATTTCAATCATTGTGATACTGTTTACCACAATTTTCTGAATACCACTGAACAGCAACGAGTCCAGAGGGTACAGAATGCATGTATGAGGTTTTTATTTGGAATCAGGAGAAAAGATCATATTTCGCATAAATTAAAAACTGCTAATTGGTTGAATATGTACAATAGACGCATGCTTCATATTTCAGTATTATTTCACGAAATAATAATGTTGAAAACACCATCGTACCAAAACGAAAAAATCAGATATCGAACTGACGTCCATAACGTGAATATCAGGAATAAGTCTATCCATATCACTAAACATAGCACACAACAATTCAAGAGGTCATTCACATATAACGTAGCGCATGTTTATAATGATATCCCAAACAACTTTAAATGCTCTAGCATTGTATCTTTCGAATTTAAATTTAAAAAAATGCTATTTTCTAATCAATAACAAATTATTATCTTCTCTCATAACGCGTTGAATGATTGTTTGTTTAAAAGGTAGTAAGTATATAAAGTTTTGGTAGTTTTTAGATAGAAATGTAATTGTTGAAATTAGTTTAGCAATAGATCGTAAGGTAGTACTTATATAAAGGTTTTGGCAATACATATGTATAGGAATCTTGTATTTGTTAAAATTAGTTTGGTAAACAGGTACAAGAGGAAGAATGGATGATAAATGCAATCTTGTTATCTTTTGGCAGATAGCGATCTTCTCTCTTTTTTCCCCATTTGTAATGAATTGTCAAATCTGTCAATAAATAAATTTATTATTATTATTATTATTATTACCGATACTACTTTTTGAGAGAAGAAACATTGAAATTACTCGACAGATGGCGCTTGGGACAGATCAACTTAAAAATTTCGAAAGGCATATAAATCGATATTGAGAAAAAATTTCTCAACAAAATTTGAAAATATTCAGATGGTTGTGAAGAGAATTGAATTCTCTTTTCATGCCATTTAAAAATTTTGAGTTGATGTGTCCCCCACCGCGCCCCCTTCAGGCAATCACCATATTTTTTGTCTAAAAAAGTAGTATCGGTGAAACCCTCCAAACGGTTTTTTATTCATGATTCTACATCGAACCGTTCAAAAGTTAACAGGGGGGGGGGGACTAAAAAATGCCGCACTGTATATAAATTACCACATCTGGAACCAACAATAAATTTGTATAAACCACACAGGCTTTTGAATTTAAATTGCCTTTATAAACTCAAAATATGTTGTTTCATACATTCTGTTAATAATAAAATAAATAAAATATCTAATATAATTTTCATTGAAATGGACAATTTTCATAATTATGCGATTAGACAAACAAATCATTCATCCATTATTAATGTTGAATCTGAAATTGGAAAGAATAGTATATTCTGTAACAAGGTTAGAATGAAAATTCGATGCGAGTGGAAAGTTCCGAGCGCGAGCCGAAGGCGAGCGTGAGGAACCATCACTAATGTTCATTCTAACCGAGTAGCAGACTATATTTTCTCCACGATCAAAGATAGTAAACGTGACAGCAATAATTTTGACACTCACTCAAATTTTGCCACTACGATGACAATCAACTGCGTCAAGGCTAATGTTATTATTGCTAACCAGTGTGAGAATATTATTCTATCACAACCCACACAGCATAAAGTCATCTTAAAGACGTCTTCAAGACGTCCACCCTAAGATGTTCGGGACGTCTCCAAGACGTCCAGTAAAATCTTAAAGCCGTCCAAAAGACGTCGTAAGACGTACATTGTTACAAAACGGGACGTCTTAACACGTCTTCAAGATGTCCATGTGGACATAATCAGGACGTCTTACAGACATCTCTCGAATGTCTAATTTGGGCATGAATGGACCCTTTTCTGGACATTAAAGAGACTTAATTTAATATTCAGTATATTGCAGGTTGGAAATGAAATTGAAAAAATTATCGGAATTTAATTGAATAACAATCTATAACTTTTTGTATTATCTATAACTTTTTGCTTTCACTATACATCCTACGATCTCCTGCTCTCCTCAGTCACGACTGAAAATGTTCCTCTCAGTTTCCTTCCGATCGGTAAAAACTTTTGTCATCTCACTGGCACCTAGAACAATAATAGACACCTATCACCTATCGTTGATAACAGTTTTGTAGTTGGATAAGTTTTTTTGCTGCTATAATGTACATAACCAATAAATACAAGTGGAATCATAATAAAACCAACAATATTATGTGCGTGCCTAAAGGCATGACAATTTTCGTCCATGTTGGCGAAGGCATTTCAACCGAAGTTGTTATGGCGGATAGCGTAGGAAGTATCGCAAACAGAATGTCACCCCTTGAAAATATCAGACTATGAGTGAAGATGAATTGATCAGTACATTCATTATTACCAAATTTTTGAGCAATTGGCCTCAAAATTTTTCCTGATCAATTTTTAGAAAACCAATAACTGAGTTGGTGAGTTTTCTTTCTCATTAAAAAAAACACGAAAACTTATTTTCTCAAAAAAATATGAAGAATCATTGGAAATAATAAAATTTTCACTGTCTATACCTGCCACTTCATTATTCACAATAAAAAAAACATCATTTACGCCTTCTGCACCCATCAATTCATCTTCAGTCATACTCTGATATTTTCAAGGGGTGACATTCTGTTTGCACGCTATCCGCCATCACGATTTCGGTTGAACTGCCTTCGTCAACATGGACGAAAATTTTCATGCTTTTTGGTACGCATATAATATTTCTGTAGCGCCATTACGTATGAAATAGACTTTCCTCGAGGTGAAATATAACACATTAATTAATAATAAGTTGATAACACATTTGCCATACTCGACGAAACCACGAAACACATTAAAAACTGTTGGAAGTTGTAATCGTTGGTGAGTGGTGTCGAAAAAGGACGAGGAGTTCCGACGCCCAACGAATCAAATGCTAAATCTATTTTAATTTTATGATTGGTAGTAACTGACACATGCCAAATTCCACTTATGGAAAAGTTGGATATTTTCGTAAAGGTACGTCTCTAAGACATCCCGAAACAGACGTCTTTAAGACGTCCATTTTATGCCTCTGGACGTTCAGGCATTATATAGACATGAATTTGACGTCTTTAAGACGTCCAGTGCTGTGTGGGAAGAGAGAGAATGTTAATACATTTAAATTGCATGGGGGCAGAGGTGTTGCAGAATATTTCTTCAATCTCAAGAGAGAGAATTCCAGCATTCTCTAATCAAATTTGATTTCAGAATTGGCAAATTCTGTGATGATCGTGGAGAAATGTATTTATCATAATGGAATAATAATTTACAATTCAGTTCCTAATTACTTAAAAAAAATCAAATCCATAATGAAATTCAAAACCGAATTTAAATGTATACTCAAGCTCAACTGATAACAAATTTTCACTTACACCTCCACCCCCACCTCAAAACTATATAAGTAGTTGAAACTTTTCATATTTTCCTAACTTTATCTACTGATGAAATTGTGTAATTGTGATTATGGAAATTTATTAGTTTTTCCTTCTGTATATATTTGTATTACTAGATTATACGAGGATATATTGAAAAATTCTTTGCCTACTGTAGAACCAAACAAAATTTCAATGTCATAATATTTTATTACTCAACATATTCTCCTCTTAATTGGATACATTTATTACAGCGAACTTGAAACGTATCTAGACCTTTCAAAAAAATGTTTCTTCTTGCTTTGCAAACCAGACCTCCACAGCTTTTATTACCTCCTCGTTGGAAGAAAATTTACAGCCTTTCAAACTTTTTTTCAGTTGAGGAAAGAGATGATAGTCGGACGGAGCCAAACCTGGTGAATAAGGGGGGTGTCCTAGTAATTCAGACCCCTTAATCACGAATTTTTTGCATGACAACATGATATTTGTGTGCAGGGGCTTTCTCCTGCAAAAACAAAACACCTTTGGATAGCTTTCCGCGTCTTTTCTCTATGATTTTTTCCCGTAGAGTGGTCAGTAATGTCGAATAGTAATCTCCAGTAATTGTTCTACCCTTATCCAAAAAATCAATCATGATTACTCCATGGCAATCCAAAAAAACGGAGGCAAGAACTTTTCTAGCTGATTTTTGGACACGAAACTTTTTAGGTCTTGGAGAACCGGAGTATCGCCATTCCATCGATTGTTGCTTTGTTTCTGGATCGTAAAAATGTAGCCAAGTCTCATCCATAGTAACAATTCGGTTTAAGAAGTCTACATCGTTTTCAAATCGGGAACAGATCGAACGCGATGCTACTATCCTTGCACGCTTTAGGTCAACATTCAAACATTTGGGGATCCATTTTGCAGCAATTTTTCCAAATTGACGTGAACTATATGATGAACGCGTTCGTATGAAATATTCAGTGCTTCAGGGGGTCTATTCTCGAGTTCATGCGATAACGTTTTCAAACGTTTGAAACGTCATAGAGCGATACAAACACAGCGCGATGGAAAGAAAAACAACATTGAATTCGTATACGTTGAAACTCGAGAATAGACCCCCTATTCTTGAGTTTCAACGTATACGAATTCAATGTTGTATCTCTTTCCAACGCGAGGTGTTTATATCGCTGTATGTTACTTCAAACGTTTGAAAATGATTTCGCATGAACTCGAGAATAGACCCCATCCGTTTTAGCTCAATTCGACGGTCTGTTAAAATCTTGTCATTAACTGCATCGATATTTTCGGGGACTGACACAGAAACTGGCCTTCGCGATTGGTCATCATCTTCAATGGAAAATTTACCTCTTTTGAATTTTGCAGTCCAATTTATCACGGTCGCATACGAAGGACATTGATCACCAATGGTATTAGGCATATCTTCGTAAATCTGCTCACCTCTTAACCCTTTTAAATACAGGTAGTTTGCTACCTCGCTCTTGGAAAAATTCCTAGAAAGAGGTAACAGGGGTTTATATTGACTTATATTTGCACGGCTAATTGGGGTGGGTTAATTAAACGCATAAAAATTAGAAATAGGGTTTATTAGTGATCGATGAGCAACGGCTGGTAACAGTCAACTGGTCGTTGCACTGTGAGGTCGCCTTTAGCGGATAATTTCGAAATATTGAAGTTCGTAATATGTCAAAGAAACTAACTGTCAGACGGTGACAGATAAAATGAATCAACTAATAAAGACTAATAAACTATTACGGATTGTGATATTTACAAACCAGTAATACTAGACCATCTATGATTCACTGTAGGGTTATACAAAAGGGTTATCCGTGGCCCCCTGGTATGATCATACTAGAGTTTACATAAAAGGAATAAACTAATAAACTCCCTAGAAGGTGAGCTTCGCATGCACAATTGATCTATTTGGATTGCAATATATTCAATCGGTTTGACTTGTGAAAGAATATACGGCCTAGACAAAATTGGTGAAAGGGCTTATCTGAGTTCACTGTCAATAATCGTCTCTTTGGTGTTCTTTCGACTGATTCTTTCCTTGGGTGGTAAAGTCACTTAAGGTTGAATGAGCTTCCTGCTCTTCGTGCGGGGTGTGAATTTGAGAAGTTGATGAAGCTCTCTTATCCTGACTTCGTTAACCCGTAGGGTGTAGGGTAGACGGTAAAAGAATGAAACTATCTAAAAGAAAGAAGGCCTGAAATGGGGTTGTGTGTCAGACTTAAGGTAACTTGGTTCAAAGATTTATCGGGTTGATAATGATAATTAATAAGACCTCAGGACCTACACTGGATGATGGATGGCCTTAACGTGGAGTAACTTGAAGTGAACAAAGATCCACAATTGTGCAGACCAAACAAGGTCTATGGTTTCTTCAAGTTTTCTGAATTTCAGCTAGAAAATATCCGCATGGTGCGATTTGAGCCAACAAATGGACCTCAGTTAATATATCTAGCTGAATATTCGTGACGAAAAGGGAGATTTCAGATCTAATTTATTTTGTCCAAAATGTAACTTTTTGAAACATCATTTATTGAACCTGTACCCATAGTGATTACATACACAGGATGATTAAAAAATTATGATTTTCATGTTCCTTTTTCTCAGTCTTTCCTCTGAACCGTAACAACTTGATGATGGCTCGATACTCCAATTTTTCGATTTTCACAATTTCGGTGGACATATTTTTTTTTTTTATTTATTGCGTAACTCTGGTTTACTTTTTTGACATCAAACTTTACACTGACACTTCTAAGAAGTTATTGTTCGTTGCTCTGGTAACGCAATATTTTGTTTATGCAGGGAACTGGTCTAGGCTAACTAGATATCAATACATTCTCGTAGTCCCTAGTCATAAACATGTAATGTTTCTTGGGACAATAAAGTTTTTATTACTACAAAAAAAAATACTAAGAGACATTTTTGTATTGTTGTATTTTTCTGACTTGAGTTTCTTCAATTGTTTAAATTGAAAGCTCCAATAAATCTATCAATCTACTTTCTCAGTAGGGTAATGCTGTGGTTGATAATTGGCTGTAAATAAAACATCAATATTGTGGGTATTTGCAAGATTCTTGAAAGGCTCACTTTTCTACTGAACACGATGATTTTCTTTGGGGCATAAACATAACTGTTCATCCATAATTTCAATGGAAAGAGTAATACAAACTTACTGAAATCATTACAGGCAGCTGAAATATATGCAAAGGCCCCATAAGATCTGCGCTAAGGAAAAGCCTCAGTTTATCGACAGTAGGGGTTTAACTCAACTTGTATCCAGATAGATACTGGATCATCGTGGTACATCTTGAGAATTCCGAAGCGTCTCTGCTTGGGGACAACTAACCTCCACTGTTCAGATTGACTTGATAATTCAGGGTATTGTAAACGAACCAATCTGGAGAGTCCATCTTCATCATTTATGCTGAAAGAAGGATAGCGTGTTTCCCTTATCTATCAATCACAAAGTTTTTGATTTCAAAAAGTTGTTTCGATGATACGATTCTAAACGGATTTTGTTCCATGTAAGTAGAACCGTTCAAAAGTTAACAGGGGGACTAGAAAAAGCAGCACTGTATGAATTCATCTCTTCTAGCGAGACGATTGACATCTCATTTCTTTTTTAAGAACTAATTTTCAATAGTGCAGGGAAAAACAGCTGAAAACACTAAGTAAAATTGTATACAACTGATTATATATGACTACATAAAAGTTATAAGAAAACCAAATTTTGCCAGAACTAGAGATAAAAACAATTAATTAACACTCCACTACTTGACAACATAATAAAGAGTACAGAGAAATAGAAAATATATTCAGTTACCCAATTATGATACAGAATAACTATCAAAATTACTATTCTCAATCCCCATCCCCGTATATTCTTCAATTTTGTTTTAACGCTACATTGCAGATTTTGGAAATATTTCAGCTGATTCAATTATTGACAAGCCTGAATTTGAATGAAATGCCTCTCAAAAACTCCTACATAAGAAACCATATCGGAAATGCAAATACATTTATCTCGTTCATCTCAAAACCTCGTAAATAAAAGCTGAAAATAAACAGGCTACCGCAACTGACGTTTCAGACACGACAAAACTCCATTCGTGGATCGGTTTTTGTCATCCCCTCGCCATATTTCACGAGCACAACCAAAAATTAATTGTTTCCTTTTTTATTGCGTTTATGGCAATTCGTCACGATAAGGTATCGATATTAAGTTTTGGGGTAGATGAACGAGATTATTCAGAAAATATTTGGCTCTAGCACCCTACTGCGCTAGATAGTAGAAGTGATGAATAAGGGCTTTTTCACCAAGCATTATCACAGAGGTCTTTTATCCAAAACATCATCGCTATCCAAAATACAATGAAGTAGAAGGGCCACTCCATCACAAATCACCAATTGAGAGGGTTTTCTTGGAGAAAAGTGACTATGAAAAGTTATACAGTGAGATTAAACAACTTTGCACCTTACATGAAAATTCTTCATTATCCATTTGTCAGAAAATTTAAGTCCTGATAAAAATTAATGATGAATCGGTCACAAATGAAGACTCTAAGGAAAGAACGTGCTAAGTCACTTTGGCAATAATTCACAGGAGAGCATTCTTTAGGTTCGGACACTCACGTTTCTTGCCTGAATACGGGTTACACACGTATTAATATCTCCTGACCAGACAGGTTCTTCCCAAGTACAAATATGCCATGTGATTGCATAGTCCGGCAGCCAAAAGCTGACGTGGAAATCCCGATTTGAGGCAAAATGTAACTCAACACGTTCTTTCCCTGTGGCCTACAAATGATTTCAAACAAGATGAATAAGGAAAATTGTCACTTATAGTATCACAAGAGCTAAAATTATTTCTGGATATTTTTTTGAGGGCACGAATCCTCCCCGAATCCCCCCCGAGTCGCGTAGCGACGAGGGATAATTTTCTTAAAATATTCGTTCCCGATTGAAAATTTCTAGGAATAATTTAAGCTTGCTTGGTATTCTGTTCAAACCATAATTTGAAAAAAAAATTATTAATCCAATCTGACATTTTAAATTAATTTCACTGCTTGTCAAGTCCACCATGTTTCGTTAAATAAAAAATATTACCAACTTCAGTTACACCAAATGCTAAAACTCAGATGGGTATTAGATCAGTCTATCGCCCTTTCATAATTTTAGGTTACTAAAGGTGGTAGAAATGTATTTTTTGTTAAAGTAATCCATAACACTTCTAATGTAAAAAATATAATATCAACATGGTTTGTTGCAGTAGGTGGCCGTGATATAGGCGGCCATGCTTTTGACAGATGTGGTTTACATTGGTAAATTACAGTGAGTTACTGTGTAGTAAACCAGCAAACAAAGAAAAACATTTCTTGTAAGCATTTGCGTTAAACAATTTGAGAAAAATGAAATGCTTTGAAAAGTACAATTTATGTAAATACTGCAAAAAGTTGAGTCAAGTGCAAATATGTCATCCAAAATTAAAATATTTAACGAATTTAATGGCAAATTGCGACCAGGAAGCGTTAGAGTCGAATGGTTTGTTTACGAAAATCATTATGAAGAGAGGAGGTGTCCGAAGAATATCGAAAACATCGTAGCTTTGTAATTAAAATGTATCAAAACTAATTATTATGTGAACAAAAAAAAACATTCAGTAAGAAATGGTCTGTTATTGTAAACGTCAGAAAATTTCCAGTATAATTCTGTGTTGGGTATCCCACGAGAAAGAAATTTCCACTAAAATACCTCCGTTGCCATGGTGATCTGTCAAAATAACGTATTTTGATTGGTTCAAAATTACAGGTGTGGAATTTTCTGAATTATTGACTGTTACATTCTGATTCTTGCAAGAATCTGATTACTGAACGATATCAGCTGGATATAAATTTATATTATCTCTGATATTGATATTCATATTCTTTCTCAATTTTGTATTTCAGCTTCACGTACTTGTATTTTCATTTCAATTGATTTAGTTTGTTGTGAATATTTCTGTTGTGCCACTTCTAGTTCTGATATTTTCGTTCTAGTTATTGTTTTTTCTTTTCGTGTGCAACTTTTATCTTTTTTTATCGATAATTGATGTAGCAGTAACTTTATAATGTTTGGAATAATTTTTAAGACTTTTTCTGATACTTTCGATGATATTCTGTTCGCAACTTTTGTTTCTGTTGTGTTTTCCGTTATTCTACAATTATTTTTGAATGAATTCATGCCCGGTTCGGAAGACATCCCAGAACCTAGTAGCCATTCAAAATCAAGATTACATTTTTTTTGACACATCTTTGAATCTGAACTTTCATCCTTTTGAAACTTTTTGGTTTTCTTGTTGGTTGTTTTTATCTGCATGGCATGTTCAATAGTTCAAAGGACCACTGTAAACAATTTTTTCTTCTTCCGTCGACTATCTGACCATATAAAAGATAATGTGAATTTTATTTCAGAATAACTGCTTTGATTGACGACTTGTTTGTTTTGTCGAAATTCAAGTTCACTGATTATCTTTCAAAGTTCAATCTACAAACATCCTACACAACCAACGGAAATTTAGGAAACATATTATTTAATTGAAAATAGAGTATATTTCGTTTTAATTCCGAGAGTTCCAACCTTTGACAGCTGTTTCGTGCTCACGCATTCATCAGAAAGGATTTATGGAGCTCTCGAAATCAAAACGAATCCACTCAAGAATTAGTACCGTGAAGGCAAGACAGATATAACAGAAAGTTAATTATGACATCTATAGTCACTAGTTGAAACTTAATTTGACACGAACCAAGAAATCCAAAAGTAGAGGTTTGTCTACAAATTGACAGGTAGCCAACAATTCTTTGTTCGGACAACCCAAGGTTCAATCAAGTTTCTAGTACGTTATGAGGAACGCAAGCAGAATCTAAGTGAAAATATATTGTTTAATGCCAAACCTCAATTAGACAAAATGAAGAGATCTGGTATATATCGACTAGAATGTGGTGAATGCCCCGCCATATACAGGTCAAACTGGTAGAAATTTGGATATAAGGTAACATGAACATGTCATTTCGGATAAAAAATCATTAATGTATGATCTTCTTCAAAATAGATGAAGATAATTTTAAAATTCTCCACATGTGCGAAAAAGGGAAAATGATGAATTTGTTGGAATCTATGGAAATAAATAAGTCAAAGAAAAATTCCAATTCTGTTATCCGAACAACTCGATTTAACAGTAGCCCTCTCCTTGACCTATAACCCAAGTCCCAAAACCTGCATTTATCAAATCATTTATATATTTTTACTGAATATCAACACGGCTTCCGGAAAGGAAAATCTACTCAAACAGCTGCTTGTAGTTTGATTGAATTTATTTATACTGCCTCGGACAGTGGTAAACAAGTGGGGACTCTTTTTTGACCTGTCACGAGCTTTTGATTCCATAAATCTTAATTTTATTAACAGTAAATTATATAACATTGGGTTCAGGGGAACTTTTCTAGATTGGATTGACGATTATCTGAGGGGCAGAGAGATGCTGGTGAGGGTGGAACACTGTTTTTCAGAGAAGAAAAAGTCTAGCATTGGTGTTCCACAGGGTTCAGTGCTGGGGCCGCTGATATTTTTATTATTTATTAACGACATGCCTCAGCATATCAATGCCAAACTTTTGGCTATTTTTGCAGATGACACTTCCTTAGCGGTCACAGCATGTACATACGAGGAATTGATTGAATCAACCAAACAAATTGTAGTTTGATTGAATTTATTTATACTGCCTCGGACAGTGGTAAACAAGTGGCGGGACTCTTTTTTGACCTGTCACGAGCATTTGATTCCATAAATCTTAATTTTATTAACAGTAAATTATATAACATTGGGTTCAGGGGAACTTTTCTAGATTGGATTGACGATTATCTGAGGGGCAGAGAGATGCTGGTGAGGGTGGAACACTGTTTTTCAGAGAAGAAAAAGTCTAGCATTGGTGTTCCACAGGGTTCAGTGCTGGGGCCGCTGATATTTTTATTATTTATTAACGACATGCCTCAGCATATCAATGCCAAACTTTTGGCTATTTTTGCAGATGACACTTCCTTAGCGGTCACAGCATGTACATACGAGGAATTGATTGAATCAACCAAACAAATTGTAGTTTGATTGAATTTATTTATACTGCCTCGGACAGTGGTAAACAAGTGGCGGGACTCTTTTTTGACCTGTCACGAGCATTTGATTCCATAAATCTTAATTTTATTAACAGTAAATTATATAACATTGGGTTCAGGGGAACTTTTCTAGATTGGATTGACGATTATCTGAGGGGCAGAGAGATGCTGGTGAGGGTGGAACACTGTTTTTCAGAGAAGAAAAAGTCTAGCATTGGTGTTCCACAGGGTTCAGTGCTGGGGCCGCTGATATTTTTATTATTTATTAACGACATGCCTCAGCATATCAATGCCAAACTTTTGGCTATTTTTGCAGATGACACTTCCTTAGCGGTCACAGCATGTACATACGAGGAATTGATTGAATCAACCAAACAAATTGTAGTTTGATTGAATTTATTTATACTGCCTCGGACAGTGGTAAACAAGTGGCGGGACTCTTTTTTGACCTGTCACGAGCATTTGATTCCATAAATCTTAATTTTATTAACAGTAAATTATATAACATTGGGTTCAGGGGAACTTTTCTAGATTGGATTGACGATTATCTGAGGGGCAGAGAGATGCTGGTGAGGGTGGAACACTGTTTTTCAGAGAAGAAAAAGTCTAGCATTGGTGTTCCACAGGGTTCAGTGCTGGGGCCGCTGATATTTTTATTATTTATTAACGACATGCCTCAGCATATCAATGCCAAACTTTTGGCTATTTTTGCAGATGACACTTCCTTAGCGGTCACAGCATGTACATACGAGGAATTGATTGAATCAACCAAACAAATTGTAGTTTGATTGAATTTATTTATACTGCCTCGGACAGTGGTAAACAAGTGGCGGGACTCTTTTTTGACCTGTCACGAGCATTTGATTCCATAAATCTTAATTTTATTAACAGTAAATTATATAACATTGGGTTCAGGGGAACTTTTCTAGATTGGATTGACGATTATCTGAGGGGCAGAGAGATGCAGGTGAGGGTGGAACACTGTTTTTCAGAGAAGAAAAAGTCTAGCATTGGTGTTCCACAGGGTTCAGTGCTGGGGCCGCTGATATTTTTATTATTTATTAACGACATGCCTCAGCATATCAATGCCAAACTTTTGGCTACTTTTGCAGATGACACTTCCTTAGCGGTCACAGCATGTACATACGAGGAATTGATTGAATCAACCAAACAAATAATGATATGTTTCAACAGTTGGTTTGCGCAAAATGGTCTAATGGCGAATATCCCTAAAACTGACTGCATATATTTCACTCCCCACACAAATACAAAAGTACTACAGTTTTACTTGAATGGAGCAACTGTCAAATCAACGGAATGTAGCAAATTTCTAGGTATATATGTCGATCAGTCCCTTCGATGGACAGACCATATTGATATACTGAGTAAGAAACTGAACAAAGCTAGATTCGCAATAATGCGTTTGAGATCCTCTCTGCCAGTGGAGTCATTGCTGACAGTTTATTATTCACTTGTTTATAGTCATATGTCGTATAATGTTATCCTCTGGGGAAACTCTGTCAATAATCATAGAATTTTCGTAACGCAAAAAAGAATAATTCGCACCATGTTCAACTTGCCTCCAAATGAATCTTGTAAGCATCAATTTGTCGCCTACGGAATATTAATATTTCCATGTCTATTTGTATTGAAGTGCTTGATGTATGTTAAAGACAACATTAGAAAACTCAAAACAAACTCTCACTACCATGACTATCCCACTAGAAACAGAAACCTTTTAAGCATTCCATCACATAGGACTGCTAAATTTGAAGGGTGCCCTACTTCTCAAGGAATGATATTTTACAATCATTTGCCTGAAAGCATTCAGCAGCTTGACGTGAATTCATTCAAGAATAAAGTTAAGTCTTTACTAACGTCCAAATGCTACTACAGCATTGGAGATTTTATGACAGATTGGGAACTAAGTTAAAGCTAGCATACCACATCTTAGTAAATTGTGTTTTTTATTTTATTTTATTATTTGTTGTTACTGTCGTACCTATTTATTGACCTGGTCCTATACATCAATTGTCTGAAAGGATTAATAAAGATTATTATTATTATTATTATGTTCATTTATCATTGGTATTGATTCTTACAATCGATATACCGCTACTAATTAAGGTGTGTATATCCTAGGTAGAGGCAATGTAGGTATAAAAACTCAGATTTGGATGTAATCTAGTAATTTTTGAAAATGGAGTAATGACCGAAACTAGCCAACAAATATAAAATTATCGTGGAAAATAGACAAAAAGTGTTTTATTGTGTTTCCTCAGTGATTTCAGAATAACTATCAAATTGACAAAGCATTGTTTTAACACCAAAGAAAAAAGTAGCATGACGAAATAACACCATAGACATGCTAGCAGAAATGGTCCATATCTTGGAATTATGAGTTGTGTAGGAAGCACTGCAGTAGCTTCAGTAACGCTTGTACGGGAAGATCAGCCCTTTTATGAAGCTGGATATCTTCTTCATCTTGAGGATTTTGAGGGATTCTTCTATGAGGATTTTGGTATAAAGGCTCTCCAAAGCTGACGAAATAATAATAATAATAATCTTTATTAATTCTAAAGAAAAATACATTCTTATAGCAAGAAATTTGCGCTAAAAAATGTCAATCTTATAAGATAACAATATTTAAAGAGAGAAAAAGCAAGATCGTAGAGAAAAAAAATAAGAAATCAACAGTCGAATAAAAAAAATATTCAGTTCGACGGAACGTAGCAGTTATAACGAAGGCTTTTAAATATCTTACTTTAAAACAAATAATAGGCTCACAATACAAAAAAAAGGATACTCGTTGATAGCAAAAGATCATACTTCCGGATATTAATGGAAAATTTCACAATTGTACTTGGAAATTGATCTGAAATGATACTCTCATTTATAGTGTTATCAATTTCGAGAGGGGAGTTATTAAACCAGGTCAGATGAATAACACTATTTGAAAGAAAAATATTTTTCATGAATACACATAAGCTTACACTTGTCCGACAGTAGGATTTTTCGCGAAGAGCACAAGTCACTAAATTACCGCCAGGCAGTGGGTACCTACGCTGGTCATTCAATATCACTGAATTGAAACGGTTCACAAGTGAACAGTACATCAAAATCAAAATAATTTTTTTTTAAATGTCTGAAGATTTTTATATGCCTGCATTGGGCGGTGATTGGTTGCTATTTCCCAGCAGACTTGGATGTTTTTATTCCTGGGTCGCGTTTTGGGGAGTCATCTTCGCGGGATATTTTGGCAGTAATATCCGGTGTAGTAATTATTTTCGGAATATTTCTTATACTTTTTATTTATGGAAATGCACCTATCGGTTCAATGGTGATGGCCTAAGTAATATACACTGCCCGCCAGTCGCGATGGAACAACCCATTTTTACGGTAAATCATGTTAATCAATCCTGAAAAATCCGAATTTATCTCACTTTTCATGGAAGCACCCTCGTAACTTCCGTAATTATCAAGATAGAATGATGAAATTCTCAGGACTGAAGAAATAGACCGTCAGATAACGACAGATTTTGCTGACTCATTTTCTCTCTTCTGGGCTTTTAACCACAGGAAATTATGTCAGTGTTGAGCCCAAAAATTGAAAATTTAGCGATCGGACGTGTGCTAGGCATATAGAAAATTCATTTTCCTTTTGTAGAAAAAAATTGATTTTCTTTTTATTTTCTCGTTTATGGCATTTTAACACATGAATAGGTATAGCAATTTAATAGTGAAGAACCAAAGCCATAAGATTTGCACGTGCTTAAAGGGTTGAAATAGGGGCGCGAACTTGTAAAAAAATAGTTGGTTGTTGACGCATTTTCTCGCTTATGGCAATCAACAGAATGAAATTTAATACCGTTAGGAACCCGAAAAAATTTCCCATAAACCGGTCAGCTGTTGAAGTATATTTTCCAGGCGGAAAATTTTGTGAAAATTTTATTCGCTTTCCGGCAAACTTTCTCGTGAACGAAATAATGTGCAATAGAAAGTTATTAATATGTAATTATAAGTCTGTCATATAAAAAGCCATAAGTCTAGTTCGTGTTTATCATACTATATGAAACTGGAAAACTTGCAGAAAAACACAGGAAATTTTGTTCATTTTCTCGTTTATGGGAATTGGCCTGTAGGAAGAAAAACTGATTTCAAGACTAGAAAAAAAAAGCCATAAGTCGGAACATGATTACGATGTTTTATACAGTGAGGTCCTGAAGTAACGGATACATTAATTATCTACGTCATTATTTTTTAAGAAAAATGTCAAGTTATGTTTTCAAAAAGACACTCTGTGACATAAAAAAAATCACCCTCCTGCACCCCCCTCAAGGTGACAGTCATTCACCCAATTTTTTTAATGGAGCAGGGGGTCAGTTGAGAACCCTTGAGATTCAACAATCCATTGAAGAACAGAATTTTTTGGGGTTTCAAATATTTTCAAAAATTCCAAGGAACCTATGTTATGGGTAGTTTTTAGAGAAACCGAGAATGGTAATCTAGAAGATCAGCCCATCTTAGGTTACTACGGTACTTGTAAGTCCAGTGCTAGGACCTGAGAGACTTGTGCACACATATCCAGTGTGACATGGTTCCTAGGATACGCAGGAACCAACAAAATATTACATTTCCTTCTATTCACCATTTGAATTGTACCGACGACACTGCAAATCGATTTCAACCTAAGGTCCAGAACTGCTTCTAATCTGGAAATGAGTTCGATTTTTCATTTAGACATAGAAGCAATTTCTTATTCTGGAACTTTCACTTCTAAAAGGTGAACTAGGCCTGAAGGGTAGGCCACTATGAAAAAAAACGCGCCGAAAGCTCTGCCTCTAAGGTGGTGGGGAAACGAACTACTGTTTGTTATATTTCTGTGCACACTGGCTTGCTGAGTTTTTTTTTGTGAACTTTGATTCGCCACATCGTGTCGCATGGTCACAATAAACAGGTAATGGTCATAATCACATTATTTCAAAAATCTGATGTTCCGTATGACACAGCAAGCCAGTATGCGTGGGGGAATTACGCAGTTAAGATATTTAACTTATAGGGGTTGAGGAAAAATTGCTTGAATTATCTTTACAACCCCTTTCAGTTTGTCACAATAATGCCCATAACAATTTTCTTTCACTCTATAAAAAATTATTTAAAAAATTAAATTATTTGGTTCCAATATTACTATCATACTCCCGACTTTTTTTATGGCCTAAGAATGAAGTTTGCAATGCATATGCCAAATCCCATTGAGGAAGAAATGAGCAATTTTATCTTTATTAATTTCTCGCAGCAGAATTTTCAAATAATTGTATTTATTTATGCAGTGTGACCCATTTAAAATGGAACCACTCATATCAAATTTTAATTTTTCAACCGATTGGAATTTTTTTTTTCAATAGGTAGACATTCAAAAAGTCCATCAGGACACCAAATTTAATGAGTAATTATCCATTCTCTGGGCAAACTGTTCTCATTTTTAAAGGTTAAAAATGTGAAATAATTTTTTTAGAAGAAATCTCACCAATTCACTGGATTCGCGACATTTTTAAATAGTTCTTGTTAAAAGTTTGTTGAAACTCGTCCATCAATAAGAAAGTTATAAAAAATAAAAAAAATAAAATTTTAAAAATATGCCGGTTAATCAACCCACCAATTCAATTTCAGAACTCTTATCAAAATTTGAAATACACCAAGAAGTCTCGAAATATCACTGGTCAGAATTTCATCAACATCTATTCATAAATAAGAAAATTACAGGATAACAATAGATTTTGTTGAAATTCTGATCAGTGATATTTTGAAACTCCCTGAATCCAGTGGTGTATTCTGAATTTTGGATAAGAGTAGAAATTGAAATGGTGGGTTGATTAAACGGCATATTTTTTAAATTTCATTCTTCCATCAAATGTCACAATTCCAGTGGTGTAGTCTGATTTCTTCTCAAAAAATTGCTAATAAATTTTTCAGTTTTTTACCTCGAAAAAAAAAAGGATAGAATAGAAGAAAATGAAGATTTATTCATGAAATTTGGTGTCCCAGTGGACTTTTTGATTATCTACCTGATGAAAAAAAGCATTCCAATCGGTTGAAAAAAGTATGATTTATAAGGGTGCTTCCATTTTAAATGGGCCACACTGTATAAAACATCGATATCATGTTTCCGACTTATGGCTTTTTTTTTTCTGGTATTGAAATACTATTTTTTCTCACATGCCAATTCCCATCAACGAGAAAATGAAAAAAATTCCACAAATTTTCCTACAACTTTAAAACTTATGGCTCTTCTTGAGGTACATGCAAAGCTTATGGGAATTTTATTATGATATTTATCCATCAACAGAATCATATGGTTCAAATGCCATAAACGAGAAAGTTTGCCGGAAAACAAAAAAAAATTTCACAAAATTTTCCGTCCGGAAAATATACTTCAACAGCTGACCGGCTTATGGGAAATTTTTTTCGGGTTCCTAATGATATTAAATTTCATTCTGTTGATTGCCATAAGCGAGAAAATGCTTCAGCAACCAACTAGATCGTGCCCATATTTCAACCCTTTAAGCACGTGCAAACCTTATGGCTTTGGTTTTTCAGTATTAGATTGTTATACCTATTCATGTGTTAAAATGCCATAAACGAGAAAATGAAAAAAAAAAGGAAAATTAATTTTCTATATGCCTAGCACACGTCCGATCGCTGAATTTTCATTTTTTGGGCTCAACACTGACATAATTTCCAGTGGTTAAAATCCCAGAAGAGAGAAAATGAGTCAGCAAAATCTGTCGTTATCTGACGGTCTAAAAATCATGGCAATGCACCTACTGGTTCAATGGTGATGGCCTAAGTAATATACACTGCCCACCAGTCGCGATTGATCAACCGGCGACTATCGGGCAGTGTATATCACTTACGCCATCACCATTGAACCGGTAGGTGCATTTTCATAATTTCCTTCAGTCATGAGAGTTTCATCATTCTATCTTGACAATTACGGAAGTTACGGAGTGCTTCCATGAAATGTGAGACACATTGTATATTAATATATCAGGTAAAATAATTTTTGTCAGACCATGCACCTTCCGTGATTTTATTATTAAATTATTTCATTTAACTGTTACCAGGCTAGGACATTGAACATAGTACCAATATTGTTCTTATTTAAGATTCCTCATCTTCCAACATTTAAATAAAAAACGGATTTTTTCCTCTCCATAACTTGTATAAGGCTGAAGATGGATTCTACCTGAATACGAAACATGTATCTCCAATTTGAAAATTGTTATAATTAAAGTTGTGGAAATGATTTTGTGATACTTCTTCCCGATTCTTCTATACCACCCAACTTTGACCTGAAATTGACTCTTACCAGAGATTAGATAATCATATTTCGCAGAAATATTTCATAACGAACACAGAAATTTTCCCGTCACAAATCCTTATAGAGAAAACGGAAACTAACTATAGGTGCGGAATTTATTAGCCTCAATTGAATATCCATCCCAGTATGAATAATATTTGCTAGCATAATCCCCTCAGAAGTAACTCATTAAAGTACAGTGTTTACCAAGAACTTGTAAGTTCATTGTTTTCATGCGGTAGTAAAGGTAACACTAGTCTGAAAACTTGTTGCTGAACCTACATGTTTATTAATTAATAATAGTTCGGTTCCGGTTATTTTGTGTTTAGTTTGTCCGAAACTTCATGTCTGAGTTGCTCATCAAGAATTAAGGAGATGTATGGGATTTAAGAAAAGTAGGGGAAATGAAATATTGTTTTCGATGGGATGGATATTGTAATAGTAATAGATATGAGTTTTCGACAAATATTTTTAGTCTAACGATGGAGCAGGCGATATTTTGAAAGACCAGTGATGAAAAGTAGACCAGTCAATCTATGCGGATATACTCCACTCGCATAAGATGTTATTATGAACGACTTCGTAAGAAGTTGTATACTACGGTTTTTGAACAAAATCGGAAAATGCTAACAGGCTTTTCCCAGTCAACACAGAATTGTCTCAGAGGTGGTAGTGGTATTCACATACATGTTTCAGATCACATTACAGAACCAAAAAGGTACGTACATATAATGAAAAAAGCCATCGCGGGAATAAATTTGGACATTGATTTTCAACCGATGCTCGAGCTCATCGATTCAATGTATCATTACTGATTGCCTGATGTTCGAGTTACTATATCAATCCTTGAGAGGCATTAATTTCATCACCTGGATTTCAAAACGAAATACATTATATTAATGACCATTGTGTATGAGTCGATCATCATTTTCATCGTACCAATCCCATGAGTACATAAATATCAATCATGATATTAATGTTTTCTTTACATCGACCAACCAATCGCAGTCATTACATTGATGTATCCAGGACATTGATTCAATCACCTGAACATCATTTTTTACCCATGCCCACAATGTCTTTCTGAACATCATTCAATGAACCCACCGCATTCGATCAATGTTCGAAGACATTAATATGATAACAAAGAACATCATTCTAAAAGTATGCGATCCATAGTTGTCTTTTAAAATTGAACCCCCTTTTAACTTTTTGTTTTTGAAGATATGAAAGAAGATTAAATTGCTGAAATAACTTGAATATTAATTTCAAGGTTTTTTATAGTCTTTTAGATTTCTGAAATGGGCACTAACTTTGGTTTTTCAAATATAATACAATGTACTTACCTATCATATTTTTCGTCAGATCGATAGCACTTTTTTCTGGTTCCTTTGATATCAACAAGCTGCATATTTCGATTGAATATGTGATTTAGGTTTTATATTTTATACACAGGGTGTAATCTAACCTCTTGCACTTCCGTGAAAGACGGGTGTATGATGCCATGTTGAAACGAATTGCAGGTGACGAATTTTTCAACAAATTATAAAATTTGCACAATTTTTTTCGCAGTTTTCACACCTGCTGTTCGATATAACATGGTATTTTACACCCGTCCTTCACGGGAGTGCAAGAGGTTAGATTACACCCTGTATATGTAACTTATGTTTTGAATCAAACATGAATAGAAATTCCATCAGAAGTCGAAACTTGTGCGAGACAAGGATTAACGAAGTCTTACCTTTTTACGTGCAATTCCTAGCACTTCAGAAAAATTTCTGCAGTTGCCATGATTTGAACCATCGCCGACTGGCAGCCAAAGTGAAACATGTGGCTTAAACAACTCTGCTACACTTCTTCATGTCTTACCGATTGCAAAAACAAAGGGTTGAATTGATGACTTCTTTAAATTCAAGATGTCATCTTCTTTTTCTTGTGGCGCTTTTGCAATGTATAAGAACGATTGCTGTGAGTCTCTGATGGTGAATTTTGTCGTTTGAGATTTTCCAGTCAGGTCTTTTTTCACCACTTTGTTGGTTGGCACGAAATATCCGTGCAAAGCCCATAATACTGCCGCATCTCGACCATCTAGAAGTAAATATTACAAGTATTACGGTCGAGAATAAAAAATGAGAACGTTTTAGTAAATAATAATGTAGTGATCTTTACACTCGGTGCATACGAAAAATAGACCAGGTGTCCGCGGTTAACCCAAAATTGAAAAAATCACCGATATAATTTTTAGATTACACAAAAGCTTTCATTCATACGCCACAGAAAGTTAACAAAATAAAAATAAAACAGAGACAGTACTAACCTTACATAACAATCTTCTGAAAAAACACTTAGGTCACGCTAGGTACCACAAGAATCGACTCTAACACAATCAAATCTTCCGTCTGGCCGTTAGAGGCGGTGGTGCAGGGAAAAATGTATCAACCGAAAATCCTTTTGGCCAACATCTCAATGCTCTCACACATTAATAGAATGACCAAATACCTTAGGCGAAGGACGTAGTGTATTGTTATAACGAACTAGACATTGGTCGATGTTATCATGCATTGGCATGGGCATTATCACAATGCGCCGTAATGATCAAGTGTACGCAAGTATTGATCAAATTGTAGTCATTAATTTAATGTAATTTATATATAATAATAATATAATATAGATGACTTTTCTCATCAGTTCTGTGATATAACAACATGATCATAATGGACTAGAGTTCATTATGTCAACCAAATTATTGATTGTCCAGTAACTAAAATTCATTATTTTTGATCAATTTTTGGCATTGTAGTATTGAAAAATACGATGTAGGAATGAATACGTGGCCAATCACTAGAAGTGATTGATATTAGGCATATTATTTTTTTCTGTGCACCAGTGGATCGTAAAATGACTTCCATTATTATCGCATAAACGTCTATTTGGTGCCCCGTTGGTCAGTTCGAGACATCAAAATGTGATGCAAAATATTACTCGAAATTACCACAATGTGACATTCCATTTATACTTCGGAATCGAATGCACATTGGGACTCTTTTATGTAACAATGTGAAATTGAATGGACTGGTATTTATTTAAAAATGCGCTTCACTTTCTGAAGTTCTGAACGGTTTGGAACCTTTTTGTTGGAACCAATTTAATAGTAATGTTTGTGATTGTCTTAATACTTCAGGATTTCTTCGATCTCACTAGTTTTATTCAACTATCGAAAATATGTGTTAATTAAAAATTGTTGAAAAAGTCCATATCTCGAAGTGGAGTGGGAAATCAAACTTTTTGATAAACTTTAATAAACATTTGTGGAGATGACTTCGAGATTTATTCTTACATAAAAAAAATTATGTGTTAATTGTTCTGCTGACATTCATGCTTCACAAATATTCGCAATAAAGGGTGATATGTATAGTAATTTTTTCATATCTTCTATTAGTTGAAACTTTTGTTGATGCATTCACCGTATCGACGTTTTCATTTATGACTATACCTAACATTAGAACTAGAACCCTTTGATTAAATAGCTTCAATATTACAGATGTTCACAGACTCTCTGAAGAAATTCTGTATACGCTTGTCTTATTTCAGGAAAGTTTCCAAAATGTTTCTGTATTCAATCCAGCAGCGCTTTCCATTATCATTACTCCATTTTCCGTAATTACATTGTAAAATGGAATTGCCAAACCTACGAAACTTGTTAGGCATGAGTATCACGCGCAAACTTTGCTTACGTTTTCAATAAACTTAATGTTGAAACTTTAATTACAAAAGAAATATTGCCGAAAGTTTCTATTAACTTTGCCATTAACACGAGTGGATTTAGCGAATTGTAATTTGCGACAGTTTTATATATTCAATTAAATTAAAGTTGTTCGAGAGGTGTTGACATCGAAGCGCCCTATTTTCTCGAATCGGAAATAAAAAGAGTAGCACCCTTTCCTATATATTACTAAGAAATGTACCAATATTGGGAAGTTTCTCAACCGCTGCTCAGGCTCAGGTTCTAGTAATTTGAGTTAAACTGAAATATAACCAGGAAACTTAATTAAATAATAATAATAATAATAAAAATAAATTTCTTATTATTCGTGGTCATATACATGAAATAGGACATGTCAATGAGAAAATGTCGAAATATATCTCAGTGGTATTTATGTATAGGATAAGGTACAAAGTACAACGTGCATAGATATAAAAAAGGAACTAACAAACAGATAAAACATTTGCATACTGAAAGTCTGTGTTTAAATAGTTATTTACGTAATCATTTATGAAAAGACCCATATTGTTCGATGAGTGTAATATTTGCCAAAACGAGCGAAGCGAGTTTTGCAAATTACGCGAGTCGAACAAATAAGTTTTTTCATAATGTATTTCGTACAAAATTTTATCTAATGATATCATTTCATGAATATAATATAATGGTTTTCTCGTGATATGGGACATTGGCGTTGGCGCTTGTCAGAATAAATATTTAATAAGCAATGTCAAGCATGTCAGACTTATGTCAAACGTACCAGACTTATTTCAAAAATTAGTAGTTGTTCCGACGAAATAGCGTCTGATATAGAAGAATCGGCAAATAAGGCATTAAATGAATTGATACCTCAAAAATCAAAAGATAGATATGACGCAGCTTTCCAAAAGTTTCAAGAATTATGCCAAACGAAGAAAGTTACAGTTATAACTAGAAAAGTAATGTTGGCATATTTCGAAACTATAAAAGATATGAAAGCTTCGACGATGTGGACGACATATTCCATGTTGAAGAGTGAACTAAAAGTTAAGAAAGATGTTAATATCCAAACTAACACCACATTGATTGCATTACTGAAAAGGGGGTTATCATGGGTTATCATGCAAAAAAATCAAAAGTGTTCAGTAGGGAACAATTCGAAACTTTCATAAAAGAAGCTGATGACAAACATTTTTTATTTGCGAAGGTATTTGCTTGAGCCAGCTTCGAAAAGATTGATTAGAGAAGAAACGAAAGAGATCAGAACAGAAAAAGTTATAGCAGAATTAGGAGAAACATCGGGTTCTGCTTTGAATTTTGTTAATTGTTTCTTGTTCTATCATTACACAACTAGTTGCGTAATGAATATTACACAACTCTTATTCACTTGTCTCAAGTGACAGTTTTGAAGAAACTGACGTTTCAAAATTCACAAACGTCATGTAATACCTGACTTTTCGAAACTGAATTAGATAAAAATAAAAAGTAAACTCCCAGTTCACTCATAGCTAAGATTAGCAGTGGTGGAGTAAAAACTATGCAATGCCAAAAATTCTCTAACTTTCCTTTTGAATAGGTAGTACGATTGTATATTTTTCAGCTCCGATGGTAGATGATTGTATAATTTTGTTCCTGCCAGTGAAGGAGTCTTCATATAAGCTAGTCGAATGTTTCTGGATTTTTATACTATTACCATGCCTTGTTGGGTAACGGTGGTTATCGCCACTTCTGGGTAAAAACCTCATATTTTGTTTAATGTAGCACACACAGCTATGAATATATATACAATGCGACGCTAAATTATGGAACAAATTTATTATTTCTGAATATAAAGATAAATCGGAAAAATCCTCGGACAGGTCGATTTTCTTTTCTGATGGGCCAATTTTTGAACCTCGCCCAAAATATATAGGGTTATCCGCATTTGAGGATAAGCGACTTTGGTGATATTTTTAAATAGGACACCCAGTATATTTGTCCATACTTGGTTAGGAATCGTCATTACAAATCCAGTGATACCAAGTTTGATGAAATTATGTCAAACGGCTGCGGAGATATGGCCAAAAAACTTCTCCATTTACCCAATGAGTGCGACAGAGACTTTTAACCTTCTGAATCGTGTGGAGTCTCGCAGTCATACTCATTAGACATACGAGAAAGTTTTTTGGCCACACGATTCAGAAGGTTAAAAGTCTCTGTCGCACTCATTGGGTATATGGGGAAGTTTTTTGGCCATATCTCCGCAGCCGTTTGACATAATCCCATCAAACTTGATATCACTGGATTCGTAATGACGATCCCTAACCAAATTTGGAAAAATTATACTGGTTGTCCAATTTAAAAATATCACCAAAGTCATTTTTACTCAATTGCGGATAACCCTATATATTTTGTGTGGGGTTCAAAACTTGGCCCATCGGAAAAGAAAATCGACCTGTCCGAGGATTTTTCCGAAATATCTTTATATTCAGAAATAATGATTTTGTTCCATGATTTAGCGTCGCACTGTATACATACAGGCAAAAAAAAGTCAATAATGAATCTCCACAATTTTGATCTCAACCTTAAAGGTTATGCATCAGGTGGAACTATCTGTCAGTTGAGCGGTATTATTTAGAGTAGGTAGTACACATTTCGAACCTAAATAGGTTCATCTTCGACTAATTTATATTCTACAATTCTTCCTTTATTGTAGAAATTAAATTAGCTGAAGATGAACCTATTTAGGTTCGAAACATGTAGGTACTACCTACTCTAAATAATACCGCTCAACTGACAGATAGTTGTCGCTGTTCCACCTGATGCATAACTTTTAAGGTTGAGATTAAAATTCTGGAGATGACTTTGAGTTTTTCTGCATCGTAAATCCACACCACTCCACTTCGAGATACAATGGACTTCTACCACAGGTCAATAGTGAATATTGCTTGAAGTATGATTATCAAGAGTCCGTTCATTTCAAATTGAATATAAGTCAAATTACTCTTTTCTGAGCTACGAATACTCTGTTTCAGTGGCTCCTCCCCATAATATAATATTATACTTGATATGTGAAGGAATAATAGCATAGTAAACAACTGAAACAGTGTGAAATACCCACTCGATCATTTACTATTCACATGTTCAATTTGATATTTCCAGCATAGAGCTTCATCTAGGTGTATACCTAAGAACTTGGTTCGGTCTGAATGCTCAAAAGTGGTTTCGTTTACATCAACTTTCATTGAAAAGATATTTTTATTTTTTTAGAAAAACTGCAACAAGACTGTTTTCCCGGCATTCACTGTCAGTTTGTTACGTTTACACGATGTAGTGAATAGGTGTGCCACATCATTTAACCTAAACTGGAGTTCTGTAGGGTTTTCGGCCTCCTCTGCAATAGAGGTATCATCAGCAAATAAGACTATGCAATTTGACTTGATATAGAATGGCATGTCGTTTACAAACAGAAGAAAGATCAAAGGCCCTAATACTGAACTCCAACGGCAATTTCATTAACGTCAGAGACAACCTTTATAATGGTTCAAAATCAAATTTTGACATGTGTTAGCAGATCAGATTATTCTGTTACCTTATATTGTGTGAATCCTGAAAACATGCTCACGATTCTACATTCTATTTTAATGAACATTCGACTATAGTAACCTTGGTAATGTTGGCTCCCGGCCGACCAGCTCCAAGAGGCCACATTCGAATAATTCCAGCACGGCCACACGAAGAGCAAGCCGTAAATCAGTTTTCTCTTTTTATTTTCTAGTGAATTTGATTGCTTGACTTTTGACGAAACTGAACTCTTTTACAAGTCTGTAGAATCTACAAATAAAAATTGATTCACAAAGTTTAAGCTGTGAGCATTCACAGTGCTGAAAAAAAAAGAAAGAGTCATCCGAAAACGACAGGCAGTTATTGAAAGTTTTAACTATCGTTGATCAAAAAATGACTTTTTGTCTGCCCTCCAATCAATGAGATAGTTTGGTACAAAATTTTTGACTATTTTTCTATATCAATTTTTCCTTCGAGAGCTGCTAACGTCCACCAGCAACCGTTCAGAGTTTTGAATTGGATTATTCTCAAGGCCTACATGAGATTTTGTTGGTGTCTGATCAATCAGAATGTTTCAGCTCCGAGTATTGCAAATAGCAATGTGGTCCAAACTTCGTGATACTTTTACCAAATATGTCGATGATTTGGAGTTCATACAAAAATAACTTCTTGCCGACTCCAATCAAAAAAAAAAGTTCCAGCTCCAAGTTTGATTTAAAATCTCAATATAATTAATATAAATGATAATAAATCATTCTCAAATTAATAACTTATGCGTTAATGAATAAATAATTAAAACTAAAATCATGTCAAATCTGAAAATATTTTTACCAAGATGTTCGATTATTTGCAATTCGAAGAAAAGGCAGGCTTTCACAGGCAATCGCTTTGGGATATGGATAAGATATAGTTGTTGACAAAAAAATGACATTTTTGCCTGACTTCATTCAAATCAAAAGTACATGTGAAATATCGAGGGTTTCTGACAATTTTGTAGGTATAACTGGCGATGATTTTGGGATGTGAATCAAATAATTTCCTAATTATCAAAAATTAATTTTTGCTTGAACCAATGAATTTGCAGCCCAAGTCATAGACAGCTTCGATCGGCAATTGTTTCGGAATATAAAAAACATAACTTTTGATAAAATGATTTAGGCCAATAAACAGAGCAATTTTTCTCATAAAAGTTCAACTTAAATTGGTACAACCCCCCCAAAATCGTAAAAACTTTTTTCTAGAAGATATTTTCTTGACATTTCAGCTCTGGGCAATAAATATGAGTGAAAATCGGTATTAATAATGGGAGCGAATTATTTTCAACAATTAAACCTCCTCCCGGGGCATCAACCCCTTCCCGAAATCGTGTTTTTTGGGTATTTTCTATGAATATGTAAAACTGTCAGTCCTGAGTAATGAAACTGAGCGAAAATTTGTAAAAATGATAGGTATAAATTATTAGAAACGATTTTCCCGCCCCCGCATTCGGAGCATATCCCCCGCATCGCGAAAACATTGGGGTGAGAGGGAAGGGGAAGAATACTTGAAAAACTCTCAAACTACTACTCTTGGATATAAATGTGGGTAAATAATCGTTGAGAACTGTCGTTATTGAGATTTAGAAGTATTGTTATGAAAATTGTTCGCAAATTCGAGAGAAGATCAACTTATTGTATAAATCAAACGCGTACCGGAGGTAACGAAATATGAAAGTGTTTTTCAATGATATCGAGAAAGGGTGTGGAGAAATGAATCCACAATTAATCACCACCAAGAAATGTATAGGAAAATATATTTATTCACTCATACAACTCATCATCTACTTCATCTTCAGTCACCTCGTCTTCATCTTCACAATCCGGAACAATCACTGCCAAGTTTCTACACATATCTGTGGTACATTTATTACAAACATTGGTTCATTTTAGACCACTCTTTTCGCACGTGCACGAGTCACTGATGCAGCCGGTCGTGCAGTTATAAAAAAACATTTTTAAATTGAATTCGGTGCTTTTCTTGTCATTTCAATTGGTTTCAAAGTGGTACTCTTTTCCCAGCCCCAATTTTCAGGATGTATCTCATATGACAACCATGTTATATTCAACATATATTTTGTAGGTAAATTTTTGAATGAGCCTGACCCTGGAGGTGCTAATTTTTCTCAGAAGTGTTCTACAATTAAAAAAAATTATCGGCGGAGCAATTTAAGTTGGGGTTGATAGCCCTGTTGATTGGCCTAATTGCATTTTGTCAGACTCTGCTTAAAGAAAAATTGACAGGTTCAAGCATGAGAAATAAAGTTCATTTGTAATATAAAAATTTTATCCCAAGTTAGTTGTTTATATCCATAGAAGACTTGACAGGCATCAACCGGCCACTGAACAAAATAATGAACAACTTGGCGGAAATATTTCGATATTTCCCCTGAACTTAACTTCACATAATTTGAGCCGACACTTTTCTTTGATTAGAGTAGGACAAAATGTAATTTTTGCATTAACAGTCATCTGACTCATATCTTAAAACAATTACCGGTCGAAGCCATCCACTTCTTTGGGTTGCAACACTTCAAAAACTTGGTGCTGGCACTTTTTCTTTTATTGTAGTCTGGCAAAAAGTCATTTCTGTATTAACTGAAAGATTGTGTCTCTACCTACTATCCGCATACAAAATGTTGTTCATTTTCCCTAACTTTCAAAGTTTATTTTTCATTATTATTCGATGAAAAAATCTGAACTTGTCGATGAAGATCTAATCTATGTTCCCTTTTTCACACTTTTTTTAAATTTGATTTGGTTCTTTCAAAAAAAAAAAACTAAAATGGGAAAATCATCAATAAACATAGACTTTGGCGATATTTTCCAGAAAAATCTGAATCAAATTTCGAAAAAGTGAGAAAAAGGAAACATAGATAACATATTTACCAATATTTACCAATATTTACCAATATTTACCAATATTTACCAATATTTACCAATATTTACCAATATTTACCAATATTTACCAATTTTTTATTTCACACAAAGTGAAAAATGAACCAAAAAAGTTAGGAACTACCAAACCATTGCATACACTGTTTAGTACAACTTCCTCCGATATACAACTTCGAATAATTACCGTTATATGTTGGCAAAGTCTTCGAGTTAAAAATAATCTGCAAACTTGGGAGAAAAAGATTGGTATTCCACATGAACTCCAATCCACAAGCTTGGAGCTGGCACTTTTACTTTGATATTTTTATAAAAAATATTATATTTCATTACGAGTTCAGAAAATGGGCTTTTTCCGTGCGTGTGCGACATGTTCCCGTGGGAGAAGAAGCCGAACACGGGAAGTCGTGCAAGCACGGAAAAAGCATTTATGGACGAGTAATGAACGATATTTTTCATTATATCTACCTGAAAACCACAGATTGTTAAGAAACATTTATTTTTAATGAAGAAGGAACAGAAACATGTTTTATCAATTGAAATATTTATGTAACAAAAATATCCAGAAATTGCCACAAAAAAGCGTTATTTTCCCTGTTGGTAAGGAAATACTCAAACAATCTGCGATTTCTAGAGAACTGTCAACAAAATTATTTAATTTTGACATGTATACCAGGTTGTTCAAATTTGAGGGCCACCATTGGGATTTCGGAAACTATAAGAGATACAAAGATGGCAAATTTGCGCATCTATGTGACCAACTACCATTAAGAAAGTTTCAAAATTCCGAGTATATCTGGAGCTATACCGAAAAAACCGAAATTTTGAAAAACTATTTTTATTTTTTTCTTGCGTTATTTGATGAAGGATATCAAAATGAACAGTCCCCACTATACGACGGTATTTTCAGATTTACCATGCGACGTTTCGTCTGTTGGCCACTATCATCAACTTTATTTTTTCTTATGGGCGTCATATTGAATTATTACAAATTCAAATATTATTCTGATTCAAACGATGTATAATATGTGATACTTTGTTATGTCACAACTTCACATAACATTAAAAAAAAGTTTCAGTTGGCTTCGATTCCATCAAATAACACTTGTCAAACTAATCGATTTGTTGTTACCCCATTATTTGTCACGTTTGCTGTTATTTTCAAAGTAACAATTACGTAGAATGTTTTTTTTTTTAACAATAAACCAGATATAATCTGATTAAACTAGTTTTTAATGAACTTTATTGAAAATATCTGTGCCTGACTACAAAAAAACGAACGAAATAACACAACACTGACGAAGAAAAATCTGAAACATCAAAGCAACTGCTCAAAATTTCAGCCTTCTTCCTGAATACACAGGCATTCCCGCCGTCCTAATTTTTCTACAGTCTTTGTTATACCCCTTCTTCTTATTGACCGACACTGTTCAATTATACTTCTCCTAAGATCCTCAACATTATTGAAATCTTGTTGGCCATAAACCCAGTTTTTTAATGTGCCCCACAAAAAAGTGTCAAGTACTGTAAGGTCAGGCGACATTGCTGGCCACTTCACATGACCATTATTTCCAATGCACCTAGCTGGGAATCTTTCATTTAGGTATTCACATACTGCTCTAGTATTATGTGGAGGGGCACCGTCATATTGAAACCAATATTGATTTAAATTTACGAGAGGTAACATGTCTAGATAATCCTCAAAAGCGCCTCGGAGAAACTCCAGATGAGTTTTTCCATTGAGTGTTCTATTAAAAAAATAAGGACCAAGGATTTGATCTCCACAAATTCTAGCCAGTACGTTCAAACTGAACCGAACCTGTGGCCTAAACTCTCTGGGATTGTTCTGACTCCAGATGTGCTCATTATTTCTATTGAACATACCACAATTAGTGAAAGTGCTCTCATCCGTCCAAATGACCTTGGAGAGAAATTGGGGAAAATCATTTCTATTCATTAGCCAATTACAGTAAGCCAATCTCCGTCAGGATCACCTGGGTATATTTTTGGCAAATCTGAATTTTGTGGCATTTTAGACCATTTCTTCTGAGCTCCTTCCAAACTCTTGTTTGTGGCGCACCTGTATTTAGAGCAACTTCATGTGTTGAAACTGACGGATTCATATTTATCTAAAAAACAGACAATTAAAAAAAATTAATATTTTAATAAGAGGATAGAAGTTTATTACCGCATTTTGAATATTGTTTCTCGTATTTTCATCTAATCGATTTCCATATTTAATCCTCGGTTTTTTTCAACTACCATACTCAGTCTAATTTTTTGAATAATGTTCTTGCGGTTGTATTCTTTCTGGGTATAGTTGAAGATACATTTCTGCAGTACTCTCAGTATTACTGTCTGATTTAAAAAACAGTTTCATCATATCCTGTTTTTCTTGGTTTGGAAACACCATTTTACGTTTATTATCACTTTGAATTTGTGACAGCAGACGTGACTATGTGACAGATAATAGTGTAACAACGAGTCAACTCATTTAACAAGAGTTTTTGACGGAGTCAGAGACTACTTGAAAATTCTAGTTTTTGTGAAATATAATAGGTTGTGACATAACAAAGTATCACATATTATACTTCGTTTGAATCTTAATGAAAAACTCTATTTAAATTTGTAACAATTCAATGACACCCATAAGAAAAAATAAAGTTGATGATGGTGGCCAACAGACGAAACGTCGGATGGTAAATCTGAAAATACCGTCGTATAGCAAGAACAAAATGGCAATGTAAATGTACTGTTTATTTTGGTATCCTTCATCAATTAACGCCAGAAAAAAATTAAAATTGTTTTTCAAAATTTCGGTTTTTTTCGTATGTCTCCGGATATACTCGAAATTTTGAAACTTTCCTAACGGCATCATATCTCTTATAGTTTCCCAAATCCCAATGGTGGCCCTCGAATTTGAATTACCCGGTATAGGCAGCTATAATGACACCAGCGCACGGAAAATCCCTTTTTTTAGTATGCTAAATAAGCATGTAAATAAAGTGTTTTCAGATAGGTATAATGAAAAGTAGTTTTTGCATTATTATTCATCTGATTCATATCCCAAAATAATTTGCTAGTCAAGGCCGGACACTTTTTCGGGTTGCAAATAATCGAAAATTTTGGGAAAATAATGCCAGATTTGACATAACCTGCTATTTCACATGCTTGGTGCTGGAACTTTCAGAATGATGAGAGACTAATGAAATCTCATAAACACCTTGAGAACGATTCAATGTACAACTTCCAGCAGTTGTTGGTTTCGGCCACTTCTGAAATAGAAATTTGATTTAAAAAAATTATATTTGTCACCTAACTGCTTCCTATGGTAGCACTTTCTCAATGATTGGAGAATATGAAATTCATTTTTTCATAAACGATGTTTCAGTATACAACTTTCCGGCTCTATCATTTTTCAGTAGGTACTGAACTTATATATTTTACTTATACATTAAATAATTATACAGGGTGACCCAACGAAAACTTTCCACACGGATTTACTGGGAAATGACAAATTATTTTCGGAAACGCTGAAACACGTCGATTTTGATTTCTAGGAGGACACATGTCAGTTATGAATTTAGTCACGCAACTTCATCCGCCTGACAGGGGCGGCTACCCCATTGCGAATCATCATAGGGAACTTGGGTCGAGTGATACATCATCTTAAAGCTCTCGTCATTTTCTATCCAAACGTTTATATTTTTTCAAAATCGAATGACTGGTAATTGAGATTAGTGTGGTAATAGGTTTAATTTAATTAACCAATATCGTACCTGTTCTTATCGAAATTCAAGTCATTAATTGCTCGAAATGAGCCCCTCATACCTCCATACAATGATAAAGTCTACTTTCGAAACTATTACGAACGTTTTCCAATACTTCTAGAGTTATTCTGCCGCACTCGTTTACAATTCGACCACGTAGATCCTCTAGTGACTCTGGCGGAGTGGCAATAACTTTGCTTTTGAGATGCCCCCATAAAAAATAACCCAACGGGTTGAGGTCCGGTGATCTAGCTGGCCACTCAATTGGTCCTCGTCGCCCTATCCAATGATTGGTATATCGTTCATCCAGAAAGTTTCTAACCGCCACAGCATAGTGAGGTGGTGCTCCATCTTGTTGAAAATGGAGGTTGTCTTCCGAATAATCTCCATTGTTTTCGATAATATCCGTTATCATGGGATCGATGGCATTCTCAAGAAGATGTAAATACATTTGTCCATTCAAATTATCATCTATAAAAAGTGGTCCAATAATATTTTTGCCAAAAATACCACACCAAACATTCAACTTCTGCGGAGTTTGTGTGTGGACCTCACGTATTAACCTGGGATTGGTATCGCTCCAGTAGCGGCAATTGTGACGATTTACTCTTCCATTAACAAAAAATGTACTCTCGCCTGAAAAACAAATATTGAAGAGCAAATTGGGATTTGTTCTCAGACGCTCAGACATTTCCTCACAAAACTGTTGACGTCTGTCAAAATCGTCTTCGTTCAGTTCATGTACAAGTTTTAGTTTGTATGGATGGAATCGATGTGATTGAGAATTCTCTGAATACTCGATCGCGCTACACCTGACGCTTCAGCCAAGCTTCGAATACTTTGAGTAGGATCCATAGCCACGTGTCCCAAAACCGCTACCTAAACAGCCTCGTTCCTTATCAGACGTTCAGGATGATGTTTCTGGTTTCCCACAGACCCAGTTCTTTCGAATTTCTCAATCAACGTTTGAACATAGGTATGAGATGCATTTTTCCCTGGATGCCTTGTATTGAAAACTCTAGCTGCAGCTCTTAGACAATCATCATTTTTGTAGTAAAGTTTCACTAACTCAATTCGTTCTTCTAATGCGTAAACCATTGTCAGGCAGAAACGTAACTCACAGAATATGAATCAAATGATATTTCCATAAGAAACATGCAAACTGTGAATTCATGCTGAGAACATACACGCAGGAGAACCATAAAAACAGGTATTTTTTTTCTATCAAAAAGTCAACAGAACAAAAACTAAGAAATATGGTTTCTGGGCTTCAGTGCCGTGGTCGGTTCACTCTGTGGAGGAGGTTCCTTTGGACGTTTCGCTCACATTTGGGGAGGGCATCTTCCGCTTGTAATGTTGTATTCACGAATAGCGACATAAAACTGATACTTGGTTGAAAGATCTTCGCAATTAATAGTCCCAGCCTGGCTACTTATTTTGTTTTGACTAATTTGTTTTCGTTTTTCGTGGGGTGACTGGGTTACCTGACCGGATGGGATGTTGCCATTGTCTATCTGTCCACTCATTGAGTCTTAAAATAGTTCATAAATTGAATTTGAATAGGAACAGGTAAGATATGGACTATTTACATTGAACCTGTCAACAACACTAATTTCAATTACCATTCATTCGATTTTGAAAAAATTATAGACGTTTGGATAGAGAATAAAGAGAGCTTTAATATGATGTATCACTCGACCCACGTTCCCTATGATGATTCGCAAGGGGGTAGCCGCCCCCGTCAGGGGGATGAAGTTGCTCGACTAAATCCATTACTAACATGTGTCCCCCTAGAAATTAAAATCGACCTGTTTTCGCGTTTCCGAAAATAATTTGTCATTTCCCAGTAAATCCGGGTGGAAAGTTTTCGTTGGGACACCCTGTATAATATAAAAGTACTTTAAGTTGATAAGAATTCTATCTTCTCTTGATTAGAGATACATAACCACTATCACGATAAAAAAAATAATAGTGAAATATTTCCCCATTATTTTCTCTTGACCTTGCTATACCTGTGCTCGAAAACTTTGAGATTTTGAAAACATACACCCCTCTGTAGGTTGAAATTATAAGAACCCATTTGAAAAAAAAAATTGATTTGGTAATGTTGTTCTAGTTATTAACTAGAATAATCCATAGGGAAATTCCTAGTCAAATTAAAAATTTCAATTTTAGTATCAGAATTTTTTTTTTGAAAAATTCGTCCACCCAATAAAAATTCAGAAACATAATTCAGTCGAATCATTTCAAGTTACTTCGAAGACACAGTAAAACCACCAGGATTCCAACCGAAATTATATTCGCCACGGTTAGGCGAGACACTGAGAGGAAAAAAATGGGATATCGTTTCTGTGATCTTAATTTGATATCGCTCCAATACCATAACTCAACTCCTTGCACCCTGCTACGCCAATTCCACGTAATTTATGCCAACTTACCCCTTGATTGTTCTTTCCACTATCGACAGAGTAGTTTTTGTTGTAAGCCCTTTATCCCCTACAATTTTATTGGTTTTGTTTTCGGTGCTGCAGAATTATTGTCGCCAACTTGGCAGATCCCCCATCGATAAAAAATGAACTGTTACAGGTACAGTCGTGCTGAAAATTATATATAGAGGGGAACGACAGGGGTGTTTTGAGAATTGATTTATAGTCAATTCATTCTTAAATCTGTTGCAATAAGCTCTTGTGAGTAAAAACTCATTATTGTGTTTGATAACATTGGCTTATTGTATGGATGAACAGTAGACAATTTTTGATGTTCACTTTTAAGGCTTTCAGGCACTCCTTTTTTTCTTTATATTTCTAGATGTGTATATCAGTGGTTCTGCAAATGTTTCCAAATGTTCGCAGATAGTGAAATACCATTATGTCAACCCCTCAAGATCACTTGAAATGATATCCATAATCATATGTTATAATACTGATATATAAATATTATAACGAAAATTTCCCACCTCTACTTTTTAACCAGTAAGATGCCTTAATTTTGACTAGTTAAGATGGCAACTAAAAAAATTTCCGGAAATTTTTTCGTGGTGCCACGATATTCAAGTAGAAATTCTTTTATAGTTGAAAAGGTAAACATTCGGCTTAGTACTACAACTAGGTAACTTGAAATTTTTCGATATTGAGTTATCCATTCTGACTGAATCAACGTGAGAACCTCTGCTGATTGCTATAAGTAGATAAGTCTAGCACGCTTCGTTGCGATAGGGTTAGTCAATACAATAAGTAGGTATGTGTAGTGGCGAGAGATCGTTCAACTGTATAACTTGAGTTTCTGGACAACCAGTATTTTCAAGTTACCTAGTTGTAGTACTAACCCGACGATGATCTACAACCATTAAATATTGTAGATATACTTGTGAATAATGCAAAAGTTCTATGAGAATTAACATTATTATTTATTATTCGCTATAAAGTTTCATTAAACAGAAAACACAAATTTGTTTAATTATTATGCATTAACAAGTTATATTTCAAAAAACGTGGAATCTACAAACATAGTAAGATTTAAATGTTGCTTGAATTCTAACCCATCCTCTCTTCTTAATGGTGAATAGGAAGGTGACGAATTAATTAGATGTCTGTGTTTTGAGACATATATGTAATATTTAGAAACAATTTTGTTAAAATCTCTTTTACGCAAAAGGCCATATTTACTTGACATCTGCAGCAGACTTTCTTGGATTTTCGTAAACAAACCATTCGAGTCTAACGCTTCCTGGTCGCAATCTTCCATTAAATTCGTTAAATATATTAATTTTGGAGGGCATTTTTGCACTTGACTCAACTCTTTGCAGTATTTACATAAATTGCACTTTTCTAAGCATTTCATTTTTCTCAAATTGTTTAACGCAAATGCTTACAAGAAATGTTTTACATAAGAATATCTATGTTTGCTGGTTTACTATACAGTAACTCAATGTAATTTACCAATATAAACCACATCGGTCAAAAGCATGTCCGCCTATATCACGGCCACCTACTGAAACAAACCATGTTAATATTATATTTTTTACATTGTGTTATGGATCACTTTAACAAAAAATACATTTCTACCATCTTTAGTAACCTGAAATTATTATGAAAGGGCGATAGACTGATCTAATTAATACCCATCTGAGTTTTAGCATTTGGTGTAACTAAAGTTGGTATTATTTTTTATTTAACGAAACATGGTGGACTTGGCAAGCAGTGAAATTAATTTAAAATGTCAGATTGGATTAATAATTTTTTTCCAAATTATGTTGTGAAATTTTCTTACCAAATACCACGAAGCGACGAGGGATAATTTTCAAAATATTCATGCCCTCAAAAAAATTTCCGGAAATAATTTAAGCTCTTGTGATATTATAAGTGAAAATTTCACTAATGTGTTAAAATGTCCATAATAAGTGTGGAATTATAATATCCTTACAAAGTGCTGAATTTTCAAAAAATACCTTCACCTTGCTGTCAAGAAAACTGTTACTTAGAAACACCGCGAGAGCTTGCTCGAGTGGTGTATTCAGCAATACAGTTTGAGCGACTGGAATGGTGAAAGTATTTTGAAAATTCTGCATTTTGAAGGGATATTCGATCAGACAATTTCACGAGTACATTATATTATGATGGACTAAATGCGTATTGCAGGAAAGGTTCATCTAGAGTCATTAATGTCAGATGAAGAGTTGAACCGATTATTATTATATATTATTATTAATTCTTACCCAGATCCCTACACCACCACCTCTGAATGAGGTCCTATGGTAGCAGTCAATGAGATGAAAATTTTCATTATAAATTTGTTCGATTGACTCAAAAATTTCCCATAACTCTATCAAACAAAATAAATAAAGTCTGTTTTCTTGAAGGAATTTATATCCATTAGAATATTTTCAATTTTATCAGTTTATCAGTATAGATTGAGAAGGAACAGCTGGGGATCGAAATATGAGGTTTAATCTTGTCCTGTCGTTCCATTCTCCTGATGATTAAAAAACGTCTGCATTTTTATGCCAGACAGTTGAATTCATTGCTCAGCTGAAACGTTGATCTTGCATTTTTACCTTGAAATAGGCATAATGCTGAAAAATATACTGCTTCAGCATTTCTAGAATTGGCGTTATTGCTACCAACAATTACTTTGGCAGGTTTTCGTTAACGGGAATTGACGATTTTCCACTTTTTTTTCCTCAGCAAGAGTTGATTCAGCAAATGTGGACGTTGTTTGCTGTAGCTAGTATCGTTCAAACGTATAATATTTTTCGATTTATTTCTGGCAGTCTCTTCTAGCAAGGCTCGCAACACGTCATCTTTTTGTCTGATTGGAATTTCTTCTCGGAATTTTCTTTTTCAAGAACTTAAGAAATAAAATTTTCTTCTTCTTCTATACAGTTGATATCTGACGACAAAGATTTTGTTGTGGAACCCGCCTGCATGTTGTCTTATATTGTTGCTTTGTTCCCATTAAGAATATTACAAATAATTTGTTTTAGTAGATATGAAATTTCATCAAGTAGTAAATTACAATTTTCATGCCGAATGAAGGTTCTACTTTCCAGTTCTCCAATGGACATTTACATTTATGTAAAATAAATTGCAAAACTCTTTTAAATCGATAAATTCTAGTCTAAAACGTTCATTTAACAAAGAGTTCCACTATATTTTTTTCATTTTGAAAGAATATCTCATTTGAAAGTGTGCCGCTGACGTCACGTTCATCGGAAACAACTCCCACCATAATCCATGTTCCGAAACATTCAATACCGTTCTCCTCAAATATATAGATTCAAGCTTGGACCCATTGAGAAATAATTGAAACTTCGTCACTTGATCAACTCATAGAAAAAAATCCACATATTAGCTACTTTTTATTGTATTTGTAACTTTCAAATTTCCTGTGTAACGTTATTTTTTTAATTATTAACTAATCAGGGTATATCGAAATTTTTAATCATATTTTATATGCATTTTACCACTATTTGCCTTCTACATTTATTTCATAATGTTCAAACACTAATAATACCTATATGCTATCACAATGTTGCTTCTTCGGGAGGGTATTCACTTGTAATCCATCCAACTATTTCTCAATTGCGTCCCCATTGCATTATACTACCAGGTATATCCATTTTACATTTACGTCATTGTGTTTTGGTAACGTCATATTTCAAGTTATCCCAAGGTTATTAATTGTCATTCGTGATTTAGTTGTTTACTTTTGGAACTCTGTCAACACTTATCATTCCACGTCTGGGGTGTGCGCACTACGCGGAGTACGCCATAGACTTGTGATTGTTGTGACTTCTGCATTCAGTTGGAGTAGCACGGAGTGACTTTTGTTTGTTTCATAACTGAAGATGCGAAATGGGTTATGCCATGCAGTATTACTTAGGCGTGTTTCATATCTTTCTAGCTTGTGGAGAAAGAATAATAAGTTGAGAGTGTAATACTCTTCGAGAAGTGTACTTGGCAACAATGCACATGGATTTGACATTTTGACCTAAAGTTTGAGAAGAAGAAGATTAATTAGTTTTGACTGTTGTCTGTCACCAGTGTGCTGGATTTTTCACTTTTGACATGGTTGGTGAATAAGTTGTAAGAATTTTAATTCTATTTGAATCGTCCGTAAAGGGATTATATCTTGCAACTGCCAAAAGGTTTCAGTTTTCGTTTAGTCGATTGAATTGCTGTGTATGCATATTTCTGAACCTTACCTCTCGGGGGATTATATAAACCAATTATTTCTGGTAAGTCTTTTGGCAATTCTTCATGTATTTTGGGATCTGATTTGTTAGGCCTTTTGGGTACTTGACCCTATGTGCCGCTGTTAACCCTTTGACCAGGATATTTTTGACATCTGAAAGAGCCTACCGAAAGCATCTTCTACTATGGGAGCACCTAGACCTGTTCTGGACAGAGGTAGTTATTAGGTCATCCAAGTTGTTGAACAAAGTTGCATTTCAGGGTTTATGTATAGGGCACTATTATAGTTCCGTCCCACTATATTTCTTTCCTTCCTGGAGGAAGTTACTGGACTCCGTAGATGTATGGTATGTTTTCTTTGTGACCATCTTCCACCTACTATAGCCATTGAGTAGGGCCCTCAGGTACTGCTAGCGTGACTGTCGAGGAAACAACATTGCAGTATGGTACCAGCCTAGTTGAACCGACGTTGCACTCTAACTAATAGCACTAAGTATCCTACTGATATCCTGTTTAATTATCAAAGTCTAATGCTACTGTGTAAATGCTACAAGGTAAGGTGCACCATACTATTGCGGATTGGTTAAGACAGATTATTTTCTCCTACCCTACAGCGGTAGATATATTTTGTATTGAATATTGGATACGTTTAACCTTGTCTACGTACTAGTGTCTGTATACTTTCACCTTAAAGGTTGGTTAATGTTTGAACATATATTTGGTAACTGAACTGCACCTGTAGACCGATTGTAAGGTCAATTTTGATAATCAGTTATTTATATAGCTATTTAGTTTTTGTGTAAGAATGTACCCGGACAGTCAGTTCACTATAATTTTGATGTTTAATAATTATACTTCTTCAAACAGTAAGCTGTTTATCATTTAGAGTGTGGCTACTTTAATTCTTAATACTATTCGTGTTATATGGGAATCAGTATAAATAATCTATAGGGTGAGCCTGCCTCATATTTCTGGTGCCCATGTTCTTACATCTCATCACAATTTATTTTGTATGACCCACTCCCGTCTCCACTTGAGTTAGTCGCGAGCCACCCTGTCACTCTGACAGCTTCGTTGCCATTATAAAAGCTGAAAGCTAAGTAAAACCCGTGGCACCTGAACGGACCATCCTTTCGATGAAGAACGAGCATTGAGAACACCGCAAATCATTATGACAGTTCTCATGTAACAAAAGTGATCTCGAGATTTGAGGTTAATGTTTGTTTTTTTACATTCGACATTTAACTGATACATTCATTAATACTGTAGCGAGGTGTTATTATGACCGATCTGGTGTGAATTTATTTCTGTATCAAATGAGTCAAGCCACATTTTTTAATAATTGAGCTATCACAGTCATTGGAATCGCCAAAGTATTATTCTACAATAAGCAAAAATGATTCAACCCGAAATTGTATGTGGGCTCCATCCACTGACGATAGTATTAGGCCACATTCCATCATTCCATGATCTGCTAAACTATTTTGATATTTTTTACGAAACTAGCTGCCCATTATTGTATAGCATTATCCAAATATGGAAAGGCTTCGTGAAGGGAAGTTCGGATAATTTACCGATGGTAGATTATGAGATGATTGACTCTTTCTATTTAACAAATATGAATTTATATTTTGCAATGACTAAAATATAAAATCGTTCCTTGAACGCTGCTTGAATACAGTAATATTCAGTTGGAAATGTTCTTCACAAAACAATTATATTTCCGCTTTTTACACAAGGTTTATTCATTGCGTCGAACCACATTTTACAATGCGCTTCATAGGTATTTAGGAGCATGAAAAATTGTTTATTAGAATATTCACTGGTGTTCAGACAACCAGGTACAAAGCATCTTTTCGACATGTTCACAGTCATTGCAGGGATACAGATACAGGAATTAGGAAAAAAATTTAGAGCACAAACAACAAAAAAATTTCAAAACTTTGAAAACCGCATTAACCTCAAAAAAGAAATCAAGTAGTGCCTGTTCGTTTGCATCATACATATTTGATGGAACTGCTCTACTTGTATTAAATATTGAAGTAGGCAAACGAGTTAAACAGAGACAAACGATTGTTATTGATGCTCCGAGAAACACACACGAACCCATCTGGTATCAAATGACAACTGTCATACGACACATTATATTCAAATGAGAATTTGAGATTCCACGGTGCACAACTTTTACAACGTTGCCAAGTCTAGTTTTGATGAACGCGACGTCACGAAACCACTTTTCTTCTGATAATAGAGAAACTAGCAGTCAGAAAAAATAAATAAAAATTCCAGAGTGATATTAGCGTATACACTTTCTAATTACAGTGTTCTCTCATATGTCGTGGAAAGGTCCATTAAACCTAACCTGATCACCTTTATCTATGTTCATTGTATTTCATATGTATGATCATTAGTTAATAAATCCTGTTATTATTATTAATAAAAATATTATATTAATTACTGTATTTCGCCGTCAGTAGTTATATGCTCACAAATAACATTTCTTCCTTGACCAGACAGTTTGATACAACTTGAAAGGAAAGCTTCTCTGCAATAAACACACAACTTCATTGGCAACATGTTTTTTGCAGTATTTGTTGATAAATAGTTCGATTTTATTGCGTAATTCTTGTCTGTACCTGACGCCATCTTGAATCATTCAACAATAATTGTACATATGGGGCACCTCGTAGAAGCGGAATATTTTTGTGTGCTCTTTTCTTGAAGCTATAAACCCGTCTGTTTGCAGCTAGCTATGGAATATTATGCTACCTATTTATTACGGAATCTGAAATATCTTGTACAGTCACAATTTATCTCTTGCTGTTGCAATTCCACACATTCCGCACTTGTTATTAAACTTCCAGAAATACTTCAGGCAGTACTCGAGAAACTTTCTTGAAAAATATTATATTTCCATCTGATATTTCTCATCGCAAGTTTCATATGTGTGAGGTGTGAATTATGGATGAATGTTTTAGAAAAATGGCATTTGCCGAGTTAGCTTATAGTAGAGAAACTATTACAAAAAACTTCACGTATTGGAATTTGTTAGCTTCTGCTCTCTTGATGAACATGAAAGGACATGATGACTTTTATTTCGGACTTCTATTATGTGGATTATTTTGGATTAAACGTTACGTTTCAATCGGTATGGTATATCTGATCGTTTCCAAACGTAGGATGAATAACTTGTTTGTTAATTACAATATATCATAATACCGGGTGTTTACGGAAGGTGGCGACAACTTTCTCGTTTTTGAAGATAAGAGAATAAAATTCGACATGAAACTGCATTTTTCTGACAAGTAATTCAACTTAATGTAACTTCTGGTTTCACCGAAAGTGACATAAGTGACAGAAGGTCCAGTATTGTGTGCAAGCTTACGTGTCAGAAAATTATCAAATTATTTTCTGTGTAATAATGTTTGAAACACATTGAACTATCTGGCCAACAATAATATTGAGTATTATGAGAGAAAATAAATGAAATAACGTACGAAAATTACATGACATCTTTCACTACTGCGAAAGATGTCATGTAATTTTCGCAGGAATATATATTTGAGGGCGTTTTTCTTTAGATCCTCAATACCCCTTGCCTCAAATCATCACAGTGGATAATCAAGGGCATTTCATTTCTTGTTCTCTGATCATATCGCCCGACGTTGGTCTTCTTTGTGGCAGCTTAGGGAGGAAAACTAAGAATGAACAGTTGATTAGAGAAACCCAAGGCATCCACTGTAAAATCTTGTAGGGTCGCTAATGTTAATAGCAGTTATTCAGTGGGGTTCATCGTTCAGATGAAATGAGTCTTTTCAATACATATTTTTATCTTCGGTTACCTTCAAAATTATATTTTCCACGTAATTTTGATCCAGAAAAAAGATTGTTAAGAACTGATTCGCATTTTCCTAATAATTACAAAATTCAAAACTGCTTTATCTGAGAAACTGTTAGCATCATAACTGAAATATTTAGGGCTTATATTTTGTCCTTCTGAAAGTAATTCCATGATTTTCTTGTCTGACGCATAACGATAAGTCAACATTTTGTCTGATGCTAGATAAAAAAAAATCGAAATCATATGGATGTGCCTGCTTCGTTTAATTCCGTTCATAATTTGATGGATATTTATATATGTCTGTCTTAAGATTCAGGTTGTCTCTTTCTAGTTTTTGAGTGAAACAATAAAATTTCTTGGAATTTTGGAATCCATTACTGCTTGTTTGGACAGACCAATTTCCAAATTACTGAGGTATAAAAAAATATTCTTGACTTACAACATCAATTGAAACCTTTGTTGCATGAATAACTAGACTTCATCCAGATTTCATCCAGTAGGCCATGTTAAGTATATACTGTAAGACGACACAGCCTTCAAAGAATTCACACCGACACTAATGCTTGAATTGGGAATCTGGTTGCTGATATTCGATACATTGTTCATATGCATAATTGGATGATTTTATGCAATTTTAACCTAATTCTAGAGAAAGTAGGTACATTTATTAACCAATGTATTGGTTGCTGTTAACGACGGGAGGTAATTAATGATTTACTGTTCTTGAAAAAATAAAAACTTTCCAAGAAGAAACAGCACTTTTATTTTTGGTTAATATGAACAGGTAGAGAATTATATAATGGGAAATAAAATATTTTCATAGTCATATTTGAAGATGATATAAAATACAGGGTGTTCCTATTTGAAATAACGAACTGATTGTTGATTCTGAGATTTGATTCACCCTGTATAGCATTTTTTTACTCAAAATCTCCAAAAATCACAATTGACGAAATTAATTACCATACACTGAGATCGATAGTTAATCGGATTCCTTGTTCACAGAATACCTGAACCACCATGTAATAACCAACAAAATCATATTTTTCATGAAATCTCCTGTTAGGGTAGGTGCTTTCAAGTAAACATTGAAATATAGGGTGTTCTATTTATAAATAAAAAAATATCAGTCTGTTACAACTAATTGAAGCAAACACACTATTGGCCCACTCTCTCTATTTCTTTGATTTACATTATTTTGTCATGGAGACTGTGTATAGTTGAAATATCACGTCAAAAATTGAATTCTTTCTTATGACAGACATGAGTAGTTTTTTCAATGAAGTTATTGAAAAATGTCGTTCATGCATCTCCTCCCTCCATCGCTTCCTTCATCAAGACGAATTCACTCTCAAACGGGACCGAACATAAATATCCCATTGTATTTTATCAACTTATAACTTTACCTATTACTAAAGATCAGGGATGACACAATTATTATAGGTACAGAATGTTAAGCATTGTTAAGTGTCTAGAACTATTAGTATTATAAATGTCCCCTCAATAAATACAAAAACATACGTGATGATAATTGAACATGAACTTACAAATAATAGTCCACAGGATGATGTAATTTTCTATTTTTAATCTGTAATTCAGGTGATACAGTATAACATTTGTTATGCTACATAAATTTTTTATCGATTCATCAATCCCAATTATTATGATCCAGTTCTTTTGAGGAAAAGTATCACCACTTCACCAAACCACCTTATCAAAATCCACCACGTACATTTCATCAAAAAAGTTACCATCATCAAGAACGATAGCCTCGATTGATTGTTCTATTCCAGTTATCGTTACAGGCATTCTCAGTTATCGCCTTTTTATGATTTTTGGTATTTTAGTGTTTTGCACCTAAATCACTTTTATGACTGATCAGTGAATGGTCTGAGAGAATTTACCTTGTCTATATTTTATGTTTTTGTATTTTATATCAAGTCTTTTTATTTCTTGGTAAAATGAATTCTGAATAACTTCGTAACATTTAAAAGTATGTAGATGAATCGCATCAGAGTAATCTTCATCTTCTACATGCCATTCTTCTATTTTCAGTAAGATATAATAATTATCTCTACATAATTCTTGAACGGTGTAGTGAATAGTTTTACAGAAAATTGCATCTTGTCATATGGAATTATCTCATCAAAGAGATATTACTTAAGGATAGTTAACAACATGCAAGAAGCGCACATTACGGCACTATCTTACGTTTTAAAATTTCTCTTAAATAAGCGACAATGAATGAGAAACGGTAACTGAAATATGCCAAATGGTTTGGTACATGATGTGATAAAAATAATGGTGATTTCGCAATGATTAGATTCAAAGAGGTGTACAGGTAAGCTTACTAGTCTTTCACAATTAATATCTATCAAATGTAGTTCAATGTCCAGCGTGGCTTTAGCCGGAGAAGTAGTTGTTTTCTGTTAGATATTTCAAAAAAGTAACTTCATTTTATCGCACATCTCCAGAGGAGTCATGTATTAGTTCAATTTTTAATTGAGATTGTTTCTCTTTATAATATGAAGAAATGCTTCTATAACATCATAATTCACCGAGAGTTCATATTGCTTTTAATTTTTTTGACAAGCTAGAGACTGAACGAAGTTGATTTACTTTGAATTTTTAGTAGACTTGAAGAAAAAAGTTGAAATCGAGTTTGGAGACAAGGCTCAACACGCTTAAAATCTTATGGAGATTAGTGGTACAGATTACGGATCAATATTTAGCTCATTTTGAATCCTTTTTACTGATATGTCTTTAAAAACAGATATTCAGGTACCTAAACCTCTCGCAAAATTGCAACTGGTTGGCCACTTTGACGGATAGATATGAAAATTACATGTTGTGAGCTATTGTCCTTTCATTAGGATATATCACAAATGAAGAAATTGTCTTCTTCCTCGCACCCAGCACAAGCCTCGTATGCCCAACGTAGACAACTTAAGCACTTGATCCACCCTTCTTTTTCTCTTGATTGTAGCGGTCAAAAATATAATTACCTGATTTTTCTACAGAATACGAATCGTTATTGTGTTTTGTCGACACATTAAATTGTTTTTCAACCGTTTTCCACGGCACACCATCTTCATTTACTGCATCAATAGCTCGTTGTATCGTCTCAAGGTACCAGATCTGCTGGCTCTTCCTTTGGTATGTGAACATCATAATCATTTCTGAAATCCAAAAAAAAGTTATGATAAAATGCATTGTTTATACCAAAGTAAGCATTGCTTCGCTAGGAATAATTTAAACCAATTTTAGTGTTTGGAAACAACATAATATTTATCTGCGTAACTGTGTAAGTATTTTCATTTATTGATTTTTCCCGTAAAAAACACTCAAGATGTTGAGGAATTTGAAAATAGTTTCTTCATTTTTGCAGAAGTCTCTGGATTTTTGAAGAAGTCTTTATGTAGATATTGTAAATCCTCGTCGTTCTTCACTAACAAGGGTTTCGTCCCGCATTGGAATCAATTTTGGAGAGGGAGAGCGGAAGAAGATATTTGTTATTTCCAAAGGAATGAATGAAGGTATGTTGCTTGATGGGGCTGAATTCAAACATGGGCTTCGTCCCGCATTGGATTCAATTCTGGAGAGGGAGAGCGGAAGAAGACATTCGTTATTTCCGAAGGAATGAATGAAGGTATGTTGCTTGTTGAGGCTGAATTCAAACAAGTGTTAGACGCCGTGGTTCTTCGTCCGAGTACTCTTCATTGCCTGGGAGACTGTAGTAGTAGTAGTATTTAAGAGCGTTCTTGCGATGCTGAGTATTATCCAAATCACGCATGGCTGTAAAAAATCAGAGAATAAGTATCTTCATGAGCAGTAGGAAGGATATTTTCCACCTACAAAATGAATTTTTTTATGGCATTATGAAAATTAGATTAACGATAATATACGAAAATGCTCATTATAAAGATATAACTCCACCCAGTTTCCCACAAAAAAGTCGTATAACTTACCTGATTGCAAGTATGACTCCAGATTAGTCGCAGAGGCACTGAATTTTCCTTTCAAAATAATGAAAAAACGTGATCACCTGAAGAGAATACTGAATCCACTGTGCTATATGTTATACGTGGGCGATTGTTTCTGGTACAACTAACAGAATTTCCAAGTGTTGTAAACAGATGGCAACACTAATAAAGTTGAAACATATTAGGTATTTTTCCTCATAGAACAGATTTTTTATTGTGGTACAATAGCTTCCTACGGCCTACGAAAGGGTTAAGAAATATCATAACGACAAAAGGATAAGTCAAATTGAGTTTGGATGTTCTGAGAATTTTTTTCCCGAATATCATAAGGAATATAAAAAACTGGGATCAAATATCGTTAACATACGTATGATAGAAATAGCCTCCATTCAAACGTTCCCCTCTGTATATCTTCTCGTCAACCGATAAAATCATTTCAACATTTTCTAATTCGTGCTTTGCAGCTCTTCTAGTTTTTTTTTTTTAATTCTTTACACATTTTGTCTAAAATCTTTCAAAAATGCTCCTGAAGCAACAAGTGATTCAGAGCAACTCACAGTTGAACTTCTGTCAGGCAACCTGTTATTAGAAGCCGTCAAAGAGTTTAACGTTCTCATCTATTGAAAATTACTCTGTTCATGTTGATTTCACTGAAATCAACATGCCATACCCATGACAGGTTTTATGTCAGAAAAATATTTTCAAAGTTTCACCGCACAAGAAATAGTCCAACAATTCCTAATTACAGTGTGAAATTGCTTCTGAAGAGTATGTTTTCCAATTCTTCCGACCTCCCTGATGATCTTAGAAGAGTGAAATAGATTTTTGTCGACCAAAATGTATTGGAGGCCTAGCGAAAGTGATGCAATCCACGCGTCAATGAAATGAGCGATTTTCTGTGATTGATACTTCTGAATAACATTCTCCCTTATCTCATTCATAGATAAGAATCTCTAATGGAAACTGGACATTTAATAAATAATCAATCTGAATGAAAATGCAAATTTTCACTTTCAGATTTTTTCTTCAAGTTATATAGGGTCTTTCTCAATATCTATCAGATGTAGTTCAATGTCCAGCGTGGCCTTTGCCGGGGAAGTAGTTGTTTTCTGTTGGATATTACAAAAAAGTGACTTCAATTTTATCGTAGGGTTTTTCCATTTCCAGAGGAGTCATGTATTGATTCAATTTTCAATTGAGAATGTTTCTCTTTAATACTCTGTTCATATTATCTCACTACAATTATAATGTAGAAGTAGAAGAGCCTTTATTTAATCAGGCCATTTAAAATATTTTAGGCCACCCTTTAAAATTTATGACAATGGAAATTCAAACGAGGCTATAATAAAACTCGAGCAAGACAACAATCTTATTCCAAATTAAATTGTCAACTTACAGAAAATCTCGAACAGATAGCTTAACTAAAAAAATATGCTTTTTTCGGAAGATTTATAGCTTCAAGGCTTATTTACTTCGAGCTTGTTATGCATTCTGGCAGAAAAACTACCCTCAATTTATTATTTCCAGTTACAAGGCAGACTCTACCCCTACTTGATTGTGTTGAGAGACCGCACGGCTGTCGTAATTATTTCACTTTTGTTTGATGCGTATGATGCAGTTACATTATGCGGAATAGATTGGGAGGGTTGAAAATGATTTTGGATCAGTTCAGGGGCTGGAAATATTGCGCATATGTTGCCACGATGGAAAATATAGCTGTCTTAAGGATCAAATTAAACGTGAAATTCTGTATGTTCAGAGAATATAATAGACTAGTGTGAAATAGAAAAAAGTAACAGGCAAGCACCAGGTGGAAAATGTTGCAAAGGTTCCAACTTTAACAAAAAAAAAAAAATTAACGCGAAAACACTCAAATGATGAAATGGGGATGCAGTTTAGGGGTTGAATACGGTTTTTTGCAATTTGCGACGGAACGTGACTCTTGCGCAAAATGTTCAACATTTTTTTCCAACACTTTTTGACATTACCTCAAACTAACCGTCAAAATAGCGGAAAACCGATATTTTTGTATTTAATTTTATATACATTATAAAAAAGAATAAAAACGATATCAATAGAATGGAATAGAATATAATTTATTCGTACTGCCACAGCAACCACCATGGATATACATGTCTAAATATAAATATTGGTTTAATATACATTTAAAAAATATGAATATACCTCTAAAATACATGACAGTAAACAAAATCAAATTCACAATACGAAAGCACCAGTTGCTAGTACATAAATATCAGTTAAAATCAACAACAGTTCATAGTAATTAGGCTCGATGCATATAGACCACAAGCCCAGGCACAATTTCAGGGGGTTATTTTATGCACCACGGGTCATATATAATGTTGAAGTACTGGTCGAGAAACGAACGTTAGGCACTATGCCGTCAATTTTTCCCATTAGGATACAAATGATACAAGTTATGTATAAAATAAAGTAGAATTAGAACGTTCTGAAATTGTAAAACAAAAGGTAATGAAGAGAGGAAATAATATGTGAAGTTTTGATATTTTCAATGAAACAAAATTGTTGTTTAGTCTTTTGGAACACTCTCCTGATCCTATGATATATATGATACATACCAACAAGTAAGATACATATATCAAATCAACACTATTCACAACAGTAACAACAGTTGAATCCCGGCATACGACGTAACACGGCCACATACAACTACTAACTCAAATGCTGGAATTAGAATGATGCCAGTTTTGCGAAAATGAGATGGACACCCCCTAACAGGTGAGGCGATTACTCCCGTTTGATCCCGAACTGGTCGAAAATCAACAAGTAGGTGAACAAGTTACATTTCCGTATAAACACCAAGTTCTACCGGCAAATAAATTGTTACATTATGGCTATAACACGAGTTTCAGAAACCCAGAGTTGATGAATATAAAAATACACTTTTCCAGCGATGGTGAAAATAAATGTTGACTTGACTTTAAACAAATAAGTGAATCTTATCTTCGAAGTACTAGCTGTATGTGAACAATATTATGGCTAAAAAGTCATGCGTTCAGAAATCTCATTTTCCTAGAGACAAAATGATTATTTTTCAAGTATAGGTATCAATTTTCTCATCACAATCGGAAAAACGTCAGGAAAACATTTTACTTGAACCATTTTTGCCGTGAACTAGTGACTCATATTGCAGTACAGATACGTATTGTGAAATATACAGTCCATATCACGAATTTTAACAGTGATTTTGTATATTTAAAAGAAAAACTGGTTTTGATTGATATCTACAAAGACGAGTGGGGTTGAAAGAAGTTATATGGCAGGTAATGAATAGGTTCTTTAGATGTATAAGATTATAGGCACAAAGTACTCTCAGTCGATATAAGGCAAGAGGCATGCAATTAATTCTCTCTCTGGCACTGAGCTTGCAAATCGGGAAACTTGCAAATACAATACAGCTTTGGTTCTGTTGTTCCTGTTGTTATTTCCGTCAACCGATTGCACCCCTACGTGCAACGCTCGGAAGTCTTCGAGAGTCTTGTGTGAGCTAGGGAAGACGCAGCCCTTACCTTTTAACGTGTGATGCCATGCACGAGACCGATGACTAAGCGATGCTTTGAACCCTCGACCCTTTGTTCCAAAGGCGAACATTGTATCAGCACGGCCACCACGACCCATGTTCTCATAATATACTTGCAAAAATAAACAATTACATGATGTGAGGATATTCTAGGCAGATATCATCAAGAAACGGACCCAGATCCTCGACTAACCAGCGGTTCAGTCCTGACATTTCTTATGTATGTATTTAGGGAATTACTTGCACTTTTTCCCCTCACGTTTGATTAGTCCCATCAGATAAAGCGATTTAACATGACTGGTACATTAACCCGAGTAACTTTTGCAATCTCATGCATGTTTATAATTTTGAATGAATAATGTTTCTTTTCGTACGAACAGGAACTCTCTAGAGATCCGTTCAGATAGAGGTCGAGATATTCATGAAAATTAAGTTCAACTTAAGTCATGGGAATTATTGATACACCCCAAGATACGAATATTTGTTTACTAATCGAGTAAGTTTAATTAATACTTCAATTAAGTCGAATATGCGGAAAAGGATATTGTTAATAATAATCATATAAGAAAGGAAAAATAAATTCTAAAAAGATGTAAAACGAGGTACAATAAAATGAAATGAAATAAAAAATTTACCAAATAATAGGGCTTCATTTGAATTGAACATTATTATAGAAGTTATAACGAATAACAGTGAAACTTGCAACATTTTCAATGGATTTTTCATGGATATACAATCTGCAACACCAAACCTGGATGAACTGAGATTGTCCCAAAACAGGGTGTAAACCAAATGATGTCATTAATTTCAGGTGCTGATTCCTTGTCATATTTTATGAAAGAAAGTTCATTCAAACGTATGTCCATGCTGATTTTTGAAGTTTTAATAAAAATTCGGTTATTTATTAATTACTCAAAGGTTTTTTCGCCGATTTACATGAAACCTGGTGTGTCAGTCACATCGTTGAAAAGATAATTCAATTCTCTTCACAACCATCTACTTTTTTTTTTTGAATTTCGTCAATATTTTTTTTGCAATTCAAATTCGAAATATCAAATATAAATGCGGATCTGAATACTACTCATACCTTCATAAAGTTGAACTGTTTGTTGTGGAAAAATGAAACCAAAGATATCTTCAAGGTTATTACCGATTCTACTTTTTGAGGAAAGAAACATTGCAATTACTCGACAGATGGCGTTGGGGGCACATCAACTTGATAATTTCGAAAGGCATAAAAATCAAAATTGGGAAAAAATTCTAAACACATATAAAAAATATTCAGATGATTGTAAAAAGAATTAAATTCTCTTTCCAACGATGTGACACTTGAACCCTTATGTCATTTAAAAATTTTGAGTTGATGTGCCCCCCCGCGCCCCCTGACAAGCAATCACCATATTTTTTGTTTCAAAAAATAGTATCGGTTTGTTGAACAGTTCAAAAGTTAACAGGGGGGACTAAAATAAGCCGCACAGTATATTGTTTTCCACATCTAGAATAAATATTGCAATCCCAATATTCCAGTCATACCGATTCTAGGGATAAAAAACTATATTGTGTTTCCAAGTTTGATAGCACATTGGTTGAATATCATTCCAATGATATTTACCAATATCAATGAAACAATATTGTATTCATATTGTTATCATCATCTAGATTAAATATCGCAAGCCCAATATTCCCCTCATATCGATTCTCGGAATCTGAGAGTATTCATGATGTATAAGCCTCTGAAACTTTGGCCGCTAAAGCCTTAACCATTTAGTTAAAAACTATATTGCATATCAAAGTGTGATTACACATTTGTTGAATATTATTTCGCCAATATTTAACAAATCATATTAATAACAGTGGGTCAATATTGGTTCAATAATATTTACCGATATGGTTAAAAAATATTGTCTCCATTTTGTCTCCTTGATCTAAATTAAGATTGAATTTGAATGTTGGCCGTATATTCAATGAAACATATTGAAATTATGTCATAATCACACCTGGATGAAAATCCGCTAGGTGGCTCTACAAATAGAACGTCTTCTAAAACCTACGAAAATATATTAAATACTTCCCATAACTTGTTTTTAATACAGCTCATTCAGTGGTTATGGCGATCAAAATGCAGACTCTGGTGTCACCTTGATCAACTAAAAGACATTTAATAATTTACCAAGGTATATTTACTTCCACCAATGATATTGTACCAATATCGATAAATGTTTTGATGCCATTATTGCTTCAAGAATATTTCACCAATACTATTTTTGAAATGTCTAAGCAATATTCGACCAATATCGCAAAATGATCACATTTTACTTCTCCAGAATATAACGTTTGCATATTGTTCCAATTTTGTCAGAATTGATTTCATTGAAAATATGAACAGGATGTTCATAAAGTCAGTTGTGGAATCATCTGCGACTGAAAGTTGGAATTAAGTCGCTGTTTTCCATCGTACAAGATAACCTCTCTTGGAAGGGATTCATGTTTTAAAGAGAAACATTCTCAATTGAAAATTGAATCAATACATGACTCCCCTGGAAATGGAAAAAACCCTACGATAAAATTGAAGTTACTTTTTTGTAATATCTAACAGAAAACAACTACTTCCCCGGCAAAAGCCACGCTGGACATTGAACTACATCTGATAGATATTGAGAAAGACCCTATATAACTTGAGAGAAAAAATCTGAAAGTGAAAATTTGCATTTTCATTCAGATAGTTGATTATTTATTGAATGTCCAGTTTCCTTTGGAGATTCTTATCTATGAATGAGATAAGGGAGAATGTTATTCAGAAGTATCACTCACAGAAAATCGCTCATTCCATTGATGCGTGAATAATTGCATCTCTTTCGCTAGGCCTCCAATACAATTAGGTCGACTGAAATCTATTTCACTCTTCTAAGATCATCAGGGAGGTCGGAAGAATTGGAAAACATACTCTTCAGAAGCAATTTCACACTGTAATGAGGAATTGTTGGACTATTTCTTGTGGGATGAAACTTTGAAAATATTTTTCTGACATAAAACCTGTCATGGGTATGGCATGTTGATTTCATTGAAAATATGAACAGGATGTTCATAAAGTCAGTTGTGGAATCATCTGCGACTGAAAATTGGAATTTAGTCGCTGTTTTCCATCGTACAAGAGAGGTTATCTTGTACGATGAAAATGCAAATTTTCACTTTCAGATTTTTTCTCTCAAGTTATATAGGGTCTTTCTCAATATCTATCAGATGTAGTTCAATGTCCAGCGGGGCTTTTGCCGGGGAAGTAGTTGTTTTCTGTTAGATATTACAAAAAAGTAACTTCAATTTTATCGTAGTGTTTTTTTCATTTCCAGAGGAGTCATGTATTGATTCAATTTTCAATTGAGAATGTTTCTCTTTAAAAAATTGTCAGAATATTGTACCAGCGATATTGTTCCAAATCAGTTTTCGGCAAAAACTTTCTGAGGAAGAAAACCATTTTAAATGGATTGCTAAAATTTTCGGGAATTTATGAATTGATATGGTTTTCGTGCACTTTCTTCTCCATTTTCACTTCGCACATGTCGGCTTCTCGTTTCTTCCCTTCGGTATGAATCCAAACATTCTGAGAGTTTTAGTTGGCCTGCTCTTTGTGGTATTGAGAGGGAATGATCCCAAAATGGATCGAAAGAGACTGACCAGTGACCACATTAATTACATTTCAATGTAGACTTAAACTGGCCTATGAAGTTGTCCACAAATTTTGAATTATCCGTCCTTGAGTATCTTGACCATGACTCTTGAGCTTTCTCACTGTCACTCAATTTCTCATCTATCTCTCTCATTATGGTGTAACGGTCCACTTTTTCAATGGGTAAATAGTTAAGTATTACATCACATCATTTTGACATACCCTGTACAATTCTCAGTTACAAATCCCGAATGTTAATTTCGTTAGAAGCCGCTGAATACAACAAAATCTACATTTCATTGTATCCGTGAACGGGAGCTGTTGAATTCCATAAAATATGCTGACAACTTTTGGTCACGCTTCGAGGTACCGATCGAACTGCTGTTCGATATTTTTGGGCAGATGAATTGAATTAAAACACAGTCAAAATCGAACTGAACAGATTATTTATGTTGAAAGGCCGACCACCACCTAAGGTAATTTTTCTATCAACAGCATCTAAAGATGCTTATTGCTATGATTATAATCAATCAGATATTCTAGTTATTATATCTGATATATTATTTTAAGCCTTCTTCTTTGTTCTCTTGTGGTTTTTCCATTTTACCTGGTATGGTACTTACCTTTCCATCATGGCATGTTACAAAAGAGCTTGAGAAACTATCTTCAGGTGGAAGAATTATCGATACGAAGTTGAGCAAAAAGTATAAGAAAAGCTAACTTCGAAAATAAATGAAAATTGGTTACATCTGTGGAAATGGTATATATATTTTATGGAATTTAAAAACCACCCAAACTCAATATATCTACTGGCGATCCTGTAAGTAATACTTCAATATTATTCTCAAAAAGTGGCTGATTGAGGATTTTCCGAAGATACGTGCTATAACAGCACACGGAGTGCCGAACAAACAAAATTGCGTATCTAATATATATTTTTATCATAATTTCCCCTTTAAATTATTCATATTTGTCACGAAAGTATTTTGTGAACTTTAAAAACGGCTGTTTTATAAGTGTGTCCCTACTAGTTTCATATCTGATCTAATTTGAATCTTTATTTATTCTTAGATAATACTTGGTTCTAAAATACCATTTTCATCTTACTGCTACATGGAAATTTACATTCCTCTATAAGATAGATTTAAACTACGATAATCTGAAGGATTCTCTTCGATTTTTTATGTAAGCTGATACTAACCATCAATAGATTATATATTCTTTTATTAGTTGGCGTATCTCCTTTTGTTTTGTACAACCCCTTCCTTGTCAATTTTTATTGTCTGGCGCCCTTTGCTTACAGACATTCTAGAAACACACGACCCCGTCTCCGACTATATGAGTAGCCAGGCTGTGACAAAATTAAATTTTTGTGAGAGCTCAAGTGAATTATATAACAAACTTTAGATTTGAATGATGTTCATATGATTTTTGTTCACGTTGAGATGAGATAAGATAAGAAAAAACCGTCACAATGGGTACCAGACAAATCATTTGAAAAGAGTTCCTTGATTACCTGGGCAAATGCTTTTATTGAAGCTCCTTCCTATGTTAGTGTTTAATCCCTCGTTAGGGCGTCTCTTTTCCAATACTCCAATAACCATCATGTGTTCGATAAACACTGGATAATACCGTTCATGAAGCATGTGTTATCAATATTCTTCAACCCATTAAGACCTAGAGTTTTGACAGTACTATGTCCTATGGGCAAGTTGGTGTTGAAGCTGTTTGTGCTGCGTTCGCCACTGTTATCGTCTTCAGAATAGTCCATGATGTGCTGATTGCCATTGTCACTAGATCGTTGTAATGAGGTATCAGAGTTAGGACTGTTGGAAATTGAGTTGGATGGGGAAATGATAGATCGTGTGAGCTTTGGAGATATTGTTACATTATCAAAGTGGATTTTCCTTTTTGTTGAATTGATGAAAAATTCATCCAGTTAATGACCGACAGGAATGGTTCCCAACACTGATGCTGCGTTTTCTCTTCGAATAGCGATACTGATTCGTTGAATGAGAAAGCTGGTGGATCTTTTATCATTCGTTACTTGATAAATCTTCTTACCAATTTCTCTTATGAAAAACATTGCACTAGAACCGAACACTCCATAAGATTCTATAGTTGAGGTATAGAAGAGGTAGGCATTTTTCAAATTCTTGTATTTTCTGTTGTTTGACTTTTTCCCAATTTCTGCTGCTGCTTTCTGACGTTCAGAAGTAGAGGCCATGTGTGAAGTAGCCATGGTATCAATGCAGGTGAAATCCCATATGACTGGTTTACCAAATTTCCACATACATACCATCATATTGTTTTCCATCTTCACGACTCACACCAATAGGCTCTAAGATTGATGAAATTTTAGCTGTATTCATAGACTGCTTCAAATCATTCACAGCATCATGGCGAGATCTAAGACCAGCACTGAGTTTGCAGCTCAAGCCATGTACTCCAGATTCGTCTACTTCAGCACCACATTTGCATTTATGACGAATATAAAGCGAGGATCCTAGTCGAAGCTCAATAGAAATTCAGAATGTTTCGTCATCAAGAAGGATACCAAGAGTAGAAACTGGAAGCACATGTAACCATGCACCCGATTCCTTTGAATTAACGGCATTGAGACGAGCCTTTTGTATTGGAGTTGGAGCTGAATTAAGCAGAATTTTCAAATTTATTTCTAGCAATGGGCAATCATACGCTCTCTGTGATTTCTTTTCCAAATCTTCCAATGGGGATTCAACTCTTGAATTCCATAAATTTTCACCTTCATCGTAAAATTGTCAGTTATTCCAGAAAAACGAAATGGCAGAATCAACCTCATCAAATCAGAGATACTATTGTAGGATGATAAGAAAGCTGGTAACTCAAGTGAAGATGTCAGGCGAATACCCAAACTTCCCATTTCAACAGGAAGAGATGCTTGTAGACAACTTTCGTTAGATAATTTATTATTAGTAATCGTCTCAAGAGTACTGTGAAATAAATTGTCGTATTGTAGAATTTCTCTTTCACTGTGCCATGTGGGACAACATCGAAGAATGTACATGAGTTTTGGTATTGCTAAATAATTCTTCAGAAGGAATAATGCAGCATGAGCTGGAATTACGCAGGTAGGTATGAACAAATAAATATCAGCGAGGTGGGAGGCACGAAAAGCGTCACTAGCTGTAGTGCCATCGCAATCTTAATGGCAGACTAACCGTGGATTAACCAACACATTAATGGAATGGAATGGAATGGAATGATGGAAACTGAGAGGTTACAGTATTATTTTATGAATGGGTACCTCATCCATGAGTGAATACAAAATTTGATGTCATTTCGTTACCTCTGTTCAGTTTCTTAAATATAATGTGCGTTTTTCTGTTTTTCAAAATTTTTCAAAAATCTATAACTTGAGAAAGGAATGGTAACCTGTGCCGAAAATATTAAAATAATGGGTAGGACTCAGTTTATTGTCATAGATTCTCCAAAATAACTGTGAATGTTTGCCTCATCGAATAATAAAAATATTGCATAATTAACTTATTTTGTCCCGAGACTACATTTAAAGTGATATGAAGTTATTATTTGGAAATGTTGTTTCTTTTGGTACGAAAACGTCACTGAATTTTATTGAAAATTTTAATTAACCAAAAAGTACAAAAAAAAGATGTCCAATAAATTGGACATCAGTGCGAGATCACTACTAATTATTAAGTAAATGAAAACTTCTGAAGCAGTTATTACTGCCCGTTAGACACAAAAGTAGGTTACATTTTTCGCAATAAAATTTTGTTTTTAATTTGCAACCTGGATTTTTACATCTGACAGCATTTTTGAGATCACTTGCCACAATTGGTAGATGTAGAGTTTTCTGTTTTGTTGCAGTCGTAGGCTTCCTTGGAACAGACAGGGAGATATTGCTTCTAGTTATCATCAAGGGTAATCTATTTTCACCAGCAGTTTGAATGTTAGCTTCTTCAAATAAATAATTGGCATAAGAAATTTTGAAATCTAGGAATTTCAAAATGTCTGCAGATTTATCTCCTAATTTTTTTCGATCGCCTCTGTATAAAATCCACGAGTTAGCCACTCCCAAGTCAAATAAATGGAGAATAGATTCAATGGTCCGTTTTTTAGTTCTTGTTGTACTGAGGCGATAGTAACTTATCATTCTGTCTATTAAATCAATTCCTCCCATGCAGGAGTTGTATTTGTTCACAACATTTGGTCTTGGAATAACTATGTATTTCGATTCTTTTTTAGACCAGCTCTTACACTCGTCTTGAGGTTCCACCTGTAAACCTGTAGAAGCAAGCAGTACATTTTTCATATCAAACCACTGTATCACAGAAATTTTACCATCTGCTCTAACTGACATTTCAGGGGAACCTCGCCCAAGTCTTGCCATTGTCTTTTCAGATGTTAACTGCACACTCCTAAGAATTCTTGACTCCATTATCGTACCAGTGACCGAGATCTTTTTCTCAAACATGTGTTCCAGGAGGGGTATCGTAGTGAAATATCTGTCAATGAAAATATGTGTACCTTCTTTTAAGGTTTCAGATAATCTGATGGTGGCTGAAGGGCCAATTCCTAGGTTTTTTGATTTTTCATCTAAAAATGTATTTTTTCCTTGGTAAATTTCAAAGTCGAGTACTAGCCCGTCAGGGGTAGCGCAGACAAAATTTTTCAGTCCCTCGGGGTTTGGCTTGCCTCTGACAAATTGTTTCAATCTACAAACGCCGGTGAAGGGAATCATTTGTTCGTCGATAGCGACTTCTGGAAACCTTGGTAACATCAAACATCCCTTTTGAATTCGAATAATTAGAGGGCGAATCTTGTACAAACGGTCAGACGATTTTTCTTGCAGTGTTACGTTACTATCGATAACAACTTTCAAATTATTCCTGATTAAGAAAAATCCATCCCTAGTCATTGCAGAAGCGATGACATTAACTTTGGTTGTTTTTGCACAGTACTTTCTGACTTGGGGGTATTTCAAGCACGATATGAGTAAGGAATTGGCAAAAAACTTTTTAATTTCAGGTAATGTTAAATTCATTTGTTTTCCTTTTTCATCTAAAAAAAAAATTTCATCATCCAAATACATTTTTAAGTAGTCTTGAACTTTCCACGTCGTGTTTCGATTTCGTCAAAAACTTCTTGAAATTCGAAGTTTGGGGAAATGAAATTTTTCCGATTTTTCCCACTTTAATCGGCCAGTAGCAAGTACCCGTTCGGCGAGTATTCTTTCTCGAACCACACTTAGAGGCTCGTCATCGGAATCTTCTTCATCCAAAAATTCCTCAGTGGCGTCTTCTAATTCCTCAAGATCTTGTTGAACTTCAGGAATGTCAAAACCACCTTCATCGTCAGAGGAATCATCAATTTCAAGGTCGGAGCAGTCGGCATCAAAAAGTTGCTCAATTTTATCATCGTCTTCTCCAGGGCGAATCCATTTTTTTGCTCCAAATATTACTAAAAAGAAAAATTCCATCTAGAGAAAAATGTTGGGAGTACACCTACTGTCCAACTAAATGGACACGATAAAATAACCTATGAAGTAAGTTTAATAAATTATGTTATGTACTAAAATTAATCTAGACCTATTCTTAAACTATTTTTCCAGTAATTTAATAAAACCGGTACTTACCGTCAATCGTTGCACGACGAAACGCCGCCAGTGTTAACGCATTTATCACTAATCATTCAATACCATAATACAACATGACCTTGCATCAATTTCGCACGCAATGCCTGCGTTCGTACCTCCAATACGTTGGACAGAGGGTTTCGCTGCCGGAAATCTAGGACATATTTAGAAAAACCGTAAAATCTCGATGTCCAATATATTGGACATCAGGTCTCGGGAGGTTATAAGAAAAAATATAACCATGTATAAATATTCTGCATTTTTTCCTTCATTAATATTATTAATGGAATGGAATGATGAAAACTGAGAGGTTACAGCATCATTTTATGAATGTGTACCTCATCCATGAGTGAATACAAAATTTGATGTCTTGATTTCGTTACCCCTGTTCAGTTTCTTAAATATAATGTGCGTTTTTCTGTTTTTCAAAATTTTTCAAAAATCTATAACTTAAGAAAGGAATGGTAACCTGTGCTGAAATAAATAAAATAAGGGGTAGGACTCAGTTTATTGTCAGAGGTTCTCCAAAATAACTGTGAATGTTTGCCTCATCGAATAATAAAAATATTGCATATTTAACTTATTTTGAGGATTGACGTCTTAAAAGAAAAAATATAACCATGTATAAATATTCTGCAATTTTTCCTTCATTAATATTATTATAACTCACACATTAAACAATCATTTTAATCTGAGAGCAGGTGCTCAAAATCATTATTGAAGAAAAATTGTATTCGACATAAAAAGCTAGAGATGAAGATAAACATATCCCTGAGTATCATCAATTCAATTATCAGCTGAATATCTACTGTCAAGTGCTTTATCATTCCGTCTGAAATATATCCCTCCTGACTAAAAATTAAAGATCACTTTGATATCTCCAAGTTCCTGTCCTAAGTAATGAATATCAGGTGCTGCTTACTTATGTTAACAAAATTCTTCCGAAAGAGTTCCCAGTTTAACTGGAAATACATTATACAAATATTTGAATTATATAAATTCCAAATACTGGTGGTCTCGAACAGGTAGCATATTGATATCGAGATATCATCTTAATGTTCGGCTTCAAAACCTTACAGGAATTTCTTTGTCGTCCCGAAACAAATGGTTATGACCTGAAACAACATAGCTACCAGAATATTTGAACTGGAGTGAAATAAATAAGTATAATTTTCAAAGATATCACTAAATTCCTCAGACATTCGGCATAAACTGAAAACATGGAATTTTTGTGAACATTTTTCTTTTACCATCCGAAATAAAGTTAAATAGCATTCAATAGCCATATAAAAAATGCAACCTTTCACTAAATGACAATAATGATAATCCGGATTTCACCGCATTAAATAATACTTTTTTTTATTTGTCCCAATTTCATATACCGGGTGTTCCAGTACACATGTTCCAATGGATTATCTCAGCCATTTCAAAGGAAAAAACATGAAAATTATGTTATCTTCAATTCGTCCAAGGAACCTTTAACTGACAAAAACAAAAATTGAAAGTCACTTCCGGTTTGACCGGAAATGACTCTAACTTTTCTATTTTTGCAATTTTTTTCATATTACTCAAAATCACCTGTCCAACGATGAATCACACTTTGTATTTTACATCTGATTTGATGGAGAAAACGTCAAATGAAATTTCAAATTGTAAGAATTGCAATAGGCTACGATATTTTGTGTAATCTTGATTTTGACTTCAATAATAATTGATAATTTATGAACAATTGAACCTTATTTTGATAACAACAGAACTATTGACCCATTTCTGAAATGTTGATTCAGCTAAAGATGTTCTGTCGTGGAACATAAAAGTTATTTATGCAACGAGTGCAAAAAGGAGGTGTTTATTGCACTCGACGTGAATTTGTCCGACGAGGCCGTCAAGCCGAGTCATCGTCATCAATGAAAAAACCTTCCTCAGGTTGAAATCAACTATGTATTTTACCGAACGTCAAACAAAGAATGAATAGTAAGAGAAACAATTACAAAGAAAGGAGGCACAAGAATATCATATCTAAAGCATATGTTTCAAATGTCAACCAATAACTGCTTCAACACATCTTTCAGCTCGGTGAAGTAGTTCACGAGAAGTGTTACGGAAAGTTGACATCCTTGTATGTTCGATTTTGTTAAAACGTCAGATTTTGACGTTTAGTGACAATTAGTTATGTTTTGAGTTTTGAAGTGACAAGTCACACTTTGTTAAAGATAATTCAATATAAACTGAAGTTTTCTAGTATTTTTACTTCAACCTGAATCAATTTAAGTCCTTTTAACTGATGTATTCAGTCACCGGGTAGGTGCATCTCGAATATTTAACATTTGGCGACCGTGACAGGACTGACTATGGATAAGGTGGAAAAAGTACTTGCGGTTCAAAGGAGTTCATTTGACCGCGTTTTCGATGGAATTATGATACTGTTCGCAAAAACTGATTTTGATAAGGTAGAAATACATAGTAATGTACGCCTTTTGGAACAGAAATTTGAAATTTTGATGGATTTGCACAAGCAAGTTTTGGATTACCTCACAAACGATGATGAAGCTTTGAATTTGGAGATTTTAATTGCCGATGAATATTCTACAAAGTATTATAAGGTGAAACTGTTGGCTGACAATATTTCGAATAAAGATTATGTAGCGGATAGTGTTTCCCAGTTTTCTAGCAACGCCAAAAGAAAACTCAAGTTACCCACGATTGAGTTCAAGAAGTTTGGTGGCGAAATCAAAGACTGGCTTCCCTTTTGGAGCCAATTCAAACGAATCGATGATGATGAAGACATTGCTCCAGAGGATAAATTTCAATATTTGATTCAAGCGACCATTTCCAACTCGAGAGCTCGACAGCTGGTGGATAGTTACCCACCGAGTGCTGAAAATTATCCGAAAGCGATTGAAAGCCTGAAGAGCAGATTTGGAAGGAAAGACCTTCTGGTGGAGTTTTATGTACGAGAGTTATTGAAGCTGGTGTTGAACAATCTTTCGAATAATAATAATAAACTCAGTTTTCTGTATGATAAAATGGAATCCCAACTGCGATCTTTAGAAACGCTTGATGTAACTTCTGACACCTGCGCAGCTATGCTGTATCCTTTGATGGAGTCCTGCCTTCCTGAAGATCTTATACGAGTATGGCAAAGGAGTAGTCTTTACAATAGTGAATCCACTCTCAAAGATCGTTTAGATAAATTGATGACATTTGTCCGGAAAGAAGTAGAAAACGAGGAACGTATTAATTTGGCTGTATCAGGGTTCGACATGCATAGCAAACCAAAAAAGAAGAGCGATTCTTTGAAAACTCATGTTTTGCCGACAACTTCTGGTTTTTTAAATAATAAAATGCAAAAGAAATGCCATTTTTGCAGCGGAGCTCACTCTAGTGATATTTGTACAGATGCTAAACAGTGGACTTTGTTTGAACGCAAAAAGAGGCTTATCGAAAAAGGGTGTTGTCATCAGTGTCTAAAATTTGGTCACATTTCCAGAAAATGTCGAGGTAATGTAGTATGTACCATTTGTAAAGGTAGACATTTTGATATTATGTGTCCCAAAAACGAAGAAACCGACTCGAAGCCTACTGAATCAGTACAAACAAATATAGAAAACAACTTATCGAATAGTTCGCATTCTGAAGTTTATCTACAAACTTTAGTTGTCAATTTGAATGGGGCCAATAAATCAAGAACAGCTCGTGTAATTATTGACACAGGTTCTCAGAAGTCATATGAGACAAAATCTGCAGCTCTAGAGATGGGTTACCAATGCTTGAGGCAAGAAGAGATCATTCACGTCTTATTTGGTGGCTCTAAAACGAACGCTTTGAGACACAACTGCTATCGTATACGATTGAGTAGTCTGAAGAACGAATACTCTTGTAATTTTGAAGCATTAGATCAACCTCTGATTTGCACAAATATAGCATGTATTCGAGAAGGTCCTTGGATGAACAAATTACAATCAGTTGGTATTGAAATCTCTGACATTCGAGACGGACCTATCGATATTCTTATTGGAGCTGATATCGCTGGTAAACTGTTTACTGGAAATCGTTATGAACTGGAAAGTGGTCTTGTTGCTCTAGAAACTCTACTGGGGTGGACATTAATGGGAAAAGTTGACGACTACAGCAAAAGAAAACCTGAAACATTGATTGCTCTGTCTATGTTTTCAAGAAATGAATGTATTTCTGATTTGTGGAATTTAGATGTCCTTGGAATATCCGATCCTGTACAGAGGAAGACCCAGAAAGAAATCGAGGATGGCGTCATGAATCATTTTCGGACTTCTGTCACGAGAAACGATGATGGCCGATACGAAGTATGTATGCCTTGGATTGAAGATCACCCACCTTTGCCGAGTAATTATGGGATAGCTTCTAAAAGACTTGTTTCCTTAGTGAAGAAGCTTGATTCAGATGGTTTGCGTGATCAATACAACGACGTGTTCAGAGAATGGTTGCATGAGGGTATCGTCGAAAATGTTCCAGAAGTGGACTTAGAAAGAGAGGGACATTACCTTCCCCACCGACATGTAGTGAAAAAAGGCAGTGCGACTACAAGAATACGACCAGTTTTCGATGCCTCTGCTAGAGAGAAAAATCAGCCATCTCTCAACCAATGTTTAGAGAAAGGCATCAATTTAATTGAGATGATACCGTCTTTATTGATCAGATTTCGCCTATCAAAAATTGGGGTTATATCTGACATAAGAAAAGCTTTCTTGCAAATCAGTTTAAATGTTCAAGAAAGGGATTTTTTGCGTTTCTTGTGGTTTGATGATACAGGAAAATTAAAAACATATCGCCATGCAAGAGTAGTTTTCGGAGTGACTTGTAGTCCCTTCCTGTTGGGAGCAGTAATCGAATGTCACTTACGAAATATTCTAGAAAGCTCTGAGAATTCGGAAACAAAATCAACAATAGTTCAACTACTCGAGAGTTTTTATGTAGACAACTGTGTAACAAGTGTGAACAGCAAGGAAGAACTGAAAAATTTCATTGAAGTTTCCACAGAATTATTTGCCTCTGCCCAGTTTGATCTGAGAGGGTGGGAGCACACAGTTTTGGACAAGTCCCCAGTAACTAAGAGTGTTTCTCCAGTATTAGGACTTTATTGGAATAAAAACTCGGATACTCTACAGTTGAATTCAGATTGGTTTCAAGAACTCAATACAGAAATAATCACCAAGAGAGTGATTTTATCCACAGCTCATCGACTCTTCGATCCAATTGGCTTTTCATGTCCGGTTTCCCTGTGTCCCAAATTATTGTTACAACAGACTTGGGAATCTAAGATTGGATGGGATACACAGGTACCGGAAGAAATCAAAGAGAGTTTTTTGAATTGGTTGGCTGATATTTCAATCCTCATGAACCTGAAAATTCCTAGATGGTTGCTCAATTCATCCGATGGAAGAAATCATTGTAGTTTGCATGTGTTCTGTGACGCCAGTCAGCATGCCTATGCCACAGCTATCTTTTTGAGATCTGAAACATGTCATGGCGTACATATACAACAATTGACTATTCCACGACTGGAGTTGCTAGCAGCTACAATAGGTGCGAGATTATCTAAAACAATCACTGAAACTATTGACCCGACTCTACTAGTTTATTGGTGGTCCGATTCGACAACAGTCTTATCATGGATAAAGGACGACGAAAATTGGAAACCTTTTGTCTGGAACCGGGTGAAGGAAATTCGAAGTTTGACCAATAAGAATGCTTGGTTTCATGTTCCTGGAGATCTCAATCCAGCCGACCTACCTTCCCGTGGCTGCTCACCAAAACGACTGATAGATTCAAAATGGTGGGAGGGGCCCCAATGGCTGAAGGAATCTCCAAAAAACTGGCCGAACCAAAATTTCACTAGAAATGAAGAAGCAATAAATTCTGAGATGGGAAAACGAACTACTTCTTCGAATTTATCCTCGAAAATAGATGTTTCCTGGTACCATGAACGAATATCGAAATATGAAAAAATCATTCGTGTTTTTGGATGGATAAGAAGATTTTTCTCGAACTATCGATGCCTCCAAAAAGATGAGAGATTGAAGGAGGAAGAATTGTCTATTGCCGAAATCCACGTAGCTGAGAAATGTATCACTAAATTGGTGCAGAATGAATCTTTTGATGGACTTGATGATCCCAAGTTGAAAAGTTTCTGTCCCTTCATTGACGATGATGGTATCATTCGAGTAAATACAAAAATATCCGACAGGAATGACTCCACTGATTTTCGCTATCCAATTGTTTTACCATCCAAGCATCCTGTGGTTCTTAAACTTATATTTGATGAACACGTAAAAGCTTCGCATGTCGGTGTTCAATGCCTACTCAGCTTACTGAGAGAAAGGTTTTGGATAATAAGAGGAAGAAAAACTTTGAGATATGTCGTTTCTAGATGCACAATTTGCCGAAGATTCAATTCAAAACTCGTGGAAGTACCACCTGTGCCACTGCCTTTAAATAGAGTTCGGCAAGCTCACATATTCGAAGTGATTGGTGTTGATTTAGCCGGTCCTCTATTTATTCGAACTGGAGATAAAGTATGGATTTGTCTGTATACATGTGCCATTTATCGGGCTGTGCATTTGGAACTTTTGTCTTCTCTTTCTACGGATGTTTTTCTGCAATCATTCAGACGATTTGTGGCAAGAAGGGGAAGACCATCAACTGTCTACAGCGATAATGGCACAAATTTTATTGGTGCTGTAAATGAATTCGCCAAGTTGGACTGGAAAATGATAACATCTTTTAGTACTGCAGAAAGAATAGACTGGAAGTTCAATCCTCCAACAGCTGCCTGGTGGGGTGGTTGGTGGGAGAGGTTAATTGGAATCATCAAAGATCTGCTGCGGAAGGTTTTAGGAAAAGCATCGCTGTCATATGAGGAATTATCTACCATTTTGTGCGACTGCGAATCGATATTGAATTCCAGACCATTGACGTATATGCACGAGAATCCTAGAGACCTCATTCCATTGACTCCTGCGATGTTTCTGAGAGAGATTCAAGAATCTGGAGTTCCTGACTTAAATGCTGTGGAAAGTTCAGATCTTAGGAAACATTTGAGGTACAGGATGAAGTTGAAAGAGGATCTTCGTAGGAGATTCAGAAATGAATATTTGGGGCAACTGAAACTGTCATCCAAAAAACACAATGAGAAAGAGATCAAAGTAGGTGATATCGTTCTAGTGGGCTCTGATAATTTGAAACGGGTCGACTGGCCTTTAGCTTATATCGAAGAACTAATTCCTGGACGAGATAATAAAGTACGACTCGTGAAATTGAAAACCACCAAAGGATCAATATTGAGACCCCTTCAAAGAGTATACCGGCTAGAACTGAATTGTGATGATGATTTAGATCTGCACTCCTTATCAAAAATTAAAGAACCTTCAGATAAACCAGATCTTGAGAACGCTGATGTCAATCAGTTAGAAAGCGTTGAAGAATTTCCCGAGAATCCTGAAGTTCCATCATCAGTTACCACTAGATATGGCAGGAAGGTCAAACCTCCTCAGAGACTCGCGATGTAGCAACTTGAGCATTGAGTTATTGAACAATGTTCAATTAACTCAAGGTGGGAGGATGTTACGGAAAGTTGACATCCTTGTATGTTCGATTTTGTTAAAACGTCAGATTTTGACGTTTAGTGACAATTAGTTATGTTTTGAGTTTTGAAGTGACAAGTCACACTTTGTTAAAGATAATTCAATATAAACTGAAGTTTTCTAGTATTTTTACTTCAACCTGAATCAATTTAAGTCCTTTTAACTGATGTATTCAGTCACCGGGTAGGTGCATCTCGAATATTTAACAAGAAGTAACACATCTCAACACCTCAGCATTAAGGGCTCTACATTCATTTCTTGTTTTGTTTTTCAGATCTTCCAAATCAATAGGAGGAGTCTGGTACACACAATCTTTCAAATTCCCCCAAAGGAAGAAATCCAGCGGTGTTAAATCTATAGATCTTGCAGGCTATCTTATCGGTCCGTGTGTGCCGATCCATCTATCTCCAAATGTTTCATTTAAATGATTCCTTACTGCTATAGCATTATGGGTGGAACAGGGTGCACCATTCTGTTGAAAATTTATGTTTCTACGCATATGTAAAGGAATATTTTCAAGAAAATGAGGAAGTTCATCCTGAAGGAATTCTAGGTACATTCGACCAGCTAACGTAACATCGTGAAATTTTGGTCCCAAAATGAATCCATCAATCACGCCGCACCATACATTGACTCCCTATCAGAAAACTTGAAAATTGGTTTGTCTTAGCCAGTGACGATTATTTTTCGATCAATAATGATAGGCCAATCAACAGGGCTATCAACCTCAACTTAAATTGCCCCGCCGATATTTTTTTTTAATTGTAGAACACAGTGTGCACATTACTTCTGAGAAAAATAATCACTTACAGGGTGGTGGAACCCCCCCCCCCCCAAACGCGTTGAAATTAATTTTTGAGGTGATTTTGAAATATCTCAAAAAGTTTACTTTAAATTTAAAAAAAATTACTTGATATTCAGAAAGAGCACAAATTTTTACAAAAAAATTGTATCTACCATAAGTTTGAGAAATCGCAAGATATTCTTGAAAAAATTTTTTTAAGTTATATGCTTTCGCAATGGGGCAGGTGTTGCGCCGGCTCCCGCCAACATGCATTTTTTCAACCAGCGCGTGAAGTGAAGTTCTATAACTCCTCACATTTTTTTATTTATTATTTATTCATTTATTAAAATATTAAAATATTAAAATATTAAAATATTAAAATATTAAAATATTAAAATATTAAAATATTAAAATATTAAAATATTAAAATATTAAAATATTAAAATATTAAAATTTTAAAATATTAAAATATTAAAATATTAAAATATTAAAATATTAAAATATTAAAATATTAAAATATTAAAATATTAAAATATTAAAATATTAAAATATTAAAATATTAAAATATTAAAATATTAAAATATTAAAATATTAAAATATTAAAATATTAAAATATTAAAATATTAAAATATTAAAATATTAAAATATTAAAATATTAAAATATTAAAATATTAAAATATTAAAATATTAAAATATTAAAATATTAAAATATTAAAATATTAAAATATTAAAATATTAAAATATTAAAATATTAAAATATTAAAATATTAAAATATTAAAATATTAAAATATTAAAATATTAAAATATTAAAATATTAAAATATTAAAATATTAAAATATTAAAATATTAAAATATTAAAATATTAAAATATTAAAATATTAAAATATTAAAATATTAAAATATTAAAATATTAAAATATTAAAATATTAAAATATTAAAATATTAAAATATTAAAATATTAAAATATTAAAATATTAAAATATTAAAATATTAAAATATTAAAATATTAAAATATTAAAATGTTAAAATATTAAAATATTAAAATATTAAAATATTAAAATGTTAAAATATTAAAATATTAAAATATTAAAATGTTAAAATATTAAAATATTAAAATATTAAAATGTTAAAATATTAAAATATTAAAATATTAAAATGTTAAAATATTAAAATATTAAAATATTAAAATATTAAAATATTAAAATATTAAAATGTTAAAATATTAAAATATTAAAATATTAAAATATTAAAATATTAAAATATTAAAATGTTAAAATATTAAAATATTAAAATATTAAAATATTAAAATATTAAAATATTAAAATATTAAAATATTAAAATATTAAAATATTAAAATATTAAAATATTAAAATATTAAAATATTAAAATATTAAAATATTAAAATATTAAAATATTAAAATATTAAAATATTAAAATATTAAAATATTAAAATATTAAAATATTAAAATATTAAAATATTAAAATATTAAAATATTAAAATATTAAAATATTAAAATATTAAAATATTAAAATATTAAAATATTAAAATATTAAAATACTAAAATATTAAAATATTAAAATATTAAAATATTAAAATATTGAAATATTAAAATATTAAAATATTAAAATATTAAAATATTAAAATATTAAAATATTAAAATATTAAAATATTAAAATATTAAAATATTAAAATATTAAAATATTAAAATATTAAAATATTAAAATATTAAAATATTAAAATATTAAAATATTAAAATATTAAAATATTAAAATATTAAAATATTAAAATATTAAAATATTAAAATATTAAAATATTAAAATATTAAAATATTAAAATATTAAAATATTAAAATATTAAAATATTAAAATATTAAAATATTAAAATATTAAAATATTAAAATATTAAAATATTAAAATATTAAAATATTAAAATATTAAAATATTAAAATATTAAAATATTAAAATATTAAAATATTAAAATATTAAAATATTAAAATATTAAAATATTAAAATATTAAAATATTAAAATATTAAAATATTAAAATATTAAAATATTAAAATATTAAAATATTAAAATATTAAAATATTAAAATATTAAAATATTAAAATATTAAAATATTAAAATATTAAAATATTAAAATATTAAAATATCAAAATATTAAAATATTAAAATATTAAAATATTAAAATATTAAAATATTAAAATATTAAAATATTAAAATATTAAAATATTGAAATATTAAAATATTAAAATATTAAAATATTAAAATATTAAAATATTGAAATATTAAAATATTAAAATATTAAAATATTAAAATATTAAAATATTAAAATATTAAAATATTAAAATATTAAAATATTAAAATATTAAAATATTAAAATATTAAAATATTAAAATATTAAAATATTAAAATATTAAAATATTAAAATATTGAAATATTAAAATATTAAAATATTAAAATATTAAAATATTAAAATATTAAAATATTAAAATATTAAAATATTAAAATATTAAAATATTAAAATATTAAAATATTAAAATATTAAAATATTAAAATATTAAAATATTAAAATATTAAAATATTAAAATATTAAAATATTAAAATATTAAAATATTAAAATATTAAAATATTAAAATATTAAAATATTAAAATATTAAAATATTAAAATATTAAAATATTAAAATATTAAAATATTAAAATATTAAAATATTAAAATATTAAAATATTAAAATATTAAAATATTAAAATATTAAAATATTAAAATATTAAAATATTAAAATATTAAAATATTAAAATATTAAAATATTAAAATATTAAAATATTAAAATATTAAAATATTAAAATATTAAAATATTAAAATATTAAAATATTAAAATATTAAAATATTAAAATATTAAAATATTAAAATATTAAAATATTAAAATATTAAAATATTGAAATATTGAAATATTAAAATATTAAAATATTGAAATATTGAAATATTGAAATATTAAAATATTAAAATATTAAAATATTAAAATATTAAAATATTAAAATATTAAAATATTAAAATATTAAAATATTAAAATATTAAAATATTAAAATATTAAAATATTAAAATATTAAAATATTAAAATATTAAAATATTAAAATATTAAAATATTAAAATATTAAAATATTAAAATATTAAAATATTAAAATATTAAAATATTAAAATATTAAAATATTAAAATATTAAAATATTAAAATATTAAAATATTAAAATATTAAAATATTAAAATATTAAAATATTAAAATATTAAAATATTAAAATATTAAAATATTAAAATATTAAAATATTAAAATATTAAAATATTAAAATATTAAAATATTAAAATATTAAAATATTAAAATATTAAAATATTAAAATATTAAAATATTAAAATATTAAAATATTAAAATATTAAAATATTAAAATATTAAAATATTAAAATATTAAAATATTAAAATATTAAAATATTAAAATATTAAAATATTAAAATATTAAAATATTAAAATATTAAAATATTAAAATATTAAAATATTAAAATATTAAAATATTAAAATATTAAAATATTAAAATATTAAAATATTAAAATATTAAAATATTAAAATATTAAAATATTAAAATATTAAAATATTAAAATATTAAAATATTAAAATATTAAAATATTAAAATATTAAAATATTAAAATATTAAAATATTAAAATATTAAAATATTAAAATATTAAAATATTAAAATATTAAAATATTAAAATATTAAAATATTAAAATATTAAAATATTAAAATATTAAAATATTAAAATATTAAAATATTAAAATATTAAAATATTAAAATATTAAAATATTAAAATATTAAAATATTAAAATATTAAAATATTAAAATATTAAAATATTAAAATATTAAAATATTAAAATATTAAAATATTAAAATATTAAAATATTAAAATATTAAAATATTAAAATATTAAAATATTAAAATATTAAAATATTAAAATATTAAAATATTAAAATATTAAAATATTAAAATATTAAAATATTAAAATATTAAAATATTAAAATATTAAAATATTAAAATATTAAAATATTAAAATATTAAAATATTAAAATATTAAAATATTAAAATATTAAAATATTAAAATATTAAAATATTAAAATATTAAAATATTAAAATATTAAAATATTAAAATATTAAAATATTAAAATATTAAAATATTAAAATATTAAAATATTAAAATATCAAAATATCAAAATATTAAAATATTAAAATATCAAAATATTAAAATATTAAAATATTAAAATATTAAAATATTAAAATATTAAAATATTAAAATATGAAAATATCGAAATATTAAAATATTAAAATATTAAAATATTAAAATATTAAAATATTAAAATATTAAAATATTAAAATATTAAAATATGAAAATATCGAAATATTAAAATATTAAAATATTAAAATATTAAAATATTAAAATATTAAAATATGAAAATATCGAAATATTAAAATATTAAAATATTAAAATATTAAAATATTAAAATATTAAAATATTAAAATATTAAAATATTAAAATATTAAAATATTAAAATATTAAAATATTAAAGTATTAAAATATTAAAATATTAAAATATTAAAATATTAAAATATTAAAATATTAAAATATTAAAATATTAAAATATTAAAATATTAAAATATTAAAATATTAAAATATTAAAATATTAAAATATTAAAATATTAAAATATTAAAATATTAAAATATTAAAATATTAAAATATTAAAATATTAAAATATTAAAATATTAAAATATTAAAATATTAAAATATTAAAATATTAAAATATTAAAATATTAAAATATTAAAATATTAAAATATTAAAATATTAAAATATTAAAATATTAAAATATTAAAATATTAAAATATTAAAATATTAAAATATTAAAATATTAAAATATTAAAATATTAAAATATTAAAATATTAAAATATTAAAATATTAAAATATTAAAATATTAAAATATTAAAATATTAAAATATTAAAATATTAAAATATTAAAATATTAAAATATTAAAATATTAAAATATTAAAATATTAAAATATTAAAATATTAAAATATTAAAATATTAAAATATTAAAATATTAAAATATTAAAATATTAAAATATTAAAATATTAAAATATTAAAATATTAAAATATTAAAATATTAAAATATTAAAATATTAAAATATTAAAATATTAAAATATTAAAATATTAAAATATTAAAATATTAAAATATTAAAATATTAAAATATTAAAATATTAAAATATCAAAATATTAAAATATTAAAATATTAAAATATTAAAATATTAAAATATTAAAATATTAAAATATTAAAATATTAAAATATTAAAATATTAAAATATTAAAATATTAAAATATTAAAATATTAAAATATTAAAATATTAAAATATTAAAATATTAAAATATTAAAATATTAAAATATTAAAATATTAAAATATTAAAATATTAAAATATTAAAATATTAAAATATTAAAATATTAAAATATTAAAATATTAAAATATTAAAATATTAAAATATTAAAATATTAAAATATTAAAATATTAAAATATTAAAATATTAAAATATTAAAATATTAAAATATTAAAATATTAAAATATTAAAATATTAAAATATTAAAATATTAAAATATTAAAATATTAAAATATTAAAATATTAAAATATTAAAATATTAAAATATTAAAATATTAAAATATTAAAATATTAAAATATTAAAATATTAAAATATTAAAATATTAAAATATTAAAATATTAAAATATTGAAATATTAAAATATTAAAATATTAAAATATTAAAATATATCAATATACGTATAAACATAACCAATTGTACAATGGATATATAAAACAAAAACACAACCCTTTCGATCCTGGTGTGCACTTAAGTGGACAGCATTTAATCAAATTTAAAAACGGGTTCAAATTCAATTTTAACCACTGCATTCCACTATACGTGTTTACCATCAATCCATGAGCAGAACACACTAAGCAGTTCTTGTTCTGAAAAGGAGGCCATTTACCGAATGTCGTGCACTTGTTTGTTTGTTTTTTTTAATTTCACCGAGCAGTGTGGTATTTAAAAAATTGTTCATTGATTAAAAATAGTTAGTTATTGATATAATTACTCGAGTTTATTACAATTTTGAAAATATCCTGGTATTTTGGACGCCTGAAAACTTGTGTACTATTGTGTACATCAGGACTAAATGGGGTGAGTATCAAATACATATTTATTTTATAACACTATAAAACGTCCTCTGTTCAGATTTTGGCGTACAAAATGAGTAGGAAAGTGTTAACCTATGAAAAGTTATTAGACTATTTCGCAAATGATGATTCTGACATTGACATTCTCAACGACGAAAATGATGGAAGGGACGAAGATTCGTACCTACATAGAGGTATTCGTAACATTTCGGTCATTTATGTTGTTTGTAGACTAGGAGTGTACATTTTCCTTCTCAGACATGTTTGATAAATCAGATGAATCCAAAAAGTTTTGCATCTAGTTGCAAATTCCCCGAGTACAAAAGAAAAACTGACGGGATGTGCCAAAAAATGTTTGGTTCATCTAAGCATTTGCAAAAAAAACTGTTTTTGTCTATATCATACCCATAAATAAAAGTTGTAATACTACTTTGTTTTTTACACAGGTATTATCCAACAATAAATAAAATTACTAATTATCCGATATTTTTTCTTTAACAATTATTATACCCGTAAGTCCCAGTGTCCACTGTAGTGCACATATCAAAAGTCAAAAACGGGTAAACTTAGCACCTTCAAACAAGTACCTAAAATCCTAGAAAAAATTAAATGGCTTGAGGACAATGTATAGATTTTCTTCATTTGTTCAAAAAAAGTCGGGTCTGAAAGGGTTAAGACTAGGTCTAAGCATACAGACTAAATTGGATATTTTCCAGATATAAATACATAATACATAGTTTTTTTTTAAATACAAAAGACTCCTAATCAGCAATAGTATGCTGGTAACGGAGTGTAGTTATAATTTGTGTGGGTTTATAGTAGCTTTTGGCGATTCAATTTTATTTAGTAGTAGTAACAATCAATATGTTTAAAAAAATTCCAAAATTACAATTTTTTGAGTTTTACTAATTATTATAAATTTAGCTATAGTTAAAATTTACAATATCACAGAATAAGTGCATTAGTGGGTAATGAAAGAAATCACAGTAATATTCAGTTTACATAACTTGTATAGTACATACAGTGCGGTCCAAAGGTATGGAATAAATTCATTTTTAGCGTTATTATGTATTTTATGAAAAAATCCTGAAACAGGTCAATTTTAATTGGCAATTTGACAATTTACAGTATGAAAATATTACCCCCTTCTTGCACCCCCTCTGAATTATGAGCACCCCCTCAAAAATTTTAAATGAGAAGGGGGGTCGTGTGGCATCTTGTTCGAAAGGGATTTTCATTATCTGTTCAGCAATACTAAGTTTTTCATATTTGGTGCAACCATAACTGAGAAATTTTTTTATTAAAATTTAAAAATATTGACACTGTAAATTATGTATCCGTTGAAAAAACCTGAAACAGGTCGATTGCTATTCTCAATTTGACAATTTATACTTTCTTATCTGTCTTGCTAAAAAAGTCAGGAAAAAGTCGTTGAAGACACCAAAAAATTATTCACAAAACCCATAAATAATATAATGTCAATCTAATAAACTACTGTTATTTTGATATTTGTGAGTTGCTGGCAGACGTCGGTGTATTGAAAAATATTTTTGTGTGTATTCGATTCATCTATGGCTCATTTATCCGAAACTCAAAGAATAGACATTTTAATTATGCTTGGATGCGGTAATAAAACACGAACTCAAACGGAAGTTTGTGAAATGTTCAATAATAAATACCCTGGTCAACACGTATCACAATCTACAGTTAGCAAAATAGAAACAAAATACCGTGAAACTGGACATGTAAAAACTCGTCAAAAACCAGGTCGAAATGCTGCATTGGATGAGGAGAAAAAGTTAGATGTACTGTTAGCGATTGAGGAAAATCCGCATATGACAAGTAGACAACTTGCCGCCGACAATGATATAAGTAAATCATCGATATTGAGAGCTTTACATAAAGAAAAATACCATCCTTATAAAGTTCAGTTGGTTCAGGAGTTAAATGAGGATGACCCTGATAGAAGGCAACAATTCTGTGAACTGATGATGGATAGAATCGAAGCAGATTTGCAGTTCATAAAGAAAATTGTGTTTTCTGATGAAGCTACTTTTTATTTAAATGGAACGGTTAATAGACAAAACTGTAGATATTGGAGCAGAGAAAATCCTCATTGGATGTGTGAGGCTCACACACAATATCCCAAAAAAGTGAACGTTTGGGCTGGTATCATTAAAAACAAAATTATTGGCCCCTATTTTTTTGAAGGCACAATTAATGGTGAGGTTTATCTAGGTTTTTTGATGAACTTTTTAGTGCCTACATTAAAAAGACTTTTTCCCGATGTTAATGATCCAAATGGAATAGATAGATCAATTTGGTATCAACAAGACGGAGCTCCACCGCATTACACACGTATTGTTCGAGATTATTTGACAGAAGTTTTTCCCAATAGGTGGATTGGCAGACGTGGAACGATTGAATGGCCGCCTAGATCCCCCGATTTGACTCCTCTCGATTACTTTTCATGGGGTTATTTAAAATCAAAAGTATATTTCAATAGACCAGACAATATTGCAGATTTAAAAACTAGGATATCGGAAGAAATTAACAACATAACCCCTGAGGTCCTACAAAATGTTCTACGAGAATTCCAAGATCGCCTTGCTTATTGTCAAGAAGTGAATGGTGGTCATTTTGAACATTTAATTTAACTGTAAAACAAATTGAAATATACTTCCTAAACATTATGTTACATTATTTCCTTCAGTCTATCAACATTTTACATATTCAGAATAAATTTTCTCAGTATTGCTGAACAGAGAATGAAAATCCCTTTTGAAAAAGGTGCAACACAACCCCCTTTCTCATTCAAATTTTTTGAGGGGGTACTCATAATTCAGAAGGGGTGCAAGAAGGGGGTGATATTTTCATACTATAAATTGTCAAATTGAGAATAGAAATCGACCTGTTTCAGGTTGTTTCAACGGATACATAATTTACAGTGTCAATATTTTTAAATTTTAATAAAAAATATTCTTCGTTATGGTTGCACCAAATATGAAAAACTTAGTATTGCTGAACAGATAATGAAAATCCCTTTCGAACAAGATGCCACACGACCCCCCTTCTCATTTAAAATTTTTGAGGGGGTGCTCATAATTCAGAGGGGGTGCAAGAAGGGGGTAATATTTTCATACTGTAAATTGTCAAATTGCCAATAAAAATTGACCTGTTTCGGGATTTTTTCATAAAATACATAATAACGCTAAAAATGAATTTATTCCATACCTTTGGACCGCACTGTATACTTGATATAAGGTACGGCTATTGAGACTCTTGTTCAGCAAAATGCTGGTATCAGAGTTCTTTTCGTTTGATGTGGGTTTGTGGTAGGTATAGAATGTTAGATAAATCATTGTTTTTCTAGGATGTGTGCTTTAAGTTGTCTGTTGTATTGTTTGTAGTTATTAATATTCCTTATTTTCATGGGAATAGATTTGTATGTTTCTATACTTCTACTAACTGGATTATTTAAGGCTAGATGTGATCTTATGTTTGTTAAGTAGATGTTATTGTTAATTAGTTGTCTTGTTTCATGTTTGTGAATATTATTAATATAACTAAAGTGTGTATTGCTTTTTTGTTGGTTTGTTATTACTTTATAAATATATTTGCCTTGTTCTAATTCAAGAATTTTCTTTATAGGTATTATTTTTGTTTCTTCGTAGATCATTTCTGTTGGTGTGCGATATTGGTAGTTGTAAAGTATTTTAATTATTTTGTTTTGTAATATTTGTATTTGTTTAAATTTTGTGACAGTGCATATGCCCCAGATTATGATGAGGTATAGTAGTTTTGAAAGGAAATACGCATTGTAGATTAGTAAGCAATTTTGGTTATTCAGATATTCCCTACATCTGTAGAGTGCATAAATCATCGGCACTATTTTTGATATAAGATGGTCAATATGTTTTTGCCAGTTCAATTTATCATCTATTACAAGCCCTAGGTATTTTATGTTGTCAATTTTGTTAATCTGTTCTCCATTGATATTTATAGTTATCTCTTCGACTTGCATATTTTTTTGGTGAAATAGCATGTACTTAGTTTTTTTGGTATTTATTTTGAGTTTGTTTTTCTTTAGCCAATGTGTATAGGTATTCAGATCATCATTTATTATCTCTTTTACTGTTTCAATGTTTTTGCCACTATATACCAATACTGTGTCATCTGCAAATGTATAGTATTGACCAGTTAGTTTTGCTTGCCTTAGGCTCAGAACATGTAGTGTGTACAATAATGGTCCCAGGACAGATCCTTGAGGTACTCCACAATTATTTGTCAACCTTTCGCTTGAGATATTATCTAGTGTTATATATTGTTCTCTGTCTAGATAGGGTATTGTTTTTACAAAACCAATTAGAACGTTAAATAAGTTTGGACCTGTAATATCAATCTTTAAATCGAGTAAGTAATACTTTCCGAACGATTTTATTTTAAATAAATGTTTTTTTCAATGTAGTGCTGTATTAGCCATGGTAGAAAAAAATACATTTGCACTGTTTAAAAAAAAAGTTTTTTCTATCGTACCATCCGCATTGACGTGACAGAAAGAAAATCTATTCAACCCGCTTTTCAGGGTGTTGTTTATACTGGATCAATAAAAACATAAAAAAAAAAAATACGACCCTGGAATTTTAACGGTTGGTTGAATAATACTTTATCTCTTGTATTATGAACTTTCCTCATAATTTCTGTTGAAAAATTTTGATGTGTTATCGATGTAGTGCCGCATCAGTCATACGCGGAATGTGAATCCATTAAAATTATAGTATTTTTGAAAGTGCAATTTTTTTCTGCAGAAAACAAAAACTTCCGCGTTCAATTTTTTTAAACTGTTGCTTAGAATGGTCCATAAGCTTCAAAGTGAGAAAAATAAAATTTGCCTGATGTTGCTTACAGGGTGTTGTTTTTAAAAAACCAATGAAAATTTAAAAAAAAAACTAAGTCCGGACCTGAAATAATTTTTTTTTCAAAAACTATTTCTTTCACGAGGAAATGGACTCGATCCAGATCAAACTTTAGATTTTAAAATGACGAATCGTTTAAGTTAGCATCGCTTCATACGTTTATGGAAACAAATAAAGCAGGGTATTTTTCATTTCATCTCAATTGGATTTCTTCATTTGGGCAAATTACGATTTAATCATTGTCTGGTGTATACTTCATTTTAAATTTTCCTCCTATATTTACCAAGGTTTTATTAAAATTTTAATTTCATTCAATCAAATTCCAATTTAATATCAAGCATTAATAACCTGTACGGTTCAAGTTATATTGAATATTAAATCATTTTGTATTTTACGAGTGAGTAATTCGGTGGGAGTATCCAACTGATTCATTAATTGTGTGGCTTTGTTATACAGTTTGTCTCACTTTCCAGTAGTAATAACACAAGTGATTGAATTTTAGCGATAAGTCTGTCGATTCATTTCTGAACGAAACTGAATTGCTTCGAGAAAACACGAGTCCGCAGGACGTGTGGTGTTTTCTCACATCAATTGAAGTTTTCCCATATCAAATACACTAAGGATGTAATTATACTTCTCACATTATATGAATACTGAGAGATATTCAACTCCCTTAGTTCCATTATACACGACTTTAAAAGGAATTATACAGGGTGATTTACCACCATTAAAAGTATTATTATAAACATGAACAATCAATTCATCATAACCATAATCAATCAACTATAATCACAAAAAATGTTTTATAACTATCAATAATTCATTATATAGTTACAATGCGAATCATTTTGACGGTTTCGCCTACAATTATGATCTGTCAAAATGTCCAATTTTGCTTTGTCATCTATGGTTACATCGTTGAAAACACCAACGCTGACAGACCAATCAGAATTGATAGACAGCTGGTGTTTTCGCGACAATACAAGGTGTATTTGATTTGTGATTTGTCAGATTACGTGAATATCTTGAGACGAGTGGAATAGTCATGGAAACACCACCGTAACTTCCGTAAATTATGACATAGAATTGTGAATTTTGCTGAATCGATGGATACAACAAAAATAACAATATGACTCAGTAGTCAAACACAAGTTGAAGAACGTGAAAAATACAGATAAAGCTCCTAAAAATATGAGAATGCGGGCGCCAGATATATAAAACCAAGCACAGATTATTTATACTGATTTCCATATAACAAGAACAGTATCAAAAAGTAAAGTTACCACACTCTGAATGATAAGCAGCTTACTGTTTGAAGAAGTATAATTATTAAAAGCAAAATGATAGTAGTGAAATGGTTGTGACATTCTCATATAAAACTAAATAGCTATATAAATACGTGAATATTATTAAAATCGTTGTGAGTGAACTTACAACTGGTCTACAGGTACAGTTCAAACCAAATATGTTTCAAAGATTAGCAAACTTCCTTGGTGAGGTAGTAGTAGTAGTTCTTTGAGGGGCCGCAACAGCGACCAGGCAAGTTGGCCCTCATGAACCCTTTTTGCCATCCCCTGTTCTCCACTTATCTACATTCATCCTTTTTGAACCTTTGTGACCTCCTAATGAAGGTCAGTATGTCCGACCACTCCAAGTCGATAAGTTCCTCTTGTTGGAGTTTCTCAACTCCAAAGGTTTCAATTCGTAGTCTCCCGTATGCCTCACACTCGCCAAGGAAGTGAGATCGCATTTGCGGCAAGTGGGGCTGTCTTCTATACTTATATGTGATAGGTGTCTGCCTAGCTTATTATGTCCTGTTAGTATTCCAATAAAGAGACGTAGTGCTTGGCGGTTTCTGCCTAGGAGCCATGTCGTCCTTGACTTATTGGAGCCGGCCACGAAATATTTAGACTACCTGCAGCCTGTGATATCCCTCCAAAGTTTATTCAGCTCTTCTGCCCACTCGTCGAAGGCTGAAGGGGTTTGGCTCCGGCCCACAAAATTGCGTTGCGGATCCGGATCTGGCCAGTCCGTCTGCCACCTCGTTTCTGTGCACCCCTCTGTGACCCGGGACCCATACCAGCTGAACTTCCTCCGTTTCAGCTAGCTTTTCGAGCGCATCTCCGCATTCCTGTACAAGCGCTGAGCTTGGTTTAGGATGGCAGATGGCACTGAGCGCTGCCTGACTATCCGAACAGATGAAGTTTCTCTGTTCGGACCCTTCTTTCACCTCTTGCCTCGTAGCTACGGATAGGATGGCGAACACTTCAACTTGAAAAACAGTTGTATATCTGCCCAAAGCGTAGCTCTCTCGTACCTCTCTTCCCTCCAGGTAGATTCCGGCACCCGAAGCCTGTTTGTCAGTCAGACGCGAACTGTCTGTATAACATATCAGGCTGCCTGTGCTAAACTCCACCTTGTTTTCTTCCCATTGTTCTCTGCTCGGAATAGTAAGAGTAAACTCTCTAATCCATCGCAGTTTGTCTTGTGCACTTTTCACTCTGAGGGCAGAGATCAGAATCTCCTGCTCCGCCCACTTCGCGATTTCCGCATGACCTATCATCGCTCCTTTGTTTACCCAGACTCCCGAGTCCCGCATCATTAAATGGGCTGCCAATGCCTCTTTCTTGATCTGACTTGACTTGACTGGAAGCGGTGGCAGCCTCAGCAGTACCTCCAACACTGCGGTTGGAGTTGTTCTCATTGCGCCCGTTATTACCAAACAGGCCAACCTCTGGACCTTGCTAAGTTTTTGGCCTATTGTGCTGCCCTGTGCGTCTAGCCACCACACGGCTGACCCATAATGGATCTTTGGTCTTACACGACTGTCGTGAGTTTATAGAGGTATTAATAAATAGAAAAAGGGTTGAATGTATCCAATAGCACAAACAAAATACTTCTACCGCTGTAGGGTTGGAGAAAAGGGATATCTCTTAAACAATCCACAATAGTATGTCACACCTTGCCTTGTAGCGTTCACACATTAGCATTGAGTCAAACAGTAGAAGAAGGATATTAGTACAAGGTAGGATACTTAGGTAGTGCTAGATCTGGTACTTGGAGTGCAAATTCGGGTAAACTTGGGTGGTACAACCAGATCGATCTTAGCTGCAATGTTGCTTCTTCGACAATATCTGCTATCAGTACATGAATGCCCTACTCAGTGGCTATAGTATGTGAACTATTGTCATCAGGAATACATATTGTACAATACATCAACGGAGGGTCATGAAACTTCCTCCAGAAAGTAAAGAAATACTGTATTAGGGACAGAACTATAGTACCCTATAAATAAACCCTGAAATTAAACAAGAATTCGACATTTTGTTCAACAATTTGGATGACCTAATAAATACCTCTTTCCAGAACAGACCTAAGTGCTCCCATAGTGGAAGATGCTTCAAGTATGCTCTTTCAGATATCAAATACATCCTGGTCAAAGGGTTAACAGTGACACATAGAGTCAAGTACCCAAAAGGCCTAACTAATCAGATCCTAAAATACATGGAATACTGCCAAATGTGCGAGGAGCTTACCTGTAGATAATTGTTTTATAGAGTCCCCCTAGGGCTAAGGTTCAGAAATATGCATACAAAGCAATTCAAACGACTAAACGAAAACTGGAACCTTTTGGCAGTTGCAAAATATAATCCCTTTACGGATGATTTAAATGGAATCAGAAATCTCAACAACTCATTTGCCCCAATTATTTCAAAGTGATCTCTAGCTAATTGATCTTCTTCTTCTTTAAACTTCTAGTGAAAATAACAAATCCGTCTGCATTGTTGCCAAGTACACACCTCGAAGAGTGTTACACTATCAACGTATTGTTTTTTTCCCACAGAATAGAAAGATATTATGAAAGCCTTTCTCCAAATGAAACGCCTGAGTAGTACTGCATGGCATAACCAATTTTGACCTTCCGTTATGAAGCTAACAAAAGTCACTCCGGGTTACTCCCAGCTGAATGCAGAAGTTATAACAACCACAAGTTTATGGCCTGTTTCGTTTAGTGCACAAACTCAAGGCGTGGAGTGAAAAATGTAAACAAAGTCTCAAAAGTAAACACCTAAATCACGAATGATAATCAATAACATTGGGATAACTTGAAATATGACTTTACCAAAACATGATTACATAAATGCAAAATGGATTTACCTGGTAGTATTATGAGAATACGCACTGGGGATGTCAACACAGAATAACGTGCCGTAGGTGAAACTTTCGTGTCCAATTGAGAAATAGTGGGATAGAATACAAGTGAATACACTCTCGAAGAAGCAACATTTTGATATCAATTCAGGTATTGTTAATGTTTGAAAATTATTAAACAAATGCAGAAGGCAAGTAGTGGTAAAATGCATGTAAGATATGATTGAAAATTTCGATATACCCTAAATAGTTTATAAAAAAAATAACGTTACAAATTTTGAATTAACAGCCTCTGTTCGACTGCATAGACAACACCTTTCGCAAAAGCCATCATACCAAGCCTTTATACCAATAACAGAAAAATGAAAAATTCTCAATTATCATGATAAATACATTTAACCCTAGAAACACAAGGTGGGGTCGCAGGTGACCCGACCACTTACATTTTGTGACATGCGCGCTATTGTTTTGGATCTGCAGGGTTATCCTTCCGCCTACCTTCAGTACTCAGTGCTATCTGAAAGTGGTGGGGTGCGTTTTTATATTAGCATACGTTAAGTAGTGTTTTTCAGTACATTTCTGGGTTTTGACCCCACCTTGTGATTGACGCAATACGTTTTACGTCGGTAAGTTGTTCAAAGTATTAATTTCACGGTATTTAATTATTTTTTTTTTTTTATTTATTACATAGTGTTATTAGAATAACACTATGAATCCAAGTAAACGTCCTCTCATGGATGAAGATCTGTGGAAAGCCGTTTATGAGAGTGATTCCACTGATGACGAGGAAGATCTTTTAAATGGAAGTGAAAGTGAAAATGAAGACTCTGTACTACTAGACGATCATCTTGACGACGAGTTCGATGTGAGCGAACTGCAAGAAGTCGATGCAGAGAATGATATTGACATTGTTCAAAACTCCATGGATCACGATGTGGAAAAAGACAAACGTCCCAGAATATTGGGCAAGAATAAATATGTGTGGTTTAAGCAACCTATGATTAGTAAGAGAACTAGAACTTCAAAAAAGAATATCGTTCTTTATCTTCCCGGACCGAGGGGAGAAGCTAGGAATAAAACCAGCGTAAAAGAATTATGGCACCTTTTTTTACTGACTCGCTAATCGAATTAATTTTGACAATACCAATAAAGAAATTGAAGTTCGAGCAGCAAGATTCACCACAGAACAATTTTATGTTCAGAAAACAAATAGAAGTGAGCTGCTAGCTCTTTTTGGCTTACTATATTTTGCTGGCGTCCTGAAAACTGCCCATCTTTCGCTTGCAGATATGTGGCCTGAAAAATTCGGTGTCTCCATATTTAGATGCACAATGCCCAAAAACCGCTTTGATTCTCTGTTAACGTGTTTACGTTTTGATGATAAAACCACTCATGCAGAACGTGAAGCTTCGGACAAATTGGCAGCTATAAGAAATATATTTCTTCAGGGTTGTTAAGACATTTATACCCCTTCAGAGTATCTCACAATAGATGAGCAACTGTTGAGCTTTAGAGGAAGATGCCCTTTCAAAAGGTATATTCCTAACAAGCCTGATAAGTAGATACGGTTCAAAAGTTGTTATGATGTGCGATGCCGAAACAAGCTATATGTGTACAGCTCTGCCATATATTGGTAAAGAGCAGCGAGATAAGCAAGCAGGCTCAATTCCTACACAGTATGTTTTAAAGCTAACTGAAAATATTTAGGGTACCAATCGCAATATAACCATGGACAACTGGTTTTCATCCTGTGAATTGGCCAAAAAATTATTAGAAAAATTATTAACAATGGTTGGAATACTCCGAAAAAACAAAAGTGAAGTACCACCACAATATTTGGTATCCAAACGTTCACAAATTCCGTCCTCAGCTTTCGCATTTACTCAAAACCTGACACTTGTTTCGTACGTCCCAAAACGGAACAAATGCGTTTTTTTAATTAGCTCTATGCACTCACAAGATGTAGTTGTCGAAGAGACAGGAAAACCAGAAATTATTTTATTCTACAACAATACTAAAGGGGGTGTTGATACCTTCGATCAGCTGCGCCATTCAAAAACCGTTGCTATGAAAACAAGGAGATGGCCACTGAGATTTTTATATGGAATGTTAGACGGAGGTGCAGTCAATACAATGATTCTACATAGGCTGAAACATCCTTATTCAAAAATTTCCCAATCTACGTTTATAAAGTCCTTAGCTGATTCATTAGTGGAAGATTACATGAAACAAAGAATAAGTAATCTACGGCTGCCGAAAAAGTTGAGGCAATCTATGCGTGATTATCTGGGATATCCAGATGAACAACCCATTGCAAACATTCAGAAAGGGTCTCGTCGATATGATTTCTGCCCAAGACGCCGCGATAGGAAAGGACGCCATGTTTGTGTTCACTGTGCAAAAAATATGTGTGCAGAACATCAATTCAGTATTTGTGAAGATTGTAAAATATAAAATAAAACACTATTTCATTCTCTACTTTCTCCTAAATTTAATTATGGCATCCTACAAAGAATATTACACAAATGAGTACATCTTATATTTTGTCTCAGCTTGTATAATTATTTTGATTTTTTTTGACTAAACTCTACAGCACATTGCAGGGAAGGGAATAATTCGACACCTTTTTGATGAATAAACCTAAAGATACTTGAAAATATCTTTCATTTTGGAAAATATTAATGGGTCGTCCGCGACCCCACATTGTGAAAATTGTTATGTAGTTTCACCTTGTGGTTCTAGGGTTAAAAACGCTTGAGTCGACCGATCAGTACTCGCAATCTGATTTCAGTAAGAGTATCTACCTATTCAACGCTACATTCCTTCTGATAACGCCCTTTACATCATAATCCCTATCGTTCAAAAGATCCCAGCCCATCCCAACATAAATCTCACAAAGCTGAACCGTGAACTTACACAGTTACCATTCCACCTTCAGCAAACTACAAGGACCTCTGACCTCCATATAATTCATTTTCTTTCAAACAACGGCCAGAACCGGCCATTGTTACCGACTCGAATAATTCAATCGGGCCGTAATAGAAACGTAAACAAACAATAGTCGAATAAGGCCCGCCTATGACCGCCCAACGGTGTTGTGTCACTTCCGGAATAAGAGCCACATCCGGGCCCGGCTTCGAATTTAATAGCCACACAGTGAGAATGGGTGGAGTGTTATGACTAGGCGAAGACTGCATGTGGTGCACGATATTTCTCAAATTTTTATCTTTGACGGCGTGGAGCCGGAGGCGGGACAGATGCTTGGTGGATATTGAAGAAATTGTGATTTTTTTCTCAAATAATATGGTCTTTCTGCAAGCAAAATTGCTGCTTAATTTGTTTCTGCGATGAAAAGAAAACACCAAATATGAAGTACACTGGTAAAATGCGCATGACTAAACGTTGTCCACAATGTGACCAACGTTTAGATATATATTCTATTCATAGAAATATATATTATATACTTACTCTAGAATACTAAACCCGCCAATTTTCACGGCAAAAGCATGCCGCGTTTGCGACCCATTTACGATGTGCGCATGCTCGTCATCAGTGTAGTTTGGGTAGATCGTAGCCAAGTTTGACAATAATTTGGTATTCCAATTCAGAGTTTTTATCACGAGGCAATAAAACACATGTTATTTGAAATAGAGCAATTTGACAGCGCATTTAGGACTTTGTAAAACTGAAAAGAACCTTTTAGAGATAGATTACTCCGGATTTTAGGCGCGAAAGAAACCTATTCAAAACAATAATGTCCTACGCTACTGTAATTATAATGACCGTGCAACATTGCTTTTTCATTAACAGGAAGACTTGTCACTAAGATCTGTCACTCTTGTCAGAGATCAGAGATGGTTTTTACAATTTCAGATTTTCTCTTGTTCTGTGTGGTGTTTGTTGTCGTTGGTTATTATTTTATCTTTCGTGAATTTGCATTAATCTTGTTATTACTTTAAAGACAATTTTCAATAAAGCGGTTTCTTCCTACAAATAAACAATAAACTATTGTTTTGTGGAAGTAAAGGAAAAATACCTGACATTTTTTATGTGCATGCTTTGCTCAAAATAGTTTCAATATTATTTTAGCTTGACAAAAAAGGCATGATTCTTGGTTATTGTCTTTAAGAAGAGACCCCAGCAGAATATTTGAGAAAGAATATTGTAATTTGTGGCAGTAATTTTCCTCATGAAGATTATGTGAAAACGGCAATAGAATAGTTTGAAACATTCCTACCTGATTTAGTTCTTTGTGATTGAAACCACAGTCTAAAAGAATTTGGCGTAGTGTTTCCTGCGACTTACATGTATGCTCAGGATAATTAGATAATTTGATTTTGATTGATTCCAAGGTAAGTACTTCATTTAGTTTATGCCTTCGAAGAAAATCTTTTGTGGCCTCATCAACTTTGTTTAATTTCTGATCTTCTCGTTTTCTTTTACGATAATGATATACAACATCCCCTTGTGAGATGAGATATCCTTCCAAAAATTTCATTGTCACATTTGTCGTTCATTTCCTTTTTAAGATTTTTATATATATTTAGAACAAGTCTTTGGGTCTTGTTCCTCACGTTCTTCGAATTGTTCATCAGGTTGTGAATCTTGTTCCTCACGTTCTTCGAATGGTCGCCAAAATGCCTTGTTGCAACACTAAATACGCAAACGTTTATACTAAAACTTTAATGTTGATTTTCACACTTTCAGTTAAAAAAACCACGACATATGTTTTAAAAATACAATGGATTCTTCAAGCAGAAGTATACTGAGTTATACTATTCTGTCCTTCTTTTATATAGTGTAGTATATAGTGTTTGTCAATAATTAAGGTTCATGTAAACCCATGAAAAAATTAACGGCAAGTTTAAAAATTCTGAAAAAAATTCGAGATGTAGAAGACAATCTGATGAATAGTTTTTGAGAAAAAAAATAAAAACCTAATTTTTAGAGGTTTTTTTGAGTTTTCCCAAAAACCATTCATCAGATTTCATTTCAAATATCATGACATATCAATGTCAACGTATAAGATGATCACGATTTTTTTCAGAATTTTTAACCACAACGTTCTCTCACAATTAAAAAAAATTCTGAAAATCTTGTTATAAAATCAAAGACAGTTGAGAAGAATCGCTTTTGCAAGTGATATTTATATTAAATTAAGAAGACTGAACATTGAGGAACTATTCATACTATTTTTCAGACATAAAATCAAACGATTTATATTTTTAATAGTAATTTTTAAAATCTCGGACAATAAACGGTAAATCGCTCCAGTAAGTGATTCCTCTGTATTACATGAACGGAAATACAAAAATAGTTCTGCTACTGTCCACAAGGTATTGCACAAAATTATTGTCACTGTCATATTTACTGTACAGCGTTGCCAATAGTTCTATACAGCGGTAACCAATGTAATTTGTTTAACTTTTCGAAAATGAAAGTTACGTCGATAGGGGTTTGTCAGTTCATCAGTTGGATATTGGATTGGTCCGCCTAAAGCCTTGGACACAATTGAAGAAGTATGTAAGTAATGAGTTTTATGTTTTGGGATTTGAAATATCAGTTCTGGAAATGAAACAGGAAGCAAAATAGAATTGAAAAATAATAATAATAATCGTAATAGCCTGTTTATTGTCCATTCCAGTTGTTTTTGAGTAACATTATTTTATATACATAAAAAATAACGGCATAATAGGCGGAGTTCAGCTTCCAAAGATGAAAAATATTGATAAAAATAAATTATAGTGAGTTGTTCATATTACCTGCTCTTTGTGAATTTCACCAACAATATTGTTGTTTGTGCTAAAAGTAAATCTAATCTAAGCAAGATCAAGGACGGACTGACTATATCTATAACAAACTCATGGGCACTGCAACCCCGAATATCAGAAAAACCAACGAAATGAATACAATAAATAATATACAGGTGAACCGAAAAAAAAACGGCAATACCAAAGATTCTTAAGAACTCCTCCCACAGGAAAACCGACGGTACAAGAATCATCAATAAACCAAAATCTAAGAAAAAGAATGAACCAGCTTTAAAGAAAATGGTCCCCACCTTTGGAAACACTATAAACGATTGAAAAGATAACCCCTTTTAGAACAAAAGGAGGTATCTATCCATGGTAAACCTGGATGTTCTGCATATCAACCAAAATTTGCAAACAAGGTAAATACATCACTGGTTCTGAAAAATGTGGTGTACGCACCCATTTCAAAACTGAAGACTCCGCAAATTTTCCGAAACCTGCAGACATGATTCGGCAAGGGGGTTAAGTTCGAAAAACGAGGTCTCCACCCAATACAAATATGAGGGCGCTGCAAATTTCCTGAAATTTTCAGACAGCAAGAAACGCTGAATTCGAATAATGAAGTCTCCGAGGTCTCCACCCAACAAAAACCAGAGGCACTACAACTCTCACCAAATTCACCAGACGGTGCGATCTTTTTTCATTTTCAGATGTGAAAGTCTGAATGATTGAGGCTCGTGTCGGATGGGAATAATCCTCCACGATTCACTGTTGCATTAAAAATTAACAGTGCTGCTCCTAAAGTGGTGTATGGAGTTGGTAACAAGGCTTATCCAGAACACTTGGACCGTAGCAGTCGATGCCAAAACACCAAGAAAAAAAAATCCTGTGAGCTATTTCGCAGTACTCCGAATAATGTTGAGATTTGGCAATATTGCATTAGCAGTAGGGTTGACTGTTGCAGAAAACTGTAATTTATATGGAAATATTATAAAAGATCGCAGTAACTATGGTATGAAAAACATATCTTGTCAGTGCCATCTTGCAGTTCAGAAACGCGAAATATTTGACTTTACATGAACCTTAAATACAGAGAAAATATTGAGTTCTGTTTGATCATTCATTAAGTACGCCACTGTTCTTCTTTTCATAAATATCACCAGGCTGCCGGACAGCAATGATAATATTAAGAGGTGATCCACGGTAATTTATGCAATAGCGGTCAGCGCATTACTGATTGCTTTCCACGCTGCGAACGGTTACACGTAAAATATACACAAACTGGTCTACTCTTTTCTTTATATAGGGAATACATAATATTTATTTAATTTTCCGTTTTCATCCTTCATTCGTTATTTTCATTCATCATTCATTCATTCCTTCATTGCTATTTTGAACTAACCCTATATATTGAGCTGAATGAAGTCATATTCAACTGAGATTGGAGAAACTGTACTTCTCGTGATTTTCTTCATCTTTTCACACCCTCACTCAGCTATAAGTATTTTTACAAACAATGTTTATCAACCATCAAAAGCTTTCCTGAGTTTCTACGCGTAACTGACTTGACACATATAAAAGAGAATTAGCGCATGTTTAATGCACAGGTAAGTGTAGTGACGTCGCTTTTTGGCGTAAAGCTCGTGAAGTAATGAAAATTGCTGTTTTATCGCGATCTCGGAATATTTATTAACCCCGACGATTTCACACCATTCTCATGTTCGTCGCATGAGTTTGCCTAGTTATTAATAACAATAAAACAACCACCTTTTTTGTAGTCCATAGTTGTTTCAGTGTGGTATAATTAGCCGCAGTTTGAATAGAACCCTCTCGAAAGGGTAAATATATTAACTGTTGGTTTATGATTGTTTATTCATGAGATGCATCGATTGAAATATTTGCTGGGTAGTCATTTGCTTTTATACAGCACTGATTTGGGTTTTTATTCTGATAAACATAATATTTGGACAATGATATTTTTTTTGTACAATTGCGCATAATCATTAAAGAATTATAAAAGTATAATGAATCTATGTTGTATATGCGGTCATTAGTAGTATATCATGCCCATCCTTTATTATTGTCCTTACTGTAATTTATTTATAATAGTAATAATAATCTTTATTCACAAATTATCACAGAAATCACAAAAATGTTTCAATATCAATTATCGTGAACAAAGTAGCAGAAGCCGATAAGTGTTAGAACACTTGTTTCAGCATTGGTGGAACAAAACACGAAAATAGTTAAGAAAAAATATAAAACATGGGTTAGTAATATAAGATATATACAGGGTGAGTCAGAATAAGACCGACAAACTCCGACTACAGATTCCTTGCCTCGTTTTGAGATGAAAAGTTGCTATCAAGGTATGTCCTAAAATGCATCCCCTCTGAGATACAGGGTGTCAAAAGTGCGAAAACAATTTAGATTTATTTATTTTTCTCTAAAACTCCTAGGGAAAAAAATTTCAAACTTGGTGCACTAATCAAGGTTCATCAACGTGATAATTTGAAGTAATAATTTTCAATTTTCGAAAACCAGTGGCGTAGTTACGATGGTATGTGGTCATATTTTCCTTCATATTTTCTTTGGACAACTGAATTGACAAATGAGCGTTCGACATCAGTTAGGCTCATCCATACTCAACCTAAAAGTCATAACATTCCATTTGCCTAAACGTGACAGTTTCTGAGATATTTGCAAAAAACTGAAGATATGTCCTGAGAAGGGACATAACATCCTGTGTGCTATAATCGCATGATGCAACTTTATTATAACTTATAGGAATAATTGTCAACCTCTTGAACGTTTTTTAATGTTGGGAATATTCATAACATAGTACAGGTAAGTCAGAATGAGACCGACAAACTCGGTTTTTTTATTCGTCATAATATTTGCACGAATCGACTTCGTAAATGCACCGATATGTGACCATACATTGTTGCATAATGATTATTCTGAAAGATCCACTAACAAACCCAGCCTCAAATTATAATACTCCTGTTAAAGGAGAGTTAAAGCCTAAAATAATATTTGCGAAAAACTGTAAATAAGTACCTACATATACTGTCAGAATGCGAGGCATTAGACCGCAAGAGACAGGCAATTTTCGGGAAACCCAATTTAACTCCCGAAGAATACAACAGCCAACCGGTGAAGAACCTGTACAGACTGGTACAGGGGACCAGAGTTACGGAGTGGGTGCTGTAAAACAAACACGGAAAACACAAAAAGCCCAAGAGGCTGAGGTGTAGCTGGTGAAAGGACCAGCATCCGAGGAAGGAAAAAAAAAATCAAAGTCATTTCATACTGAATTATCTAGAAAAATATTTTCCAATCATCATGTTTTTGGTGAAGGAAAACAATTATTGTGTATTTATATCTACTCAAATGATAGAATCGGTTTATAGGGTACACAACATAAAAACAAAAAAGGCTCAAAGTAAATATTCAAATGGACCACCATTTTGTTCGATACACAATTGGCATCTCCGTATCATTGACTGTCGCACGCTTTGGAATATTCCTGGTGTATCCTGTATTAACGTACATGCTGCTAAAATTCTTGCCGTTAAATCTTCAACAGATTCTACAGGTGTCGAATACACCAGGGATTTAAGGTATCCTCACAAAAAAAGTCTAGTGACGTTAAATCCGGAGAACGTGCAGGCCAGTGTATGGGACCACGTCTACCTATCCACTGATCATGGAATGTTTCATCAAGAAATTGACGAACGATTCGTTGAAAATGGGTAGGTGCTCCGTCATATTGAAACCACATTCTTTGACGAACCAATAGCGGTACTTCTTCGTAAAACATATTCAAGAAAAGCTCGATAGTTCTGTCCGTTCAAATGTGGAGGAAGAAGATATGGTTCAACGATATGATTTTCGATAATTCCTACCCAAATATTTACTGAAAACTTCTGTTGGTAACTTTTTCGGAACATTCCATGCGAATTTTGTTCATCCCATAAATGGCTATTCCTACTATTGAAATACCCTTCTCTTGTGAAACTTGCCTCATCCGTGAATAAAACATATCTGGGAAAGTCGTTACATGCTCAAAAACCATTCACAAAACAACGAGGGCCATAATCACCAGCATCTAGGGCCATCACCTTCTGCAGGCGAAATGGGTACAATAGTTGTTCACGTGCTACCCGACTTACTGTTGATTGTGACACTTGTAAACTATACGAAATGGCCCGAGTGCTCGTAGAAGGATCTGCTGCTAATTGTTCAATTTTTTTTTGATTATTGCAAAAAGTAAATTACGTTGATACTCAGGACATATCTTCAGTTTTTCTCAATTATCTCAGAAACCTTCACTTTTAGGCACATAGAATGTTATGACTTTTAGGTTGAGTATCGATGAGCCTAACTTATGTCAAACGCTCATTTTTCAATTCAGTTATCCAAAGAAAATTCGTTCAAATAATATGACGAATAAAATAAACGCAGTTTGTCGGTCTCATTCTGACTTACCTGTACTATGTTATGAATACTCCCAACATTGAAAAATGTTCAGGAGGTCGACAATTATTCCTATAAGTTATAATGAAGTTGCATCATGCGATTATAGCACACAGGATGTTATTTCTCTTCTCAGGACATATCTTCAGTTTTTCGCAAATATCTCAAAAACTGTCACTTTTAGGCAAATGGAATGTTATGACTTTTAGGTTGAGTATGGATGAGCCTAACTGATGTCGAACGCTCATTTGTCAATTCAGTGGTCCAAAGAAAATATGAAGGAAAATATGACCACATACCATCGTAACTACGCCACTGGTTTACGAAAATTGAAAATTATTACTTCAAATTATCACGTTGATAAACCTTGATTAGTGCACCAAGTTTGAAATTTTTTTCTCCAGGAATTTCAGAGAAAAATAAATAAATCTAAATTTTTTTCGCACTTTTGACACCCTGTATCTCAGAGGGGATGCATTTTAGGACATACCTTGATAGAAACTTTTCATCTCAAAATGAGGCAAGGAATCTGTAGTCGGAGTTTGTCGGTCTTATTCTGACTCACCCTGTATAAAAAGGGTTAGTAGTATAAAATCGACATACAGTACATTTTAAAAGTATTTAAAATATATATATATATATATATATATATGTATATATATATAGGACATCCCTATGTGACAATATAAAATAGTATAGAATAGAACCTTATAAATATCGGGACGTTCACAGAATGGAGACAGTGTAAAATTAATGTTGACATGAATAATAAAATTTATTGTAATACTTATTAATACCAGATATAATGAAACTATGGTTCAAATGATTTTCACATAAAGAGGGTTTACAAAACCACGACAATTGTTTCGCTTTACAAAAGCTTCTTCAAGTGGTGAAGATATATATCTTCACAAAAGCTTCTTCAAGTGGTGAAGATATATATCTTCACCACTTGAAGAAGCTTTTGTAAAGCGAAACAATTGTGGTTTTGTAAACCCTCTTTATGTGAAAATCATTTGAACCATAGTTTCATTATATCGAGTATAATGGATTTTCATCAAGTATCGGCTATATCAATTCAAAATACTTATTAGTAGTAAGATCGACGACATAGTGTAACTCAAACAATGATATCTGAGAATATGTAAAAATCAAAGAAACAATCAATTTGTGTATTTTCGAATTCAAGGGAAGTTAATGTCCGTTCTATCCGACTTAAGTAGAAATTTTTTCAATTTTGTTTTGAAAGAGTGTATATTTTTGATTATTTTCACATTTTCAGGAATAGTGTTGTACAACTTTGGAGCAAGATAAGAATAAGATCTTTGGGTAGTTGTTTTAAGATATTTATGGAATGACATAATGTTTTAAGGCACTAGCGGGCGGTAAAGTACACTTTACCGCCCGTGTGCGCACTATGGCCCGGTGGGCCGTAAAGTAGACAAAATTCTCAAATTGTCCATACTCACACATCATTTCATGCAATTCCTAACACGAATTAGAATCATTTCAGTTCAATAGAGCAATACTCTTTCTAACATTTGTTCATAATCGTTGGCAATTTTTTCGGTGATGATCTATTTATTTGAAATAGATTCTCCAATATAGCACTCAGCTACTATAGTTTCACATTCCTCATATTATGTTACCATTAATTATTGTATGCATAACGTATGAAACGTGTAGACCATTGCAATGTGTGATTCGCGCTATAAAACCGCTAGTGCATAAAATTTTGTATGTATCACGTGCGTAAAATGCGTTTAAGGCCTTCGGCGTGTGAAGGCCCTCGGCTAACGCCATCGGGCCATCATCCACGCCGCAGGCCATAAACGCCTACTTTACGCCCTTGATACATAAATAACTATTTTGCCGTGTGTTATATTGATGATTTGGTAACTGGCTGGTTTCCTATGTGAATGGTATCTGATGCACGAGTTGTAATAATATAATTGTCTGATATCAAATATTTTTGATTCGGCATATAAGAGATATGTTGGGTATCTAGGATTTTTGGAATAAATAAGCTTCAAAAACCTCCTTTGCATTACTTCCAAATTGTGAAGATGAGTTTTTGGGGCTGCGCCCCAGATGAGTATTCTTGTGAGATATTCTTCAGGTATTAGGCTTTTTAATTTTCTGAACTTGTACAATATAGATCTTAGCTTGTTTAAGAGATATGCTATATGTAGGTCCCATTTCAAATGTGGATCTATAATTACGCCTAAGTATTTTATTTTATTTTCAGGGCGGATTACAAAAGTATTCAAATGGGATTTAATGGTCAGTTGGTTGTAGGTTGGAGCGGAGGAGCAGTTACAATAAAAGTACAAATACGTGGTTTTTTCAGTGTTCATAGTCAGCAATTTATAATCGAGCCATTGTTTTATGTGCAAAAAGTTAGTTTCTGCAGTGTCTTTTAATTCCTCCCAAGTATCTGCCCTATAAAATATTGCCGTGTCATCGACAAACCCTATTATATTATCATCTTTTACAAAAGAATGTTTCAAATGAAACTTTCATGGCTGTAACAGATTTTTACCATTTTTTTTGGATTGACGTGGCCTTTACTTGATGGAAATTCATAGTATATGACACTAAGGTAAACACGATTAAATTTCCACAGATTTATTAATGTAATACATTGTATTACATTCGCTTGAAAAAGATACAGTGTATCGAAACATGTCGCGAAGACAATAAATCTGTGGAAATTTAATCGTGTTTACCTTAGTGTCAGATTTTTATCCTGATTCTGTAACTAACACTGGGCTCTGCAGAATACATGCTGAACAAAACAATGTTAAATTTTTTTGAATTATTCTAAGGATACCATTTCTATTTTTTTTTGTTTCATGGTTCTCACGAAGATGAAAATTCTGTAATGTTCAAAAAACATTGCGAGAGCCGAGGGAGCTTATTTCATTTGACACGTCTAGAAGAGTATTTCGACCACGCCACTGAAGATGACTGCCGCAGTTGCAGTTGAAACGTTTGGAGATTTAAACCAAAGAAGACCACGGCAAAACCCTGAAACCAACCAAAACAGTATTTATATTATCAGTTAACTTTTGCAAAGTTAGATAACTAAACAATGAAGTGGTTGGTACAAAATTCCTAAATTCAGCAAGAAGCCGACATCAAAAAACTATATGGTATCATCCATAAATTCCATGACACCGTTCTCATTTAGAAATAAGTGTGGTCGTTGTGTACTTGCATATAATGAACTATTGTTGGTACACACATGCACTTTCCTTGTTATTTTTCTGCCATCTTGCAAGCATGCTATAATTAAGAATGTTATTTTACCGTCAACAGAACCTCTTTCAGTCTCCCATTTAAACCCACATATTGTTTATTCTCCCATTGTTACATCCTCAACAATACCCCGAGAGCGGATCTTCGACGTGGGTCTCCAATTAATTTCCAAAAAGGCTGAACTGAAACACATTAATATTTATCACTTTGCAGATTTTGAATATTCATTTATTTAAAAACTGTTATGTCTGTGTGTATTCTAAATTCAGTGGTGCTGCAAAGTTATGCGGATTGTTTCTTCACACTTTAATAATTGAACCCTGCTTCAACAACAATAAATAAAATAAAAATAGTGGATATTTTGAATTTCTCTTGTCAAATGATAGGTTCTGAATTTATTGGATTATCTTCTTATCTTCTTCAATTCTCCTTCAATCCTGTGAACAATGAGATTATTAGTGAAATTATTCATAACATAAAAACAAAAGCAACCGGTACTGATAATATAAATATAACTATCATCCAGATACTTTGTCTATTTGTAATTCTAAGAATCAGACATATTCTGAACGTTTGTCTAGAAAAAATTGTTTTTTCTCTTAGAGAAGAGCAAAAGTCATTCCCCCACCACGAGTAAGAAACCCGGAAACTTATAATGATCTTTGATGCATCAGTGTTTTACCAACGTTATCAAAAATATTAGAAAAATTGTGGAATACCAAATCAGGAAAACAATCTGGGTTCATAAATGACTACAGTTACGCAACATCACTTTCTGATATCGTTGATAACATCCTGAAAGCTCAGGAAAGTAATAAAAATATGTGTTTCAGTGCTACTAGATTATTCTAAAGCATTTGACCTCTATGTTCAACTGTTATTGATTCAGTGAGTCCGCCTGCAGTATGTTATCATGATACCTCAGTGACCTATTTCGAAGCTTTCAAATAGATATTCAATTTCTCTCCCCCCCTAACAGAAGTCCTTGCGGGTGTTCCACATGGTAGCTTACTGGGCCCGATTCTATAAACCCTGTATACATCAAATTTTGGTTAGGTATTGCAACTGTTGGTTATCACTTGTATGTTGATGTTCCTAAAGTTTATTCCTAGACCTAGACGTACTATTTACAATTTCAACCAAACATTTACTTAAAGTTAATATCAATAAATCTTGAGCATTGCTTTTCTGCCCAGACAATGTAAGAAATGATTTTCAATCAATTTTATTCTTACAAATTGGCATCTCTACAATTCCTTTTAATCCCTACTGCAAAAATTTTTGCCTAATAGCCTAAATATTTTATATTTTTTGTTGTAGATGATATTCTGAACACATTTTGAATCGTTATAAATTGATAGGGTAGCAAAGAAGATTTATAATTACCGAAAGGGAAGAAAAAGGTTTTGTCAAAGTTCAAAGAAAGTTGTTTCTAATCAAACCTAGTTGTGTTCAGCTATACCAAAGGTACATTTTTCAATAGAAATGAATCGTTTACCAGATACAAGCCTTTTTATGTAGCCAGCTCTCCGTCTATACCTTTAATCATTTCCAGGTTTTGCTGTGCCTGTTCTTTGAATTCAAGCCATGTTTTGCCAGAAAAAAAAAACCGCTGTTACATCTTCAAAACTAAGTATTGTACCGGATGACCCTTGGGAAAATAATTGATTCTCACATATACAAAATAGTATTGGACCTAGAACCGTCCCTTGTGGTACATCACATTCAATTTTCCTCTCTGTTCTTTGTATTTTTGAATTCATTCACACACTCAGATGTGGTCTTACTGAAACCGGACCTTCCACTCCCTTGTCCTCCCTGACAGTCACGGTTACAAATTGTCACGGTTAGAAACACGGGTATTAATGAGAAAGCGTTTAGGACTCAAAAAAATTTGTTTAGCACTAGATTATTGGTATAATTTAAAACAGCGAGTTCCAAACATCTGCTCACAATAAAAACCCGAATGAAGGGTTCCTCGTAAAAGGGCGTCATTTTTTACCTGTCACATCTCTTTATTAAAACACAGCAATGATTCGGGTTAGGGTTGATGGTCTTATAATCAAGTGTGAATTTCTGTTAGGAAAAAAATTGAATAACGCAAGATTATCCGGTTCGTTTTTGTACCTGCCATTTCAATTTATTAATATTGGATGGGTTGGGCATATTTCATCAAGTGAGAGAAAAAATTGTTTGTGACATCTGGTGGATGGCATTCTGAATTTTGATTCATTGAGAATTTCGGTAACTATACACAGGGAAATTTGACAGATGGAATCTAATATTTGAATTCGTTTGGTTTTATGTGGTCATTTGATACTGAGATTGATACTAGTAGAAACAAAATTAAATATTTCAGAAGAGTATCAAGCATAACCGTATACTTACATAAATAGCTGACAGATTACTAATTTTTTGCGATGTTAAAAGAATTACACCATTTCACAAATTGTCAGAAATTTGTAAAGACTTATGGAACTTCATTTGTATTGATTTTGTTTTTGGACTGGATATTTTCATACCGGGTGGCCCAACGATATCTTTCCACCCGGGTTAGTGGGAAACGACAAATTATTTTCGGAAACACTCAAACAAGTTGATTTTAATTTTTAGGGGAAAGCATATCAGTAATGAATTTAGTCACGCATCCTCACCTCCCTAACGGGAGCAGCTAACCTCTCGCAAATCATTATAAAAAACATTGGTCGAGTGATGCATCATCTTAAAGCTCTCCTCATTTAAGTTACTTCATTTTCAAAATTGAGATTAGTGTTGTAACAGGTTCAATTCAAATATTCAATATCTTACCAGTTCTTATCGAAGTTCAATTTATTAATTATTTGCTAGGTATTTCTTGCACAGCTTTTGTTTTCTTGATGTTTTCAAAAAAATCCAGTATTTCCATGGTTCTTCTGTGTGTATGTTCTCAGAATTAATTCACATATAGCATGCTTCGTATTGAAATATCTATCATTTATTTTTATTCGTTTTCTGTTGAGTTCAGTCTCTTCCTGATAATGGTTTTCATGTTATACAGGGTGTAAATTTGAAAACTTTCAATGCGAATATCTCGCGAAATAAAAAATTGAGAAAAACCACCATTTTTCAGTGAAGGCACGAGTCACCCCTTAGGCTCGACACACCCCAACTGTAAAATGTCAAATGGCACTACCTCTTTTGTAATACCTCAAATAAAAGATCTCATCCAGTACTATTTTTGGGCCGGGTGTCCACCATGTGCCCTCGGCGTCGGGCGAGGAGTGCCCGCGGCGATTCCAAACACCGTTGATGGAAAGCCGTGGGTCCTCGTCCAGTCAACATGGTAGCGGCTGGAAAGTCACGAACGGTCACCCATCTAACGTAGGCTGGAGGGATTCAGTCTGACATGGGTATGCAGTATGGGTGAAAACGACTGCAGACGGAGACCCATCAACGTTGTCGGAGGAATCTGACTAACATGGGTACCTAGGGAGAAGGGGAGCTCCGTCAAGGCAACTTGACGCCCTTCCATAAAGTGTAGGCCTCTAGGGGGCGGAGGTTTCGTTGGATGAGAAAAAGAATACCGTACTTCGGTAGAGGCGGCCAATGTCCTCACCCTTAGGGTTGGGGTGGGAGGCTTTGCCACCCTCGGCGGGTGAGCAACGCTCAATTTGCTCGGGCACTGACACTGCAGAGCCAGTAGTATGCTTCAGCATACGGCCTCACCATTGGTAATATGCAAATGGTAGCACGACCTGTGTCGTCTACGGATTGCAAAGGACGAAGCGCGTCGATTTGGCTTATCCAAATCTCCACTGCGTCCGCAGCCGTCCGTGAATAAGCCGAAAGGCTGGTATAGCGGGCGGTGTCGGGGCGTGGTGGGACCCGTATAATCGCTCTAGTTCTGTACAAGAATTTTCATTTTCATCCAACACTGGGTGGCACAAAACATTTTCGAGTAAATAAATTGTATTGTGTGAAAATGATAGTTTATTTGATCAGATGTTCAAAATGCAGTCCATTCAGTTCTAAACAATAGTACAATCGATTTTCAAATTCCATTCTTGTTTTTAAGAGGATATTTCATTTCATTAGATGGTCACCATGTATTCCAGTTTGTTGTAAACAAAAAACAAAATCATGTTGGAGCATTCCTTCATAATGAATAAAAAGTACTCTAAAAAGTAGCATTGTTTTTATCGGGTTCGAACCTACCTGTCAATGTTGGTAAAAATTTAGTCCTTTGTGCAAGGTTTTACTGTAAAGTCAGGAAACAGTCAAATTGCGAACTGTTATTTTCTGTTCATCATGATTTACAGTTTGCCGGAAAGAATTCAGATGGTGTTTATCTATGGTTTTGAAAATCGTTGTGCCTTAAGAACTGCTGCAGCATTTAACGAAGAATTCAATTTTGCGAGAACATGACCGAAATGTTACGTATTACTCCCCAGTTGATAAAAAATATTTGTTTTACCGACGAATCCACATTTTCTTTAATGGTGCAGTGAACAAACACAACATTAGGTGCTGGAGTGACGAAAATCCGCAAGTCTTCAGGGAATGACACACGCAGTATCCAGAAAAATTAAATGTCTGGGCGGGAATTTCAGGTGACACAGTGATTGGGTCATTATTTATTAATGGCGATACTTCTTTCGAAATGTTAAACACCACCATTCAACCTTCAATTGTTGCCGAAATAGATAATCAGTTGGACATTGACGGGAATAGGAACTTGAAAGAATATTTAATACATTTACAGCACGATGGCGCACCTCCCCACTACGTTTTGCCAGTCAGGAAATTTTTGAATAATGCTTTTCCAAGTCAGTGGATTGGACGGAGAGGTTCAATCGAATGGCCAGCGAGATCTCCCAATCTAACACCCCTCGATTATTTTCTCTGGGGACATTTGAAATCCGTCGTATTCAAAACCAGAGTCTGGACATTCCGAATGTCCAACAGCAAGTCCTGGAAATGCTGAATGGTAGTGTTGACATGATGCACTTCAGACACCTCATATCAGATCTTCAAAATCCCTCGAATATTTGAGTGGCGAGGTCTCTTTGATTTTAGAATCAAAATGAGAAGAATCATTAAAACTGCTGAGAAAAGCTTTTTCCATAGCTTCTACCAAGTGACGTAGGAACTCGTGGGCATCTTCTTGTCTACCAGATATGAGATCTTGACATATCAGTTAGAGTTTATTATAAATCAAAAGAGGGCGGAATGAAGTTGCAGTGCGTTGTTGGGAATCTTGTGTGGTATTCCCTATTGCACAGACTATGCATAGGCAACCCTGACAATGTGCAATGTGTTCTTCGTCCGACAAAAGCCAGTTCACCAAAGCTGGCACATGAAAGAGAGGCGTAGAGTAGAATTAAGGAAACAATAATTTCCCATGTTAACCATTACAGCACCTATTGACCAATCAGAGTTTTTCCAATCAAGTTGTATAGCATCTAAAGGATATAATTCATGCATCAGCTCCCATATCTGCTTTCAGGTTTTCTGGTAGACTGACTTTCAGAATTTGTTTCAAATGCATTACGTAGATCTGTGTTTACTGATTTCGAAATCAACGCTGGAATGACGGTTCTATGCACTCGTGAACTATTGTTGCTCCGATTTTCCACAGGAGAACTCGTAATTGAAACGATTTCTTCATTCGAATTTCTGTTTTCAGTGCAAGGTTAGTTGGTTGGTTAAAGGCTGACGAGCGAGATACCGGGTTTACCTAGTGGTTTCCGTTAACACTGAGACCAGCTGGGGTCTATTGTATTGTTTTGTCGTCAGGGGTTCCTAGTTAAATAGGCCTGTGTTTTTCACCAGGTTCAATAGTCTATTTACTAGGTGTTTCGGATTCATGCCTGTTTCTAGGTTGATCTGTCTGAATATTCTGTTGCGCTTGTTGAACAGCGCGTCGCATTCGAAGATGATGTGAGAGGCTGTTTTCTCCTCGTCACCACAGAGTCTACAGTCCACGGTTTCTCTATTTATTCCCATGGTGTGTAGGTGTTTTCTAAGGCCACAGTGTCCGGTTAGTAAGCCGGTGATCGTGCGTATCTTAGATCTGTTAAGGTTGAGAGTGTCAGCCGTTAGTGTTTGGCTCAGGTGCCTCACCTTTGCTGTGCTGTGTCGATGCCCTTCGATTTGGTCCCAATACGTTTGGTGTTTTGATTTCTTCCACTCATTGACTAGGTTTCCGCATCGGGTTTTGCTAATTCCGAACGCTGGTTTTGGACCTGTGAATGGTGATTCAGATGCTTTCTTTGCAAGTTGGTCTGCTTTTTCATTGCCTTCAATTCCCCTATGCCCGGGCACCCACACAAGTGTAACCTTGTTGCGTTTCGACAGTTCATTGAGGCTCTGAAGACATTCCTAGACTTGCTCAGACTTTATCTGTATTGAGTTCAGAGCTTTTATAGCGCTCTGGCTGTCAGATAGAATGTAGATGTGTTTTCTTTCATACCCACGGTCTATATTCATCTGTATGCATGTCCTTATGGCATGTGTCTTTGCTTGGAATACTGTGGGACTATTGCGTTCCTTTTTGGCCTCACCCCGTATATTCCTGCTCCTGTTCCTTCATCTATTTTTGAACCATCTTTGTACCAGATAATGTTACCAGATGATAGTGATTCTACTCCCGAGTCCCATTCGTTCCACTTGAGCTGCGTTTTGAATGGTTTTTCGTACGAGTATTCTGGTAGCATGTAGTCTGATATCATTTCCAGTTCGGTAATGTTCACTTCATGGATGATTTTGGTGTGCCCAGTTTGTGGTTGGGTTATCCAATTACCTGTTTGTTTAAGTCTGTATGCACTCATCCTCGCCTCCCCCATGACTGTAATGTCTAAAGGATAATTTCCATAGCAGCGGTCGGAGTGCTATTCATACCACTCGTGATACACAGACAGGCGAGCCTCTGTATTTTACCAAGGTTGGTTTTCGACTGTCTCTGTTTCATCTTGGACCACCACAATTGAACCATATGTAATTCTGGGACTTATGATCGCGGTGTAAAACCAATGCATGACTTTCGGTTTCAGTCCCCATGTTTTTCCAAAAGCTCTTCTACACATCATGAACGATGCTTTGCTTTTGTTGACTACATGTTGTAGATGCATGTTCCAGGTTAGTTTCTTGTCCAAGAACAGCCCTAAATATTTGATATGATCAGCAACTTGTAGTGTTGCGCCAAAGAACTTGGGTGACTTCAAGTCCCCCTGAATCCTTTTGCGAGTGAAGGGAATGAGTGTGGTTTTGCTGGGGTTTGCCCTTAGTCCTTCTCCTTCACACCATTCCTCTACGGTCCTTAGTGCATTTTGCATTAGCTCAGAGGTTATTTGGGCATACTTTCCCTGTACGAGGACTACTATGTCGTCCGCGTAACCTTGGGAGTAGTATCCCTGATTTTTTAAAGATTCCAGAAGTTCGTCTACTACCATGTCCCACAGTAGAGGGGATAGTATCCCTCCCTGTGGGGTTCCTCTGGCAATTTCCAGCTTCGCGGAGTCTTCAAACATGTTGGTAAGGGCCTGTCGATTTTGGAGCATTGACTTTATCCACCTATAGGTGGTTTCAGTGCAAGAATAATTGAACGATTTTCTGGTAATTTCGAATTTACGAGAATTTGGTTTTGAAGGAATGTTCATTGATAATTCATCAACCTCTTTGAATACAAATACTTATTTTTTGTTGTAAGAATGAGTTGTTTCTTGGGTCATCCGACTTTTTTGTAACACGTAGATAAACCAATTTCTTGTATAAATTTTCTTGACTGAGGTCCAAACGTCCCGAAAGTTAATTTATAAGACATAATAAAAATGACGACCTTAACGGTAGTAGAAAAAACTACATACATACCTTAGGAGAGGAGAATATAATAATATTGTTGGGAGTTCAGTCGGTTCTTCGAATAGGACAAATAGATGTTCACTGAACGGAAAAATCTGGGACTGATGAAAAATCCGAACACAAAGATATTTGCCCAAAATATTCATCACGCCAAAACTAAAACTCATCCCAGTGGAAACCTGTATAAGATATCTCCAAACATCTCCGATGAACAAACTTATTGAAAGATTCGAGCAGCATGTCTGAGCATTATTTGTTCGGGATATCCGTGCATAAACCGTTCCGTGCCCAAGGAAAATTGAAATGCAAGCAGGGATGTTGTTCAGATTCACCTTAAAGACACGCCTTAGGTACGTTGTAACTTGAATGCCCGAAGGTAATTTGAATTCCTTTCACAATGCTCCCTCGTATGTTTATGTGCAATGTTTTTCAGTAGCGGTGAGAGGAGTTTGATTGTATTCTTCGGGGAAACTTTAAAAGTCCGTAATAAATTTTTTTCCTTAGCGGTCATTATAACAGCTACGATACTTTCCTGTGGTGCCATAGCGGTCATAATGACTGCCGATTTTGCACCTCTACTACGGCTGCTTCAAACACTATTTCTACAAAGTAGTCATGGTAATCTATTTGAATACATTTAATCCTAGCTTGGTAATTCTTAAAACTCAAGCATTGTACTGGGTAATAAAGAAAATAGGTCAGATTGTAAGTGATTAATCAGGATATATCAACACATGAATTGTTTGCGAATATGGTTGAAAAGAGAACGGTATCGAACTTCTAGATGCTCCGAATGGAACATCATCGACTTAAAAAGCTTAAATTGAAAGTTGGTTACGTTGCACGCACATTTAGCCACTTTTAAAATTTCAAGTAATTGTGAAAATCTATTTCAACTCCATTTTGTTTCAATTCTCTATCTTTCTGGTTCAAATATAACAAAGGGGGGAGGGGGGAGGGTTCTGTTGAACACTGCATAAATGATCGTGAACTTCACGACACAATTAATAGTAGAGATGAAGAGATTCACCTCAAAACGTGCAAGAATATTTTGACACACCTAAAGCAGACTAGGATAAGAGGAAGGCCTACAGTCTGTTGATAATGTTCAAAATAAAATGCATTTTCAGAAAAATACATAAGTAGGTACATGTTACTAATGAAAAATTGAGTTACAATGTTTTTTAACACTCACGGCAATTCCTTCTATTAGAGCAGACGATGGATTTTATTCAAGGATCTTTTATAACTGATTGATTGATTGATTGATTGGGTCACACGTAGGAGTTGTGGTTGTTTGATAGGCTCTTTTATCTCAGAATGAATCTATTGTGGTGAACCAGCGTTATATCGAAAATGAGTTCTGGTGCTAATTTTTTTTATAAGTTCAGTAATTTTCTAAGTATGGCTAATTATAGCCAGATACATCACAAACATCTAGAGAAGCTTTTCTTTTATTATGCTGTATAATTTTGCTTCTGGTTCATCGATTTCACATCTGAATTTGTTAATATATTTGATTTCCATATTGCTTTCATTATGTTGGGAATTTCGGACGATGATACCGTGTTTGGCGGTATTTGGTACTGAAACCGAATATATTCTATTAAACCTTAAATGACACAAATTACGAGATCGTTCTGTATTGAACAAATATCATCTTTTCGTATACTTTTGTTTTTGAATTCGTCAGTTACAAGTACTTTATCTTAGTGCCTGAAAAATTATGATATAGTGAGTTCTTTTACCAACAAGTTTGGTAGCCAACGATACACTACTATCAAAATTAACAGCAATGGGTCTTCTTCTGGAATATAAAAGTTTATCAGATAAAAACAACACATTGTTTGTTGCTACTGATGGATCAGAAACACGTTCTTTCACAAAATATATTTTTTAAATTTCAAGTAGGGAGATATATTAATTTCCACAACACAGGTTGGATAATTTTATTCCATACTTAATAGCCTTTCCTATAAAATATTGATTATACCCTGTTTCTATTGGTTGAGGACCATTCATGAAGCCTTGACTGAGTAGAAGTACCATTGTTATTCGACCAAATTTGATTGATATACAGAAAAAATCACAAGTAACCAAACAGAATTCAGCTAATCAGATTTTTCGTTTTTAAACAGAAAAATTTCATTATTTTCATTATCGGCAATGGCTTCAGATTCGTCAGTTATTTTATTTTAAAAATTAACCATATCTTCTCAATTTTCTGGTTCATCATTCATCATCAATTTGTATCTCTTTTGGATTATTCAGATGTCGAAGCCCACGAATTTTTCAGTTTTTTTTACCTTTTTTGAATGTTTTAGATATTTATTGGGCGTTCCGGAACGTTTTCCTTTCAGTTGGTAGATAAACTAAGTCTCCCCATTTTTTTTTAGATTATTTAAAATCGTAATATGAATGACACTCAAGTACATGTTTTAACAATCTTATGAATAACCAGTAAATCAGAGTAAATTTACTTTTTGGATAGGTAATAGCAACATTCTACTAAAAAACAATTGCAGGCGCTGACTTGATCACTACCGCCACATAAAGAGCCTATTTGGATATTATATTTCATAAACTTCCAGTTTGTAAAGTTTAATTCAAAGTGGGATATCTTCCAGTTGCACAATATACAGTTTACCTATTTTCCCTATTACACTTCTATAGATTATTTTGATCTCACATTAACTTATTTTCAGACTGTGGATGGTTACACCCACAAAACACATTTCAGGAGACGAATGTCCTCCATAAAATCAAACTTTCAATATGTTCAAAAGTGATCATGTGGCTTGGTCTATTCGTCCATAAAATTTACCAGAATTCATCATTTTATCATTAGAAGTCATTTCTGAATTACTGGGTAATAATTTATTTACGTTTTGAATTTTATTATTTTTGTGAACTATTTTTCTTCATATTTGGCAGTAAAAATATATTATTTTGTAATTAACTATTATTATTTTGGACTGAAAAGACAGGAATATGTGTATGAATCTATCCCTACACCCTACTCACAACATTCGAATTGTTTGATTCGTATATTAAACTTTTTCGATTTCAACTTCTAGTGGACGAATCTTAACAAACTATACACTTTTGTTATGAGTTCTGATAAAATTGTTAAGTTGATGAAAATAGACAAGGTGCAATTTTCTATAAAAAAGTTTTCAGTACTTCTGACTCGTCCTGTAGGATTATGTCAGGAACGTTTCAAAAAAATTTTATATATTTCAATCCTATACCTCCACTTCAAATTTGAAATCTCTATATGAAGCGATAACTGAATGGTAGGCTACTCTCATATATCATTGTTACACGGTACCCATTTTCCGTGGCAACACGGGTAAGTCAGTATAAATTTCTTGGCAGTCAAGGTGTTAAACAGATGCTCTAATGTTCACATATACATTTCAATATTATCTCACAAGAAGAAAAAATACAAATATAAATAATAACAATAATAAAAATTAAACTTATGTAAGAGTAAAAGGTACTGTATCCTCTAATTGACAGGATATCATCTAAGCACTGATGTGCTTGTGTTATGTTTTCCAGCATCAATTAAAGGACAGCACTTTTTTAAAGATTGAATTAAATTAGTGCGTTAGCTCAATTTACTGGATAAAAAGGTGACATTAAACAATCATTTCCAAAACAATACTGTTTGCTTTGATGTTTTTTTTAATTTATCTCTTAAAAATAAAATTACTTTTGATATGTTTTACTTCAATTGGCAGTAAGTTATACAATTTCGGGCCAATAAAGAAAATTAATTTTTGCGCATGGTTTTTCGAACACACTGGTATGTCTACGGATAGGTTCGTGATAGATCGAGTTTGGTGTTGTTTGTTAGTATTAATTTTTGGTTTTATTTTTGAGTGCATGTATATTAGGGAATGATAAATAAATGGTTTTTTATATTGAATATATCGGCTTGTTCATAAAGTTAAAAAGAGTCTGTTTTTCTTTATACATATTTTAATGAGTCTATTCTGTGTAACTAGTAAATTTTTTTGGGCAGTATACCTAAGTCCTCCCCCCAAATTGTAACACAGTATCTCAAAAAATATTCCGCTAATGAATTATAAATGAATAGCATATTTCTACGGTTCAGAATGTCTCGTGATAAGTAAAATTTATGAATTAAGCCTATACCATACAGTTTCGTCGGCAAGCAACAACCCCCAACGACTGCCGAATCATCCCTGCACAACACGTAGTAAAGCATTCCTACAAGAACACACTTTGCAATGCTCTCTGTAACAAATGTTAACAAATTCCAGGTACGCTCAATTCTACATGTGAAATATTTATTTATTTCACATCATTTATCTACTACTATATCTACACTGAAGGATCCAAAAATTCATTTAAACCTTTTTTTATTAATTTTTTAAGGATGTTCCGTGAAATGACACTGTTATTTTGATTATTTTTCATTATTGAAATTATCTGATTTTACTGACGAATCCTATATCATCATATTGCGATCTAATAGGATCTGATGAAGATTCAAGTTACTTATATAATACTTATAGAAACAGGTATATTATATGTTGGCTTTTCCTCTGGATTCACAGTGTAGTTAGGTTCCTTCATTTGACTCCGATTTTTTGCTGTTCCCACTTGTTTTATTCAATTCCAACCAGGTGTTTATCACCCTATACCGTACTGACGAAGGACAAAAAGCCAGAAACACTACTCGGTTGCTTTCCCAGCTATATCATTTTCATCATGATCATCATTACCTATCAAATTAATAAATGACCTTATCTTTGCAAAGTTAAAATAAAAACCATACTTCAACCACTTACAGAGTAACTCGTGTTCCATCTTAAAATATTTCTCTAAAAATCCAGAATTATTAAAGGAGGTATGAAAGAGAGGATGTTCGGTTGGCATAGAATGAATGGCTTGCATAGCCGCATAAATTCGAATAAGTGCCTCACGTGAAAATAGTAATTATTTATAATTAATATGTTACTTTCCTGCTACCTGTTTCCAGACACTTTGTACTCGCTTTGTGCTCTGAAACGGAAAGTGAAGTCGGTTTGATGTCAGCTAGATAGCAAATAGCTGTCTAGAGAAAAGTGATTTGTTGTCGCGTATGTTTATTACAACGAGAGTGAAATTCTTCATGACGTGGTGAATGAAAACGAAGACAAGGGAAACAGAACAATCAAGTTATCCACGGCTTTTAAATTCGAAAAGAAAGTTGAATAACTGTTCAAGGTAGACATGTTGAATACAGACAGGCTCTAAATTGCAGATATAATACTGAGAATTCAAAATCACGAATGCAGATGGTAAATATATGATATTTAAGACATTTGGATAGGTACATGAAATAGAGACGACATTTTCAATCATAAATAGAAATTGACTAGTATATTTGCATGATTTAACTCTATAAATGTTTAATAATAAATGTCTCTCAGACAAATTACAATAGAAATCAGTTGATAACGAAGACATGTTTTTATGTATTTGTCAATAGGATGTAAATAGTGAAAATAAGAATGACGCTTCAGTTTAGATTTTGTAATTGTTTGAATTTAGGATCTTGAGCTCTTAAGCTTCTAATATCTACAAAGTGGCCAATCGAAAACATGACATGGGGGTTTTGGGTACTAATATCGTAGGTAGATCTGGCATAAATTCTGATTTTCAAATGACTCCACAGAAAGAAATCTAAAGGAGACAGGTCTGGTGACCGTGGGGGCCATTCAATAGAACCTCGCCTACCAATATAATGACAAGGGAAGTGTTGATCTAAATATTGCCAAACAGGAATAGCATAATGCGGAGGAGCACCATCTTGATGAAATATCAACTGATCTTCCAGATAATGATTGTCATTTTCATTATTGTTCGTTAATGTTCAATTGTGTCTGCAAGCAGTTCCAGATACATTTGCCCTGTTAGATTGCCTTCTAAGATGGAATTACCCACGATACGATCTCCAAAAATACCAGCCCATACGTTTAATTTTTGGGGATATTGTGTATGTACCTCATGAAATATATGGGGATTAGAATCAACCCAATATCGTCAATTATGGCGATTACCTACCTATACCACCAAAAAAAAATAACATTCATCACTAAAACAAATATTGAACAGACACTAAGGATTTGCAATCGCCTGCTCACTTAGTACCTCACCTCAGTTCGTGTGTTAATTTAATTTTGTAAGGATGGAATTTTTGTAGTTTTAAAATACGCTGAATGCTAGTTCTTGAGATACCGGAAACAATTGCTAGCTATCTTGTACTCAACTTATGGTCAACCTCAATATGGCCCAAAATTGCCATTGTTGTCACCTCATTTCTTACTGGCGGTTCAATTTGCCGTTTTTTATTTGCTACCGATCCCGTTTCTCGTAATTTTGATACTAATTCAGACACATACTGCCGCGACACAGTCCTGCCATATTGTTGATTGAACCGTTCAGCAGCTCTTTTCGCACATCTATTGTTTTTATAATATGGTTCAATCAACTCAACCCTCTCTATCCCCCTCGAAACTAAAATCGACCCTTCCGAGGGTTTTCCACATCTGCGATATTATCAGCCAAAACCCCGGTGTCAAGTTTTCGATGGGCAACCCTGTATACTACTGTGCCAAAGAAAAACGCAGTAAGTGCCAAAACAAAAAGTAAACTAGCACTTAACACATGAATGAAGTTATTAGACCAATAGAAGTCGTTTCAATTGAGATAGATTAATGAAATTTAATTCAACTGAGCATTATAGATCCAGTTTGCTTTTTCTGTGAATATTAAAAAAATTCAAAGTATATTTCATAAAATATATGATTTACTGTAATTTGAATCACAAGGTTTATCCTTTTACATACAATAAAAAGTATGAGGTGAATTCCGTGTTTTATGAAAACAATAATCCATATCTTGGTGGTCATGAAACAGAATGTGTTTATCATAAATTTTAATAAACCCTTATAACTATTGAAAAACTGAGATCACAACTGTAATGGAGCTTTGGCAAGTAAAAACAATCTGATAGGAAATGTAGTTGTCACATGATATAATAATGGTAAGAAGATATCAACAGTAAGACTACAAAAATGAATTTCTTATAGTGGAATGAATTTTCTTTTTTGACATGGAGGTTTTTCCAGAACTGCAAACGAGTTTTGTCCAGCACTGGTCCCTCTAGTTTCAATAAGGCTTGTTTTTTAGTTTTCTCGATACCATCTTCTACAGTAATAACAGTGGGTTCTGTACCAGTTTTCAGTTTAATCTTGACAGACATTTGAAAAGAAACTGGAATAATATTGTTGAAATTTTTTATCATCACAAGGTAAAAACTAATCAATTTGCAATTTTGAGCTCAATTGGTTGAATTTCAAATGAAAAGGAATCATTATAGAATTGAAAGTCTCAAAAAAAAAGTTTCCATTTTTTGAAACTTGAATACTTGTAGAGTTTATTGGACCTACTAATATATAATCACCTACATTGTTAACAAGCATGGGATGAAGTCTCAGAATAATGTATTATTTCCATATTTTCTTAGCAACACACTTATGTTGAGATAATAATATTGACACAATATTTTGTGAAAATACATAATATTGACAAGAAAAAAAGAACATTTCGCAATATTGGCTCAATAGTAGATAATATTCAATCAATGTGCATAAACAATACTGTTTTTATTCTAGAATCAAAAATAGCTATTTAGATACAAGTTCGTAAAGTAGGACTTTTTTGTATGAGCGTGAAGTTTGTTGAATGAGGCGCAGCCGAGTACAAAAACGCCCTTTACGAAAGTGTTTCATACAAAGTTTTTTCTTCGATAGTTATTATATTGCCAAATTGTAGCAATTATATTATTAATTTGAATGTTCAATGATATGAATTGTCGTTCGTATTATCAAATGAAGACTTCCGACTTATATTCGACGTAAAATACTGTATTTTTCAAAAGTGCTAAATGTATGAACAGTGTGCAAAAAATTACCTTTTCTACGCCCATGTCTGTAAACGTCAAAAATGGCACTGTCAACATTCCTTGTAAATGACATAACAATAACACGTGCGTTTTGAGAAGAAAACTTAAACTTCTTGGTTTAATTAAATTACAATCAAATTTTTATTTACGTAAGACTTTATTTGGTCTATTTACACAAATTCAGTCAATTAAAAAACATAAAAACTTTTAGCATTAGCGAGACATATTTAGAATTGAAAGAGTGATGCCCCTAAATGTAGACAGCACGTTATGCAATTTCTTTAAAAATAGGACACGTTTTCTTAAGTAGCATGCTATGAAAATAAATGTCATGTCATTTATATTGTCAATTTCTTGAACAAAATGTAATTGTATCCGAACATTTTCTCACTTCATCTACGAATATGTCTGATAGTATTGAAAGTGATGAAATTATGAGCACTCCACCGAAGATTGTAGAAAAAGCTCAAGCTGCCATACATAATTTGTTACCGCTAAAATCCAAAGAAAGGTACGTAATTACCTATCAAAAATGTATGGATTGGCGACACAAGCATAACGTCAAAATGAATGGGCGTAGAAAAAGTATAGTACGTTACACGAGTTGTAAGCCCATTACGCACTCATGAAATTTATGCACTCGCCGCTTCGTGCATAAACTTTTTCATTTCGTGCGTAATGGGTTACTTACAACTATTGTTACGTAATATACTATTTTCTACAAGCGTGCGGAAAAGTAACTTTTCCGCACGACTTTTCGTTTTGAAAGTTCTACTTTTCCGCACGATTTTTACTTTTACGCAAGATTTTCTCTTTAAAGCACAATATTTTAATTCAATATTAGTATATTGTACAATGAGCATGAAATGACATACATTTCCCACGAGTAGGTAGGTATATGAAATTTTGTAGTACGAGCGAATAATTTTTTTCATAACAGATTCTATCAAAAACAATCATGTCGTCATTGAATAAGTATACAAATATTGAAAAATATAACGGAAATTGATCAGTAAGTACTCTTCATCGATAACAAAACAGAAACAAAAAAAAGTAACTTCCCCAGGATTCGAACCACCATTAACCCATTAACCAGCGTAGAACGACTGCTCCCTTACTTTGCCAACTGAGCTATTTCAGATATTAATTTAATTGCTATAATACCATTTCAAATCCTGTCAAATTTTAACTATCACTATTTATTTTGATAATGTCTTAATTACTTTATATTTTGAAATAAATTTTAGGAAAATTACGGAATATCGTAAAGTTATTATCAAACAGTCGTTAATAGACTAGATTCAATCTCATATTATAAATCTCGCGGAAAGATAGAATCATGCGGAAAAGTTACTTTTCCGCACTAGTGCTGAAAAGTTATTTTTCCGCACGATTCTTATATTGTTAAAAATGAGGATATTTAGGAATAACTAAATGATCTATGTAACTATTATGTCTTATGTGTCATTTTGTAGCATTATTACAAAATCTTGTTTAATAAAAACCTTTTTTTTTTTCATAAATAAGATGGACAAAAACACTCGTAGGAAAAACATTGTAGCCAACTCTTGCGGAAAACGTCTTTTCCGCCCTTGACGGCTTGCCCGAACTCCGCTCCGCGTCGTTCGTGCAACTGCCGTCGCGTGCGGAATAGTTATTTTCCTAACAAGTGCGGAAAGTGATACTTTCCCGCACGCGACTGCCGTTGACCCGAACGACGCGAAGCGGAGTTCGGGCAAGCAGTCAAGGGCGGGAAAGATACTTTACGCATGAATTAGGAACATTATTTTTCTACGACCGCATAAAGATTCAAAAAGCACATTGAAAATATATATTTTATTTCAACATACAAAACATTCCATGAAACTCCACTAATTATTATTAATATTAATGTTTAAAACACAATTTGTTGCATTCTGCAAATGCCTCAGAATAGCCGGTCCAGAGTAGTTAGTTGGTGGTAACCGGCTGTTAAGGGTAACACTCGTAGATTGCAAAGTGACGGAGACGGCAGCGGTTGCAAGTTGCCAGTACATGAAAGAATTTTATTCGAGGTGGTTTTCTTCTGTTCTACGGAGTCCTCCAAATAACTCTCAGCAACAGCAGTTGACTTCCAGCCTCCAAGACGTTTTATGTTGGTTATCCCTTCGCCTGAATCTGCTAGAAACGTTGCCGAGGATCGTCTAAAACTGTGAGCTGACGTTCTGTGTTAGGTATATATAGGCCTAAGTAGGTAGCGATCTCTGCCGGCATTTTACCAAATGTGTTTACGCCTACGCACTGAACAGAATATTTGCCATTTTTGTAATTGATAAATTGACATATTTTACTTTCCCGCACTAGTGCGGGAAAGCGAGTATTCCCGCACTAGTGCGGGAAAGTGACACCTTCTAAACAAAAATTAATGCGGGAAAGTGGGTAAAAACGCACGGTCGTAGAAAAAAACATTTCTAGGGAGAATTTTGCGTATATATGTCCGATTACCTAAAAATCTATTTTGACACATGTCACGTTACCACTAGTATGGTGGCAAATATGGTAAAACTAGGGTGAGATCGCAAAATATCGAAAAAAGTAATTTGAAAATATTGCTTGGAATTTGATTTTATACGTACATACAGAGTTTCAAGCAATGAATTGAAATTGCAAATTTTTTCGAATATTTTCTTGCTGATCCCTTGCTGTTACATTGGTTCGTATTTTACAGTTATATAAGAATTCCAAGACTATATACAGGGTGTTAATTAAGTACGTTGACAAACTTCGGGAGGTGATTCTTTGAAGGTTTTCAGGACGAAATGTTCATATAAACATATGTCCCAAACGGCTTGGTTTTCGAGATACAGGGTGATAAAAATACATTTTTTTCAAGATTTTTTAGAGTTAACTTCGACATTTTCTACAATAATCAGTTCAAATTAGGCAAGTACAATCCATTCAATAGTACACACGATACAAAATAATGCATTTCTCAAATAATTCACACGGTCCTCCTTTTTTCAGAGTCAAGCTTTGTTCAACCCTTCAGAATTTTTTTTCCGCCGCCACTGACATATTATGAGAAAGGAATAATGAATGTTGTTTCATTTAACATCTTTTTGTTCTCTTGATGTTTTTCATTTACTTGTACGGTTCAGGAGTTACAATGAAAATATTAACGCAAACATTTTCCAGTAACGCATAACATAAAGAAATTTGAGAAGCAAATAGTCTAACAAACTTGAAGGGTGATTCTTTGAAAGGTTTCAAGATGAAAAGTTCATATAAACATGTCCCAAGCGGCTTGGTTTTCGAAGTACAGGGTGATCAAAATACATTTTTTAGGAGTTTTTGGAGTTTACTTCGAAATTTTCGACAATAATCGATCCAAATTAGTTCAAATTGGACAAGTACAATCCATTCAATAGTGCGCATGATATAAAATAATTCATTTCTCGAAGTGTCATTGCCACTCTCCAAAGATTAGCGCGTGACGCAATACGTCATTTTGTTCTCATTACACAAATAGCTATTTTCTGCTCGTGTAGAGAAAATGTAATGTTATGGAGCTCCCATACATTTTTTACCATAACTCAGGTTGAATATGTATTGCACAAAGTTAATTATGGCAAAATAATTTTGGACATTTTCAATAGTGAATAACTTTATTATCAAATACTAGAGCAAAGTAACATAAATTCCCTAGGAATAAAATTAAGTTCAGAAAAGGACCATTATTGAAATTGATATGTCAGAGCAGCTGCTGGAAATGGCCACCACCAACTTCAATGCAAGCGTTTATGCGCCTAACCATAGACTGGCGGACACGCTCAAAAATACCAGGAGTGTTTCTTATAATTCCGCATGACTCCTGTATGCGATTCCTCAGGTCTTCTTCACTTTGAACTGGAGTTCGGTACACTAATGATTTAAGGTGCCCCTAGAGGAAAAAATCAAGTGGATTCATATCGGGTGACCTTGGTGGCCAAAGTTGTGGCCCACCACGCCCAATCCAGCGATCAGAATAATTCTCATCTAAATATTGGCGTGCAACCAATCTGAAGTGTACTGGAGCACCATCATGCATAAACCAAATTCCAATTCTTTCCCTCAGTGGGATCTCTTCTAGGAGTCCAGGTAAGATGAATTCAAGAAAATGTCGATAATGGTCACCATTGAGTCTATGAGGCAGAGAATGTGGCCCGATAAGGAAATTCCCTACAATTCCAACCCAAACATTCACAGAAAACGTCTCTTGAAAATGGTTTTCAATCACGGCGTGTGGGTTTTCATCAGCCCACATATGATTGTTGTGAAAATTAATAATGGCTTTACGGGAAAAGCTTGCCTCATCGGTGAATAACACTTGAGATAAAAACCATGGATTTTCCAACAATTTATTTCGAATCCAAGTGCAAAAAGTTAATCTCTTTGGAAAATCCCTTGGCAGAAGAGCTTGAACACGCTGTATGTGATAGGGATAAAGTTGTTGCTCTTTTAAAATTTGCCATACCAATACATGGGTTACGTTAAACTGTGCCTCAATTTGTCTTGTACTGGTGTCTGGATGCTGCTCAATTTCGTTAAGTACAGCTTCTTCTATCTGAACTGTTCTAACTCTCCTGGGTCATCCTATGACAACAGCAGACCTATTGAAAGTACCCGTTTCACGAAGACGGGAGTGAATATTGATGAACATTTGTGTGCTGGGAATATGACGTTGTGGAAATCTTTCTAGATACATTCGTCTGGCGGCACGAGCGTTACCATCAGCCATTCCATACATTAAGTGCATGTCTGCCATTTCTGAATTTGTATATTCAACCATTTTATCCAAAGGAATATTGAATGAATCTGCTTTATAGCTTGCACTAATGAAGAATTAACAATGAGACAGTTTCTCAACTTTCGATAACTGTCAAGTTGTTGATATTTAAATAAATGAATTAATATCAAAGTCCACTTTGCTATTTTTATGAATTCAAATTGATTACAAAATTTCTGCGTTACTGCAGAAGAAAAAACAAACCGAAATTTCTGATAAAATAATGTACTCCGTACGGAAACAAAAATTTGTTTGATTTAGTTTTTCGGAGTTATGACCAGAGATTCATAAATGAAAATCAAATGTGTAATGATCTGCGACTATTAGATAAACCCTATTAACTATCTTCCATTACAGGATTACCTTTCGGAAGTTTTTTATGTTGAAAAGGAATCGTTCAATTGAAAACTAAAAAATATCTTTTTTTAAAATAACAAAAAATTTGTATGAGTTCTCTATCAAGACTGATGGGTAAAAACATTTTTAATCAAATATCTCAATGAAAATGCACATTTTTACCATCAGAATCTTCAGGTTGAAAGTTAAGGTTTTCCCAATATCTGTCAGATCTAGTTTAATATCCAGCGTACCGCAGTGACGGGGAGATAGTAGTTTTCTGTTAGATATTACAAAAAGAAATCACATCTTTACAATAACAAGCTTTTATTTAGCTTCACTTGTATCTAACTAAAAAACAATTCAATAAAAGTCGAATTTGACCCACTTCTAATACTCCGATTAATTTGAAATTTGGCAGGTTTCCGTAATTCCGGTGACAATGCATTAAAAAAATGTTTGTTAAAAAACAAAATGGCAGCTCCAATATGGCGGACGAGTTTTGTGATTATGATCCGATTCTGTTCAAAATTGGTATGTGATGGTTTTTGGGTTGGAGATTTTCAGTTTCACATAAAAAATAAACTAAAATGTTAAAAATGAAAATTATAAAAAGAAAACGTTTTAAAGTTTTTATACAATACACTGAAAAGGAAAAAATAATTCATTTCATTGTTTGATCTAGGTAATCTTGTACAGAAAGATTTTGATACTCACAGAATAACCTACAAAAAATGAAACAAATTATTTTTTCATTTTCAGTGCATTTGTATAAAAGCTTGTCTTTATATTTTTTATTGTATAATTTTTATTCATCGTAGATTTTTCTAATTCTGAAAAAATATTTCCATCAATTTACAATAATTGAAAATGTTTAATTTTCAAATTTTCTAATGTTATGCCACTCTGGAAAATGTTTAAATTAATATTTTCATTATAGCCCCTGAACCGTACAAGTAAATGAAAAAATGCAAGATATCAAAAAGATGTTAAATGAAACAACATTGATTATTCCTTTCTCATAATACGTCAGTGGCGGCGGAAAAAAAATTCTGAACGGTTGAACAAAGCTTGACTCTGAAAAAAGGAGGACCCTGTGAATTATTTAAGAAATGCATTATTTTGTATCGTGCGCCCTATTGTATGGATTGTACTTGCCTAATTTGAACTGATTTGATTTGATTTGACTGTCGAAAATGTCGAAGTTAACTCTAAAAAATCTTGAAAAAAATGTATTTTTATCGCCCTGTATCTCGAAAACCAAGCCGTTTGGGACATATGTTTATATGAACTTTTCGTCCTGAAAACCTTCAAAGAATCACCTCCCGAAGTTTGTCAACGTACTTAATTTACACCCTGTATAATTAAGGATAATAAAGATAATCGTGCATGAGCGTTTCACTTCGCACATAAAATAGTGCGTCAAATTAAAGAGGATTTCAGTTTATGTGCAAAGTGAAACGCTCATGCAGCATTATCATTGCAACTTGATTATAATCATGAAACAGGATGTTTCTAGATTGCCATATCGTCACAATAGTTCTGGAAATGTGATATACTTGTTAGATACGAACGAATGTAACAGTGATGGGTTCTGACAAAATAACTATTTTTTCAATTTAGTGGGGAGAAAATGAGAGAGTTTTGTCATTATCGTCAAAATATAAATATTCCACTACAGTCAAGCCATTCATAAAAAAACTTGAACCAAAAGGTATTATCCGTTTGTAGAGTACGTTACTGAACAACAAAACCAGAGATTTATTCTGCTCAAAAAATTAGAAGTCCGTAAAATTTGTTATGAGCTTTGGAAAGCAATAGAAGAAAAGGTTTCCAATAAGTTCCGGGCCCTACCTTGTGAAAATCGAAAGAAAATCCGATGTAAATAATTTTTCGTCGCTTTTCCGGCTGTAATTTGAGAAATCGTGGAAATTGAAAAAATATCAGTAAATAGAAAATAAAGCTGTAAAAATTTTAAACAAAAAAAGTTGTATTTATTTTTTATCAAAAAACAAAGGTTTTCTCTGAAATTACTTTGGAACGTCATAATAACGCTCGGGTCGGAAACGCTCACGTTTTTAAATAAGAACCTATGTTTTCAAAGTTTAAACTGACATTACCCAGGCTCTGCTGAACAGATTTTGACTAATCAAACGGTTGATTGAAAGGTAAGACTTGAACTTTTAGAATCCATTGTACAAAATATGGAATACATTTTTCCATCACCCAGAAACTTCTATGTATGTCCGCAACTATTGGGTTTTCTAGTACAATTGTTTGAGGGACATATACAGAAAATTCACACAATATCTCATGCAGTCCCTTACTACTTTTGAAGTTCATGCATGTTATTTGATTTCAGCTAACGAAACTCTGTCCTACTGACTGATTTTTGAAAAATCGGTCTCTGACATTCACTGAGTAAACACTCTTTGTTGAGGTTACAATTTTCCTACATTTCGAGTATTTTTTAGAAGTGAAAGATGCTTGTGAAAATTCTAAAAAAACTTCCAGGATGATCTGATATCCATCAAGTACCATTTGTGATTTTCACTCTGTGAATTAATAAGCAGGAGACAATCAAATAATTAATTTATTGAAACATTCATCTGAAAATACACATTTTTACTTTTTTTTCCTGGTTATTTTTGTATTTAACTATTCTGAATACGTTCTCAGTGGAAAATGAAAGCTGAAGTCTCACTCTTCAAATCTCTTATAGTGATATATCTTTTCGTGCAATGGTTTTCAAAGTCTAGGTGTTTCTTTTGTGTCGCTCAGGGAGTATTGGGGAGAACTGGAACCACATTTTTGAATAGCACGGACTGACGTGTTTTGCGCATACCCTTCCCGGTTGCAGTTGTCTGTTTCCAACACGCATGTTAACAAACCAGCGTGAAAAGTCAATTACGAAGTGGGTTTTAGCTTCTCCTCAACCGAGATTGAAGTATATGTTTTAGTTTTGGAAGTATTGTGAGCAGATTTATAATAAAAGATTTTTAAAGTGGATTCCTGTATGAACTCAAATTCATATTACCATAATCTTCGTGAGTAAGGCAAGGATTCATGCTTAACTGATGAAGTGCATATGCTAGGGTATCAATCCCTGGGAGTAAGAGAAGTGACGCTTTATGCAAGTCACAGGAAATATTTCCGAATTGAAGAATAATTTAAAATAAATCTATTGAGTTTCTCAATGTGAACCAAAATGTTCTCTCTTGTGTATTTTCTATCCAAAACATGAAAATGTGAAAAAAAGAATACATTTTCGAAATAATTTTTCAATTTTTACCTTCGATCACAATTCGGAGTGGAGAACATTTTTTTCCTTCTCTTTAATTTTTCTATCAAACGTGAGGTTTTTCAGAATAAATGTACTGTAGTTTTTTTGTTACCAATTTTACTAGGTTCATTTTTGTTCTCGTCATATTTTTTCAATTTTTAATTTACGAGTTACGGCCGGAAAAGCGTCGGAAAATACTTTGAACCGGGCTTTCTTTAGATTTTCACAAAGTAGTGCCCGGAACCCATTGGATACTTGATTGTCTATCATTAAACTAACCCCATACCGAATTTCATGAAGTTCCAATCCAATTTGAAGATTTAGTGATTTTTTTACTCTGGGAGCTGTACTATTGTTATAATATCCATTTCTTCAACCACGTTGATTGTCACGCTCATAAACATTCAGGTCTCGTTAAGGTGATCTGATAGACTCGATTTTCCTACAGTACCAACTCTGAAGAGAATTCTCACCCAAATTCAAAACTAGAACGAAGAAAATTGAGTGCTCGATATTTTTTTTTTTTTTGTTTAAAATCTGATATAAAAATTATTAATAACTACCTAGTCCACCTGATCATATTACGGAAGAAGAGTTAATCTAAATTGAAATAGCCTCGACAACGTTTTCCAATTTTTCTTCCTTTGTTATGGTCCATTCATCAATCCATTCATATTATAATTCTGAATTGTCAAGAAACATAACTCTATCCTACATCCATAATTCAAACAGACAAATTATGACAGTAACCTTTTATTTATAGGGGGAATTATTACATACCTCAGTGACGAAATTTCACCGAACCACCATTTCATCTCTTCATAAATCAAAGCATATCAGGAATGTACGTGTTTATTTTCGGGAAAGTTCGAATTTTGAAACGCCTCTTGATACTTGATTTTTTTTATATAAATGTCAACGCGATATAAGTTACGTATGATTTGCAGCATGAAACTTCCTCTCTTTATTGGATTTTCAGTATTTTTTCCATTGAAAATGGCCATGGTTGTGTCAAATAGTATATTACGAATCAAGTGATGCAAAAAGCATATTACATACTAATGCACAAATTAAATTAAATTCGAGTGCGTAATTACTTTACAATACGCATTACGTAATATACTTTACCTACGGCCATATACAGTGTCAATCAATCAATCAATCAATAAAAATATGCGTTATTATCAAGTTTCTTATTGACAAAGCGTGTATGTGTAAATGGAAATTATCAGGAAGGCGTCGGAGCCGAAATATATGGGATGAACCCAGTAGTGAAACGCTCGTTAAGTATGGGTAAACTAGCTACGATATTTCAGGCAGAGGTATATGCCATTGAAATGTGTGCCAGGGAGCTGGAAAATCGACACCACACACGAAAAACAATAAAAAATATTTTCAGATAGTCAAGCAGCACTTAAAGCGCTTGAATCCAACTGCTTTAAATCTAGGGCAGTATGGAACTGCAGAGACACCTTAAACCGACTGGCGCAACGCAACAACGTTACCCTAGTCTGGATACAAGGTCACACAGGCCTAAAAGGAAACGAAATAACGGACGCCCTAGCAAAAGGGGGGCTGAAACAACGTTCACTGGACCAGAACCGGTAATCGGTTTAGCATATAGCACTGCCAAGAATGTCATAACATCTTGGGCAGACAATAAAATACTCGAGTACTGGCGTAGTGTACCGGGCCTAGCCCATTCCAAAGCATTTATTGCTTGTACAAGGAAAAAACATGACTCTGACAAACTTCTAGAACTCAGTAGAGCGCATCTCAGAGTTATAGTAGGTTTGCTTACTGGCCACTGCAAACTCAAACATCACATGGATAAAATCGGACTTGCACAAGATGCAGAGTGCCGGATATGCATGGAGGGTGATGAAACGGCTAAACACATTCTGTGCACATGCCCTGCAGCGGCCAGAACCAGATTGTCAATATTTGGCGATACGACAGTAAGGCCAGAAAACCTGGTAAATTGTTCTCCAAATGCATTCCTCAATTTCGTCAAGAGATTGGATATACTGGGAGAAATATAACCATGGTGTGAGCCACAATAGGTCATTGGCCGCAGTGGAGGGCCTGATACGGGCCCACTCACGTTCAAACCTAACCTAACCTAAATGGAAATTAAATCAATAACATTAGATAAATGTATAAAAATGGTTACCACCATATAAATCAAATTGAAGTCAAGACATTCAGTCATATATTGAAATTAGCATGCATATATCTATATACAGGGTGTTCCATCTCAGACGAGCCACCCCGTATATTTCTTATCTCATAGTGAGTGGAAAATTTTCCCGAAACACATTGAATGATTTTGTTTGGGGGACATCTGTTGACGTATATTTTGAACGAGCAACCCTCTATTAGGGGGCGCTTCATCCCCTCAAAATTGAACAGGGGAGAGGGGTTGAGTGATACTTCATTTGAAAGGTATTGGAAGTCTTTACAACGGTGTATGAGAACGTGAATTTGATGAACCGTTTTCGCCAAAAATTTATTTTGTAGCTCGAATGAGTTACCTTGAATATTTTGGTTATTTTTAGAATATACAAGCCCATGTTTTAAAGAAACACATTCTCAATTGAAAATTGAATCAAAACATGACTCCTCTGGAAATGGAAAAAAAAAACCCTACGATAAAATTGAAGTTACTTTTTTGTAATATCTAACAGAAAACAACTACTTCACCGGCAAAAGCCACGCTGGACATTGAACTATATCTGATAGATATTGAGAAAGACCCTATATAACTTGAGAGAAAAAATCTGAAAGTGAAAATTTGCATTTTCATTCAGAAAGTTGATTTTTTATTAAATGTCCAGTTTCCATTGGAGATTCTTATCTATGAATGAGATAAGGGAGACTGTTATTCAGAAGTATCACTCACAGAAAATCGCTCATTTCATTGACGCGTGGATTGCATCACTTTTGCTAGGCCTCCAATACATTTTGGTCGACAAAAATCTATTTCACCCTTCTAAGATCATCAGGGAGAACAGAAGAATTGGAAAACATACTCTTCAGAAGCAATTTCACACTGTAATGAGGAATTGTTGGACTATTTCTTGTGCGGTGAAACTTTGAAAATATTTTTCTGACATAAAACCTGTCATGGGTATGGCATGTTGATTTCATTGAAAATATGAACAGGATGTTCATAAAGTCAGTTGTGGAATCATCTGCGACTGAAAGTTGGAATTTAGTCGCTGTTTTCCATCGTACAAGATTACCTCTCTTGGAAGGGATTCATGTTTTGAAGAGAAACATTCTCAATTGAAAGTTGAATCAATACATGACTCCTCTTCTCTTTAAAACATGAATCCCTTCCAAGAGAGGTAATCTTGTACGATGGAAAACAGCGACTAAATTCCAACTTTCAGTCGCAGATGATTCCACAACTGACTTTATGAACATCCTGTTCATATTTTCAATGAAATTAAATACAAACAAGCCCATGTTTATGAAGCCCTTTGTACAAACTTGAAAATCCTCAAAAAATCATATCTTAAAAAAATTTAATTGTTTTATCATGCTCACAATCAAAAAAATTAAATCTTCCATACTTCCATACAATTATACATTCTCCCAAACTAATTAATAAAAAAACAGCAAAACATTTCCTTATGTTGCTTTCATTATTTTTTCTTAGGAGGTTTTAACGTTTCTTCGTTAATTTCATAATTTAAATCAATCTGTTGAGTTACTACTTTCCAGATTTGTTTAAAATTTCAAAAATATGGTGTACACATTGCAAGAACGTGTTGAGCTGGTTAGCCTTCATTACCAAAATCAAAATTGTGCCCGAGCGGCTGCAAGGATATTTAACCAAGACCATCCTGAACGTGGCGTTCGCCTTAAGAACGTAATTGAATTGATATCAAACTTTGTGGAGACGGGTTCAGTAATGGATAAAAAAAGGACACCCATTGGAATTGTGAATGACGAAGGAGCAGCTGTGGCGGTATTGGGACATATCCAACTTATGCCAAACACGCAATCTGTGCGACAACTGTCTGCAGGTTCTGGTATCAGCCAATCTAAAGTTTTCAGAATTTTACATTAATACAAGTTCCATCCGTACAAAATTAAATTAATTCATGAATTAAATGATGATGATTGGGGTCGAAGGCAAGAGTTTTGCGAAATTATGGCCGAGCGTATCAACAGTAACCCAATACAAGAGCGATACAATTCCTCATGTATTTTGAGAAGCTCACACTCAACATCCGGAAAAGCTAAACGTTTGGGTAGGAATTTTGAGAGACCACCTAATTGGACCTCTGTTTATTCCTGGGAATTTAAATGGCGAAATTTATCTTGAAATGCTGGAAAATGCGATGAATCCGTTAATAATTAAACAATTAGAACACGATCCTCTACTACTTGAACAACAATAGCATTTCCAACAAGACGGAGCTCCTCCTCACTACGCCGCACCAGTTCGCCAATACCTCAATTTGCAATACATTGGTCGTTCGATTGGAAGAAGAGGTCCTATGGACTGGCCTGCCTGATCTCCTGACCTGTACCCTCTGGACTTCTACTTGTGGAGACATCTTAAGTCCAAGATTTTTGTGACTCAGCCTGAAAATTTGGACGAACCATGCCAACGATTTGTAAATGAGTGTAGTCAAATAACTTCAATTATACTGAACCATGTTAGAGATGGTTTTCAGTCAAGATTGTATTATTGTATGGAAATCAATGGAGGACATGGAACATTTGATTTAAACACGCAGATTTTAATTTTTTGATTGTAAGCATGATAAAACAATTAAATTTTTTAAGAATGTGATTTTTTGAAGATTGTTAAACTTAAACAATCTTCAAAAGGGATCAATAAACATGGGCTTGTACATTGTAAAAATAACCAAAATATTCAAGATGGCTCATTCGAGCCAAAATTGATTTTTGGCGAAAACGGTTCATCAAATTCACGTTTTTCATACACCGTAGTAAAGAGTCTTCCAAGACCTTTAAAATGAAGTATCACTCAACTCCTATTCAATTTTGAGGGGTTGAAGCGCCCCCTATTAGGGGGTTGCTCGTTCAAGCCTCAAATATACGTCAAAAGACGTCCTTCAAATAAAATCATTCAACGTGTTTCGGAAAATTTTTCGACTAATTGAAAAAAGCCCAATTGAACTCAGATATTCTCAAACTTAGTAGAGAAATATCTTTGGGGATGCAGTCAGAAAAAAGGCCTAGTAGACATCTGAAAAATTATTAATGGTTTACAAATAACACAAATAAATGAGAAAAAACAAGTTGCTGACATGAAGATAGTTTGAAGAAAATAGCCAATGCTTGTCCCTTGGTCATTATATAAACTCAAGTTTTTTTTTTAATTGATTAGGAGATACGAACATATTGTAACATCGTTTGGAAAGCATGTTATTTCGGCAGAGACTGCAATAAAATATCAGAAAAGTATAATATTACTAGGATTCACCTAGATTAACATTATTTGAAGATCATTTGAAAAAAAACTCTGAAATTGCGTGAACCATTACACGCATTTCGTTGTAAAACACAGAGCAAAAGAGAGAGAGAACGAGATTGTTACTTGTCAGCTGTCAATATAAAAATTGTGCATCCACGAAACACGTTTATGATTTATGCTATCTTTGGAGGGTTATATGAACTGGAGAAAGAATGTATATTACGAGAGTTGTCAGACTTTAATTGAAGGATATAATAGATTAAGCTGAGGTTAGCGACATCAGACCTTTTATTCATACTGTTAGGTCAATTATTGTTATAAACGATCTATAAAAGGTTTATTTTAAGGTAATTGTCCTCCATTGATAAAATTGTAGGTTCATGTAAATTTATGTGATGAAAAGTATTGACACTGCGTTCTGCAAGTCTACAACTGTTCTTTTTGAGATTATGTGTGGATGTGTGGATACTTTTTTATTACTCAACTAATATAAATCCAAAACTTAAAGAATTAATAAAATTGAAAATTCTAAATTCTAAAGTTTAAAAATAAAAGATTTAAAAATTTGCTCAATCATCTAAAATGGATGCAGCTGCCTTCATTCAACTACATGAACTTCTGCTGTGGTATGTGGAACAATATAGAAACAAATTCAATAATATAACTTCCCACAATCTTTTTATGTCGAGTCTAATGAAGTGTTAATGTTAATTAAATATGAGTAAAATATGAGTAGAATAACTCCGCAGAGAGATATATGGCCTCACTCTAATTTAAAGTAGGTGGGTTTTATTTTCCGCTTTATTTATGAATATAACTGTCTCCAGACTTCCTGTATTCATCTTACACTTTTTAATAATGTGTATTCATAAACGTTTCCTTCGGTGTCAGTTATTTTGGTAGGAAAGACATTTTTATTTGGTTTTGGCTGTTCTCAGATATTTCATAAGTATATCGATTTTTTCCACTGCTAAGAAAAAAACTTCACGATTCTCAATGATACTTCTGCAAAGGAATCATCATCATATAATGACGTGTGATGATTGAAAATTTTGACTGATTGTAATGCGAATATGTGGATGTGTCAAGTTTGATTGGGTTATTTATTGATGGAATTACGAGGATGTATTGATATCTAGTTAGCCTAGACCAGTTGCCTGCATAAACAAAATATTGCGTTACCATAGCAACGAACAATAACTTATTAGAAGTGACAGTGTAAAGTTTGACGTCAAAAAAGTAAACCAGAGTTATGCAATAAATCAAAAGAAAAAATATGTCCACCGAAATTGTGAAAATCGAAAAATTGGAGTATCGAGCCATCATCAAGTACCTGTATTTAAAAGGGTTAAGAGGTAAGCAGATTTACGAAGATATACTTAATACCCTTGGTGATCAATGTCCGTCGTATGCGACCGTGAAAAATTGGACTGCAGGCTTCAAACGAGGTAAATTTACCGTTGAAAATGATGACCGATCGGGAATTTGTGATTTGATATTATTGAATATTAAGTTCTTGTTACAAAACTGTATAATTTTGAGTAATTTTTGGTGTTAACAAAACAAAAATAACTTTGCACCAAAAAATTTTTAAATTATTTTACTCCTCAGAAAAATTGACCGTGGTTAACACCATAGTTGTGTAATTTGTAATATTACAGGCTTTCAAAATAAATCGTCGTAAACAGGATGCTGTCTATTTATCGTTTTAGCAAATTATTTTTTTCGTAGTCCACATTTAAAAAAAGGGGTAAAAAAATAAAACTCCACTTAGATGGCCATGACTTCAAAACTAGATGCATTTTCTAATACTGAAAAACTTTTCTAAATAACATTACCCGAGATTTTTCAAAATAAGAGTACTTTACTCCTGTCTCAAAATCAAATATTTGAAGGCTCCTCGTACATTACGTGTGTTTTACTATATTTTGTTGGTTCATGTTCAGTTTAAGGGGATGCACAAACTTTTATCAAGAATAACTTTTCGTCGAAAAACCCTTAATAAATAAGTTTCCCATATGGTGCATACTTTGGGGATGACACTGTATATATCTCTTTATTTAGTTGAAAAACTAATTGATTTACAATAGTAAATACAATGTCACCTTATAAATAAAATAAAATTAACATGAAAAAATACAAACAGTGTGATTAAAAATTCACACGTATAAATAAAAAGTTACATAAAAAAGTCATACATAAAAATATACTAATTTTTAATTAAGTAATCCTTCAGTCGTCTTTTGAATGTATTTATCGAACCACTCTCTTTAATTTCTTGTGGGAGGTCATTAAAACAAGTTACTCCTTTATGAAATAAAGAATCAAGTGTAAGTACTTTATTTCAAACTTTTTTATTATTGTTTCATTTGTTCGATGAACTAAAATTGTTTTATCGTAAAAGAATGTTTGGAGATCGTTTCAAGGAGATTGAAAGATTGGGAAGACACCTTTCATGTCAAAACTCTGATTTTGTCGATGTTCAAATTCTAGACCCCATTATCTGAAAATGATCCTAACACTTCAACTAAAGAAGGTGAGAGAATAATAGATCATTCTGTTTCTTGTAACTCTGATTTACTTTTGTAACTATGTTGGTGAGATAACTAAATTTGAGGCATTTTCTGTTAGGAACTGTTAATGAAGAAAGTAATACCATTGGTTGTGTAGAGGAAAGTATCTCACCGAACCCATGGATGAAACTATTGACTGTTGTCTTTCTGAACATGGTTATAATTGTATAGATTTACTGGATAGCTGATCCCTGACGCTAAGTGAAGCACACAACAGAAAATCCCCAATGTGCTTCTCAAATTTGGAAAGGAAACGAATGGCTGGGATTACTTCTTCCAAACAGAATAATCAACCAGAAGGCCTAAATGATAAATAACAGCAGCCATGATAGCTGGGTTGGATAATGAGGATCATTTTGCAGCTAAATATGGAACAGATAATGCAGATTTTACATGTTTTTCATGTGTTGTTAACCCAGGAAACCCTTTCTTGTCAACGTCCCCCGACAGAGTTGATACCAGTACCAATATCTACAATTTGTTGGATATAAAAACATTTGTATCTAGAGGATTAAAAAAGCATACACTGCAAAACAATTTGTTGGACTTCTTGAGAACAGTAATGGAGTGTAAAGTTTAAAGAACATCAATTATTTTCAAATTCTAGAGCAAATAGCTCTAACGGGATTACATTGTTGTGGACTGGGCTGTATATCCTGTACCAGTATTAAAAAGATTCTTCTGTTTTGAATATTTCAAATCTGATCATGAGCTTTATACAGTCAGTGTTGTTTACTATGGTTTTGGAGTCGATTTTTGCCACTACTACTCACTTTGGCCAAGGACAGAACAGACTGGTACAAATTTGATGACAGTTGCTTCAGTAGACTGTTTTGTATTGAATTGAAGCCTCTACAGACCATATATCCTTTTCACGGAAAAGCAGCTATTCATAGTTCAACAGACCTCGTTAGGAGTATCCATTCAATGATTTCCAACTCTTCAAATGACGTGGAGTTACAGTTTTTTCCGGATTTTTTACTACTGTGAAAGCGAATGCGCCACCAAATCCATTTAAGCAGCTCCGGAGCTTCGATCCATCTTTTTTCACTATTTATTGCTGTATACAATATTCGAATAATAATTCTTTTTTTACTTTAGTCCCAACTCCTGTAGTTGAGTAGGAACACAATTTTTTCCAGTTGTCAATATTTTTCTGCTCCATAGATCTTTGTGATCTATGAGTGAAAAAATGTGTGAACTCAGGGGAATGCATAAATATATTATTTTTCTCTAAAAATCGAGGATATCTGATTCACTGATTCGATAAATTTTTCACTATATTTTAACTTTCAGTTTCAGATAATCAAATTAGTAAATATTATGAAGTTTATGAATTTGACAAATGACAATTTCAATTTACTTTAATCAGTGTTTCCACCATCTAAAAACAAAATATATTACCAAACTGAGAGCGAAAAAACGATCACCATTATCCTGTGGAATATTGTCAATTATCAAAAAACCTTGCATTACATTCTTCCGTTATCAGGTTCGAACCATTATCACCAATTACTTTCTATTTTGTAGTTATACTTATACACAAAAGCAAGGTCATTATGGTATTGTTTTTGAATCGAATGAAAGATGGAGACTGAATATAATAAAAACAAATCTATTAACTTACAAAAATGTACCTATATCAAATATTGTTCTGCACCCAAAACTAAACAAAAAAACTTGTCAGAATATTTCCAATTGTATTGCTCCATCATTGTCTAAGGTAAGGCTTTTTGTTGGAATATCGGAATAAAAATATTACTCGACCCATAACGCACATAGGAGTGTAACTGTGTATCCAAAGTTATTGCTTGTACAGGTGAGCGGAGTATATCATTAATACTTTCCGTGGCGCCCCGGAGTGACTCACTTCATCAGCTGTAGGAATACCCGGAGATGGTTCATCGAATAAGCGACCCTGAACTCTACTAAAATTGATCCAAAATTGAAAATCTAGTGCTAGAGACATACCTAGAGCATCGTCAATTGTTTTTTGTTTCGTGCTTAGAACCATTTCACCTTCAGTCAACTGCTTGTGATGTATTATCATAAAGCGCACATCCAACCTGTCATGGAATACTGTTTTCCTCATATGGAAGGTAAGCTCCTAAATACACACTGAAACTTCCATATGCTGTCCAAAACTAACAATCTGTCTCATCGGTGATGCTTCGCTCACAAACTCACTTAGTTCTCTGGAACTTATAAAAAAACACGGCTACCTTTCTCCATTTCATAAAAAGTTTCAGTAGGCTCATCTCAATTTGCCAAAGTCACTCTTCTACTTGGAAACTTGTTGATTAGGAAGGTATTCCCAATGATATTTACCATTCATACATTCATGGAAAACACATTGAAATATTGCAAGCTTTTTTTTCGGTTATCTACCCTAAAGTTTGTTAGATTTGTCTGAAATATCCTGGTTGAGATTAGTTCCTTCAACTATTTGATGTCCTTCATCTCCTCACTGCCAGGATTAAGGTGCATTTTTCATCTAAAAACAATATGTGATAACCAAAACTGTGGAAGATCAGTAGATTGATATTTTCCTGACGAGCTCTGCATTAAAACAAAACCTTTCCAGTGAAAAGAAGTTAATAATATGGTTCCGCAGGTGTCGATTCTTTCATTCTTCCTTCACATCTGAATGTAAATTTAATTTTGGTCTGAAACCCTAATACTATAAAAACAAAAGTCAGACGAAATGAACTCTGCAAACTGAGAACACCAGGAAAAATTATGCTAATATTATTTCACTCAGCGTCTTTCCATGATTTCTCTTATTAATGTTATTCTTTTTCCCTGCTTTGACTTCATCTTTCCAATTTCGTGAGAAATACATTGGAAATTGAATACAGCTTTTGTCGTGTTTATGATTTCATCAAGAGTTTCAATTTCCATCTGTGAAAAAAAAGCTTTCACTCAATAAGGAATAAGGTATCCACAACTTTCAGACGAAACTTCAAAGGTTTTTCTTGGGATTTATTTCGAGCTTTTAATGCATGCTAAGTAATATTTCGGACTTTTCCAGTTCGACGTCGGTTCTAGAGTAGAGAAAAAATGTAGGCAATGAGATTATTCTTCTCATAGTGACAGACAGCTAAATGATAATATCCTTTGATACAGACTCAGAGATATACAGGGTGTTATTTAAGTACGTGGCCAAACTTAAAGGGGTGATTCTTTGTGTGATTCTAAGTCGAAAAGTTCATATAAACATAGGTCCGGTAATGCTTCGTTTTCAAGATACAGGGTGTCAAAATTTTTAAAAGAAATCGTTTTTGTCGTAAATATCTTAATAACCCTTCAACTGATTTTATTGAAATTTGGCAGTGTTATTGAAGGTCATAAAGGGCGAATTAAACCTTAACTATATCAAAATTATCATGTCCAGTGGCGTCCCGGAAGGCACTGTAACCAATATTATTGACAGAAAACATGTGCGCCACTGATTTTTTTGCAATTTTTGTATTTGTTTCACATTGAACAACTGAAATTACAACTTTTTTATATCAAGAATTTTTTTCGTATCATGCTTTGTTTTTGAGAAAAAACATAAAAATCACTTCATTGCACATCCCTGTGACAACACAATAAAACATTTCAACTACTAAACCATCAAAAACTGGGGTCTTATTCATATTTTTTCATATCAATACTCTATTCTTGTCTTAGAATTTTCTATCAAAATTAATGCAATGAAAAAAAAAATATGTATGTATGAATTGCAGCACTTGCCTTCGGCTCTTGGCTTCGGCTCGTGCTGCAAAATGGGCTCATTGTTGTCCATGGACATGCAATAAAGACATTTTCATTTATGATTAAACAATTAATATTACATGGAAGTCATCTTTTAATTTTTTTCGCTCATATTACCTGTTTTCGATGAAACAAATAATGTTGTTATGTATAACTGCAGTGTTTTGAAACTAAAGTAAGAGGGCCATGGAAGGAACAACAAATGTTCAAACAAATTTAACTTCATAACTGTCACAAATTGAAACGGTACATACGTAATTATTTTATAGTAATTATTTGAAGTGTTTTCAAGAGTTTTGAGATATAAAATTTGTTACTGATATCTGAAAATGATTCGGTTTACAAACTCGGAAATGGACGATATGCATTTTGTCTATGGAATGGCCCAAGGCAATTCCAGAGCGGCTAGACGCATTTATCAAGGAAGATATCCTCATCGAAATGTTCAAAATAGGCAAACATTTGTGAGAATACATGAAAGGCTGTGCGAATCAGGCACCTTTCAAAGGTCGGCTGCTCTTATTGGGAGACCAGCAACGGTAAGAACAGTGGCGCCGGAGGAAGAAGTTTTACATGAAGTTGAGCGTTGCCCCGATACAAGCACACGCAAAATTGTACAACAATTAAACATTTCTCACTTTACTGTATGGAAGATTTTGAAAGAGTACCAACTGTATCCTTACCACATACAGCGTGTTCAAGCGTTATTTCCTGCGGATTTTCCCAAGCGAGTTGTTTATACTACGTGGCTTTTGCAACAACAGGTTGCATCTCCGACATTTTTATCCAGTATATTATTTACCGATGAAGCGTGTTTTTCCCACAATTCAATTATGAACTTTCATAACAACCATATCTGGTCAGACGAAAATCCCCATGCGGTTATAGAAAATAATTATCAACAGCAGTTTTCCGTTAATGTCTGGGTTGGTATTGTTGGCGATTATCTCATTGGACCTCATTTTTTACCCCCGAGATTAAATGATCAAGAGTATCGTAATTTTTTGGAATTTGTATTACCTCTACTACTAGAAAATGTCCCACTGGCAGCAAGAGGAGCAATCTGGTTCATGCACGATGGGGCTCCACCTCACTTCAGCATAGTAGCACGTCAATTTCTGGATGAAACTTATGGAGAAAACTGGATCGGTCGCGCAGGTCCACAGTCATGGCCGCCCAGGTCACCGGATTTAAATCCCTTGGATTTTTTCCTTTGAGGACATTTAAAGTCCCTCGTTTATAAAACTCCAGTCAACACTGAAGAAGAATTAATCCAACAAATACGGGATTCATGTGATCAGATAAGACATACGCCGGAAATATTTCAACGTGTTCGGGAATCGATGTTAAGACGAGTTAATGCTTGCATTGAAGTTGAAGGAGGACATTTTGAGCAACTATTGTAAGTTTTGTGTTAGTTATTATTGAATTTATTCTTACAGAAACAAATTGCCTAGGTACCATTTTTGTTTCAGTGTGGTTTTAATAAAGGGTTTTTCTTGTTTGATGTTGCTTTGGCATTTCCGGCACTGGCCAAATGAAACAAACAATTTTTAAGCATAACGGATTCACCTGTAATCATTAAAAACCCTATAAAAACAATTTTTTATTGTGTTGTGCCAGGGACGTGCAATGAAGTGATTTTTATGTTTTTTCTCAAAAACAAAGCAAGATACGAAAAAAATTCTAGATATAAAAAAGTTGTAATTTCAGTTGCTCAATGTGAAACAAATACAAAAACTGCATAAAAATCAGTGGCGCACATGTTTTCTGTCAAAAATATTGGTTACAGTGCCTTCCGGGACGCCACTGGACATGATAATTTTGATATAGTCAGGGTTAAATTCGCCCTTTACGACCTTCAATAACACTGCCAAATTTCAATGAAATCGGTTGAAGGGTTATTAAGATATTTACGACAAAAACGATTTCTTTTAAAAATTTTGACACCCTGTATCTTGTTTATATGTTTATATGAACTTTTCGTCTTAGAATCACTCAAAGAATCACCCCTTTAAGTTTGGCCACGTACTTAAATAACACCCTGTATAATCCACACTTTGTCAATTTAGGCCAGGCAAGGGATATTAGTCCAAAAATTAAAACAGTATGTATCAATAATAGGTTAGATTTTCGATGTAGCTATTAGTCCTTTGTGAGACACTTCGATGTATCGTCATAAATATTCGAACATATTCTGTAAAATAGTTATTTATGATGCAAGTGTTAAAAATGGCATTTCATTTTGTGAGTGGGTAATATTGCGAAACGAGCGTCAGCACGAGCAAAGTGAAATCACTTTTCACAAATGTATCATAAACATTTTTTTGTACAATTTTACTGTTACTGCTAGTAAGAAAAAAAGTAAAAAGGCGAGACTTCAGCAGAAAAAAAATTTATTAGCCCAACAGGTCGAAACCCAATTACAGGACCAAGTTACACAGTTTAAGTAAGATTATATATACACCTACCAAATTACAAAATATACATCCATTTATTATAACTATGGTTGGTTATAAGGAGAAAAAAAAAGAAAAAGAAGAAAAAATTTCTTTCAATAACAGCAGAATCGTGTTGATACAGTTCTACGAACACATTGATGGAGATACCTAAAGAAACGAAAGCATTTGAACAAAAGTAACTAAATATAATATACCCAATACATTTATGTTGCATAAAGCTGTCTAACACAAGAATATAATTTATTAATATTATCGAAATGTATATCAAAGTCTGTAGAAATTCTATTAAAATTAGAGCACATATAGTTAATTGGAGATTTCAACATAACATTTGTATTAGCACGTTTCAGATAAAAAGCTGTAGTTCGTCGAGATGCCAAACGCGGTACATTGATATCAATTTGTGACAATATATCCTGACAATTGATCTTGTTGTGAAAAAGTTTGTATATGTACCGGAATCCTTGAAATACAAATATTTCAAAAATCTTCTTTGAACATTATCAAAAGCTGAAATCTGATACTAGTAAAAAGGACTCCATATCAAACTTGCATACTCCAAATTCGATCGTACATATGCGTAGTACAGAGTTTTTAATGCACGAACATTCGTGAAGTTCTTACAGTTTCGAACAATAAAACCTAACATTTTTTTGGATTCAACCTCAGAGATTTGAATCTCAGATATGTGGATACAATCGCCATACAATCATACATATTATACAAAGGCTCCTCATAATTGACATTCGAAACTGTAAAAACGCTGTGGAAGAAGTTAGCAAACATGTTAACTATGTCTCGAGGCTTATCATATTCCGAGTAATTGTAACTCATCCTTCCAGGAATTCTACTGGACTGATGTTTTGAGTGAAAATATGACCAGAAGTTGTTCGTATCGGATTCTATAGATTGCTGCACATTTGATAGATAGGTTTCATACGCTATGTTTATTTTCAATTTAATTTCGGATCTAAGGCGTTTGAATTCTTGGAAATGGTAATTAGATTGTATTCTTTTGTATTTATGGTAATTGTGTGATTTGAGTTTGATGTTTTCAATAATTTCACGAGTATACCATTTTGGATATTTATACTTCAAGGATTTGTATCGCGGTACGTGGGAATCTAATATTTGATAAAAAATTTCATAAAATATATCTACCGTAGCATCTAATGAATTGCAGTTATTAGCAGTATACCAATCAGTGGTCGACAGAGTATTATACAAACCAATAAATTCCGCTTTCAGAAAGTTGTAGTTGCCTACATTTGCACTAACAAATTGGGAATCTTTATTAAAAGCTACATTTACTTCTATAAAAAGTGCAGGATGGTATCGTATCGATCTTCTTTTATCAACGGACTATCATCTCGGAAAATATTCGTTTCGACATTCCAGGTAGCGGTTATCTGAGTTGGGGATATAATTGAATTGTTGCAAGTCAAAGTAAGTTTGAAACGCTTACAAAGTTGATTTCTTCAGGTCATTATTGTTATTCGAAATATAGTTTGTGCAATTGAAAACTCCTAATACAATTAAAGTTTCACCCAGGATAAAGTTAAGTTCTTCAAATGTATCAAAAAATGCTTCAAATACATCAATGCTAACACTGGGGGGTACATATATTAAAAAAGGTAAAAAGAGTGAAAATTAACAGAGCACTGGCAACAGAGAACATCAATAGAGAAGAATTCGTCAAACTGAGGTAGTGCGATTCTCTCTGACTTAATATAAGATCTACAGGCTAGCAGCACTCCCCCTCCCCGTGATTGATGTGTGAGATGGATTTTTCTGTCGGAACGGTATACCTCATAATTTCCTGATAATATTTCTTCGTTTCTGACATCGTCCTGAAGCCATGTTTCAGTGAAGGCTATAATATCGAATTCACACATTGTAGTTGCTTTAATAAAGTTCATCTACCTTGGTATTCAACCCACGAACATTCTGATAACTGCAAATGAGGAAATTACTGTTGGGCTTCTTTAGTTTTCCGACATGTTTACTATTTTCGGAACATTATTTACATATTTAATTTTCAAATTTTTTGCAGTTCGTGGATTGTCCTCTTGTTGTTGAGTAGATATGCTGTATATCAGATATAACAGTTGGCATGGCAGTGAGGCAGGTATAAAAATTTATTATTTATTAGTAACCACAAACTAATAAAAGGTACTAGCTTCTTTGTGGTCGTAGCTATTACTGCTATAAATATAAATATAATGGAAGTTGAAATGGATGATTTAGATTCTCCTCTTCTTCTTCTCACAGGACGGTTTCTCATTTATGTATAAGGTGAGAAGTCCGCAAGGACCTTAATTTTTGATATGCATGGTGATAAAAATTTATTTTTATTTTGGGTTTTAGTAAAAATAATTTTGAAAATAATGTCGATATTTGTACAAAAATTGATATTTCGGGATTTTTCAACATGAGAAATTCAAATTTGATCACAGTTTTGTCCTTAGTTGTAGGGGACGCCACCTACAGGTCTTTGTCTCTTTTTGGAAGTTAGAACTTTTTCGTGCATGTATGAATCACATATTCTAGAAAAAAATGGATAACTGTATGTATCAGTTTTACGTGAAAAAGTTTCTTATGCTTGTCAAAAGTCGCAACAAGCAGCCATTTTAGAGATATTTTGATTTACATTAATAGATGTAGGTGTTTGTCAAAAAGTAAAAAAAAAAATTTTTTATTTAGCACACAGTCATTTCAAACGTTAATTTTGAAACCACAATAAACAACGGAACACTAGAGATAAATCTAAATCAAAATCCAAAAAAATGTCCACCTCCTGCTTGTATGCGAGCAACCAATCTTCTTCTCATTGATTCGCGCACTATTTGGAAAATTCCTGTAGTATTTTGAATCGTTCTATAAGAGTTAATTATTCGATTTCTTAATTCTTCTTCATTTTGGAAAGGTTTCTGGTAAATTAGGGATTGTAGATGTCTCCTCAGGAAAAAATCCAAACTGTTAAGGTCTGGTGACCTAGGTGGCCATGGTTGAGCGTGAATTCTAGAAAATGTTTTTAATCATACGTTTTCACCATTGTATTACTGAAACATCTAGTTAACGCGTGTATGCAACAGACATTCATTTCAGCTCGTAAATTAACAAAAAAAATCGAAAATATGGGAAATTTTCAGAAACCAGTCATAGGATTGAGTTGGGCACATTCACACTTCTGGTTACTAATTCTTATACAACCACATACCAAAGTTTCAAAAAAAATTACCTATCTCCACTTTGCCTAAGAAAGTGCGCGGTCCTTTTCGGAAATATGAGAGTTCAAATAGCACTTTAAGGAAAATCCTTTCTGATTTCTAGATATTTGCGACATTAAATTAAGAATTTGTATGGTCAGATTCTGAAGTCATCTGAAATTGAAAAATGCCATAAATAAATAATAATAATAATACCAATGATTTTGTATAGACCTGTAGACTCAGTTCGTCGGTATTCTTATTTCTAATTATTGAATGTGGTTTCAAACATTGAAATCCAGTTTTTTGGATGAGCTTGAAGTAATTTATATTGAAAGAGCACATATGAAATTGGAGGAAGAAATTGTGTATTTCATGCAGAAATATATTAATCAAAATTATATTAAATTTAAATTTGACTTCGAAGCTTGGGCTTGCGCATACACTGGGACAAGTCTTCATTAGACTTTCTCTCAGTTTGTCATCTTTTTTCTGGTTTCTGATAAAGAGAACCATAGATATACCTAATCAAATTAATAATTCGAAAATTTCTTAAACATTTTTGGTTACTTCGGCTCTTCTTTCGTAGGATTCAGCTGTTTCTTTTGGGATTGAGAACGTTCTCATTAGACTTATCCTTTGACTTGAACTTGAGCTTGGATTTCCCAATTTGCATCACTGAAAGCAATGATAATTTCATTTCGAGAAAACATGTTCCCTTCCTCTTGATAGAGTTTCTTTGGTTTGTCTTGACATAGATCTGATCACTGCAAGTTCTCATTAGGCTGATATTTTCAGATTTATGGCTAAGCTGCCATAAAACCCATATCTTGATTATTTCATTATTTAATGATCAATCACAGTTCTTCATTTTTCTCGTTTTATTTTCGATTCCATGTCAAATTTCAATTGTCACTGTCAACCTGTTACATAATTAGTAGAATTCTTCAGGACTTCAATTGTCTAGAAACAAAGAATTTAATTCTTTGTATGTGTTTTTTGAGTAACGACGTTTCAACTGTTAACATCTTCTGTCGTTATCAAGTGTGTGAATGCACAATATATCTAGGATACTTATTATATAACATGAGATATCTTTGTTTGAAAGTGGTTGACAATGTGTCACTTTGAGTAAGGTTATTCTGGACTTTCATTGTCTAAAAAAGAACAAAGAAAAATTCAATTTTTAATCACGACGTTTTAACTGTTAAAATCTACAGTCGTTATCAAGTGTATAATGCGACAATCTCAAGGATACTTCTTATATATGCTGTGGATAATTTTGTGTCATTAGCCTAGGGGTAATTTGGCGGTGTGCAGGTAAGCTTTGTTAATTACAGTGCCAGGCCCCTCCGGTGCAGCATTGTTAATTCTTATCGCAATTTCAATTGATCCATGCCACTAATTAAGGGTTTCCACACATTATGGATTTCTATGCTTGCTTGACTGAAGACATAATATATGCACTATCTTTAAACTTCCTTCTATACCAGCCCACTTCTTCATGGATTACTTTGGCTTCAGTCCATTTAATGTTGTGTTGGGTTGTCCAAACATGATCCGCTATGCCTGACTTGATGTTTCTCCTGTGTTCAGCGAGTCTAACGCTAAGTGGTCTCTTAGTTTCTCCAAGATAAGCTTCGCCGCATTCACAAGGGATGCGGTAGATGCAGTTTTTGGAGTAAATGTCAGCGTTACGTGGTCTGGTCTTTGTGAGATTGCTGCGAATAGTGTTACCTGACTTGAAACATGTCCGTATTTTGTATTTCGACCCAATTCGCTTTATTCTTTCCGATAGACCTCTAATATACGGAAAGAACAGGGTGGCTTGTGTCGGCTCATCTGGTTTCTTGTTCTTATCCCCCCTGCGGGCTAGAACCTCTTCTATATGTTTTTTGGGGTACCCATTTCGTCGCACATCTTTCTTGATATTGTCCAATTCGATGGTATGACTTTCATCTGTATTACATAGGTTGTAGGCACGGTCCACCAGCGATCGAACAACCCCTCTCTTTGTAGCACCATGATGGTTCGATTCGAAGTTCAGGTATTGTCCGGTATGAGTCGGCTTTCTGTATACTGATGTTTGGCACTTACCATTGTTCTTTTGAACATTCACGTCTAGAAAAGGTAAACCCATTTCCGAAAAGGAAAAGGAGACCCATTTTCCATCGTGAAGTTTATGGACTTTCTGATGTTATTTAGATGTTCCAAAATGACGTCAAGGTCCTCGTCCCCGTGGTTCCATATGACAAACGTGTCGTCAATATATCTCAACCACATCTGAGGTTTCTTATGGACTGTCTCTGTAGCAAAAGTTTCAAACCATTCCATATAGATGTTTGCTACCAAGGGCGATAATGGGGATCCCATCGGTAGTCCGTCTTCCTGAGAGAAAAAGCGGTATTTTTCTCGAAAGTAACAATTTCGCAGGCAACATTCTAGCAGGTCCATAATGCCACGTACTGGTAGGTTCGTCCTGTTCTTCAGGTCTGTGTCTTCTTGCAGATTTTTCCGAATAATTTGCAAGGCCTCTTCTACCGGGACGTTGGTGTAGAGACTTTTCACGTCAAAACTGACGAATTGGTCTCCTGCTACTACTCTGACCCCTTCCAGGATCTCTACAAAGTACCTGGAGTTCTTTACGAACGTCGAAGTATTGCCTTGCAGTGGTTGCATAATCGGCAGTAGGAACTTGGCTAAATTGTAGGTAGCTGAGTCTCTGGAGCTGGTTATCGGTCTCAAAGAAACTTCTTCCTTGTGGATTTTTGGTAGTCCATAAAGGTGCGGTGGCTTGCTGTGGTGTGGTGTCAGCATTGATCTTTCTCTATCTGAAAAAAATTGTTCGTACCTTTTTAGCGTCTGGTACACCTTTCTTTCTATCGTTGCAGTGGGATCTTTAGTAAAGGTGAATACAAACAAGACAATTTCACCTAAATAAGAAATTCTTGAAATTCTTTTAAAAATTTAAATTTTCATTGAAGCCTTTCATATCCTTTGAAATGTGATATGAAGTGAGTTACTAATTTACTCATTTTGTAATCAAATCTATTTCAACACCTGTTCTCTGCCTCAAAATATTCGATAATATAATAATTCAACCAACTACAAGCGTTAGCGGTATATAAATAATTATTCTTTAAACTCCTGTAATTAGATACAAACTCTTGAAGGTAATATAATGAAAACTTTTAGTTCACGGTCCTACTAACACTGTGTACACGCTATATGCATGTTTTAACTGGCTTTTAATTAATATAGGGAGTGTTAATTACTGACTCTGATAGTTACTTTGAAATATGAGTCTCCAGATGTCGGCGTTTTTTGAATAAATCATATTTGTGTGTATCAAAGGATGCTTTGAAATTAGATGGGATTGTGATGAATTGGGGTAATATGTCACCGATGTTAACGAAGAGAGAAAGTATGATGGAAAGAGATAGGTAAAGTCAGTTCCAAACCATTAATTAAAATTACAATGATTTTGAAGTGAAGTGAAAAGTTTTTCAGAAACGACAGAGATATTACAATAAGTACTATTTATTAATATACTCATATTTTCTTGGGTAATTTTAAAAGTAGATAAAATTTTGGAATTTGAGGGTTTAAAATGATTGCATTGAACTTTCCTCTGTCATCCAAGGTATATTGAACCAATTTCAATATTTATTTCACTTGTTGGTACATACAGGTGCTATTTGTATGTGGTCAGTTTTATCTATTGGCATAAATTCAAAATGCTTTGTTATCTATACGTTGTTTACAAACATCAATGTACGAGTAAGTGAGTAATCGGTTCATCAGAAGTTTTCGATCTTGCCAATTGAATAAAATTTTGTAAACATAGAATATTACATATATCAATATGAATAACCGATCTGGAATGCTTTCAGTGGCGTAGCGCTTCCGGTTAAACCGGACGTGGACACAAAGAATTCTGTTTTCTTCGCATAAATCTCTCAACCCGGAGATTCGGAGTGTTCTTCCTCTGCTCGCTAGGTGGAGCTGCCTAGAAACCGCTTTATCGCGTGAACCAGAGTTAACCAAGCAACAAATTGTGAACTGGTCTGGACGGGGAACAGATGGCTTCAGTGCTGTCTGTGTTGACCTACCCTTTGCACTGATGAGAGGCAACAACCTCGAAACTAGTCTGCAGGTGGTCACCCTGTCCAAATCAAAACATAATTCTGCTGTTTGATCACAGAGGGCACTTGCAATTGCGTCCTCTCATATTTTGAGGAACGTTGCACAAGTATCTGTTAGATTTAATTCAATATCCGTCGTGGTCTTAGCCAGGGGAGTAGTTGTTTTCTGTTAGGTACTTGCCTTAATAAGCCTACTTAGTAGGTGTATATGAGAGTAAAGGGTTCATGATCGGTCGGCAACGACTGTTAGTTATTGAACGACCTCCCAAAGAATTCTGTTTTCTTCACATAAATCTCTCAATCCGGAGATTCAGAGTGTTCGTCCTCTGCTCGCTAGGTGGAGCGGCCTAGAAACCGCTTTATCGCGTGTACCAGAGTTAACCAAGCAACAAATTGTGAATTGGTCTGGACGGGGAACAGATGGCTTCAGTGCTGTCTGTGTTGACCTACCCTTTGCACTGATAAGAGGCAACAACCTCGAAACTAGTCTGCAGGTGGTGACCCTGTCCAAATCAAAACATAATTCTGCTGTTTGATCACAGAGAGCACTTGTAATTGCGTCCTCTGATATTTTGAAGAACGTTGCACAAGTACCAGTTAGATTTAATTCAATACCCGTCGTGGTCTTAGCCAGGGGAGTAGTTGTTTTCTGTCAGGTACTTGCCTTAATGAGCCTACTTAGTAGGTGTATATGGGAGTAAAGGGTTCATCATCGGTCGGCAACGACTGTTCGTTATTAAACGATCTCCCAAAGAATTTTGTTTTCTTCACAAACTTCTTTATTGGTAATGGAACACTGTGAATCATCGCATGTTTAAAATCTAATCAAGGGGTTGAGTATTATTTTCAATCTTTTGAGAGAGCCCCTACTCCCAATTCTAGAAGATTCCTCATTGAATTTCTTCAATCCGTAAATGAAAAGTAATGGACTCCAAAATTGTAACTCACTTCATCATAGAAGGCTATGATTCCCTATATAAAGCTTTCTCTCGAATACGTATATAAATCACTTCTTCAAAGACTTTTTTGTTTATTGTACTTCTCTAATTCTTCATGTCCCTCTTAGACAAATGGAAATAAGCACAGTTTGGATAGTGAATTTCAAGTTTGGGAAAATGCAGATTTTTTTTAGAAGAATAACGTTTTCTGAGGAATTACAAATAGGCATAGGCTTTCCTATCTGTATGAATAAATTGCTGGTTAATGAATAGGATTCATAACTTCAAAGACAAGTGCAAGCCATAGGTATGTTTTCCGAACTATAATTACTGGATCCTAGAGTTATTCAATTATTTTCACTTTTTTTCCCACTCTCTCCACATGTGTTTAAACCTCCTAGAAGAGAGATATTTCTTGTGGGGTACCTCAAGGTTCTATCCTCGGGCCTGTTTTGTAAATGATTTGTATAAATTCGATATATTGCCTGAATTTGAAATGCCATTTAAAATTATTCACAGATGATACAACCCTATACTATTATGGAAAAAGTCCTCGAGAAATAAACGAACAAATGGAAGGTGACTTCGCTTTGATTTCGTAATGGTTGAAAGAAAATAAGTTAACTTCAAATTTTGAAAAATCTTATTTTATGTTTATTTCTTTACCAGAAAATCAGATTAAATAACCCCTAACTGTGGATCATTCTTGTATACGATACAAAAAATACTTAAAATTACTAGGTTCAACCATCGATCAAACTTTCTCTTGGTCTATTATTGGCATTTTATACAGACTAAGGTCTTATATTCCAATGAAACATCTTGAAAATATTTTCTTCGGTTTGATATATCCAAAGCTTCAACATTTAATTTCAATTTGAGGAACTGCAACAAAATCAATTTTGAAACCATTGAAAATCTTACAGAATAAGATTATGAGATGTATTTTCAAATAACCCTTCTTGGAACCTACTTCAAAATTATGAAAACCAAGAAATCTGCTATAGATATTGATTCATTATTCAGAATGAAAATTTGTTGTTGTTTATTCACCTAACAAAAAATAAGAAAAAATATTTCAATCTCTTCTATGTTGTTGCTTCTGATGGTCATAGTCATCTAACCAGGCCATCTGATAACCTAAAAACTATCCAAATTAAAACTCAATTTGGCAAAAATTCATTATATTATCCTATTAATTACCTCACAAAATTCAAAAAGGAATTGAAGATGAAGTAGCATAATGTCTGCGACCAATTTCTGCTCAATACTGATGTATATATAATATTTATAACTTATTAGGAATTCTCGGGTAAGCGGTCTGTTAACCAATAAAAGCCATTTGCTTTAAATCTTCAATATTTCGTCAATGTTTTGTTGACTTCTTCAGGAAGAACTACAAATTTGATTAGGGAATGGACTGACATTAACAATTATTACATGAAAATTCAAAATAATCTATAAACTTACAAAAATCACAGAGATGGTTCAATCCTACTGTAAATTATGGTGGAAATTATACCTAAAACTACAGAGAGTTAGGTTTACTGCCTGGCTACATTGTGAGTTGGTGAAACCAAACTCATATTCAGTTTGACAGCTTCTTTTCAAAAATTGATGACAGTTACAAGTCATGGTGGTCAATTGCACACAAACATTAAATGTTATTCAGGATGTGACTATATACAGGGTGTTTCTTAAGTACGTGTAGAAAATTCAGGAGCTTGTTGCTCACATCAAAATAAGAAGAAAAGTTCCTACAAACATATGTCCGCAAGTTATTCGTTTCTGAGATACAGAGTGTCAAAGTTGAATTCTTATTTTTATTTTTGTGAATTATTTCAAAATAATTTTGATATTTCGGTAAAGTTCGGTATATGGAAATATTTATTATTTAGTTTGTGTAAAAGATATATTCTTGGTAGAGGTCACTGCGAGCAGCTGTTTTCGAGTTATTGAGATTTGAAATAATCGATGCAAGTGATTTTGAATGACAAGATTTTCAAAATTAAAATAAATTCAATTAGAAATTAGTTTTTTCACAATCAACATAAAATTTGAGTTTGTCATTGAAAAATCATCCCAGATACCAAACTTTACTCGAATATCACAAGTATTTTGGAATGTATTCACAAAAAACAAATATAAGAGTTAAACTTTGACACTCTGTATCTTAGAAACGAATAACTTGCGGACATGTGTTTATGGGAACTTTTTTTCTCATTTCGACCTCAGCAACATGCTCCTAAAGTTTCTACACGTACTTAAGAAACACCCTGTATAATACTCAGCTGTCCTGTATCAGTTTTGTAGTTCACGGTATTCGGTTTTTTATTTATGTGAAACATTTCAAGGAACAATCTGGTCTTTTGATTACTCACTGGATCTAAAATTTTAGGATTGGAGTAATCAAAACGTTGGCCGGTTTTTTGAGTATGGTCTACTGCAGCACAAGAGTTTGTTCCCAGACGAGCATCACTCTTACGCAAGGCTAACCGCTGTTTTAGCCAATGAGAGGTCTGTCCGAAGAAGTCAACAAAAAAATTACGAAATATTGAAGATTCAAAGCAAATGAGTTTTATTGGTTAACAGACCGCTTACCCGAGATTTCCTAGTAAGTTATTGAAGTACGGTCGAAAAGAATACACGTTCTATAATATTTATATTTACATTTATTTGTTACCTATCAACTATATTTAATATTGTTGTTAGTTTTTTTGTTTCATATGTATGTTGTCCCTTTATAAACATTTTATGTATCTTGGGATTGAATTAGTAAATAAGTATATATTGATTATTTTTATCATTCCTTATCAGAGTATTGAGTTCATTCCTGTATATTTTATAATTCGATTATAATTCTATAGAGTAATTTTCTAATAATTGTTTCTTCTTTGGCTGTCTCATTCATTGTTTGATTTTATAAGGCCAATGTCAATGATGTCAACTGATTCATTTGATCCGACTATATCCGGAAAATCAAGTTTCTTAGCTTTCTCATACCTTCCGTTCAAAAACTTCACGCATAAATTCTGCAAATAGGAACAATAAAAAACAGTGGCTTTCCGGCTTTATTTATCGCCTCGTCTCCTTCAGCGTGTTTAATATCAGAATATTATTTTCTAGAAGTGAATGTAAGGGTTTCTATAACAATAGAAAATGAAGTAATATATTTTGCGTCTCAAGAAACTCGGAGAAGGAAATTGGTTTTACTCATTTTCCTGCGATAAATTGTGATCATAATGGCAGGAAAATACATTATGTAACACGTGGTGCAAAAGGAATTGCAAGCACTGGAAGCAGCAATATTGAAAAGTAGAAAACCTAATAATTTTTCACACGGATACTGCTTTTTCTTTGAGTGTATTTCCTCGAGTAGAGTGTTTTTCAAAAATAATACTGAAATATAACTGTAGTAGTATTCATCGAAACTTATGTTGAGTTGTAACTTTTCATTCTATCGGCTTCAGTTTCCTGAAAGAGTCTGATATTTCTCCAATGCATTACAGCCTGAATTATATTCAACTCTTTGGGAAAAACAGGCGGTGTTATTTTATTTATTTAGTTGTCCACACAAGCTTGTTGGCTTTTTTACATGGATCAAGTCAATACATTAATGTAATTTTACATATATAACAATTAATTGCTCCATTATCAAAACTGTAGGAGGTGAAAATGAAATTGTAAATTAAAAAAAAAACACAACTTGGGCACTTAAACGATGGTAGCCATTCAGGAGAAAAAATTGATTGTATGGGCGAGGAAGAGTCCATAAAAGACAGATGTGAGTCAAAGTCCAGTTGAGGTTTAATATTTGATCAAAACTATTGGCTAGTCTCAAAATGGTTGTTAGTGGTGGCTCTGCAGTCTGAGATGAACAAAATAATATTGAATGGTCTCGTATAATAAGTTCGACGCGAATGTACATTAAATGGAATCAAAGACATGATTTTGGGTGAGTTCAATTCATAACCTTGTATGGAAACATAATTGCTACCAGGCTTCCTCTCTGTGCTGAAACTAAAATCTTGAATTCACTTCTTGTGTTGTGAGCACCAAATTATAATTTTGTATTTTCCACTTCTACGAAGATTGTGATGTGCTCCCCCTAACCATATTACTTGGGCAAACTCATGTTTAGGTCTTACCAAGGTATAGTAAAGTGATTTGATTGGATCTACATTATTAAAACTATGAGTTTGTCTAATCAAAAATCACAATATTCGGTTGGCATCCCTATTTTCGAATTATGACTGGTGAATGCCAAAACATTGCTGTACTCCCAAATCCCTTACTTCAGTTTTCTGTACTCATTATTCATCCGATATTCAAAGTTTATGTCATTTTTCAAACTAGTCTTTGTTGAATGGTAGCATATTCTCGTATTAAAAAATAATTTATTGTCAGAACTCCAATCTAAAATGCCATTGATGTCTTTTTGAAGCAGTACACAGTCCCACACTGTTTGTAAATTGGGTCCCTGTGGAATTTGCATGAAACTTTCTTGAGGTGTTTTCATTGTACTTCAAAACAAAGGATCTATTTCCCCAGTTACTTTTCAAGAGTCGTAAAAAGTTTTCTGACAATCCAAATTTCTTAGTTTTGTCATTAAAATTTATCTGGAACTGTATCAAAAGCTTGACGAAAATCAGTGAATATTGTATCTATGGTTTCGAATATATATATATATATATATATATATATATATATATATATATAAATATATATAACAGAAAGTTACTTATGACATCTACAGTCACTAGTTGAAACTTAATTTGACAGGAACCAAGGAATCCATAGTAGAGGTTTGTCTACAAATTGACAGGCAGCCAACAATTCGTTGTTCTGACCAACCGAAGGTTCAATTAAGTTTCTAGTACGTTATGAGGAACGCAAGCAGAATCTAAGTGAAAATAGGGTATTTTTCGATTTGATTCCGAGAGTTCCAACCTTTGACAGCTGTTTCGTGGTCACCCACTCATCAGAAAGGATTTATGGAGCTCTCGAAATCAAAACGAATCCACTGAAGAATTAGTACCGTGAAGGCAAGACAGATATATCAGAAAGTTACTTATGACATCTAACAGTCACAAGTTGAAACTCAATTTGACACGAACCAAGGAATCCAAAGTTATATGTTTTTCTACTCATCGACAGGCAGCCAACAAGTCGTTGTTCTGACCAACTCAAGGTTCAATCAAGTTCCTAGTACCTTATGAGGAACGCAAGCAGAATCTAAGTGAAAATAGAGTATTTTTTCGAGAGCTCCAACCTTTGACAGCTGTTTCGTGATCACCCACTCATCAGAAAGGATTAATGGATATCTGTCAAAGGTTGGAACTCTCGGAATCAAATCGGAAAATACTCTATTTTCACTTAGATTCTGCTCGCGTTCCTCATAACGTACTATAAACTTGATTTAACCTTTGGTTAGTCAGAACAACGAATTGTTGGCTGCCTGTCAATGAGTAAATGAACATCTAACTTTGGATTCCTTTGATCGTGTCAAATTAAGTTTCTACTAGTGACTGTAGATGTCATAAGTAACTTTATATATATATATATATATATATATTTATATATATATATATATATATATATAAGTAGAAAAGTTATTGGGTATAACCCTCAAAATGTTCTGCAACCGTAGACACGTGTTTCGAGCTTGAGCTCTCATCAGTACGGTAAAATCAAGTGCGAAGATGTACAACTCCAACTACACAGCAGGCACCAGCAGACAAGACAAACGAGAAAACCCGTAAGACCCGCCCACCTCCAGGTAGCCAACCACCTATAAATACTACAGTGCAACCAACATCGGATCGTCTTTTGAGATCAAGGAGTAGGCAGGTTGAGACCTTGATATCTCTCAAGACCACGACTCGAGGAGTATGCAGATAGAGGCCTCGCAGTCACAGTCTTGAAAATGGCTCCAAAGCAGGAGCCGAAACGTCGAGTTATAAACTCTCAACCCATGAACTTAGTAATGTACATATATATATATATATATATATATATATATATATATATATATATATATATATGTTCGGAAAGGTTTCCACGGTCAGAAATATGTACATTACTAAGTTCATGGGTTGAACCGCGTTGAGAGTTTATAACTCGACGTTTCGGCTCCTGCTTTGGAGCCATTTTCAAGAGTGTGACTGCGAGGACTCTATCTGCCTACTCCTCGAGTCGTGGTCTTGAGAGATATCAAGGTCTCAACCTGCCTACTCCTTGATCTCAAAAGACGATCCGATGTTGGTTGTACTGTAGTATTTATAGGTGGTTGGCTACCTGGAGGTGGGCGGGTCTTACGGGTTTTCTCGTTTGTCTTGTCTGCTGGTGCCTGCTGTGTAGTTGGAGTTAATGGGATAATAATTGATTGCGGATAAGTTTCACGTGGCCTGGTAATTACGGTTGGAAGAAGGGGCTTCCAAATGGGGTTCAATTTACGGCCTGAACATTAAAGATGATAGCCGTAAATTGAACCCCATTTGGAAGCCCCTTCTTCCAACCGTAATTACCAGGCCACGTGAAACTTATCCGCAATCAATTATTATCCCATTAACTCCAACTACACAGCAGGCACCAGCAGACAAGACAAACGAGAAAACCCGTAAGACCCGCCCACCTCCAGGTAGCCAACCACCTATAAATACTACAGTACAACCAACATCGGATCGTCTTTTGAGATCAAGGAGTAGGCAGGTTGAGACCTTGATATCTCTCAAGACCACGACTCGAGGAGTAGGCAGATAGAGTCCTCGCAGTCACACTCTTGAAAATGGCTCCAAAGCAGGAGCCGAAACGTCGAGTTATAAACTCTCAACGCGGTTCAACCCATGAACTTAGTAATGTACATATATATATATATATATATATATATATATGTTTGCCCAAGTAATATGGTTAGGGGGAGCACATCACAATCTTCGTAGAAGTGGAAAATACAAAATTATAATTTGGTGCTCACAACACAAGAAGTGAATTCAAGATTTTAGTTTCAGCACAGAGAGGAAGCCTGGTAGCAATTATGTTTCCATACAAGGTTATGAATTGAACTCACCCAAAATCATGTCTTTGATTCCATTTAATGTACATTCGCGTCGAACTTATTATACGAGACCATTCAATATTATTTTGTTCATCTCAGACTGCAGAGCCACCACTAACAACCATTTTGAGACTAGCCAATAGTTTTGATCAAATATTAAACCTCAACTGGACTTTGACTCACATCTGTCTTTTATGGACTCTTCCTCGCCCATACAATCAATTTTTTCTCCTGAATGGCTACCATCGTTTAAGTGCCCAAGTTGTGTTTTTTTTTTAATTTACAATTTCATTTTCACCTCCTACAGTTTTGATAATGGAGCAATTAATTGTTATATATGTAAAATTACATTAATGTATTGACTTGATCCATGTAAAAAAGCCAACAAGCTTGTGTGGACAACTAAATAAATAAAATAACACCTCCTGTTTTTCCCAAAGAGTTGAATATAATTCAGGCTGTAATGCATTGGAGAAATATCAGACTCTTTCAGGAAACTGAAGCCGATAGAATGAAAAGTTACAACTCAACATAAGTTTCGATGAATACTACTACAGTTATATTTCAGTATTATTTTTGAAAAACACTCTACTCGAGGAAATACACTCAAAGAAAAAGCAGTATCCGTGGGAAAAATTATTAGGTTTTCTACTTTTCAATATTGCTGCTTCCAGTGCTTGCAATTCCTTTTGCACCACGTGTTACATAATGTATTTTCCTGCCATTATGATCACAATTTATCGCAGGAAAATGAGTAAAACCAATTTCCTTCTCCGAGTTTCTTGAGACGCAAAATATACTACTTCATTTTCTATTGTTATAGAAACCCTTACATTCACTTCTAGAAAATAATATTCTGATATTAAACACGCTGAAGGAGACGAGGCGATAAATAAAGCCGGAAAGCCACTGTTTTTTATTGTTCCTATTTGCAGAATTTATGCGTGAAGTTTTTGAACGGAAGGTATGAGAAAGCTAAGAAACTTGATTTTCCGGATATAGTCGGATCAAATGAATCAGTTGACATCATTGACATTGGCCTTATAAAATCAAACAATGAATGAGACAGCCAAAGAAGAAACAATTATTAGAAAATTACTCTATAGAATGAGGAATCGGAATGAAAAATTAAATTTCTTCAAAATTTGTTGAATTGTACTTTCCGACACGCTGAATCGACCTGTAAAAGCGTTTTTCCGAAAAACGACGTTTTCCCGGAGAAAAGCTGTACTATAGTTCATTTACGCACAACTTGTGACGTCACAAGTTGCCATTCATAAAAATTCATATTTTTTTTCGCGGGAAATTCAAGTTGGTTGCACTGGTCGTGCAGAACTTCATGTCAATTGCAAAGTTTGATTGCTGTCAAAAGTGTCAAAGAGGAAATGCTTTTTCAACGGGAAATGATTAACTTAATAAATTAATTGGTTTATTTCATATTTTCATAATAGTTTTTGTGTGTGATAGTGAATATTGTGAAACAAATCAATTCATCAGTTCTTAGGGTGGATTTAGTCAACTTTAGCACAAGCATTATCATAAACATAACGGCAACATCAAAGGTTTTTAGCATAAACTTAACATTGTTGTATAAATGACGCCATTTGATATAACAGATTCAACTTTCGCTTTTAACATATATTTAAACACAATTTTAAAATGGTGTTGACTAAATGCACCTTCAGTGTCTTTATGATGATTGAAGTAATAGATGACAAATTCGCACAAGATCAATCGGATACTTCCAAAATAGACTTGTACTTCAAAAACACTCTGGACTCTTATTAAGGACACAAAAAAATACTCATCAGGTAAGTTTCTCTATATATCTGTTGTTTAATTTCAAATTCAGCTTAGCTGAGCATTATATAAATAATAAATAATCTAATGCCAATTTATCTATAAGTCCCGCCTCAAGATTTAGGCACTAGGTACGTATGACAGAAAGATGATTTCAACTTATTGATAGAGAAATACCTAGCTGTTTATTAAAGGTAAAATATTTTCCTTCATTGACATTGTTTTACGTACGTCCTAAATATACGTAGAGTTCAGACTTTGCAAATAAAAATGATAGAGAATGATATTTCAATAACTTTTTTAACTACTAAAACAAGTTAGGATTTCTCTTCCTTAATCAAAACTTAATGCATACCCCCAATCCATCGTATCAAACAATAATATGCAACATCCAGAATCTAAAATATTTTTTTTGCATTGAAGATTTACCCGCTTCAAATTTGAAATTAAAATACGTCTTCCGACTTCCGACATGAGTGGCGCCGGTGGCCTCGGTGCACTAGAAGAGAAGTCTAGAAATGACAAAATGGCGTATTGTTATTGTTTTTAATGTGTTTGAGGCTGTGATGAAGCACAACGTTTTTATTTAAAGTCCTAATTTTCGAATAGACATTTTTGATGTTGTGAAAGTACAATACAAGTGGTTGAGGATATGCAGATTGTGAAAGTCAATCACCAGATACCTATTTTTTGTGAGTGGACGTTTCTAGAGCTGAGAGCCGAATGTGATTAAATTCGTGTTCGCCTTGTTCAAGATATCAAACCATGTAAGTAGAATCAAAAGGCGTTTTTCACCAGTTTCCAATATAAGCGGGGAATAACAAATATTATTCCCATTCCTAACAGAGGCACCTGTTGAATAACTCAATTTCAACAATCCATAACCTAAAACACCTGTGTTAATATTAGAACTTTCTCAAATTTGTTGTTCTCTGAGGCATTTTGAAATTAGTTAACGCAAAAGGCAAATCAAAAATGCTTTTTAAACGTCCCAGCATTTCAAAATATTTGAGTTTCCTACCATTTTTCTCACAAAAAAATTTAATTAAAATTCAGAAATAGGTAGGTATTGTGTGAACCAAGAATTGTTGGAAAGGATTGGACTAATTTATATGTTTTGAATTGCAAGCTTTGTGGAATACATGCCAAGATAATAAGTTCCTAAGCTTTGTCCTTCTTGAAATAACTAGTCCTAGAAAAGAAATGTTCAACAAGTCTCCAGGCCATAAGAAAATGAAAGAGTCTCAACTTGTCTGCAGTGTTCTAGGAAAGTAAGCGTGATTGTGAGTGAGGTATTACCGATGAGATGCTTTGCTATTTTCTCAATGGCATTTAATCTAGCACAGGAGCTGAACTCTTAATATGTGAATACCTACCTATATCAAGTCGGATCTGTAGCATATAGATTATAAATCTATATCTCTTGGCACAAAACAGAAAACAGTTTCTAAGTGGCTCTTTTGACAATGTACTCTTGGTGGTTAGTTTTTAGAGTAGGTATTGTTGATAGTAATACTGAGCATCAAAATGGATGACTTTAATGTTACTGGGACAGACATAACTGGGTACTCTCAAATCAGCTTTTTTTAAATTTAGTTTCTCTAGGTGAATTTTCAGAAAAGTTAATTCCAAACTTTGATCTTTTGTGCATTACAATCCCTCATTCTTAATAATCAAATTACGCTCATAATTATGTGAAAAAGAATATTTTTTTGTGCAGATAATATGGAATATTCTTGGTGGTGGAGACTATCAATTGCTTTCAATTTATTTTGTAGGAAAATCGTTCGTTTCTATTGAATACCCTAAATAAAAAACCTATGAAATTCCTATAAAATTCTGTACCTAAGCCATCAAACACAAACAGATTCAGTCAGAAATGTCACACAAACCAATTTTACCAAATTAATTCAAATGTCTATATCTTTCTATCAGTTCAAATGATATATGTGGGCGAGTGTGCTACAAATTTCCTTTCATCCGTTGATTCAAACATCATTTAATTTATTTTCCAGCTCAAGGCAGAAAACTTATGAAGACGTATATGCTATGGGATATCAAAGAAACGTGATGGGGGTTGTTGGTCCAGCCACATATAAAATATTCATCCAGAACAGAGAAATATTACGTAAGTATAAAATTCTGGTTTTTTCTCCTTTTTGGTGGAAAATTATTTTTTGAGTTCCTATTTCCTATAATGGTTAATAGAGGATGATGAATCTCATTGCATAACAACTCAAATAACCTATTGCAAAAATGAACTGAATATTATTTTAATTTCGACTTGTAAGCCACAAAGATTTTTCTGTTATGGACCGTGGTGGTCAGCTGGTAGAGCCGTTTGCCTCTCCAGCGTAGATAGATAGATGGATAGGTAGCTTTATTCAAAAAATTGTACTTATACATATGTTACAATGCACAAATTCAATTGGGTGAACCGGCGTCAAAAATTATATGTTCAGTGAACAAAGCACTAACATTTTAGAAATACTTAATATATACTAACACTATTTCAAGTGGACACTTTGAAAATTGTAAATAGACACTCGAAAACTTATTAAGTAAAATAAATTAGGTAAAAATTACATTAAAGAGAAAGTTTGTTTGACAATGTCTCAAAATGAGTGGGAATCAAGAAATTCGTCTACAGTGTATGGTTCTATGTTAATCAATAACTTTTGTACTGATTGTTTGAATTTTTTGAGGCAGTGCTCAATTTTCAATTCTGTCGTTAGTCTATTATAAAATTTTATAGCTGAATATAATGTGGTTTTTTCTGTCAAACTTAATCTATGAACTGGTATATTTAAATTCACTATTCTTGTCCCATAACCATGCTGTGACTCAAACATTTCGAATTTTTCTCGGTTTTTGAACAGAAATATCAGACACTCAATTATATAAATACCTGGTACAGTTAATATATTCATTTCTCTGAATTTTCCTCTGCATGACTGTCTATAACTGTTTCCCAACAAAATTCGGAGCGCTCTCTTCTGTACAATGAAAGCACGTTGTGCTTCACTGCTCCCTCCCCAGAAAATGACGCCGAAACGCAATAACGAGTGGAAATTCGAAAAGCTTAGGATCGTGGGTTCGAATCCCATGGTCACCGGTCTTGTGCATGGATAAGGGTTGCATGTAGGGATGCAACAGGTTAACGGAAATAACAATAACATCTCTTCAAACTGATTATGGTTTATTCCATAATCTCCAATTGCCAGTGTTTTTCAGGTGAATTCTTTTTCAAAATACTTCCAGATAAGTTTCGTGAAAATCACAATTTGAACTTTTCAATCAATTCACCTTACAGTATCTACTATATTATTTTTGATTTAGTTCAATATTTTAATTATTTATTTTTAATTCCAGTATAATGCGCTGAAAGATTTTGTAGAAAACTTAGTAGGGCAAAACATTTTTAGTTCAGATATATTTTCAATTTGTTTCAGAGACATGCCTTTCTCTATTTGAGTTAAAACTTTTAGTGATTTGTAACTATTATCATGTGTTTTATTGAATTCATGAAATTAGCACAGATTAGAACTTAATGTGTGAAATTAGTATAAACTACTATAAACTAATATGAAAATACGATATGATCAAATATACGCTGAACATTTTTCACACTTTCATATTTGAATTACCTACGAGTTTTCAAATAATTGTTCTGTTCTGAGGTTCACAAGATTCAATTCAATTCTTTCAATTCTCTATTCAAAAATAACAAATGTGATACATTCATGTGTTAACAAGTTCGCCAGTACATTTTTACAGTTATGCACCTAGGTGAATTAACACCTGTGTGTGCAATAATACAAAATAATCTTGTAGTAGTAAGTGCTTGTATTTAGTTATTACTTCAATTTCATTTGGTACGATGTTATAAATTTTTGGTGCAATAGTTCGTACAAACTTTTGGTTTCCATCATATTTTCTAAATGGTATTACGATATGTTTGTTTGTGTACTGTCTAGTTTGGTAGCAATGGTTCACAAAATGTTTATTTGTAGATTTAAAACAGAAGATGCAGTTACTAAGATAGTATAGACATCGGACATTCAGAATCGATTCATTATAGAAACTACTTGTAGAATATAGTCTATTTTTGAACAATATTATTCTTAGTATGTAGTTTTGTACTACATTTAGTTGAGTTACTGCATTGTCATAGAGCCACCCCCCATACTATGATTCCATAATTTAGGAGTGATTCGACTAGGGACTTGTAGATTTGCAAAAGAAGTTTTTTTGTTAAAATTTTGCATATTATATAAAATTTATGAATCAATATTCTAATTTTGTCAGTTAAGTCTTTAATATAAGTTGTCCATTCTAGAGTGATACCTAGATATTTTATGGAATTAGTTTATTTTATTATGAGATCATTCATTATGATATAATTAAATTGTGATCTCTTTGAATCTGTCATTGAAAAGGCAATATAAAATGTTCTATTAGAATTTAAAGTTAGTTTATTTTTGTCGAGCCAACATTTTACCAAATCTAATCCATGAGACACCTTATTTTTAACATTTTCTCAGGTTTCTTCTATAAAAAGTAGGACTGTGTCATCTGCATAAGAGATAGAGATGCCACTTATGTTTAGGTTTAGCAGTGAGTTGATGTAAGTGATGAAAAGAAGTGGACCAAGCACTGTTATCTGAGTGCAGTGTTGCTCTTAATTTGACCTTTTTTGTTAACCATCTGAGCCCTTACAAGCAACTAAAATAAATAAACTCATTTAATTTATCTTCATTGGAAACTCATATGAGATCTTGTGCAAACGGGGGACATTCAGAACCTACTGCTTTTTTGAGAGTAGATTCCGAACAACTCTTAGCTTGATGGCAGATGCTGTTTTGATCATAGGTCGTCTGGGTGAAAGGGCATCACTGTAGCGCGATGGCTACTTAGCTTATATTATCTTGGAAAGACAAGACCTAGGAAAGACGGGGACCTGTTTTTCAACTTGTGATCCCAGACAAAGTTGAGAACCAATTGATTTTTTTTAGATGTACATTAGTCACCCATCTAAGAGAGTCAGATTGTAGGGGGGTCGTACAGGCTGTGCAGCCTCACAAGCACTTCGACCTATAAGAGAGTCAGCTTTGCTCAACATTTAACATATAACTTTTCAGGTGGCTTCACAGTCATCTAGCTACTTTTATCAAGAAAAGAATAGCACTTTATTCACTTATGAGGAGTATACAGATATATAAAATTGATTGCACAACGTACCCTATCAGTTCAGTTAGTCAAAACAATATTAATATTCTAATTAATCCAAGCACAATAAATTGTTAAATTGTTAAAATTGTTATTTCCGTCAACCGATTGCACCCCTACGCGCAACCCTCGGAAGTCTTCGAGAGACTTGTGTAATAATAATCCATATTTCTCATTTGAGTATAAGAAAATATAATTTCCAGGTTTTATAAAATATTTATTACCCCTTCATTTATATTTATTTCACTATTTATATTTTAATGTAGCTGATTTATGATTTTTAATTACAGAGGGGGGGTGCAAACTTTCAATGATAAGAGGCTTGGATTTTTTTCCGCAGAGATGATCTTGTGTTAACATCAAGAAGACACACTGGAAGGACTATCTTGCACCAGGTTCATTCTTGGAATTTCTTCAGGCTAATCATATAAGAAGTTCAGTCTAAGCAGATTCAATACTTTTCTTTGAAACAATTTCGAAGTTCTATGCTCAATAAAGCAAAAACAATTGTTGGATAGTAGAGGAGTCAAAAGAAAGTTTTCAATTTTGTCAGAAGGAAATGAAATACGATATCATATTCTGAAAAGTTATCTCATCAGAGATATTTTAATTTTCCTTTTTGCTTCATCCTCTTATGGTGGATTTATGCAGCAGTCATAAGTCATAAGCTTCAAGTTACAAGGAAGAATATTTGTCAGTGATTGGCTGAACCGTTTATTTCAACCAATCATTGACGAACATTCATATGACTTAAAACTGCTGCATAAATCCACCATAAAACAGAAAATGCAACCAAAGAAATCTCAGTATCATTTGGTATATGAGGGAGATGAATAAGTGCACCAAGAGTAAAGTAGGAGCATTAGTTTTCATTAGGAAAAAAAAATTCAAAAACGTTTTCACAATCAGAACATAATTTAAAATAAATAAAAAGATTTGTGGTTTTTTAAACAAATGAAAACTGGCAATCCAAAGTCGTCAAGATAACATTGCTAATGATTACTAATCCATCACGCTGCAGAAAAAAAAACAGGCCCTCTTGGGTCTTTATTTAATAAATTATGGACAAATTAAATTTGCAGCAGAAAAGTTGCTGAATTTTTGTAAATTTTGACTTTATCTAGACCAGTTCGGCAACATTTGTTTGTCATAAAAAAGAGTTTGCTTAATTGAAAAAGTAATTCTGTTTTTTTTTGGATCTAGCTGTAAAATTTTGAGTTCTAAATAAGAAATATGCTATTATTGTACTGTTTTTATTAGCTCAACTCCATTTGACACTGACACTCAAATATCTCAATACTTTTATCAATCAACTACTGTCAAATCTCATATTTGAATTGCGATATATCAGGAAAATATAGCCCTACTACAACCTAGACAATTTGAGAGATTCTAGATGTTTTCTTGGAATTCTTCCGAAGTCTATCTAATATAATTATCTCGAAGGAGTAAAAGTTTTGTTTTCCATTGTTGTATAATTTTCTGATTTTGTTTTATTGAATATTGTGTATATTGTATGTATTTTACATTAAGATTATTGAAATGTTTTGATTTTTGTATGTATGTAATATATTCAACATTTGCGTTTATATTGATATTGCACCTTGAAATGACTTTGTCAACAAGTTATTTTCTCAGACCATAAGTACATTTTGAATTGAGTAATCTCCACACAATTTATAATTGCTATAAAAGACTGTAACCACAAATATGATCTTAGGTAAATATTGATTTTAATTTGTACTGTAAATGTAGTCAGTGGCCTAGTGCCTTTCTGTAGAATTTTGTAATAAATATGTAGGTATACATAATACATAGACCACATAGGTGGGCTCTTTGAAGTGGATGATTGGTTTTCAATTATTGTTTCCTGGATTTCAAAGTACACAGAGAAACCTTGATCTTTTTTTACATAAAGACCTGTTTTTTGAATGGAGAGTAAAATGTGCTCGTATTGCTTTCGATAAATGTTTCTTTATTTCAACTCTCTGTCCATTCAGAAAACTGGGTTTTATGGAACTGTTTACAAATTATTCATTGGTCTAGCAACCTTGTGATGTAGAATATAACTTTGTAATCTCTGTGATGTTAAACACTGGACAAACTCAAAATAAAAGCTAGCATTGTATAAAAAATCAAAATGCATGGAATCTTTCAACAGGTTGGTAGTGGAACTTGAACGTTATGTCTAAATGTTGAATAATATTCACTTAGACATTTGACTCGTACTTTATAAAAATTGTACTCTAGTGTTTATATTCAATTTATTGTTGTACGATGATTTCTATTTGTGAACCATTTTTTTACAAGATAAATCAGATTTATTCATGTTGGGGTTTTTATTTGGAATGATTGAATGGAGGTATTCATTGATCTCAATAAGTACTTATATTTACTTCAGAGTTGAGATTAAAACTGCAAAATGTAATGCAAGTGTTTTTGTATTATCGAGATTTGCTTTTGATCCTAAAATGTTAATATTTTAAAAAGTTCAGATTGGTATTGATACTGGTAAATTTCTTGATAGGATTCTTGTCAGATTAATTTCCATTTATTCTATTGTTCAAGTGAAAGTAGCATTTTGATAATTTTTTGAAAACATTCAAATCGTGAAATTTGTCTCTTATTTGTAAACAATTTCATAATTGTCTTTCCCTACAATTCACGAAAATGGGTTGTAGAACCTAAAAAAAAATTATTGACTGAGAGTTTTATTTTGTAGAGGAATTCTTTTCTTGATAAATTTCGAAAATGAATAAATGTAAGATTGAGAAAATCTATACAAGTGGAGGCATATCAATTAGTCTCGATAAGTTACAGCATTTATAGGACTTGTTTCGAAGAAATTATTTAGTTTTGTCAATAAATTATCATACTCTCAGTTTGCATATCTTATTCTTCATTTGCCCTTCTATTCTATAATAGTTTTTTTTTTTAATTTCCTTTTTTTTTCATCTTAAGACAGGAAGCTTAAAATCCTAAAAATAGGATGTTGAAAATGTCTTCTCATGTAATTGCTGTTCATTCAAGCTTCTCACAAAATCAGAATATCCCTCTTAAATTGAAATATAGATATTTTGTCAAAAGATTTGATTATTAAATCATTTCTTTACAATTGACATTCTTTTTAGAAAATAATTATTCTATTCCAATGTAAAATGAAAAATAGTGATTCCAAACATTGAGCTTAGTTAAAATTTATCTAAAAAACTTAACCTCTGCCTCTTGAAACTACAAACCTCTCAGAAATCTCCCAGCCATGTTTGAAAGCATTTTGAATAAGTAAAATGTACACAAACTCAGAAATATATTTTTTATTTCAGTTATTATACATTTTCCACTCCTATCTATAATATTTGATTTCTTTCTTACAGTAGATTTGAAGAAAAGAACCCTTTTGTGAAGTGGTGACACTTTTTCATATAATAATAATTTGCCAATCCGTGGAAATTCTCATCAACCTGAAACAGAACATCTATTCATTTTGGGAAATAAAAATTGATAAATATACAAAATGCTTTGGGAGCTAGATACAATTTTTGAAGAATCTCGAGTATTTGTTGTCAATTTTAATATTTTAAAAGGAATATAACAAGTTTAATGAGTGAAACATTTAAAATTGAACATTCCATGTTTGTATTTTAATTATATCACTGCTCAAACATTTTGAAAGGAAATCTGGTACATTTACCTACTAATTGCTATTTATTTGACTGGTGAAACGTTATGAAGAAATTCGAACACACAAATGTCTCAAAACTCGACAAAAGAGAACTGTAGCTCCCAATCATATATTTAAACTAATGGCAAATTTGAGATAGAACACAAATAGCCTTGCTTTCCTATTCTCAGTAATTTTTCTATATTTGTTAGGTAGTGTTAATTTGAAATGCAACTTACATCAGCAACAGTTTCGCACTATTCCAGTTTCCTTTTTTCTATCCTGATCAGAACCTGAACAAATATTCATCATTTCGACTTCTCATAGATTTTACTCAACTTTTGACTGAAATGAAAAATCATTTTATTGAAACAGAAGGTCCAGTAAAATCTATTAGTAAATAAACAATAAAATTGACCAATATTGGTTGTATTTAGGTACACATGGCAATTCATTGTCCCAGTAAAACTGGTGTTGGTTTTTCTCAGAAATAAATACCAACAAAATGATATGTGAAATGACCAGAACTATGCAATATCTTATCAAATACAATAATACATTACGATACATTCTGAAATATTGTTTGAATTGTACTGGGGTGCATAAACTAATGACAAGCTTCCTTTTTGTTTGTTTTTTGTGCATCCAGGGTCTATCCACCATCTCCCAGATTTTATTCTCTTGAGTTTTGCAATGCATATTAATGTGAATGTGACTCAGTGTAAATTATTGACTATTCTTCGTTAAATAATAATGTACCCTCTGTGAATCGGTAAGTAATAGTTTCAAAAATCTAAATTTATGTTTTGTATTAAATTATACAATGAATATATAGTTAGTTATCTTAACACTCATAACAGCCGAAAATTACAGAAACTGTTTAAGGTCACAAAATTGATGAAGTTATCGAACTGTATAATTTCGAACTAAAACAAGAGGTTATGTCCACTACCAGTATAATTTCATTAAATCTTAAAAGCAGTAATGGGCTTGAACATTCTTAAAACTATTCTAAATGGTTTTTATTCTAATTTTCCATTGTACCTAATAAGAAACTATGATAAGTAAAATATTCGAAGCATTCTGAATGATGTTTTTCAAACTGTTTCTTCCCTCCAATTTTAATCTAATGGCTTTAATATAGTTTCATCTTCATGTTACCTAATAATTATGCAAAGAAAAGCATTTTATTTATGAATCAATTTGCAAAATGATCTATCGGGATGTTAAGTTTAACCTTGCTTTTTTATATGCTGCATTCAAATCAGGGATGACAAAGAAATGTAATAATCCGCTTGACTAACAAGCTACATGAAGTAATATTGTTAATTCAATTGAAATACTTACATGAAATGATCACTGCATATAGATTATGAGTTTTTATTTGAAATGCCCCTGCACGTATTATTTACACACACACAAACTTCTGAATACTTCATGATTTCTCTCGAAATAATCGAAACAATATTCATCTGAACGTTCAACACGGTTTTCAAGTCAAATTCCACGAAATACACATCATTTTCAATGAATAAATAATCCAAACATTTTGAAACTGTCAAAAATCGAAAAACATTCTGTACATGTCAACTGTCAACAATCCATTTATTCAAGGAATTTTGTTGCCAACCTTGAAAAAGTTGGAGTTGGCGTATCTATATTCACTTTGCCATTTTTATGAATGAACTGTGTTTCCCGCGCAAAATCAGATTTTATTTTTTTTACGGCTCTGATTCAAAAAGATATATAAGTGTTATATATATTCGGAACCAGGGCGTTGAGCTCTATCCACTGTGAAATTATGAATTTTTTTTTTTTTGGATTCCGATTCCTCATTATAATCGAATTATAAAATATACAGGAATGAACTCAATACTCTGATAAGGAATGATAAAAATAATCAATATATACTTATTTACTAATTCAATCCCAAGATACATAAAATGTTTATAAAGGGACAACATACATATGAAACAAAAAAACTAACAACAATATTAGATATAGTTGATAGGTAACAAATAAATGTAAATATAAATATTATAGAACGTGTATTCTTTTCGACCGTACTTCAATAACTTACTAGGAAATCTCGGGTAAGCGGTCTGTTAACCAATAAAACTCATTTGCTTTGAATCTTCAATATTTCGTAATTTTTTTGTTGACTTCTTCGGACAGACCTCTCATTGGCTAAAACAGCGGTTAGCCTTGCGTAAGAGTGATGCTCGTCTGGGAACAAACTCTTGTGCTGCAGTAGACCATACTCAAAAAACCGGCCAACGTTTTGATTACTCCAATCCTAAAATTTTAGATCCAGTGAGTAATCAAAAGACCAGATTGTTCCTTGAAATGTTTCACATAAATAAAAAACCGAATACCGTGAACTACAAAACTGATACAGGACAGCTGAGTATTATACAGGGTGTTTCTTAAGTACGTGTAGAAACTTTAGGAGCATGTTGCTGACGTCGAAATGAGAAAAAAAGTTCCCATAAACACATGTCCGCAAGTTATTCGTTTCTAAGATACAGAGTGTCAAAGTTTAATTCTTATATTTGTTTTTTGTGAATACATTCCAAAATACTTGTGATATTCGAGTAAAGTTTGGTATCTGGGATGATTTTTCAATGACAAAATCAAATTTTATGTTGATTGTGAAAAAACTAATTTCTAATTGAATTTATTTTAATTTTGAAAATCTTGTCATTCAAAATCACTTGCATCGATTATTTCAAATCTCAATAACTCGAAAACAGCTGCTCGCAGTGACCTCTACCAAGAATATATCTTTTACACAAACTAAATAATAAATATTTCCAGATACCGAACTTTACCGAAATATCAAAATTATTTTGAAATAATTCACAAAAATAAAAATAAGAATTCAACTTTGACACTCTGTATCTCAGAAACGAATAACTTGCGGACATATAATTGTAGGAACTTTTCTTCTTATTTTGATGTGAGCAACAAGCTCCTGAATTTTCTACACGTACTTAAGAAGCACCCTGTATATAGTCACATCCTGAATAACATTTAATGTTTGTGTGCAATTGACCAACCTTTGACAGCTGTTTCGTGATCACCCACTCATCAGAAAGGATTAATGGATATCTGTCAAAGGTTGGAACTCTCGGAATCAAATCGGAAAATACTCTATTTTCACTTAGATTCTGCTCGCGTTCCTCATAACGTACTATAAACTTGATTTAACCTTTGGTTAGTCAGAACAACGAATTGTTGGCTGCCTGTCAATGAGTAAATGAACATCTAACTTTGGATTCCTTTGATCGTGTCAAATTAAGTTTCTACTAGTGACTGTAGATGTCATAAGTAACGTTATATATATATATATATATACATATATATATATATATATATATATATATATATATATATATAAGTAGAAAAGTTATTGGGTATAACCCTCAAAATGTTCTGCAACCGTAGACACGTGTTTCGAGCTTAAGCTCTCATCAGTACGGTAAAATCAAGTGCGAAGATGTACAACTCCAACTACACAGCAGGCACCAGCAGACAAGACAAACGAGAAAACCCGTAAGACCCGCCCACCTCCAGCCAACCACCTATAAATACTACAGTGCAACCAACATCGGATCGTCTTTTGAGATCAAGGAGTAGGCAGGTTGAGACCTTGATATCTCTCAAGACCACGACTCGAGGAGTAGGCAGATAGAGGCCTCGCAGTCACACTCTTGAAAATGGCTCCAAAGCAGGAGCCGAAACGTCGAGTTATAAACTCTCAACCCATGAACTTAGTAATGTACATATATATATATATATATATATATATATATATATATATATATATATATATATATAAGTAGAAAAGTTATTGGGTATAACCCTCAAAATGTTCTGCAACCGTAGACACGTGTTTCGAGCTTAAGCTCTCATCAGTACGGTAAAATCAAGTGCGAAGATGTACAACTCCAACTACACAGCAGGCACCAGCAGACAAGACAAACGAGAAAACCCGTAAGACCCGCCCACCTCCAGCCAACCACCTATAAATACTACAGTGCAACCAACATCGGATCGTCTTTTGAGATCAAGGAGTAGGCAGGTTGAGACCTTGATATCTCTCAAGACCACGACTCGAGGAGTAGGCAGATAGAGGCCTCGCAGTCACACTCTTGAAAATGGCTCCAAAGCAGGAGCCGAAACGTCGAGTTATAAACTCTCAACCCATGAACTTAGTAATGTACATATATATATATATATATATATATATATATATATATATATATATATATATATATATATATATATATATATAAAAACTAAGAGTTCGGGTTGATCCGCGTCTAGAATTTGTTGGAATTTGACGTTTCGGCTCCGATTTTGGAGCCATCTTCAAGAAATTGGGTTTTTTGTGTTCTCTCGAAGGAGTAGGCAGATTGAGACCTTAGAGAGAGCCTGTGACGAGACTTGGGGAGCAAGCAGATTGAGACCCCGACGTCAAGTCACAAAAAACCCAATTTCTTGAAAATGGCTGCAAAATCGGAGCCGAAACGTCGAATTCCAACAAATTCTAGACGCGGTTCAACCCGAACTTTTAGTTTTCAAATATCTGACCGCGGAAACCTATCCGAACACATATATATATATATATATATATATATATATATATATATATATATATATATATATATATATATAAAAGTATAAATAGAAAAGTTATTGGATATAGCCCTCAAATTGTTGTGCAACCGTAGACACGTGTTTCCACATGTCTACGGTTGCACAACAATTTGAGGGCTATACCAAATAACTTTTCTATTTATACTTTTATACATTTCCCCTCGATAAATCCATCCTGATTTATATTCTCCTGGAAAGGATTGTCACGCTGGTAGCTATATCTGCCTCCGTGGCGACGTTAGTTGTTGCTTTGAGAGCTCAAGGTCTTCTAACCGAAGCCACAAATGTGTGGTTGGCTTCCCGTTGTTGACTTCCTTTGTTTCTATTTTTACATCCAAGTGTTGTACATCTTCGCACTTGATTTTACCGTACTGATGAGAGCTTAAGCTCGAAACACGTGTCGACGGTTGCACAACATTTTGAGGGGCTATACCCAATATCTTTTCTATTTATACTTTTATATATTTCCCCTCGATAAATCCATCCTGATTTATATATATACATATATAAAAATACAAATAGAAAAGTTATTGGGTATAGCCCTCAAATTGTTGTGCAGTAAATAGATGGTTGTTAATAGATATTTGTCTCACTAACCCGTGTTGTTCTGAAACTATGCATTCATTGGTAAAGTGGCACAATTTTGTATAAATAATTTGTTCCAAAAGCATAGATGGTGCACAAATAATAGAAATTGCTCTGTAATTTTCTATCTCAATTTTACTACCAGATTTCAAAATAGGTGTAATCACAGAAGTTTCTATAAGTACTCGGGAAAACTACCGGAACCAACGATGCGATTAAGAATATGGAGCAAGGGTATTTTTAACCATTCATAGCCATCTTCCAGCTTTTAGGGTGATATTTTGTCTGTACCAGCTGCTTTTTTAGGTTTTAGTTTTTGATTGCTTCGTTATAATCATCTTCATTTATTGAGTCTAATAAAAATGAATCAGTAGAGATATTGATGTTATCGCTAAATGCAAATTTGTAAGTAGATTTTCCTTGACAATGAGCAGATCGGCAGTTTTTTCAGTTGATACTTTCTCTCCCTTGTGAGTTAAATCATCCAAATTTGTTTTAATAGATTATAGGCGGGGTAGTAAAGTGTATGCGGTCTGACAAGCAATTCGACCCATCAGATGTTTTGTGCATGACCCTCAATCTGTTCAAGGCCCGAAATTACGAGACTTTGTGTAAAGTTGAGATAGTTATAAAATTAATAATATTTTACAGAAATCATTGGGTCGTTCCTTCATTGCATAAATGAGCAAAGCGATTAACTTAATGACCCTCGGTTTATATAATACAGTTGAGAAAGTAAAATTGTTCAATTCAAAACAGTTTGTGCTACTGTAAAAACGTGAAATGTCTTCAGAATTTGTTATTAGTAAAAAGCAAGAAAGAGTTGTAACTTGAAATTTAAGTCAAAAAGACAAAGGAAACGAGAACTTTTTATGGAATTATGATTATTATTATAAAACAAAATGCAGTGCTCGGGATACACTTGGAGAAGAAGTTCTTCAAAAACAGGAGAGCATAACAACACTGCAGATGCTATAGAGAGGCAGAAGAATCCAAATTTCATAATAAGATACGTGAAGACCACATCATCTCATATCTACTGCATCCAATGGACTTAGCCAGGCTACTGCAGCCTGTTTACCAAAAGTTTTCAGCATGGATAGAACTATAAGGAATATTCGTACAAAGGAAGAATCTGCTCCGGCTTTGCCACTCCACCGAGATTTAATTTTTCGGGAAGAGTATACACTAAAAAATCTTCGATTCTGGACAACAAATAGAATGGTGCCTATAATTTTGGTGAAAAAGAAAATGCAACAGGCAAGCACCAACTGGAAAATGTTGTTCAGGTTCCTACTTTAAAGAAAATAAAATTCAAACACGAAAACACTCAAAATGGTGAAGTCGGCATGCAGTTTAGGGGTTCAATACGGTTTTTTTGCGATGTGCGACAAAACTTGATCTTCTAGCGGAAACTGATCGGAAAAAAAGTATTACATAATGACAAAAACGAAAACGTTTATATTCAACACCTTTTGACATTACCTCAAGTTAACCGTCAATTTGAAATGTATTTAAAACTAAAAACATTTGCCTCATTTCCATAATCAATTCAGGTTGCACACACAATTTTTTTGTTTAAAATAAACGAAAAATATAAATGTTGTCGTCATCGGTTTTCGTCATTTTGCATTTTTCCTCTACAAAATAGCAATAATCATTCATAATTCACATTTTTAACAATGTTGCCGACCTTGTACGAGGGCGCAATTTTTTATTGTTATATTGCGCACTAAAATAGAACAATTGTGAAAATTTGCATTGTTTTGCTATTTTTTTAATTTTGAAAAATGCGATTTCCACTATTTATCACAGTTTGGATGATATGAGCCTGGAGAGCTCCAGGCAATCACACTCTGTTATTTTCTGATATATTCAAGAAAATTTATGGTATCCAGAAATCTGCAAGTTTCAACTAGAAATTCATTGTTGGAATTGAAAAAATAGGAGTTCAAATTCGAAATTAAAAAAATTGACAGTTAAAGTCGCAATTTAATAAAATTCTGAGTTTGGAATAGGAATATGACATGGATATCTATACTTGAGTAGTTAAATTCCGACTTCAACCTTTATTGAATCCAGATTTCAAAATCAGAATAAAAAATAATTCAAATTTAAACCTTCAATGAATGTAAATCAAAACCATTTAAAGAATGTATTCCCGAATCAAAGAAACAATAGACAGTGGAGAAGCTTTCTCACACTTTTTCTCTCCCCTTTATCCCTCTAGAAAAGTCATCCGAAGACGTCGCAGTAAACAACCCGAAAAAAAAACCCATCAAAAAACTATGCAAGTCGTCTAAACATCACACGCCCAATTAAATATGCCTCAGTCACTTCCACAGAATAGCAAATACCTCAGCCTTTGTTCTCGAACTATTTTCAGTTGTTTTTTCCGGTCCAAATCCTCGAGCATTCAAACTCGACTGAAATACCTGCATTGTTTTTCAATGAGTCGGAATTGTTGAAAATGCGTTATAAACGACCCGGTTGGAATAAGAAGATGTGTGAACATTTAGGAACATCAAAGACAGATTTTTTTAGGTCGAGTAGCGAAAGAAGGTTCTCATCACAAATGTGAGCTTGTGTAGTCGCTCGAGACGAGTCATTCATCATTCACTGTCTGATCGGTTTCTAACGCTTTTTTAGGATGGAATGAAAAAAAAATATGAGCAAATGAGGATTCACCGAGTCGATTATTCGTCGTGACTATACAGTGTCTTTCAAAAGTCTGGGAACGGTCTCATCCTCCAGAAACTGTTTGAGGAAAATTGATTCTACAGGATGGTTTTTGATGATGCCCGATTCAAAGGTGATATTGGCAACCTTTCCGAATTAACAGTTTTTCAGGTATTGAAAGTAACTCAACTTTTTCAAATGCAGCGCAATATTTATTTTCATTGCAATCAATTCAGCGCCCCTTCATCAATTATGGCTCCAAATATTAGATTTATTATTAATGTGGTTTTTGAAATATGAGAACATGGCATTTTCAGTAGTAATATCCCGACATAATGCTGAATTTTCAAAAAATACTTTCACCTTGCTGTCACGAAAACTGTGTTGCCTAGAAACACCACGAGAGCTTGCTCGAGTGGTGTTTTGTAGAGCAACATAGTTTGAGCGACTGGCAAGGTGACAGTATTTTGAAAATTCTGCATTTTGAAGGGATATTCGATCAGACAATTTCACGAATACAATAAATTATTATGGACTGAATGCGTATTGCAGGAACGGTTCATCATGTGTCATTAATGTCAGTTGAAGAGTTGAACCGTCAAACTGACGTTTCTCTATTCAGAGAAACTGTTGTAACTATGGAAACGTATAAATAAGGAAGAAGCGAAACACCGCTTTGAAAATACCACGGGCTGGAGACAGTGTTTTCGAAAGGTCCTTTTCTCATTGGTTTGAATTCAAAAAATGATGGCATTTGGTTGGTTTATACCGGGTGGCTACGGAAGTATTGCCTACGGAATATCTCAGTTATTGTATGAAGTAGGTTTGTGAAATTTGGAGCGTCGATATAATGACATAAGAGCTAGAATTTGAGCATATTGACATGTCGAAGTTAACTTCCGGTCTGACCGGAAGTAACATCAACTTTTTTATTTTAAATGGAAACCCTATTTTCGCTTTATTCAGCATTCAATTCCCTTTCTTATGACACATCACAAGTTGGTATCTAACCAGAAACTAGATCAGAAAAAAATTATTATTGAAATTCACCGAGTATAGGCCGTGGAAGCAAAATGAAAGCCAAAAATTGAAAAGTGGGCTATGGAAACCATACGTCACTTGATAACAGTTGCTACTACTGTGATATTTTATTTTCATTCGTCGGCGTTATAAAAAGCCGCCAAAAAAAATATTGGAAAAATTGGGAAAAAAACAATACTCTGTAGGTCCATAACTTAAATAGGAACATACAACTTTTTCTTGCCTGTACTATTCAGCATAACCATTCCTTTCTAATGATATAATAGAAAGTAATTTTTTGAAATGAAATACCAAAAAATCCAATTATTATTCTTCAAATAACGAAAAAACAGATTTATCGAAAAAAAATTCAAATTGATAGGATTAAAGATAAAATAAATTCAAAACAAATGTTCGAAATGCATTCCCTCAGCGTCAATACATTTATTGACTCTGGTGAAACACAGTAATTTTTGCAGCAACTGATTTACAAACTCTTTTGAAAAATCACAATCGGCATGGGATTTTACCATGTTTCGTACTGTTAGGCCAGTATAACCAATGATTTCTACTGTAAATTTACATTTTGCTTCTTACTGTGCATTTTGATTGAAAAACGTTTCATATCCTATATAGATGGGATTGTTTCACACCCAGAAACAAATCCTGTTTCAACGTAGGGTAGATTTTAAAAAAGGTTATAAATACTTCCTAAATCCAAATTTTCAACGAAATCGACATTGATTCTAAAAATTCCACGGAAAATGGCTGTTGAATGGACTACATGTAGAATACTTATACAAAAGTTCAACATCTACTACGATATCCTTCAGATGCAAATTTATCTGAGCACTGAAGGATATCGCAGAAGTTGTAATTGAGAGAGAAATTCTGATAATGTTTACCAAACATAATAAATACCGTTTAATCCCTCTAGAAGGACCAAGAAATTGTACATCCTACCAAATATGTTTACGAATAAATAAACACATCAGGGAACTCCGCCAAACCGCAAACCGCCCGCGAATAAACAGTGATTATTCCAGATGCGCGAAAAGTGATTGAATTAAATCGAACATATCCGGGCAACTCGTGCGTTAGTCGCATAGTTTTAATATTGAGTGGTATAATTGGTAGGGCTATCGAACATAGAAACTAATTAGTGTTGATCGAGTGCATTATTGATGGTAGGTAATAATCATTTGAATTGTTTTTATGGAGAACCACGACTTGTATCTGCAGACCAGTTTTAACATATTTGGAATTGTTCGGTATATTATTATCATGAATAATTATTCTATGGATTTATGTTACTGACAGAAACTCGGAATCAGCTTGACTTTGTAAGTTGTAACGGTCATCCTCTTAACCCGCTCAGGCTAAGACTTCGAGTACACTCTAAGAGTGTTTATGAGGGAGTATATAATTATTAATATTTTTATATCTCAAATAACAGATAATTTCGTTGGTCAGTTGAAATCAACAGTAAAATGTACCTATTTTCGACATAGCCTCAGTCACCTGCACTTCCAATTCCAAAGAAAATTTCAGACTCTTCAATCATAGAGGAAACTTTAGACGGAGACGAGAAACCCACATGTTCAAATTGTAAAGAAAGTATATTGTTAATTCATTTGAAAATATTATCACTGGAGAGTTACACAGAAGGAAAAATAATTGTCAAAATTGATTTTGCTTTGGAAGGTTAAGGTGATTATGCAGCAGATAACGTGAATCCTTCTCAATACAATCTCTATGCTATATCTGACCATAGTGGGAAAACTCTTTTCGAACTATAACAGCCTACTGTACACAAATGGCACAAGAATAATGTCTTGAGAGTTTTACCGATATCCTCCCAATCCCTTGTTTGTGGGGAAGCATATCTAGTATTTAATGAGCAGTTTACTTTAGAGGACATTGTCAATTTTTATGACTCATTTTATATTGTTATTTATTTGGAAGTTCTTGAGTTACATTGGAATACACAAGAAGATCTACTAATTTTTTATACAAAATTCAAGAAAATCCAGCAAAGTTTGTTGAATGTTGAGAAAATACCTACGAAATGAGAAATTTTGAAAGCTTCAATAACCATATTCGATCCCATTGGATTTCTGGCCCCTTTGGTTGTCCAAGGAAGAATATTGATTTAAGAATGTTAGAGCAAAAAAAATTGATTGGGATGAAAGAGTCAATGAACATATGCTGACCAATGGAAAAATTGGTGTAAGATGTTGAAAATTATCAAAAATTTCAAAATTCCCAGATCCCACTTCAAGGTTCCACCAGTAGGGGTAGATTTGCATGTTTTTCGGATGAAAGTACTGAAAAATACTCCGCCGTTGCTTATTCCATTTCGGAGCAGGAAGGCAACATTGAAACATTTATGGTCAGTTCGAAGAGTTAACTTGTCCCACTGAACAAAATCACGTCAATTCCAAAATTGGAATTACATGGAGCAGTGATAGCCTTTAGACTCGGAACATCTTTACGAAAAGAATCACATTTTAAAACTAAAAAAGGTAACTTGTGGCAGATCCAGAGATAGTTCTGAAATGGCTTAATACAAGCACAAGATGACTCAAATTACATGAAGCACAGGAGTTCAGGAGACTGGAGAACTGACAGATACATCATATTGGAGATGGATTCCTTCCGATTTCAATCAAGCAGATTTTGCAACAAAATTAACTAAAGCCGAATCATTAATGAATGAAATTTGGTTACAAGTACCACATTTTTTTAAACTTTCAGAAGATCACAGGCTAAAAAATAAACTAATATGTAGAGTTCATGAAAACGAAGAATTTGTTGTTCATCTGAAGGTAGCTCTTACTCCTTCATTTTAATGAAAGTTCAAGAACTGGAAAACGCTGAAATACTGTGGTGGAAGAACATTCATGCTCGCCATTTGAAAACAGAAGTACGTTCTTTGAGGAAAGAAGAATATCCAGGAAAACCATCTGTTATATGATTTATTGCCGTTCTTAGATACTCGTGGGATTCTGAAAGTGAATAGGAAGATCCAGTATGCAGACATTTGATGCAAAATTTCACATTCAATGTTGGTTGGTTTATTAATACAGCTCTATCACGGAGAACTGAAACATACAGGTCGTGAAACTGTAGTAAATAATGTAAGGGGAAAATTTTGGACAATTAATATGAGACAATCTGTGAAAACAACAACGAGACGATTCCAGAAGATCAAGAATGCAAAGGCACCCCAATCTGAAATGTCACCATTACCTCCATCTAGATTGAGACCATCTTTAAGACCATTCAGTTTGGTATATTATTTTGGACCGATATTAGTGAAAGTGAAAAGGAGCGTTGAGAAGAGATACGGTGTTTTGTTCACTTGTTTCGATACTAGGGCCAATCGCATCTAGTTAGCTAGTTCATTGAATATCAACTCTGCTTTAATTGCTATACACAGGATGATGGGAAGAAGACCTTTGAAGCTATAGTCAGATTATGGAACCAAATTTGTTGGTGCTGAGACTGAAGTGAAGAGCAACCTGTAAGACATGGATCAAGGAAAATTTGTTGCAGAATTATCAAAATACAAAATCAAGAGTAATTTCAATTCACCAGCAGATCCATCCGTGGGCGGCGTATTGGAGAGAATGATCAGGTCTGTGAAAAAAGTATTGTACATCACCCTTACAGAACAACATCCCACAGAATAACTATTGTTCACTTTACTCATTGAAGCAGAAAGCATAGTTAACTGCAGACCCCTCAGTTATGTTCCATGTAACGAAAACGAAGTAGTGCTTTCAGACGAATTTCGTAATCTGTAGCGAAGGAACGACTAATATTCGTGGAGTTTTCAAGCCTGGGGACATGTATGGACGAAGTCATTTGGGAATCGCACATGTCATGGCAGAATGATGTTGGAAGCGATGGTCAAAAGGACATACACCACTGCTTAGAAAATGCACTGAATGGTTTGAAAGAGAACAGAAACAATTACAAATGAATGACATAGTTGCACTTGTGGAATGGAATTATAGAAACAACTGGATCCTCGGAAAGTTTATCCCGGCAGAGATATACAAATCAGATCCGTTGAAATCAAAACATAAAATGGTATGGTAAACGCACCAATTATTGACAGTGCTCCAGTAATTGACATTTGTTGATATTTTTTTCAAAAATAAGGCAATTGAATGAAGTGAAGTGAAGATAATCTGTAAGATTGGAACATCTGGCAACATTGTAGCTATTGGGCAAGAAATTTGGTGCTTCCATAGTTTGTTTATACTTGAATGTTCAACCAGTCTGATTTTCGAAATAATTTTTAAGTACATTGTTAAGGTAGGACTATTCATTTTTTTCATTTTCATTTTCGGTGTGCATGTTTATCGAATTTCAAAATTTGTTAGTATTCAGTAGACTGTGAAGTTGATTTTGTGTATAATATTCAATCAATATAATTCACCTAACCCAACTTTTTTCTGGAATTTCAATGACTGGACCAAGGAATGCATATGTGTACCAGTCATTGACATTGGGTGTCAATGACTGATACATTGGTAAATATTGAAAGGTGAATGCCAAAAAGCACAAGAAGGCATATATAAGCTCTCCTAGTAATATGGGCTCGAACAAATTTCTGGTTCCAGTCTTTGACAGGGCTTGTCAATTATTGGAACAGAGAGTGTCAATTACTGGAACATCAGTTGTTACAGATGGCGCCAAGGAAGAAATATATTCAGGATCAGATGAATGCAGCTCTAGAAGCTGTAGCAAGAGCAGTACATTAAAAAAAGAAATAGAACAAACGATAAAGGTGGAAGAATAAGAAAAGGAAGCGGAAGAAAGAAAACGGAAAATGGAAGGAAGGCTTGCAAAGATTTCTGTCAACGAAAAGAAAGAGGGAAGTTTCAGATTCTGCAAGTTCAGTTGATTTCGAGTAATGGGTAGAATGCGGAGATAGTATCGATGATGTCGACATCTATTCAGAAAGAAATTCAGAGAGCGATGAAGAAGATGATACCCCGTTGAGTTATTTTATAACAAAATGGAAACATAATTTGAAATTCGAAGACATTCGTGTTAGAGATTTTGTTTTGTCCAGGTTTATGTGCGGAAAGAAGCAACCGCTTTTCTATAGATATGTCTGTGTAATTCAGGCACTTTACACAAAGAACGACATCGAAGTTGCATCTTTCAAAGCAGTTAACGACAAGTCGAGTTTTCTTTTAGTAGAAAATGATATATCAACTATCAAGTTTGAAGATATCTTAAAATTACCTCAACCTTGCAAGGTATTCATGGATTTTGAATTCATCATATTGTATAATAACTTTGAGCTTCTGTCATTATGATATTCAAGTTGTCATCGTGACGTTTACAAATTGTCGGTCCTTTTCGAATAGGTGAATATCCTTATCCTACTGATGGCTTTACCAAAGAAGTTTCGAACTGTCGAGTTAGTAACCATGCATATTCTCTTGGTGAGGAAAACAAAATTAAGCGGAAAAAGAAAACAAAGCTAACTGAAAATATTTAATATTCCAAAATCTAATCAATTTATTTTGGAAGAAAATTATTATCACATTATTTGGACGAAATTTGTTAGAACCACAAACTATAGTTAGAGTTGTGTGCTTCAAATTCCCAGAGCAATATCCATATAGACTATTATCCATTGCATATAGAGGTAAAGCAGCTAATCTCGAAACTTATAACTAAAAGATGACGGATATCATTTTCAAAGTTTCCTTCTATAATTGGTGCCAGAGTCGATTTCAGACGACCAGTTAAAGACAATTTCAAATAGAAGGTATCGAATACCATGGATGTTGACATCTGAATTGGATCAGAAGGAAAATGACAAGCTAAGATCTTCAATCTACTATTTTATCAGAATATAATTGGTGACTATACGAAAGTACATTCCATAGCCTTTTCAATATTGAATACATGTTCTTTGTTAATTTATATGTTGGTAGAATACTAGAAAAAAATAATATTAATTAAATCAAGTGATTTCTTTTGTAAAATATTCTTTGAATAAAGTAAAAAAAAACCGTTACAACCTTAAATTATTAATGTTGGCGACAGAATTAAATATATATTTTCATATGAAATTGACAAATTTGAAGCCAAAATGTGTTTCAATTTTTATTGTAATTGTTTTTCTTTGTAAAAAGTTCTTTTCCAATTAACGATTTGAATAAATGTTCTTTTTTAGCATGTCAATCATTGGTGTGTCAATAACTGGTAGATAGAAAAAATCTGGTTGTCAATAACTGGTGCATCTAACACACATTTTTGTTAAATTTGTTAAAAAATGTGTTTTTTCAATGAATCTATTTTGGTATATTGATTGTCAAAGTACAAACTGGAGGGGAAAAAACTAAATCTGAGGTCATAATTATGACCCAAGTAATTGTTTTAATGCAATTTTTCTACATTCATGCAAAAAGCAAAACTTTATTGAACTATATTCAGTGGAAAAAGAAGTTCTTTATTGCACTAGTACAATAAAGTTTTTATTGCACTCATCTGTCATTCTACTTCAACGTGCTGTCATCATGACAAACATAAATGTTTAAACCTACTACATATTTAGCAGATATTCTGTGAGATTGGCAATAGGTACTTCACTACGAAATATTCATATTGAAAATTGCACCAATTGTTCATTCACTTTCAACATTGAGGGTAAAAATAAAGTTTGAGTTAAATTGTTCGTAACGTATTAGTTCCTGTTTCAATGCAAACCGATATTGATAATAAGTAAGTATTCAAGTTGCGCTTTTCATTTTCCTACACCTAGTGCCGCACCTCAATAAATCATTTTTTGCTTTTTGCATGAACGTAGAAAAAATGTTGTATGCAACTCGTGCAAAAATTGTTTATTGCACTCGACGTGTTGTCCAACTCGGCCTAACGGCCTCGTCGGACAATTTCACGTCGAGTGCAATAAACATTTTGCACTTGTTGCATAAATAACTATTAATTCCTAAAAGTGTCAATAACTGGTGCGTTTACCTTACCCTTGTTCGACCTGTCAATAGTTTCCTCATGCTTGTTGGAGGATGTGAAAGAATATTTTCACATAATAGTTCTGGTCGACATTATTTCATCCTTCTGTAGACGCAAATGTTGGTGTCAGAAGAAGTTATCAATAAAGAATTATTTGTCATAAGGTCAGATTTTGTAAAATGATTTTCTGAATGAAGAAAAGTTTGAATAGATTAAAGGTTTAAAAACTTGTTTCAAATCCTAAAATTCATAATCCAGGAGTTGTCACAGAAGTCGTTTGTGCTATTTATTTCATTGAGAACTATTGTACCAACAAATATACTGATCACATTCAGAATAATTATGCGTACATTTCAGACGGTTTGAATAGTTTTGACCTAAGTATTAGAGAAGGAGCGAAAACCATTTACGGATGTAAATATTCTACCAACAACCCTACGTTACTGAATCAGAGTGAGTATCGTGTGTCAGCACTTGACCTGGGATAATCTTTCAAAATAATTAAACGGCAACTCAGTTTACCCACAGAATTTCCGAGAAATATGATTTTGGCAAAACAAGGCTAGAACAAGGTGCTTCCAGGATGAGAACTGCGAAAATTTCTTATAACGTAAAGGTTAGCCAGATTACTACGGAAACTTGTTGAGAGGATTCAAGGGACATAGTTCATATTCGGCAATTCTACGTTGACACTAATTTTTAATGAGTTGCTGTATATGCAAGTTAGGACACTCCGGATTAGATTAGACGAAACATATTCCAGGCTTAAAATAAACTTTATTTGATGGACATTGATAACTTTTCGCAATTTCAACTTCACTTATTCTACAAACGGAAGCATTTGTTCAAACAACTCCAATTTGATCTTGACTCTGAAGCTCTTCAGTTATGACTTAGAAACTCAGATATAAGAAACTATTTCAACGTGTCAAACTGGAGGAACACCCCTGTCTAGCCGACTGTCGTAATGAGCTTTACGCAGTCATCATTCAGACTAATTCTGGAATAGATTCTGGTCACTACTACACCTTTGTCAATGACAGAACGGACTGGTACAAATTTGATGACAGTTTGGAGCTTTTGGAGCTAGGCAAAGACCATACAAAATGATTTATAAAAATTATGAATTTTTGAAAACTGGTCTCTTTTTTGAGGTGTTCCCGGATTTTCTGGGTCAAATATGCACCAATCTGGTCGTGTAGAAAACCATTTTGTAGATTATATGATTCTCTACAAAATTTTTTTTTTCTTTAAAACGATTCCTCCAATGCTTTTTGAGATATTCGCAGAAAAACGAAAAAGTTGTAATTTTTTTCAGTATTCCTTGTTTAAAAAATTCCTGAAAGCGATTTTGCAGGGACCAAAAACGGGGTTTTCATATGAGAACTATTTTATAGAATGTAGTATAGGCTGTTTGCGTCTTTCATTTTGTGTGTGACCAGAATCTATTCCAGAATTAGTCTGAACGATGACTGCGTAAAGCTCATTACGACAGTCGGCTAGACAGGGGTGTTCCTCCAGTTTGACACGTTGAAATAGTTTCACATATCTGAGTTTCTAAGTCATAACTGAAGAGCGTCAGAGTCAAGATCAAATTGAAGTTGTTTGAACAAATGCTTCCGTTTGTAGAATAAGTGAAGTTGAAATTGCGAAAAGTTATCAATGTCCATCAAATAAAGTTTATTTTAAGCCTGGAATATATTTCGTCTAATCTAATCCGGAGTGTCCTAACTTGCATATACAGTTAAGTAACTTAACATTCCAGCAACTCATTAAAAATTAGTATCAACGTAGAATTGCCGAATATCAACTACGTCCCTTGAATCCTCTCAACAAGTTCCCGTAGTAATCTGGCTAACCTCTTATTTCTATCTACAGCTTGGACTATCACCACAACTTCCTTCTCAATAATAATATCTGTTTATATTATACTTTTTTAGCCTTCAAAAATCATCATTCGCTTCAGTCTCTAGTGCCTGATTCATGTGCATTTTTGCTTGTACATTTGTGTCTCGACACACAGTCCTCCTTCTAGGGTTTTTTTCTTTTGTACAAAAACAGTACTCATTGATCGAAATTATTCAAGTCATTCATTCTTGTTTGTAAGTCCTACTCAGTGGACACTGAAATCTGGAAAACATCTCCGTTAGCCTGCTATAGTTATTAACGTTACAAGGTCGATATGTATTCGGTTGTTATAATCCTCGGCTGCGCCTCGGATTACAATATTCAACCTCATCCGTTATTTGGGTATCGGCCGTGTGTCGTTCAAGACTTCTCGTAATCCTGCTGAAAGATTTAATTTTGATTCCGAAGAAAGAACATACCACGTACCTCGTAATTCTACAGAAAAATCCCAACATCGTGTTGTCATGGAACAATATCACAATAATATTATAAAAAACGTCAGTTTTTTGTGTTCGCGATTTCGCTTTAACAACGACGATGGATGAAATTGAAAAAATTGAGGAACAAAAACAAATTTCTTTAGAAATATCTGGGGAAGCATGTGCAGTGAGTGTTGATTAACTGCCGAAAATAACTCAAGAGCGATATCAAAAAGGAAGTGAAAATTTTGAAGCTTGTCGTATAAGCAAGAATGTAAAGGTGGTTGATGAAGATACAAAGATGTATTGATATCTAGTTAGCCTAGACCAGTTCCCTGGATAAACAAAATATTGCGTTACCATAGCAACGAACAATAACTTATTAGAAGTGTCAATGTAAAGTTTGACGTCAAAAAAGTAAAACAGAGTTACGCAATAAATTAAAAGAAAAAATATGTCCACCTAAATTGTGAAAATCGAAAAATTGGAGTATCGAGCCATCATCAAGTACCTGTATTTATAAGGGTTAAGAGGTAAGCAGATTTACGAAGATATGCTTAATGCCCTTGGTGATCAATGTCCTTTGTATGCGACCGTGACAAATTGGACTGTAAGCTTCAAAAGAGGTAAATTTTCCATTGAAGATGATGACCGATCGGGAAGGCCAGTTTCTGTGTCAGTCCCCGAAAATATCAATGCAGTTCATGACATGATTTTAACAAACCGTCGGGCTAAAACGGATATCTGAAGCAATGAATATTTCATACGAACGCGTTCATCATATAGTTCACGTCAATTTGGACATGAGAAAAATTGCTGCAAAATGGATCCCCAAATGTTTGAATGTTGACCAAAAGCGTGCAAGGGTAGTTTAGCATCGCGTTCGATCTGTGCTCGATTTGAAAACGATGTAGACTTCTTGAACCGAATTGTTACTATGGATGAGACTTTTCCACATTTCTAGGATCCAGAAACAAAGCAATAATCGATGGAATGGCGACACTCCGGTTCTCCAAGACCTAAGAAGTTTCGTGTCCAAAAATCTGCTGGAAAAGTTCTTGCTTCAGTTTTTTGGGATTGCCATGGAGTAATCATGATTGATTTTTTTGGATGAGGGTAGAACAATAACTAGAGATTACTATTCGACATTACTGACCAATCTACGGGAAAAATTAAAGAGAAAAGACGCGGAAAGCTATCCAAAGTTGTTTTGTTTTTGAAGGACAACGCCCCTGCACACAAATCTCATGTTGCCATGCAAAAAATTCGTGATTTAGGGTTTGAATTACTAGAACACCCCCCTTATTCAACAGATTTGGCTCCGTACGACTATCATCTCTTTCCTCAACTGAAAAAAACTTCAAAAGGTCGTAAAATTTCTTCCAACGATGAGGTAATAAAAGTTGTAGAGGTCTGGTTTGCAGAGCAAGAAGAAACATTTTTTTTAAAGGTCTAGAGACGTTGCAGGTTCGCTGTAATAAATGTATCCAATTAAGAGGAGAATATGTTGAGTAATAAAATATTCTAACATTGAACTTTTGTTTGGTTCTATAGTAGGCTACCAATTTTTCAATATATCCTCGTATATTATTAGCCCATACGAAAGAAATATCAGAGGTTTATTTTCCCAACTCGCTGTAGACCAAGATTTAAATTTTGAGACTTGCTTTGAGAGTTTATGACAACATTGGCATTTCAAGGTTAGTTATTTTAAATCGTACACCATATTAGAGAAATGGTATTGTCATATTTGGAAAATTATTATTGTTCTTGAGACCAAAGTCTGATGGATACACACCAAAGAAATCAAAAATTTTGTCTGAAGAAGTTGATCATACCGCTGGCCATTAAAAAATCTCAAGGCTCGGATCAAAATAACAGTATGATGGGATTACGAAATAATAATTATTGGCTTATTTGAACAAGTTCGAGACCAAAAACGAGACCCATCGACAAATATTTGTAGACATATATTATTTATTGATTGTATCAATCAGATGTATGGAAAATGTATTCATAATTATTAAAATTTCAACTTCATCCTTCATTATTATCACCACTTATCAAGTTTTCTCATCAGAATTCAATGAGCATTAATAAATGCACCCGTGTAGCGTTATCAATAATGACATGTCAATTAATATTTAAATATAAGAGAATTGAATTTGTGCTAAACCAATGGCTGCTGCCGAAGTGTACAAATTAATTGGTACCGATAAAACTTATCTTGTTCAGAATGATGATTCATTTCCTTGATTAAATTTGAACGGTACACCTAAAGGATTATGAGCCACAGAGTAATTAATACCAGTTCTTTTGACAAATAAGACCAAAAACTAATTGAAATCTAATCAAGAATTGGTTACGGAAAATTTTCCTCGTCATAAAACAAATCAATGATAGGATTTGGATTTTTTTCACATTTCTTTGCTGAACGACTCAATTTAACTGTTGCAATAATAATAATTTTGATGACATCCGGCACTTCTTCGTCTGTGAAGAAGTAGAGCTGAGGAAGTTTATTTTGGTATCGGAATACCTTCAGTACGATAATATTGAAACACTACCCAGGGACGGATCCAACACAGGACAAGAGGGGCAACTGCCCCGGGCGAATTCAGAATTGGGGGCGAAAATTTGGTCGATAGTTAATATAATATAGAAAGGGTAGTCGTTGCTGACTATTTTTTTGTTTTTCGACTGAAATTTTAAAATTTTCTGTTTATTTATATTCGTAAAGTCTCTTTTTTCATTATTTACAATTTTTAAACTGTAATGTCACTATTCAAAACATTAAGAACATGTCAAACAACCTCACTATAGTTTTCCCTGAAGATGTAAATAAAATTTACGAAAGCTTGGAATAAACTCTAAAAGAGTATACCTTTGACTTTGCTGCAATCCCCAATATTAACTGGTTTTTTTGTTAATATAATATATAATAAAGAAATTTGCATTGTTCACAATGATCGCTTCCCAAGAAAAGAAAATAAGCGCTTGACAAACGCTCATTGTTTATTTGTATTGGTGGTTTCAGTATTCACGCACCTTTGGGTATTGCTTTGGTTGAGAGGCAGAAGTTGAAATGGCGCTCGTGATTTAGTGAAAGCTACACTGCGGGCTCGGTCTTAGCTTTTGTCTTGACATGAATTGTTAATTGAACCATTTGTTGCAGACATTAGTTATTGTCTGCAGAGACCTACCCTATACTGATGAGGGGCAACACCCCGAAATCGATCTAGAGGTGGTCCAAATGTTTCAATTAACAGTTCCATGCAACTAGCAATTGCTGAGATAGCCTTGTAGGAACTCTGCACGGAAAATCATTGGATGTAATTCAACGTTCGTCGTGGTAATAGTCAGGAAAGTAGTTGTTTTCTGATCGATTTTCTACCCAATTATTCCTATTGTATAGGATTATGGCAATGAGCACCGTCCTGGTAAGGCAGGACACCTTGTTTCTTTAATATAATTAGTATCTGGAACAACTTCGTGTCCTATGATATTCTTGGAAAAGTTCAACAAAATGCTTGGTGTTTGAAAGCGAAATCTAAAGAAAAAATCATCAAACTGGCTACTGGTGAAACAAGGCAAAATGCCGTCTAATTTATAGGTGCAAATAACTTCAAAGTCAATGTGTTTTTATTATCATTGATACCATAGTAGCAGATGATAATGACATAACATCCGATGCTAAGAAACTGCCTGATACGTAAGGGAATGATTTGAGTTCCGATTTTCCACAGGAATTCATTTAATTCAAATATTTCATCCACGGCATCCAGAAAGAGTAGGAAAATTCAGAAGTGATCGACGTAGATAACAACATTTAGGGTGGAGAGGAACATAACTCGGAAGAGGAGGAAAAATATAAATTTGAATACAATTTTTAAAATGATACGAACCGAAAAAATTATCTCCACGTTCCCAAATATAGATACCATTCTGAGAATATATTTATGTATGCCATCTATAAATGCTTTGGGTGAACGATCATTATCCGCCCCGAAGAGAATAAATAGTTTTTTGAGAAACTCGATTGACATATCTCTCTTAAAAATCGAACAAGATTTGCTGAATACTCTTGATTATTGAGAAATTCATATCGCTCAAGGCCAGAAATAGAGCTCATTAATATTTTTTCATCAGCTATATATTTTTCATTTGTGCCAGTTTTCAGAAATATATGTCTTGCTTGTGATTTTTTCTTTTATTCATTTATAATTTATTCCTGAGTACCTGTTTATTGTATATTTGGATACCTATATATTCATTTGTTGCGTTCCTACTTTTACCCTTTACGTATGGATTTTTGTTGTTTTTTGATTTAGTTTTTTGTTGAATTGTTTTAATGGGGATTATGATATTCTCTTTGAATATTTTATAGATCTATTGTTGTTTATTCACCCTTTTGTATCCAACTGACTATATCTTATTATGTTTGTATATATTCAAATATTGTTGTTGGTTTATCAGTACCTGCTTCTTCCCTGTTTGTACTGGATTTTATTTTTATTTGTTAATTTTAGTTGCCGTTAGTTTTGGAATGAAAAACCGTCATTATGAAGATATGGCTATTTTATTTTCATTTTGTGAACATTTTTGTAATGTGTGAAGGGCGAAAAACTAAACTGTGCCCCTGTCGCCAAGTGGTCTCAATTCGGCCCTGAATCTACCTATAAATGCTTGCAAAATTTCTGAGCACGTGAATCACAGTTGATAATTAATTTACTCTGGAAAAGTGGCGACACCAACATTCGAGGTCATTCCTCAAATTCATTATGGCAACGAATTTGGACATACTGAATAAATAAAAATATTGTGCTCATTTTTGTGATCTGAACAGAATGATTATTGGTAACAATGGGCATTTCCAGGATCTTTTTTAACGCAGTTTTTAAGGCAGTTTATAAACTAGTCATAACCATTTGTACACCCTAAAATTTGTGAAACTGAATTATTATTCAATATTGAAAACGTGGTTTCCATAAGTATAAATTCTGACTTGCTTTTATATACAGTGTGTCCATAAAGTAACCCCCCCCCCTTGATAACTTTTGAACGGGGTGGAAGTTTCTTGTGAATTTTTTTTTGGTGAAATGGTATGTTATAAGCTACTTTTTGACAGTAATGAAAAATGATTATCCTTCAAAATGGAGGCCAGGCGCCATTTTGAAAGTTTTTTTTAATGGCATGGGGGGTCGAGTGATACCTCATTCGAATTGTCATTTGATTTTCCATACGACTACAAAATTTCAGACAAATATATTCATCCAAAACAAAATGGCGGCACCTTATGTTAGAACTTTTATATGCGATTTCTATGAACAAATGGCTTCAAACGAGCTCAATCGAAATGAAGAAATATTTTTTGATATCTACAAATGTTCCTCAGAATCGTATACGAGACATGATTTCTGAGATTTGCTGAGATTCAATAAAACGAGTTTTCACACTTCTTATCTACTCTACTATCTGCCATTTTGAGTGACAAGAAGCTCTTGCAGAAACAAAAAAATATTTTATCATTGCACTAAAGCTCTTTAACAGCCTTTCATTCGACAGGATCCTCTCGTGAGAGTTCTAAAATAATGTACAGCCATTTTGTTTTGGACCAATATTTCTGTTTGAAATTTTGCTGCCGAATAGACAATTGAAAGACGAATCGAATGAGGTATCACTCGACCCCCCATGCCGTTTAAAAAAATATTCCAAAATGGCACCAAGCCGCCATAGGTTTTCTTCAAAATGAAATCGAGGATCATCTTAATAATCTACCTTCAGCAGTTTTACGGCAAATTTTCTTCCAACAAGATGGAGCACCCCCTCATAATACCAGATACGTTCTTGATTACTTGATAGAGCATTTCAATAATCAAGTTATTGCAACCAATCGTCCAGTACGGTGGCCTGCCCGCTCACTGGATCTGACTGTGCTAGATTTCTTCATTTGGGGATATGTTAAAGAAAGGGTCTACTATGCAACAGCCCCAGCCACTCTGGAAATCTTAGAAGAAAGGATTCTACAGGCATTTAGAAGTATACCGCCACAAATGTTACGAAACGTGTTGAGAGAAACAATTGAATGAGCTGAAATGTCTTCAACAAGGAGGAATGCACTTTGAAAATTTACTATAGTGAAAATTTTAAAAAATTAGGATATTGAAAAAAATGTAAGTGCATCGCTGAAATTATTGTAAATTTTGTTAAATTTGTTGATCCAATCGCAAATAAATTAGTATCGTTAGATTCGTCAAAATATCCTTTTTTCGGAAAGTGCTTGTCAAAAAATGGTCGCCATTTGAAAAATAATAGTTAGACACGAAAATGTAATTTTGTTAACTTGTATTATTCGTATCTCCCATATTTGTCACTAAAACTTCTCGATTGTAATATTCTGATATCACCTGAGGTCCTTAGATAAGTTTACTTCATCATGGCCACCTAGATGTAATTTCAAAAGTGACTCCGAAAAAATTAAGTGGACATAAAAACTTTCAAAAATATCTCATTCTGATCTAGAATTGTCTCGGAAATCCAAAAATGCTACAATATACAGGGTGTTCCATTTAAAAATTTAGAACCGGAGCCATTTCCGGTGAAACCGAAAGTGACCAGAAAGTGAAAAATATATGAAAACTCTCATCTTCACATACCATTTACCTATACCAAATCTCATTTTGATACACCTAATGGTCTAGAAGTTATGACTTGAGTACGTGTAGAAGACAAAAGTTCTCATAAACACATGTCCGCAAGTCATTCGTTTCTGATACAGAGTGTCAAAGTTTAATTCTTATATTTGTTATTTGTGAATAAATTCCAAAATATTTGTGATATTCGAGGAAAGTCTGGTACCTGGGATGATTTTTCAATGGCAAAATCAAATTTTATGTTAATTGTGAAAAAACTAATTTCTAATTGAATTTATTGTAAATTTAAAAATCACTCGCATCGATTATTTCAAATCTCAATAACTCGAAAACAGTTGCTCGCAGTGACCTCTACCCAGAATATATTTTTTACACAAGCTAAATAATAAATATTTCCAGATACCAAACTTTATCCAAATATCAAAATAATTTTGAAATTATTCACAAAAAATAAAAATATGAATTCAACTTTGACACTCTGTACCTCAGAAAGGATTAACTTGCGGACATATGTTTATAGGAACTGTTCTTGTTATTTTGATGTCAGCAACACGCTCCTACACGTACTCAAGAAACACCTTGTATATATGAAAATCAAAGCAAGTCAGCTATATGGAGATAATCAAAAAGTTTGAGTGAAAGACTCATAATCATATACCCATATGAAATGACAGTTTTTCGATATTAAAATCTTGTCGAGAGATAAACATAGCTTTTCAAGTCGAGTTTATCAATTTCAATATTTCTTTCTATGTTGGACACCCTGTATAGTAATGGATATTTTTTTTTGTATAGCCTGTTTATGAATACGAGTGCATTCCTTCACTTCCTATACCTTTCAAATCTTGACAATTTCCATAAGAAATTAATATATTTTCAATATAGAGTATTACCTACAGAGATGGTATATTCAGATTTGGAAAATTATTTTATTCTTCGAGGCGGAAGTCAGATGGATACCCACCAAAGAAATTTTTTCTGAAGAAGAAGTAATTAAGTTTTTGTTGGAGGCAGATGATCGATGACGAACTTATTAAGCCAACTGTGGGTGATTTTAAAAGCACCAGTACCAGAGTTTTGGTTACATTGAGGTATACTAAAAACAAAAAGAACAGGGTATTTGTCATTTCCAAAGAAGGTCGTCCTTTTGATGCCAATGGTTTATACCAAAAACACGTAGACTTCAAATTTGGAAAATCAGAGATTCTTCATTGGTTATAGGAATAGTAAATGTGTAAAACAATTTGTGGGCATTCATACTATTGAAGCTGTTCCAAAGAAAATTGCAGCATTCTTAATATTTCGCTTTGTACATGTCAGGAAGGAGATTGTATATTTTCCTGGACAGAATTAGAAAGTACAGTTGTTCTATGAACTTATTACATAATGGTATTTGAACTAAGTTATTTTTCATAGTTCGTGTAAAATAAATGTTATCTTCCTTTTGTATCGATAACTTATTTTTATATATGTTGATGATTATATTATACGTATACAGTTGCTTAAAATCCAATACACTCGCCATAGTAAATAACAAATTTATATGTATCATATCTAATTGTTTTAAATGAGTATATGTAGCTCCTCCCCAGCTCAATACTGCATACTGCAAGCTCGACCACTAAAGAATAATACACCGTTTTCAAATGTGTAAGGTCGAGAATTTTCTTCAGATATTTAAATTTCGGTGGCACGTAACGTTTGAGATTTGGTAGTTTTGGTAGTTCCATCTTAGGTGTGAGGTAATTATTATTTTGTTTGTTTGACATTTCGTATTTTGGTAATGTACCTATTGTTTGTTCTCCAAATGTTAGCTCATCATACTTTGGTAAACCATTCTTGTAGCTGTAGAGTGTGAGATAAAATGTTTTATCGAAATTTATGTTTTCGCAGATGCTAGTAGAAAATGGTGGCGTTCTACTATCGGTAAAAGCACTTGAAGGTTGGAACTCATCTGCGGTGGCGGAGTCGAGTATTGAAAATTCAGTTTCAAATACTTCAACGAGACATAGTAATGAGGCCACACCGACAAAAATTTCAAATACTGGTGCTATAGTTGGTAAATCTCTCATCGATGGAATCGAAATTTCAAATAATAGCAGTTGTCAAATTACTTTTCATATTTATAAATAATTAGTATTATTATAATCATTGTTATTGCCAGAAGAATAAAGTTTCGATAAAAATATTTGAACAAGTGAATTCTTAACGGCCACCGGCCGTTGAAAAATCTTAACGGATGAAGGCTGTTAACATTAACATTTCAATTGTCATCTGAATACCGTTAAATAAACATAACAGTATGGGAGTACGAAAAAATTGTATGGTGTTCCTAATCAAACAATGAATCGAAAAATAATTTAATTTCGCTAAAAGCCATTTCATAGGATTTTGTGCTATGTCCTTTGACATCATCTTGCGCTTCAGAAATTTATACGCTACAGTGTCCAGTTCATGAACTGATGATTCTAGTGGTGAAGAAGTCATGAAAATCAATAGATTTCAATCCTTATACTCCACTCTATAAGTTGCTAACCAGCCCCTATAATGAATTCATACAATATGCGAAAGACATTCAAAAATCACTCTATACTTTACACGCACGAAAGCTTATCGATAAATGGAAAAATATGACACGTTTCCACTCAATCACATTCAAAAAGTGTTTCCTTGTTCCAGAATAACATTACTTAACAATGAAATGAAAGGTCTGCATGACACAGTCGAGGGAATTCCGGCTGTGCAAATATTTTTCAACGATATATAAGGACACAAAGAGTGGCTCTCGAATCTCTGAATGGAAAATATACATTATACATTCAGACTGGAGACGGATAAATAGAAGGTGAAAGAAAGTATAGTGTAGTGTTCCAGGAAGTATTTTTATTGACAAACAAACACTCAATCAGTTACTTTTCGACGAAATGTTTTTTGAAATCAAAAGGAGTCTGCTGTAAATCAGTTATAGTGTCATCCCTAAAATCCGCACCTTATGGGAAACCTTTTAATTATGGACTATTCGACACAAATTTATTCAGGATAAAAGTTTGAGGATTCCCAAGATCTGAACATGCACCAACAAGATACAACAAAACACACGTAATATTCGAAGAGCAATAGGAAACTTGTTGCCAGGCTCGAGTCATATGTCATTATAGTTCAAGTTTATACAAGTTTTTTTACAAGTTTTTACCTTTTTTATTTCAAATAAATGTATTTTAACCGTTCCTGATGTTGAAGAGAAGACCAGAACATTGCAGCACAGAAGATTCTCGAGATTAGGGCTGAGTCAAGTCTCCGGTCTGACCAATATGATTAGACCAGCGCGGTCATTTGGTTGACTTGACGACCTAATTAGAACTGTTTGTATGTGACCAATATTTTCATTCATCTGATCGGTCCGACTCATCGTCATACTTCATACTGAACGCGCGTGCCTTGTCCGACCGGTGACTTGACACAGCCTATATAGTTAAAAAACATCATTTTCTGTTTGACACATTGGAAAACATCAAAATTGACAAAGTGGACCTGTCCGACGAAGAAAATTCTCATTTGCCGTTAAAGTATCCAACAGATCGAAAATTCGAAGCAATATGCCAGAAATTCGAAATTGAATCGCAGGATATTCGTGATGCAGGACCGTCAGTGCCACAAAATGCTACAGAGACGAAGACACCAAATGACAAATCTTTTTCTTCACAACGCAGCTTGAAAATTCATTTTGGAAAAGTTCACAAAATGTGTGAAGAGCAGAAAAATACCCAAAACAAACTCGAAAAATCGATTTCCAAATCTAAAGATGACGATGTGGAGTCATCCCCTTCAAGGAAGGCTGGTTCTAAATGTTCCTTCTGTGGAAAATTGTTTATGAACATACCAATTCATTTAAGTAAATCACATCCATATCAAAACAGACAAGTGATAATGAAAAAATATGATTCCAAGATAAATGTTGCTGAAGAAAATATTCCTCAAAAATCTGACAAAGTAGATGATGAGTTTCAAACGGAGATAACTAAGTGGAACGAAACCTTTTCAAAAGAATTTGAAAACAATATTGATTTCGACGAATCCATTTCAAGTTTCATGAAGTTTCTTTTGAAAAGAATGACGAAATAATCAGGTCCAAAACTCCAGCTACTGGATACTATGAAATGAGGCGAAAGAAAAATACAGTTTCCCAAAACAGATCTTACAAAAATGCAAGATATCCTCAAAAACTAACTAAAAAGAACGACAACAGAGGAAGGGGAAGTATCAATACGAATTGGCTCAGTACCTTTACCATAATCAACGGAGAAAAGCAATTATAATGGTTATTGGTAATACAAATAAGTCCTGCAACATACCCCTACATGAAATTCACACTCACTTCAGTGATAGATTTTCAACAGAGAATGGTTGTTCGAGAGAGCAATATCCAACAAAATTAACTAGTCAAGAAAGAAATAAAATCAATCAAGAATATGATTCAAACATCACACCTAAAGATATCGAACTGTCTCTAAAACAAATTAAAATTGACACCTCTCCTGGCCCAGACCGAATTATATTGAAAGTACTCAAGAACAAACAAATCATCGACGTGGTGTCAAAAATAGCGTGTATTATATCAAAAACAGGTTATGTACCACAGAAATTCAAAGAAGCAAGAACTATATTGATATATAAACGTTGTAATGATCAACTACCAGAAAATTGGAGACCTATTTCAATATGTTCAGTTATTAGGAGAGTAATTGAGAAAGTGTTCGACAGAAGATTCAGGAAATATGTTAATTTCAACGAAAACCAGAGAGGATTCACATGCCTTCCAGGAGCTCACATCAATACTTCGATTCTGAATGGTCTTTTGAATGATGCCAAAATCAATAAGAAGAATATTACAGTGTTTTTTTTAGACATTAGTAAAGCATATGATAACATCGGACATGATCATCTTAATAAAACTCTAGTGTCATCTTCATTACCTGAAAAATTACAGATAGTTTTGATAAACTTTCAGTAAGGAAACTCAACTCAGGTTGAAACATCCGAAGGAAAAATCAAACGAATCTTCTTGAGAAGGTGAGTAATGCAAGGAGCACCGCTTTCACCTGCCTTATACAACTTAGCCACAGATTTCATCATGGACGAATTGTCTGAACTTTCAACTGCGAACACTTTCGGCTACTGTATGCATGAAGACATCCCACCAGCAACAGTTTTAGGATTCGCTGATGATACTGTCATAATTGGTAAAGGAAAAAAGTCTCAAATTAAATACAGAAAAAACAAAAATTATAAATGTTAAGAATGGGAAACTCAATCCTGTTGCACTGTTTTGTTCTGAATCCATTCAATCCATATCGGAAAATAAGAAGATAAAATATTTGGGAGTGTCTTTCAGAGATGAGATAACTTTGGATTCTAGGAAAGTTATAGATTTGAAAACAAAGGACCACGCACGTTTCTTATGGAAAATGGCTTTCCGTGAATTTGTCCGAATTTTTGGTATGGTATAGATCTGGATGCACTGATCAAAAGTGTCCATGGCCAAATACTCCAAAAATGGACAGTTTTCGAGATATGGCTCTCTCAATGTAATTTTTTTTTGCATTTTTTGGATTTTGACACATAATCAGTTCACTCTCATACTAAGGAAAAACCGAGTTTCAATGATTTCACTGCAGGAATCGATTGAAAAATAATTCTTCCTTCGTTTCAGATACTGTCATTTGAAGAAATTATTATAAACTGCTCGTCGCTGACGATGTAACTGGACTATTATTTTCAATTTCTATAGACCAGTTTTTGTAGAAACAAAAACTTCTGAATTGCTCAAGGTATCACAGAGTCACATATTTTTTTTTTTTATTCAACACCTTTCGATAGGGGCACTAGAAAAATAATATTCGATACACACTATAAGAACTGAATATGAGATACTTTTTTTTTTTAAATAGTTTCCTAGTCGTCAAAGAAATAGTGGTAAATGCAAAATGAGCATATAGAAAATCGTTCGTAATGTAGGCTGACGACATAAATACTCGTATCGAATGAAGTTTGTTTATACCGAGTGTTAAATATCAATAGAAACAAGGGAATACATACCCAATAATCATTTCCAATCGCTAATCGAACCGTTAAGGCAAACGGATCCGTGAAAATGTCTGAATATTTGATATGATGTGGATTTCGATGCACTGATCAAGTGTCTATTGCTACAGACTACAAAAATGGACAGTTTTCAAGATATGGCCATATCAATATCTGATTTTATTCATTTTCTAGATCGTGGCCCATAACCGCTTAGCTCTTATACTATTCTAGTTTCTCATTTTGCATTTTCCACTATTTTCCTGATGGCCAGGAGAATATTTCTTAAAAAATTCAAATCATATTTAGAGTGTGTATCGCAATTGAATTGTGTTGGATATAAGTATGTTTGTTAGAACAAGAACAATTCAAGAGTTTTTGTTTCTACAAACACGGAAATACAAAAGTTGAAAATAATAGCCCAGTTACATCGCCAGTGACGAACAGTGTATGCTAATTTCTCCAAATGATTGTATCTGAAATGAAATACAACCGTTTTTCAGTCAATTCCTGCGCAGAAAACAATGGAATTCCGTTTTTGTTGGGTATAAGAGCTAAGCGATTATGGGCCACAATCTAGAAAATGAAAAAATCAGATATTGATATCTTGATATCTTGAAAACAGTCCATATTTGTAGTCTGTAGCAATAGACACTTGATCAGTGCATCGAAATCCACATCATATCAAATATTCAGACATTTTCACTGATCCGTTTGCCTTAACGGTTCGATTAGCGATTAGAAATGATTATTGGGTATGTATTCCCTTGTTTCTATTGATATTTAACACTCGGTATAAACAAACTGCATTCGATACGAGTATTTATGTCGTCAGCCTACATAATGAATGATTTTCTATAGGCTCATTTTGCATTTACCACTATTTCTTTGACGACTAGGAAACTATTTAAAAAAAAAATCTCAGATTCAGTTCCTATAGTTATCGAATACTATTTTTCTAGTGCCCCTATCGGAAGGTGTTGAATATATGGGACTCTGTGATACCTTGAGCAATTCAGAAGTTTTTGTTTCTACAAAAACTGGACTATAGAAATTGTAAATAATAGTCCAATTACGTCGTCAGTGACGAGCAGTGTATAATAATTTCAAATGGCAGTATCTGAAACGAAGAAAGAATAATTTTTCATTCGATTCCTGCAGTGAAATCATTGAAATTCGGTTTTTCCAAAGTATGAGAGTGAACTGATTATGTGTCAAAATCCAAAAAATGCACAAAAAAATAAATTGATAGAGCCATATCTCGAAGACTGTCCATTTTTGGAGTTTTCGGCAATGGACACTTTTGATCAGTGCATCCAGATCTACACCATACCAAAAATTCGGACAAATTCACGGAAAGCAATTTTCCATAAGAAACGTGCGTGGTGCTTTATTTTAAATTTTATTTATTAAAATGCCAACAAAAATTTCAAGTGCTCAACTTTTCCATATGGCCCTCATTAGTGTACTCCTTTCAATCTACTCCTCTTAACAAATTACCAATGAAATTCCTAACAGACATTTTGGATTTACCATCCGATATTCCTCTCCGAAAGTTAAAGGTCTTGGTCTTTTTCGTGCTTCATGGGAAGCTTGTTTACAAAGTTTCAACATTTGTAAAATGCTGAGAATACAGGAAAATATTTACTTGGAGAGAGTGAGGTCTTTTGAGGAAGAAGCTGATTTTTGCATACAAAAATTAAAAATTGTTTTGGAAGGTCGTAAGTTACGAGAAATACTAAGGAAAGAGGAATACTCCAAATGGAAGAATTTGAAACAAAAGGGAAGAGGGGCACAACTTTATAATCAATACACACCTGCAAATTCTTGAACCAGAACACAAGAAGGTTTGACAACATCTGAGTGGAAAGAAGCCATTAAAATGACAGGATACGTGGTTAACTTGAGAGGTATACCAGGCAGATCTCATGACGGTAATTAGTGCAGACACTGTACTGAGATTGAAACCCTTCCTCACGTCTTGGGATCTTGTCAAAATGGTAATCTCTTGAGAAATACAAGACACAACACAATTCGCCATTCAATAGCAACTGAACTTTACAAAAATTTTGAAGTTTATGAAGAAATCAAATGTACAGCTACCAATACCAGTCTTCGAAGGATTGATATCATAGCCATCGACAGGAAGAAAAACGTTGCTCACATATTGGACCCAACAATAAGATTCGAATCAGATGAATCCCAACCATTTGATGTTGATATGGAGAAAAGACATATTTATGAACCCACGATCCCTTTCTTCAAGGAAAAATATAAAATAGCTGGTGAAATAAAAATTATTGGTTTATTTATTGGTGCTCGAGGAACCATCACTAAATTCTTTGTAGATTTTGCTAAAAAATTCAATATACCTATGAAAATTGTTAAATTTATAGCACTTGAAGTTCTGAAATTTTCCATAAGAATAATGAGAGCACATATTTATTGTCAATGACAGAAAACATCTCTTCAAATAATCTTAAGATATTTTGAATTTATTATTTATTGTATTCTTATACGTTTTTATAGTATTCCTTGTTATTTATACAGACCACATATATTGGTAGTATGTTATTATTTTTTATAATAAATAAATAAATATATATATATATATGTTTATTTTGGAATATTTCTATGGTTGTTTCGTTCCTTGTGAAATAGACCAATCATTCACCTTCATTTTTCGAATATATTTTGTTTAAATAGGTGATTATTTCACAAGAGCTGTTCAATCGCGATTAAATTTTCGTCCTCCATATTGGTATTTGTTGTGTCGTTTTTCAGGGATTCTCAAAATTCTTGGCAACAGTTTATTAAAAAAACAATAATTTCTTAATATTTGAAAGACCAACTATTGAAAACTCCATTTTCGATAGGATTTCTAGACAAATATTTTGATATAAGGTAACGAAAATATGTCAGAATTTGAAATGTTCACATACAAAATTCGCAGCAGCAAAGGCTTCTTCAAACTAATCAAAATTACAGGATATAACAGCTCATCTTCTATTAAACCATATCTCAAATGGATCCCACTCATCATCTGGATGAAATTAACAAAATGAGAAATGAGAAACATGTATGATATTGAAACAACCAGTATATCAACAACTGCCAACAATCTGTCAGCCTCTGTCCAGCTTCATTTGCCCAATCGCCTTCATAAAATACCAATGTCTCATCTAATATAAATAGCAATGAAAAACAAACTTTTGTGACCTACACAAATTGCAATTTTTATTACAACTGTACGGAACAAAAATAAAAATAATAATTTTCTCAATGTACTTATAATAAAGAAATTGTTAGAAAATGTCGGTGTTCATTATCAATAAAGCTCTTGGTTGTTGGTTTTAATCTACCTTATTTAAGAAATAATCTTGTCGTATATCACACGACCTATAAAGTTAAATGGGTTAAACTATCAAAACATTTCTTGCATGATTGTGCTTTTTGATAAATAATTTCATGCACAATAATTTCAAAATAAAACTACTCGACCGCTTCGCGGATTTTATTAAATTATTGTACATTCAACTATTTTCCAAGCAAAATCATGCTCAAATTCTTATGATATAACATACGAATATTATATGAAATAGTTGTCCAGCATCAAGAAAGAGTTTTAGAAATAGAGTACAAAAAAAATTGCTTGAATTATAATTGAACGACATCCTGTATACAACGGTTAACTGAAAAGGCCTGTGATATTACAGATTTCCCAACAATATGTCAACTATGATCAATTTCTTTTCAAAGGAATATAAACTTAAGAATGTTGGTGCAATTTTCTCTTTTTGTTAACAACTAAAATCATTCAAAATAATACAGTTCCGAAACAATAAAATATTAATCCATTGAATTGCGTGAAAAAACATAAGCTTTCCAAACAAACATTATTTTCCCTTTTACCACCCAAGTATTTACACTCCTAGATGCGCATTTCGAAAACCAAGTTACCTTCATCGGTAGGAATAAATACACTAACAAACTTTGCACCGAAAATTTTGGTTTATTTCAAAACTGAGCGTAATAGTTGGAGAAATTGCAGTATTACCGCTTTTTTTATGAAAAATGGTATAGGAGACATCAATTATTTATCGTTTTAGGATTTTTTTCTATATTTTTGAAAAATAGGTTATTATTCAAATTTTGTTTACTTTTTCAAATAACTTTTCAAAATGTTTTCCAAAATGAGGGTAATTTATTCTTGGCTCAAAATCAACTTTTTCCATACGCGTCGTATATTATTAAAAATTTGCTATATTTTGTTGTTTAGATCTTATGGATGCATAATAATCTCTATCAAGTATAACTTAGGGTAGAAAACATCTAATAATAATATGATGAATAGTTTGGTGATGATACTGTAAAGAAGGTTCTTGTCCACTAGATTTGTTATTACGCTTATTAGTAATAAGCAGGTTTTGAAATAAGAATAAAAATCTGGATCTAATTGTCTCTCAATAACTACAATGATATGAAAATAGTATCAATATTCATAGAAAAATTGGTGAAAACAAGTACTAGCTTTTCTTTATACTTAAAATATATTAACCTACTGTCAATTTGGATTTCAGAAGGCAAAAGGCACAAATGATACAATCTTTTCCTTTCTTGAACATTCTTCACACATCTCAACAATGGGGAGGTCGTAGCAGTAGCATTCTGCGACTTCTTCAAAGCTTTTATTTGTGTAAATCATGAACTTCTTCTGCAAAAGATGGACTGCTATGCTGCCGTCCTAAGCCCAAAGGGCGTAACTCAAGAATGACCGGAGTCATTAAGTCAGACATTAATTGAGTCAGTCACTTACGCCTATTGTTTAATTTGTATTTAACTTGTATTTTCGATATGTTTTTTTCTATTCATATTTTGGATGGCATGAAACGATGATATCCGCTAAATTTGATATTCAAGTCAACGGCTTGGTCATAGGGAACCTGTAGAAAGTGAAATCTAAAATATGAAAAAAATTGAGATACGCCCTTTGGGCTTAGGGCGGCATACATAACCCGGCAAGCAACAGAAAATCTAATAAGTACATCTTTCTGTTCCAAAAACAATTCAAAGTTTTCGCTAATTAGTGAAAGTAAAAAGCTATACCTTACGAAATTAGGAAGGAGAAAGCTATGAAAAGTTCAGAAATCTTATTAAAGAAGCCTTTTCAACAAAAGCGTACTATAACCTTGAGGAATATGACAATGAAAATGTTTTATGTTTATATTGACACCGATAGGTTACTTCAAACGGAAGTGTATCATAGTTAGTTCCATGACATGTGAACTTAGGTTCAAATTGTGTTTATTTGTGTTCGACAATCTTAAAAAAACTGTTAAACCTATATGTTAAATCTTATTTTATATTGTTTTATTTCAGCTACTTGACATGTGAACTCGTTTGGTTCAAATTGTGTTTCTGGTATTTGCGCTTTTAAACTCTTCTTCTTTGCATATTTTTAAAAGCTGTATATACCATATTTTTCTTTATCTTCGACAATACTGTATATTTCTCTCTCTCTCTCTCTCTCTCTGAGTACAACTAGTGCGGAAAATAGGATATTCCATACGAGAGTTACGAGATGATAAACCTCGAGCCATAGGTATAGGCACCATGAGCATTTTTATCAAAATTTATTCCAGGTTCTTCTTTGGCACAAAAAACGACCAGCCAACAAATATGCAAACAACATTGTGTATAGTTTGGAAAAAATATCTCAGCTGATGAGTCTTCACAAGAATTAAATCAAGTTTCAATAGGAATATCTATTTGGTATCAAAAGGGCAAAGATTACAATTTCAAGTTGAAATACTGAAAAGATGAAATTTTGTAGTTTTTTGCTTAACTTCGTCCATAACTTGAGTATAAAATTAATTTTGTTTTCTTTAGGACATTTTCATCAAAGGGAAAAAATTACCCTAACCCACTAATCTAAATTGTTAAAATTATTATCAACTCTGATGCTTTTCCATAACTCATCAGAAACGTTCAAGGAAAACTTCCATGCCATAACTCCTACAAAACGGTTCCCAGTTAGCAAGTTGGCTATGCAATGAATTAGCCTCTAAACCAACATAACTAAATTTAGCAGAAAGCTTGTAACGTTTGCGTTATAAACGATTATGTCTCTTGTTCCACTTGTACAAGTTGGGCCGTTATTATTGGACAGTTTGTTACGTCTAATGAGGATTCTATTGATTTGGTATTCAGTCGAATCGGATCATTATAGGGACATTTGTAGGACGTGGCCGGATTTATTAGGGAAATGATGGGGAAACTTTTCGACAACGAGCTTGTAGGGTTATAATCCAGGGATGTCATTAAATTCGAAAGCAGGACGTATTTAACACAGTGATACACTATTTTGTTTTCCGGATTCTGGTTTTCCGGATGGTCTATTTATTTGCTTTGTTGGTGTTTCCTACGTTGTATGTTATTTTCACCTGACAACAAAGAACCTCGCACGAAAACATGGGATATTGGCTCCCTGTCAAATTGGATGATAATGATTAAAAAAAATCACTTTCTGTGATTTATTTTTCTAGCGCTATTCCAGATCCGACAATTTATATTTTGGTAAGACATCATAGTTTAAGGCTATTCTAAGAGATCTAAATGTTTTTTTCTTCCTTGACTCTCTGTTTCAAATATGAATTGAAAAAAGTATTATACCACTACACTTTGAACAATTACAGGTCGTCTTTTACTACAAAAATAATATTCATTGCTATTTTTATTTGGAGATTGAACAAAAATTGAGGTAGCTTTTTGATGAATTCAATTGTTCAATATTAACTTTCACTTAGAAACAGGATGCGTTAATTTTTTTTCAGGTCATTAACAATTTGTTCATTGAATATCTCAAAATCTGTGCAGTTATTGTGGACCTAATTTCACTCACCCTTTTATGAAAATGTTTACTATCACATAAGATAGATTTGTCAACTTGTATGTTGCGTATTTTTGAAGATTGTAAATAATATAAGAAAAATTATGTATCGCATCCTGTATCCAAATGTAAGATAACATTGAACAATTGAATAAATCAAAAAGCTACTTTATTTTTTGTTCAATCAACAGCATCAATATTTCGTACTTTTCTGATTAAAAAAACATATTTCAGTTGTTTTCAGTGAGGGGGTATAATTCAAAATTTCAAAAATTCATATTTTAAATAGAGAGAGTCATCAAGAATCAAAACACTCTCTCATAGTTTAGAATAGACTGCAACTATGATATCTCACCAAAATATAACTTGGTTCTGGAAAAGTGCTTGAAAAAATATCCGAAAATATTTTTTTTTGACTAAGCCTCGTATATGCACCCTAATGTAGGTACTATCATCGATAAGATCATAATTGGACATGTTCCGATAAATATATTTTGATACCGAATTTGTCCTATTTCGACTAACGATTAATTATTTTTTTTGACCAACCTATACCAAAGTACGAATTTTTTATATACTTTGACCGCTTATATCTCAGAAACTCTCACATCTTTATAAGGTCTCATCGCACTATAAAACAATGAAATTTGACAAATACGCCAATCACCTTAGCAAAAATGTGGGAAAATAGCAAAACAGTGCAAACTTTAACAATAAAAATTTGCGCCCTCTTACCTACAAGGTCAGCAACAGTATGAAAATGTGAATTTTACATAATTCTGGTTATTTTGTACAGAAAAAATGCAAAAGAGTCGTAAAATGACGAAAACATAGAAAATATTATCCTTTATCATTCCCCAATTTTGCGACCATTTTCAAGTTTGGCATCCCAGTAAATAAAGCATTCATTTATACTTTTTTTAATAGCTGAAAAAAATCTTAATACTCAGTAGCAAACGCAGAGAAACGTGTCTCTCTGTCACAAGTCTCCCCAAAACTTTGCCACCAACGCCTTTGACGGCAACATATTTTTTTTGTTTATTTTTCATCAAAACATGTGGTTTGCAACCTGAATTGATTTTATGGAAATAATGCAAAGCAAAAAGCAAAAAAAAACCAAACAATATTTATTGAATTAAATTGTGCATATAAAAATGTACAGCACTTCACAACATATAACGAAAAAATAAATAAAATAATAAAACTATCGCGATACCACAACGTGGTGGTAAAGGAGGGAGTTGAAGACTGCGCCTTAGGTGAGAAGTTCGATACTGCCCTGCTGAGGCTTACAGCGGGCTGGCCGAACCAGTCCACCCCTGCCCTAGGACAGGCTCTACGTGTTGTGTAGATTTCGAATGCTATGGGTGCTAAGTCGCCTGCATCTTGGGTGTTTTCCCTGCCTCCTTCAAGTTATGCAGGAAAATTCATGTTTTATGTGTTAGTCATCAGACCGTTGGGATTTCCTCATTGAGGTTTGCATTGAATTTCCGGGAAAAAGCGAAGAAAAACCAGATTCAAACATGGTGTTGTTGTTCTTCTGGGATTTCTTGGAAAATATCCAGTGCCTGGTAAATGAGCCCACCTTGCCTCTTTGCTGGTCTGTTTTGGTGAGCTCGGACTGCTGTGATTCCTCTAGTCAATGGGCTCTCGAAGATGAAGTATCTGTAGAATTTATAAGACTAATGTTTGATAAATTTTTCGATCAGCTAGCTCTCTAAGTGTGGTTAGCCGAATATACCAGTCACTGTTTGTGACGAGACGGAGTAGTTTGTTTGAATGTTTCAGACGATGTAGTAACTTGATTACTTATATTTCGGACGTCCATCATCTTAATGGTTGAAAGATTTCTATCTCTTTCAAATTTTTTCACAACGTTTCAATTGCTTGAATCCGTAATCGTCTTCTGGTGAATAGTGACAAAATCAGATGCTACGCGACCTTTTATATGTCTATAATTAAAGTGTAATTACGCGCGGTCTTGTGGCGCGCGTAGTTTCGCGCTTTTTCTCTCTCCAAAACGGTCCATGAGCGGTTTCCATTCGTTTTTAATTTCCACGCTTGGTTGACTGAAGGCACCATTGGCTTCTATGTAGGTGGTTTCCATAAATTTCCGTTTGAACCAATGTTCTCTATGAAGAACACTAGCTTCGTCCCAGAGAATTCGGTGGTGTTTTGTCCAGGCGTGGTCAGCAATTCCCGATTTTGATGTTTCCCCTCGTTGAGTCCACTTTTTGTGTTCGGCTATTCTTAATGATAATGGCCTCTTGGTCTCTCCGATATAGAAATCTCCACATTCACATGGGACTCTGTAAATACAGTTTTTACTGGATTCTGTTGTGTTCTCTGGTTTCGTCTTGGTGAGGCAGTACCTTACGAAGCTTCCTCGCCAAGACGAAACCAGAGAACACAACAGAATCCAGTAAAAACTGTATTTACAAAATCCCATGTGAATGTGGAGATTCCTATATCGGAGAGACCAAGAGGCCATTATCAGTAAGAATAGCCGAACACAAAAAGTGGACTCAACGAGGGGAACATCAAAATCGGGAATTGCTGACCACGCATGGACAAAACACCACCGAATTCTCTGGGACGAAGCTAGTGTTCTTCATAGAGAGGAACATTGGTTCAAACGGAAATTTATGGAAACCACCTACATAGAAGCCAATGGTGCCTTCAGTCAACCAAGCGTGGAAATTAAAAACGTATGGAAACCGCTCATGGACCGTTTTGGAGGGAGAAAAAGCGCGAAACCACGCGCGCCACAAGACCGCGCGTAATTACACTTTAATTATAGACCTATAAAAGGTCGCGTAGCATCTGATTTTGTCACTTTTCATGTGAAAAAATTTGAAAGAGATAGAAATCTTTCAACCATTAAGATGATGGACGTCCGAAAGTAATCACGGAGTAGTTTATTCTGCATCCTCTCCAGTCTCAACATTTGAGTTTTGGGGAGGCTGCGGAACACTGGACATGCATATGTCATGGCTGGTCTCACTACCTGCTTATAGAGTAACACCTTTTTAGACATCGACAGCCTGGAACTCCTGGCTATCAACCGGTATGTTCTTTTTACGGCTCCCGCAGCTCGTTGAATTGCCAGGCTGACATGTCTCCTAAGGGTTAATTTTTTGTCCAAAACCACTCCGAGGTACTTCGCTGACTCGGTCTTGTCAATTTGATTCCCCAGTGCTCTGAATCCACCAGGAATGTGAAATTCAGAAGCTCTGTTTTATTTGGATTTACCACGATTTTGTTGTCCGCTAAATACGGTATGACTTTGTGTTGCAGATGCGTTTTCAGCTTTGCTTCTGCTATAGTATTTTGACTGTGCATAAATTTCCGTGTCGTCAGCATATATAGCCGTGTTCGTGTTTGGGAACATGGGAAAGTCATACGTATATAGTGAGTACAAAAGTGGGGACAAGCTCGAGCCCTGCGGTACTCCTGCTTTGGCCTTCCACACTGTGGAGCTGATTTACTCTAACCTTGAATGTCCTATTGACTAGGTACGAGTCCCTAATCTTTACCATATGGGCCGTGGTGGCCGTGCTGGTAGAACGTTCGCCTTTGGAGCGAAGGGTCGATGGTTCAAAGCCTCGCATGGCCATCGGTCTCGTGCATGGCATCACACATTAAAAGGTAAGGGCTGCGTCTTCTCTAGCTCACACAAGTCTCTCCAAGACTTCCGAGTGTTGCGCGTAGGGGTGCAATCGGTTGACGGTAATAACAATTTTAACAACAATATATTCAGGAATGCCTGCCCTTAGCATCTGCATGACGATACCCTCAATCCAGACGGTATCAAAGGCCTTCTGGATATCCAACAGGAACATAACTGTATTGCAATCACGATTGAAGCCCTCTCTCACCTCGTGAACAATTCTAGCCACCTGTGAGGTCGTGGAGTGACCTTCTCGGAAGCCGAATTTTTCCGGCGGGATGAGTTTGAGCTTTTTCTCCTGATCGCTAAATCTTTTGAGACGGATCCTATCCACCACCTTGGCGACAACATTCAGCAATGAAATGGGGCGGTAGCTCTCGACTCATGCAGTCGATTTTCCTGGCTTGACAATCGGTATAATCTCTGCATGCGTAATGTTGCCATCTTATGATGACTTCTATGATGTGCACCAGCTGTACGAGATACTTCCTTTGGATGTTCCTAAGTAGCACTGCATCTATCTCATCTATGCCGGGCGCTTTATAGTAATAGTATTAATGGTAATAGTAATATTTATTTATCAATATATGTATCAGCAAAACATTTTCATACAGGTAATTTTACATTTACAAACATTAATAAATAAATGATTGAAACCGCATGGATATAGGCGATATAGCATCCGCTCGCGGTCGACATCCATGTAGATATCTACCTACAATCACACACATTCACACACACAGACATATTTATTTACTGACATATATAGATGTAGATGTTATATCAGAATATAGGTATGAATATAAATAACAATATAAACAAAGAAGAGTTAATTAATAATTTCTAGAAGTCGATGAAAATCTGTTCTTGACTTTTGAAACATATGCTTTTTTATTTTTGAGATTAACACCTTGTGGGAATTTATCGACTTGATATCAGATGGCAACATATTATAAAGTTTTGGACCCATATAAATGAAGCTTCTTTGGATTTGGATGTTTTATGTACTACAGGTAATGTTATTAAGGAGCTTTGTTCCTAGGTAGCCTTTTTATGGTTTCTTGAACCTCCTCGTAGCTGGTCATCAGCTTCGAGAAGGTTCTACCGTTCATGGCTGTCTTCGGGGCTTTTCTGAAGTTCTCTGCTTCCATAGAAACGGACTCATGCTGTTGCATTGAGTCAGCGCCTGCACGGAACGTGCTATGGTCATATTTTCAGAACATTTCCTCCTTTCCTGGATCTGACACAGCTTGTCTTTGCCCTATGGTTTGTCTTTGCCCTATGGCTGGAATTCCCGTCTGCCTCCTTCGGGCGCTTTGGTTCATCTGCCACAGGGAATTGTCGCCGACTCTGGAAATAATGCAGAAGTAGGGAACGTAGAGAGTTATTTCCCAGAAAACATAATGCTTTTGCTACCACCACAGATTTCGGAAACATTGTCAAATTTGAAAACAATGAAAAAAATGTATGTTTTTTTTTTTATTTGAAAAAGATACCGAAATCTGTGGTGGTGACAAATTTTATATGTTTTCCAGAAAATTACCTACTCATCCGAACAACTCAAAAAACTTTGCATTATTTCCATAATCAATTCAGAATGCAAATAAATTTTTTCAGTGTAAAATAACTCAAAAAAATATGTTGCTGATATAAGTTCAAAAGTTATTTTGAGTTTGTCGGAAATGTACTATTTTCTAGAAAACATAGAATATGCCCAGGCCCAGGCTAGACGGTGATTTGAGCCCCCCCCCCCCCCCGTCGGAAATAAAACGAGGACACTGTCATCTCACGACAAAATAGTTAGCCTATGTTTGCTGCATGCGGCTAACGTGGTTTTAAATAGTTTCAATTTTTTTATAATTTGGTTGAAATGAATAATTTTGCTAAATATTTTACAATGCAATTTAAAGGTCTTACCTTAGCAATATTATTTGCTAAGAGCTAAGGTAAGACCTTCAAATGACATTGTATATCAACAATCCAGATGCTAAAATGATTTATTAATAATTTAACTACCTACTTGAAAGATCAATATTAATTGCAGTACTACTTAAGAATGGTTGACTAAAACAGAATGATAGTTCAATGAAAGGCCAACTACGAACATGACAATATTGACAATTGAAAATAAAAAACACAATGCAGAAAAAAAACGCTGCATTACATTAAGCAAAACTTTAATGCAACACCCTAGTATACATTGATACTAAAATATGGCGTAATGTAATAGAAGTATAACATAAATCATTAATATATAAAGAAGTTAAAATTTTTTAAAAGTTTTGTTAACAATATGAACAAAAACGATAAAAATTCCTACCACAGTGATAGTAATCAACGATTACCTATCCTATCAGTTTTCTTTCAAGTTCGTCACTACTCCTGACCACGATATTATTTATTTCTTCTTTGTCGATGTCAGAAAACAGGTCTCTTTCTATGTTCCTTCACAAAAATAAGGCTAGACATAAGGTCTTGGCCTAAACTAGCCCTATGACGATTATTTATAATTTTTAGCTTAGAAAAAACTCGTTCACATGTAACCTGTGTACAAGGTATCGTTAGGATAAATTTATAAACTACATATAATTTAGTGAACAATCCTGATCCAGAGAGTTCAAAAAGAACTGAGTAGGCACATCACAAAAACTTGAAAAATGTTTTACTGTCATTGCAGAAACCACGAAAATTGACTTCTTCTGATTCAGGTTCCGAATCGAGTTCACAATCTTTTAAAATTTCTTCAGCTTTGTTTAATCTTCATCTGGGATCTGTTCATCTTGAGTGTTTACAACTTTTATAAAACTTTTGTACTGACTTGCAAATTGTTTTAGTTCTATTAATAACTTTGCACAGTTTTGAAATACAAGAGAGGACTCCAGTCGGAAAATCTTTAAGCTTCATTATGTCATTAAATTTTCTTGGATGTCACCAAGACAGATCCTCTAAAATTTCTCTATTTGGGCAAAATCTTTCTTCAATGCTTGTTCTAGCACAGTCTAAAATATTGAAAAATACATGCTTGAAATGTTGATATTTCAGTAGCATCATCTTTTGATTGTTTCCCAGGCATTCGTTTTTTCTTTGAAATTCTTCTTTCCGTAAAGTCCAATTGTAATTCCAAATCAATATTGTTATCTTCCAATTTACTGTTAACAGCAGTCGGATACTCATTTGTTTTCGTGTACAAAACTTCAAAATGTTTGTCATTTCTCTTTTCAATAATTTGTTTAAGCAGTGTTTGAACCAAATCCCAAGCAACAGCGTAGTCCAATGTTTTAGTTTGCAAATATTTGGAAACAGGAGTTATAACAAGAAACATATCTAGTGAAATGAATGAAATAATTAAGTTTTCAAATTTTGCCCATTGACTTGCCAAATTTCTGGCATATATCTGGATTTGCAATCAAAATTACCAACAGATATTTCTTTGAATACTGTAGTGACGTTAGTTACTTTGTCTGTGACAATTTCCTAGCTCCTTAACACACTTTCATCAATAATTGATGACAGAGCCTTATGTTTACTCCACCACCTAGTGGCTCCTATTTTTTGCAGTCTATAAAGTTTTTCATGGGCGGTATGTTGTTTTTTTTGTTTCTTTCTCCCACACTGCCATTCGTTTGTAAGATGAACTCAAAAAAACTTCAGATTCCTCTACCAATCCAAACAAGTTTTCTGCCTGTAGCAACTTTACTGTTGAGTCAGCTACTAATGAGTTTAAGACGTGAGCCATACAGTGAGTATAAATCAAATTTTCATTTGCCATTCTGAAGTGAACCTGTAAGCTGTTATAACACCCTTTCATGTTAGTTGCTCCGTCGAATGAACACGCAACTATATTTGATGCCAGCATTCCGTACTTTGCTAATTCCGAAGTTATGCATTCGTACAATGCTTGTCCACTCGAGTCATCTTCTACAGTCAATTCTAGAAGTCTTTCATAAACTTTTCCGTGAACGACGTAGCGTACTCAAATAGCAAATTGGTCCATAACTGCTACATCTTGAGTAGAGTCTACCATCACGCTGCAAATAATACTATCATGGAGGTCTTTCAAAATTACATTGCGTCCAATCGTAGCAATCGTTTTATTAGCTTGATTATAAACAATTTTTACAAAAATGTCATTAAAAACCTCGCCCATACTGTCTTTTAGTTGACTTTCCTGCAAGTTTTCTTTTCTCCATTGTTTTTTGTTTATGCTTTTTGCTGTCCTCAATGCACTGTTTGACATGGTTTTGTAAAATGACGTCATAGTTTGCAACCATCATGACAAGTTCGAGAAAATTGCCATGATTTTCTACAGAGTCAAGTGAGTAGGTCCCTTCTGTTTTGTCACCTCTGTAAGTAAGCAATGCCTTCTCTACCCAGAAATAAAACTATGTCAATCAAACACTGACCAACTAATTGTCTTTTGTGAACTTCTCTTTCTCGCTGTTTAGATTGGTTCCCCGCTAGAAGACTCTCAATATCACGACCATTTAGGCATTGAAAAGCTGCCTTGGCCGCAAGTTCATGATAATGGGAGTTCTCATGAGTTTCTACCGATTTATAAATGTGGAATCTCTGTTATCTTTGCCTCCGAGTGCCATACAACAAGAGCAATATACTTTGTTGAGCTCAATTGAATAAGATAACCATTTTCCGTGTATTTTATCCCCATTTGGCAAAAGACGATAATAGAGTTTGGATGGATCAAACGAAAGTTTAGCTCCTTTTCCGTTATGAACTTGGATTTGATGTTTTTCCATGAAAGCTTTTTCTATTCCAATGTAAACACTTTCATTTGGACATATGAAACAACCAAGGTTTTGCTTAGAAGCAACAAGCGTGTCTTGGTGAGATTCTTTATCGCCGATTTCTGAATCGGAGTCAGAGCTTATTGACGAATCCCTGTCGAAATGCGTTGTTTCTTCCTTCTTATTTTCACTTCCATTAGACGAGGTAGCTGTAGTAACCTCTGCTTGGATTGAAGGAAGCTTAATTTGATCTCCATTTCCTGGAAATAAATAATAACATCGTGGGTGCGAAATAATACGATATAGGACAGGCTTATGAAAAGCTTATAATATTTCCGCTTACCTGTTTGCGATTTGTCATTGTTCGCAGAATCGGAGCTGGAACCAGCTAACCATAAGTTCGAACTTTTTGAACCTTTTTTTATTTCCAAAGATTTTCTTTTCTTCTCTTTCCTTTTAGATGCACCACTTGAGTTTTATAAACTGAACGATTCACGTTTAGTTCTCCTTCAAACCCACAACACACATCAACCCTTCGACTAACTCAACTCAACCACAGCTTAATAAACACATAAGCTATGACTCAACTGACCGCAGGTGCGCGCTCAGAGAATGTCGCGTCGTCGCGGTGAATGGGCTCCTCGCTCCTCTACGCTGAGCTGTCTGCTAGAGTCCAGACAGGGCGCAGACGCGCCGCGCCACTGTTGCGTCACTACCGCTCGCTAAGCCGAGTCGAACGGTGCGGCGATCGTTTTAAAATAGTTTTTGCAAGATTATGTCGCAAACTTGTGTTTTTTAGGTAATAACTCCCTACGTTCCCGATCAATTTGAAAAAACTTTCGCATTATTTCCATAATCAATTCAGCTTGAAAATAAACTGGTTTAGTGTACCTACAATGAACAAAAAAATATATTCCCGTCATGAGCGGAGGTGTCACAGTTTCGGTAAAACTTATGACTTTGCGTTTGCCACTGTTTCACACTTTTTTACTGTGATGCCAAATTTATTTACTGTGATGCCAAATTTGGAAATGGTCCAAAAATTGTGTAATGATGATATTTTCTTTGTTTCTGTCAATCTGCCAAGTGTTAGTATTCGTTTATACAAAATAACCAGCATTGATTAATGTTGATTCATCTTCATATCTGCAATATCAAGAGAAAAATACAATGAATTCTTGAAACTGTATCGCTCTGTAGAACAGCAACGAAAAGTTTGCGGGCACATTTTTACGGAGAGGAAAAGTTTAATTTTGACCTGAAAAATACATCTCCTAAATCTTGATACTGAATTTTGAGACATCCTGTACAATCTATATACTGTTCTTTCTGACCTCTTACGGGTATTTGAGCCACTTCCAAGATAAGTGTCAATTTCTCCGAGAGAATGTATCTATTAGTGAAATTTGTATCTCATGGCTTCATTGTATATTCAAATATACAATGAAGCGATGAGATACAAATATACAAATGTACACAGTATACATCTTTATGACATGTAATAATATGCCGAATTTCATTGACGTATGAATAATCTAGTCAAGCTATAATAGTGAACTGTAATAATCTATAATTCCTCAAGTTTTTTGTCAATATAAAAAAGCTTCTACAAAATATGATTCATTTTCAATAAATATGCAAAACGCCATCATTGCATCCGTAAAAAACTCATGAATAAAACATATTCCCTACCAGACTTGACACTGTATAATTTTCATTAAACATTCAGAGGGCATTTTTACGTTGTGATGGCCATTACTTGATGTTTCAAATTCACCTCCACCCAGTTAATTCTCCTGTCATTACATTCACACCTTCGGGGTCCACCAATGAGTTTAATATATGTATGGAAAAGACGACGAAACACGTCCTGAGGACAAGGGATAACTATGAAGGTAGGACCGTAACGATAAATTTACAACTTATGGATCAGAAACCTGATTGGTTCTGTATTGTAAGTTGCTGCTTTCCTTGAAATGATTTATATAACAAATTCCTAATGAAGGTAGCTCGAAACTAATGAGTGAAAATGGGAGAGTCACAATATACAGTGACCGGCAGAAAGTACGCATCAAATGGGAATTTTTTTTATTAATAAATTTTGACAAATATTGATACTTGCAATCGCTTCTGCATCAAAAGAAACCTCAAAAGACGTTGTACAGTGCCGTTCGTCTTTTCGAGGTTGGCGGGAAATTTAAAAAAATTGAAAATTATTTCTCAAAACACACTTGTTTGTGAAAATATCGAGAAATGTTAATAAGAAAAGTTGTTCAGATTGACATTTTATAGCTATGTACAAGTTTTGAAAAAGATCTGAGATAAAAAAATAAAAATCAATTTTTAGCCACAAAAAAAAATCTTTTTGGAAACATACATTTCTGACGAAGAAACTCATTAGTAAAGCCAACACTAATATTTCAAATAATGTTTTGTGAAGATTCGCAAGCTATTCCTATTTTATTCGGAGAAAATTTGAAATCTGTGATTTTGCAGTGTGATCAGCTGCTTCATAAGAAGTCACTGAAATATCTACAGGACATTATAATTCCGATACTATTTATTATTAATTAAGAACCAAGTATCTACACAATTTCAATTTGAAATTCTTAATTGTCCTGTAGATATTTCAGTGACTTCTTATGAAGCAGCTGATCACACTGCAAAATCACAGATTTCAAATTTTCTCCGAATAAAATAGGAATAGCTTGCGAATCTTCACAAAACATTATTTGAAATATTAGTGTTGGCTTTACTAATGAGTTTCTTCGTCAGAAATGTATGTTTCCAAAAAGATTTTTTTTTTGTGGCAAAAAATTGATTTTTATTTTTTTATCTCAGATCTTTTTCAAAACTTGTACATAGCTATAAAATGTCAATCTGAACAACTTTTCTCATTAACATTTCTCGATATTTTCACAAACAAGCGTGTTTTGAGAAATAATTTTCAAATTTTTTAAATTTCCCGCCAACCTCGAAAAGACGAACGGCACTGTACAACGTCTTTTGGGGTTTCTTTTGATGCAGAAGCGATTGCAAATATCAATATTTGTCAAAATTTATTAATAAAAAAAATTCCCATATGATGCGTACTTTCTGCCGGTCACTGTATAAACAATCAAATGTGTGATATGAAACAACATTTTATTGTGATCATAATAGAGCTGTCTCGAGCACTGCCCTCAGTGCCTGCAAAAGCACTCTAAGGCCATTTTAGACCAGTGCTGATGGACGCAAAAAAACATATAAGCGAGAAAAAAAAACACTAGAATGGAAGCAAAATATTGTCAGAATGACAAGAAACATAATTTGGAGTCGACAAAATGGAGAAGGTTAGAACGGGGTGAACTTTTAGGGGTTGAAAGCGGTATTTTACTGTATTTCGCGATTGGCAACGAAAGTTGTCCTCTGCTACGACCCTACTAAGAGTGACCAAGTAGCAATGGTGGGTGGCTGAAACTTCATATATGTTTAATTATTTAATGGTCTAAAGGGGGGGGGGGGGCGCCAGCTAACAGTGGAGAAGGGCGTGGGTAAGATGGTGAAACGAGCGCCACCCGTTTTATCACCCCTTCTGGACTCACTCAAGAATGTTTCAAAATAAAACAACGGGAAATTATACAATTATCCAAAGATAATAATTATATTTCAATTCCGTTTGAAACGATAATATAATGTAATAATTGATAAAGTCTCATTCAGTTTTTGACTATCTTAAAAATAAAATCCGCAGTGAACAAAATCGCCCCTCATTCGTAAAAACACTGTCAAAGGCCAATCAGACTTCACTCTGGCAATTTGTCCGTGACATATAGTATAATATGAAATTGAGAAGAAGAATGAATTATATCAGTGCTGTCACTCTGGCGTATTTTAGGTTAAGGATAGTTGTTTTGTTTACAAATGATTAAAATGGAAATTACTACTAAGAGATGAGATTATATACTAAAAATGCAAAACCTGAACAAAATGTAGTTTCAATCAGCACTTTATAATGGAGGTGACCATCAGAATCTTTATACAGGGTGTCAATTTGAAAACTTCCCACCCTTAATATCTTCCTTCCAGTAAACAATATGAGTAATCGAAAAAACAGGTCAATTTTATTGTCAAGGAGAACACTTTCAAGGACTATTTGTAGCCCTCGTGGTTCAACCCCCTAGGAGGGGTAGATGTTAACCTTAGAATTTTAAATGGGAAGGGGGGTCAAGTGGCACATCATTTTGATGGGCGTTCAATTCTTGTTCCAATGGTACCCTGACTTATTATTTTTTGATGAGCATTTTCCGAAAAATTGCGTTCTAAACTAACAGAAGTAATTATTAGAACGCCTATACTGAGATGCATGGTTTGGCCAGAACTGGTTACAATATTAGGTTGTACCGTTCCAACCCTTTATTAGGGGTAACATTAGCCATTAGCTCCAAACACTTTACATAAAAAAGTAGTCTAATAGTAAAACGTAAATGGTAGTAAAGTTGTGTTTATTAAATGCTGAATTTTTAAGTGTCATCGCAGAAATTGTACAGATAGCCTTCCTTTTTTGCTACTTCTGCTGTAAAAAGTTTTTGTTTTCTGGCAAAAAATTGGTTAGCAAATTTGAACTATGTGGTAGTATTGTGAATACCGTTGTACCTGTTGGGCTGTTTAGGAATTACTTTAATAAGTGTATAAAAGTGTAAAAATGGTTTACATTCTTCAAGACAGAATTGAAATGATTGTAATTTATGGCGAAGTTGGAAAGTGCGCACGAAGGGCGGCATGTCTTTTTAACGAAAGACATCCAAATTGTAATGTAAGTCACCGGTATGTGCTTGATTTGGTGAATGAGTTTTACGAAACTGGTTCAGTGACAAATAAAAAAAAGAAATAACCCCAGAGTACTAAATGAAGCAGCTCAAATTGAAGTTTTGGGAACATTTGCTGCAGAGCCCACGAGCTCCTTACGATCAGTATCAGAACAGACGTGAATGTCACGCGAGACTATAAGAAAAGCATTGAAAATGCATAAATTTCATCCATATAAAATGCAGATTCTTCAAGAGCTCCACGAGGATGATTATGATAGAAGAATAGAGTTTTGTGAAATCATGTCTCATCGAGTCAATACCATCCCTAATCTTCTGTTAAACATCTGTTTCAGCGATGAGTGTTCATTTTTTCTGAATGGCAATGTTAATAGACAAAATTGTCGCTATTGGAGTGACGAAAACCCACATATTTTTCGGGAAGGGCATACACAACACCCACAAAAAGTTAATGTTTGGGCTGGTATTCTTGGAAATGCCATTCTTGGTCCATTATCTCTGGAAGAAAACTTGACTGGCAATCTGTACCTTGATATGCTTGAAGAGACTATCGATCCTCTTATAACTCACGAGCTAGAAACTCAAATTGATGCAGAAGGTAATGAACTTTTGCAGGAGGATCTGTTACATTACCAGCAGAACGGTGCTCCACCTCATTATTTTCTTCCCGTCCGACAGTGGTTAAACGAGAGATTTCCGGGTAAATGGATTGGCAGAAGGGGAGCAGTTGAATGGCCTCCGAGATCACCGGATTTAACACCCTTAGATTTCTTTCTTTGGGGGCATCTTAAATCCGTTGTTTATAAAACACAACCTTCTGATATTGACGAACTTAAAAGACGAATTACAGCAGCATGCCGGTCAATTCCTAGTGAAGTTTTCCGTAATGTTAGAGGGGAGTTCGAAAACAGACTGTATTACTGTTTAGAGTAAAATGGACAACATTTCGAACAGCTAATAAGATAAGCGTAAGTAGATTTTATGTTGGAAATGTCTTTCTCGCAAATTAAATTTTATTGTGTAGAAGGAAAATAACCACCAAATAAAAAATCCCATGCGTAATAAATTTATTCCTGTCATTCAAGGGTTGGAGCGGTGCCACCTACTCTTCTAACCATTTTTATTAAAGGGAGTCAATACAATAATGCATCTCAGTATAGGCGTTCTAATAATTACTTCTGTTAGTTTAGAACGCAATTTTTCGGAAAATGCTCATCACAAAATAATAAGTCAGGGTACCATTGGAACAAGAATTGAACGCCCATCAAAATGATGTGCCACTTGACCCCCCTTCCCATTTAAAATTCTAAGGGTAACATCTACCCCTCCTAGGGGGTTGAACCACGAGGGCTACAAATAGTCCGTGAAAGTGTCCCCCTTGACAATAAAATTGACCTGTTTTTTCGATTACTCATATTGTTTACTGGAAGGAAGATATTAAGGGTGGGAAGTTTTCAAATTGACACCCTGTATATAGCTGTATCGTCAGCTCACAACAAATATTCTGTGTAAGGTTCTTAAGTTCACTCTATGAGGGCAACTCGAATCGAGAAGCTTGCTGAGAGATGTCTTTTATAAATTCATGAAGTATATTGCAGGTAGAAATGAATGTAAATGAGTCAATAATGTCCAATAACTAAATTATATTGGACGCAAGTTACCATGAATGTGCCTCTTGAAGAGAGCAACAGGTTATAAATAACACTTCTGGACTTTATAAGCAGTTACGCAATGAATTAATGGAAATCAGATATTCCGATATGTTTTGTAAGGAACAATCTTATAACTAGGCTTATCTGTTGTATTCTGTGGAAGTGCTGTACTTCTGAGGAAGTTCTGGATACTCTAGAAGTCCTGAGATTCCAATGTTACATCACACTGTGGCCATTAGAAGCTTCATGCATATGATCATCAGTTAGTAAGCGGCTACTTAAAACCTCTGCGGACTCAATCCAAATAAGTGCTTGCGGAAGCAAAATGCAAATATAAAAGGGTACTTCGACACCTAGGTAAGGTACCGGAGAAAGATGAAAAGCTGAAGATGATAGCGAAGGGACAGAAGGAAGGTAAAACTAAAACTATAACAGAAAAAGGCCTGGAACAAAATGAGGCAGATGAGACTACGTTCAGCTGAATTATATCATTGAATAGAGTATTATTCATGTACAATCATTTGGTGTAATGTGGCCTTATATGGAATTACCATCTGGGGAAACTCACCTGCGGTTTATGATATTTTCATGATGCAGAAAAGGATTGTACTATGTTTAGCTAATGCTCCAAATAGTACCTCATGCCACGAATTATTCAAACACTATGGGATTCTTCCTCTATGTGGACTATATATACTGGAACTTTTTTCATATTATATAAGCATCGCGAAATTTTCGTTAAAAATCATTTAATCCATGATCATCATACAAGATCAAAAAACAGCTTTCACATACCTAACGTTCGCCTTACAATGTTCCAAAAATCATCCGACATATTAGGACTCAGACTATACAATGATTTTAAATTGTTGGATAGCCTACATAAATTCAACAAAAGAACAAAATTACTTCTCCTTGACATCTGTCCCTATAAATAATGTAAATGAGTTTTATGACAATTTTCGATAAACTCGAACTTGGTTTGTCTTTTATGATTTATGTTGTACGTGTATTATACATATTTGTTATACCTGACTTGTCTGACAGCTTCACAGCTCAATGAATAAAATAAAAATTGAATTGAATTCAATCGAATTGAATTATAGATGTCTGTTCTTGTCTTTCAGGATGTTTGAAATCAGTAGGATTTTATCTCTACAAAAGTAATATCCAACAGGTATGTCGAGAGTTTTATCAGTTTCCAACTACCAGGAATAAAACAAATTATCTCTTTGTAGATGCTAATCGTACTTAGTAGATCCGCAAAACGTGTTGCTAGAGCTAGATTTAAAATCCAGCCAAGAATAGCAAAATCGCTAACAAAAGTACCACAAATGTCGTGGCGCAGTGGTTAGAGCGTCCAACTTTAGGTTGAAAGGTCCGGAGTTCGAGCCCCAGTTGCGGCTGGGATTTTTTAATATAATTTGACCGATTAAATTCTCGTGGCTGGACTGGGGTGAGTTCTGCACGATTCACTGTTGCGTTACAATTAACAGTGCTGCTCCTAAGGTGGCGTAAGGAGTTAGTAACAATGCGTATCCAGAACACGTGGCTAATGACCATAGCAGTCGATGCCAAGACACCAAAGAAAAAAAAAGTAACACAAAAAATGAGCCAATCATTGTGGGCTTTTGCATAGAACAATGACATGACCAAAGAGCTTATGCAAGTTTGTAAATAGTACGTTTATGCAGCTCAAGTGAATTTGAATATATTGAATGCTGACGAATGTATAATGGTGACAGGGGTTGATGAATGATTTTAATAATAATATTTAGTTCTGATGAAATTATGAAAGATTTGGTTTATTTAAACAATAATTATTTTTATTTTCCTTAAAGAATATTGAGAAGAGAGGAAGAAGATAAAATTCATCAAAACATTGGAGGTTAAAATTTGAAATTGTCACTTGATTAAATAAATAAACAATAACAGAAGGCCACTCCGAAAGATAGGTTTCATCTTCAAAGGTTCTGAATACTTGGTAAAGCGAAAGCCATAGAAAACTCAATGGAAATGAGCAAGAAGTGAAGAACAACACAAATTAAAGACGAAACTGCAGACTCTTGGCAAAAGAAGAAAGAAAAAACTAAGAAGAGCGTACAAAAACTATTTCGTAAAATGAACACCTATCGAAAAATAGTAGGAGTAAAATTTGTTGATAATGAAGGGATCACAACTCTTTTTTCCAACATTTTTCCACGTCACCTCAAATTTTCCGAAAAAATCGGAAAACCCGATTTTTCAGTTCAAAATTGTTTTGTCGCGCAAAAATTTTTTTCCACGACATTTGGTGAAAATATAACTCATGATGTTTCAAACGAGCCGTATTTTCCGAAAAAACGACCTCAATTTCAACTGAAAAGTTCCACCGGTGAACTTCGTCCTTTCAAGCTCGCCAGCCGCAATTTTTTCCATTGACGTCTTTTTTTAGATTGTTGAAATGTCGATACGCGGATTCTTTCAGATATCCCCAAAGAAAGAAATCATTCAAATCTGGTGATCTGGGAGGCCACATGATCGTACTACGTGTAGATATGAAGCGATTAGGAAAAGTATTTAAAGAAATTGTGTCACTGGTCGTGCATGGTGACTCGAACAACCATCCTGTTGAAACCAAATGTCTCCAAAATTAATAGGAAGTAGCCAGTAGCGGATTTAAACTTTTGCCGCCTAAGGGCTAGCGACAAATCTCCGCCCCCAAGTTAATTTATGTTTTGATTAAATTATCAGTCTGTAACTTGTATAATTTTTTTTCCAATATATAAATACTATTTTATTTAATTTGAAGTTGAATTAAATGTTCAATAGTAAAAAAAAAGAAAAATGTATTTTCATTTGAGCTATGCAAATTTTATTAAAATAACATATTGAAAGTAAAACATAAATTTACATCTAGTTAACCTCATATGATCGGTGATTCACCGACGGTGACAATCTTTTAATAATACTGTTACTGTATGTACATTGTACAGAATCATAATACAAGCAAAAACACTTCTTTAATTAAAAACCATTTCTTCGTGAACTTGAATTTGAAAAGGAGACAATAACATCATCAAAGTCCAATCTCTTTGTTATGTCAGATTCAATGTTCAGTACTGCCACATCCCTCAAACGTGCCTCAGTCATCGTTGATCTTTCGTAGCTTTTGATCCTCTTGAGGACGGAAAATGATCTTTCCTCCGCTGAACAGTTCGATGCCGGGATTGTTAAAAACAGTTTTAATGCTATATCGACATAAGGATATAAGTCTTGAAGTGCATTATCGTGTAAAGTTTCGTAAAGTCCAATAATTGTCAGTGGGCGTTCTTTTTCTTTCAGTTCTTTCAAAAAGCCAAAAAAATGTAAACATTCTCTAGCAAAATCTTCCGCCGTAGGGAGATCTTTGTGCACAGTTTCAGACTGCATTCTCCAAGTGTTTTCATATTGGAGGCTTCTTCCCCATCATTATTATTGATAAGAAATCCAAACAATGAGCGAAGCTCATCATAAACAGTTTTTCTTTTTTCCATTTCAAAAATCAATGTGTCCAAAATGACGTTGTAGGTATTCACTCTTAACTTGTCTCTACCAATCACCTTCTCTACTTTCATCGGACTGGAGTTTTCGTATCCGCTTCCTTTTTGTTACGTTTTCGTCTTCATGTGCAGTCTCTTCTGATTTTACCAGTGCCCCATTTTTATAAATTTCGAATTCAAGTTCTCTTCTGAGACTACGTATGTCTTCGGATAAAGATGCATACAATTGTGCTACTCTTGATAAATCGGTTTCACATGCCTGTAGTTTTTTACTTGTTACATTGAACCTGCATAGCAAATCTTTCCATAGAATTGATAAAAAAGCAGTTTCTAATCTGTGTAACTGACGGAGGTAGGTGGATGCTTCTCTTCGTGTGGTTGCCTTTTCTGTTTGTTGCTCATAAGTAACTCGTGAGTCATCACGCCACTTCGCTGATTCGAACGAGTCCATTGCTGCTTTCGGGGGATGGGAGCTTGGTTGAGGCCTTTGAGGGATCGTGCGATAGTGCGTGTTATTAGTGGAGGTGGAATGTGGAAAGGTTTGATCATTAACAGTACGTCAGACTAAGTAGTTTCTTTTCTGTTTTATTTTTACCCTCGACTTTCCTAGTTATGAAGTTAATTCAACTCAATATTTTTTTTAGGTTTCAAACTAAAAAAATAGGGTTCTAAAATTTGCCGCCCTTAAAAATCTGCCGCCCTAGGCTACAGCCCCTACAGCCCTCCCCTAAATCCGCCACTGAAAGTAGCTGAATTGTCGGAAAAATTTGATTTCGACATGAAAAACACATTTTTCAGCGTATTGTACCATATAAAATTGACGGCATAGTGAAATATGTTATCTTTGAAGGATAAAGGATTGAAACAGCTGAGTTTTAGGTTGTATAAAATGACCACCCCCACAAGGGTTAAAAATCGGGTTTTCATTCGCGATTTCTGACCCCATGTACCACCCTTTTCTGACGGCATAGATGTATTATAGTTTTTTAAAGAAAGGCAGTTAACTGAATCAACGCCGTCAAGTATTCGAATAACTAGGGTGGGAGGGGGGGTTAAATCGCCAATTTCAAAAAAATTCTGACTTCCGGCACCGCTATTTTTTAACGGCACTGGGTTTTAGAGCATTCTTTTTCAATTGCCTCTTTAACGAGAATAGTGACGTCATGTATAATGTAATCAAAAAGTACCTCATTTTTTACTACATTTCAACTGACCTGTGCACTCACCTGTGCCGCGGAAAATTGACGGCATAGTGCCTAAAGTTTGTTTCTCGACCAGTACTTCAACATCATATATGAATCGTGGTGTATAAAATCACCCCCTGAATATTTACCTGGGCTTGTGGTGTATTAATTTTGATACTAAGATGTTTCCGTTTAGTTACTTAGATCTCTTACCAATTTCATGTTCGAATTTTCAATGGGTTTTTAGAAAAATAGGCAACTGCTGCTAATACAACCAATCATTAATTAAAAGATTATCACAGTATACATATTATTTCCTCATATTCTTCAAAATACATTAAGAATTCCATTTCATTCTCGAGCTTAAATACGCCCCTGCGTTTTACATTCAGTAAAGCTTCAGGGTGAGTTCGAACACCTGGACTGTAATCACAATAATTGAACGAGGACGATTTTGGCATTACGTTATGAATTAAAGATGTCTGCTCGGGTGGAGAATAAAAGGTATTCTGTGCAAGGTGATGGGATGGTAAAATATTAATATCGGTTGCATCTTGTGTTATGATAATCATGATGGATTTCACTCAGTATGACAATGGATTGTGAGTCGATACAAACATTGAAATGAGGTCCACGATATTGCAAGTGACTAGAATTTTTGAATCGGACTATTTACGTTTCTAAATAAAATTACCTATGGTACTTTGTCCTTGTATTTCTAGGTAACACAAGTAGCCACATTTATTAATTTATTTACACAGGCGATCCAATTCACAATGGTTAAAAAGACCCATTGTAAAACCTTGTGCGGACTGTAATTGCTAGTTTTTTATAGTTTTAATTGAATTAGAGGATAGAAATTGATTTCTTAAATGATTGTGACAATTCTCCTTCAAAATTGTTTCATTCTTCTGTCAACATGACATCTCCATGACATCAACTTGAATAACATTATACAGTGTACTGATAAATTAAAAATAAAAAGAATACTTCGATTTTGAACATACTTCCCCGCCTTGAAACGCTGTGCTTTCAATCGGATTGTTCTGGTAGCGGACAAATTTTAGGAAAACTTCGTTTGATGATTTCATCTCTGGTTTTGATCGTTGCAATACGTCCATGACCATCGGAACCGGGATGAACCTCCAATATACGTCCAAGTCTCCAATGGAGTGGTAATAAATGGTCGTCTTTAACCAAGACTAAACTACCATTGCGAAGCTCGCCTTTACTTGATTTCCATTTGTTTCTAACTTGAAGCTCGGATACGTATTCTTTATTCCAACGTTTCCATACATGCTGGCATATACGCTGTAGCAACTGATATCGAGCCAAACGGTTAATTGGGACATCTTCCAGGTGAACATCGGACACGGCTGTTAACGACTTACTAATGAGGAAGTGAGCAGGGGTTAAAGAAGTAAGATCGTTAGGATCTGAGGAAATTGGGCACAATGGACGTGAATTTAAAATAGCTTCTATTTGCACTACAATTGTTTCCAATTCCTCAAAAGTGAATGTAATATCACCCATAACCCTCTTCAGATGATGCTTGGAACTCTTTACGCCTGCCTCCCATAAACCTCCCAAATGAGGAGAATGACTTGTTGAAAAATTCCATTGTATTTCTTCACGTATATATTGTTCATTGAGTTCGTGAGAATGTGTAAGAATGTATCTACCTAATTCTTTATTTGCTCCTATGAAATTTGAGCCTCGGTCGGAATAAATTGAGGAAGGTTTTCCTCTTCTTGAAACAAAACGGCAAAGTGCCATGATAAAACTTTCTGTGGTCAAACTGGAAACCATTTCGATATGTATGGCCTTCGTTGAAAAGCATACAAATAAACTAACATAACATTTAGTAACTTTACATCCTCGACCCTTTCTGTCTTTCACTAGAAATGGCCCAGCATAATCGACGCCCACTACTTGAAAAGGTTTATTTGGAGAAACCCGATCTTTTGGCAAATTTCCCATTATGGGCTGTATATGCTCGGGATTGAAACGAAAACATCTGAGGCATCTTCGAATATTATGTTTAGCAAGGTTTCTACCACTAATCGGCCAAAACTTATCCCTAATAGCAGAAAGTAATTTCAAGTGATAATGCTTGAATATCAGGTTGGTCAAAGGGTGCTCACCACAGAGAATTATAGGGTATTTTTGTCGAATAAAAAATTTTAATTTTTCAATCGTCCTCCAGCTCTCAATAAACCTTGCTCATCAAGAAAAGGAGTCAAACTCAATATACAACTTTTACGGTTTATAGACTTTTTCTTCATTTAACTCGCAAGAAAAAGATTGCATTTGTGATAGTTTTGCTAAACACTTGAGTGAATTATCTAGCTCTACTAGAGTAAGTGTACCTATATGACGGTTCTCTTTGGTAGAGAGACAAGAGACTATTATTTCTGAACCTGAGAATATAGGCTGTGACTCTATTGAGATGCTCTAGTGTGGAAAAAGATTGAAATGGATAATCTTCATTAATAGTACCAGAATAAGTGTTAGTCTCACAACACATCCCTGTTGAACTATATATATCGTATTTGATGCTTGTACATTTTGTACTCTCAGCTCTGAGCCACTCTGGTCTTAACCACCATAAATTAGATGAGATAAGTTATTTTGGAAATACTTCTCTTGATACCAAATCGGCCGGGTTATCTTTCGTATGTACATGTTGCCAAGAGTAGGAACTTGTAATCTTTTGTATTTTCGACACACGGTTCGCTTCAAAAGTTTTCAAAGAATGCAAATCACTATTTATCCAAGAAATAACTATAGTTGAGTCTGACCAGAAATGGCAGGCATCAAATTTGATATTTATTGAATTATTGACCTTTTGAAATAAATCGGATAGTAATAGAGCGCCACACAATTCAAGTTTTGGAATTGTCAACGACTTGACGGGAGCTACTCTGGATTTGGAACAAAGCAAATGCACAGCTATTCTGCCCTCGTTATCAATGCTTCTTAAATAAATAGAAGCACCGTATGCATATTCGGAAGCATCGGAGAACCCATGAAGCTGTACGTTCACATAATTTGGATATACTACTAGTCGAGGAATTTGCAAATTGTTTAAGTATTGCAAATCACCTTGTATACGGTCCCATATTCCTTGTAAATCTTGTGGTAGAGGATCGTCCCAGGATATTTTCTCCATCCATAGTTTTTGAATTGAAATTTTTGATTTGATTGTACATGGACTAAGAAGTCCTAAAGGATCAAAAATCTTGGCGATGTGAGATAGCACAGTCCTTTTTATAGGAATGTCTATTTTAGGATAATCTGTTACTTTGTATAGTAGCATATCGGTGTGACAAGACCAAGTCAAACCTAAGGTTTTGGCGTATTGATTTTCGCCAAATTCTAGAATATTAAAATCCAAATCTGACTTATTGAGTCCTTCTAGTATTTTTGGCTCATTTGAAAATCATTTGCGTAATTCAAAACAACCACTTGCAAGGACTTGTTTGATTTCTTTGCATTTGTTGGAAACATACTTAATGGAGTTTCCGCCAGTTAGCAAATCGTCAACATAAAAATCCTCTCGTATTATTTTTGCTATAGTAGGCGATGAAAGTTCACATTCTTTTGCTTATTCAAACAGACATCTGATACTCAAATGAGAAGCTGAAGCTTGACCATAGGAAACAGTATTCATAAAAAATGTTTTTAGCTCACTTGATGGATCTGGTCTCCAGAATATTTTTTGTAAACTTCGTTCGGATGGCTTGATTAGTACCTGACGGTACATTTTTGCAACATCTGAGGATACTACAGAGGCATATTTCCGAAATCTAAGAATTATAGAAAATAAATCATTTTGTATGACTGGACCAACTAGCTGCAAGTCATTGAGTGATAGACCAGAACTGGTATTAGCAGAAGCATTGAATACGACTCGAAGCTTAGTAGTCAAACTTTCTTCACGTAGAACACCATGGTGAGTTATGAAATATTCTGATGAAGATATGTTAGAATTTGATTGCAACCCTATGACTTCACTCATATGACCTAAAGATTCATATTCATTCATGAATACATATCTTTTCTTCAGAACCTTTTTTTGTTGAAGCATTTGTTTCATGACGTGAAATTGTTTTTTTGCTCGCATTTTTTAATCCCCCAGAACAGTAGCAGATTGATTCAGAGGCATAGAAACGATGAATCGACCATCTTTGTCACGTGTCGTAGTTTTCTGATAGTAGTTCTCACAAAATTTAGGTATTTCAGAAATTGGTTTGACGTCTGAGCATTCCTCAATCTCCCAAAATTTTGCAAGTAACAGATGCAGATCATCGAATTTAGTTGCTAAATTACAATTAGTTACTTTCATGATAGGGATTCCTAAAGGTCCTGAAATAACCCATCCAAATTGAGTTCGGTGCAATATCGGCTGATTTTTACCTAGTTTGATATTACCAAAACAAAGAATATTCCAAAATAAATCGGCACCAATCAAAATATCAATTTTTTGTGGGTCATTGGAATGTGGATTAGCAAGAACAATATCTTTGGGAATCTTCAAAGATTTCACATTTATTTTGGTACTAGGTAATTTTGGGAAGAATGAAACATATGAGAACAGAAGAAAATGAAGTATGCTTGGAATGGATTTGAACTTCACATTTTTCATGGATCATGGACATTTTGTTACTTATCCCAGGTTAAATTAGCATTCATCTTTTGCAGACCCAAACGTTCACTCATTTCTAGAGTTATAAATGAAGATTGTGGTCCACAATCTAGTAATGCACAAGCTGAATGTTGCACACCTTGTTTGTCCGAAACTGAAATAATCGCAGTTGATAAAAATACATGAGTTTCGAAAGGATGTTGAAAAGCACTCATACAACTTATTGACTGATCTTGAGATACTTCATGACTGACAGTTGATGTCGATTCATTCTCCTTTGTGGAATGAAGCAGAGTATTATGCCAAGATTTACAGATTTTACAAGGACCAACTTTACATAACTTGATATTGTTTGTATGTCCCTGGCGCAAGCAATTCTGTATGTGTATTATTATTTCAATTCTAGCGTGAGATTGTCAGAATAATTTCAATTTGGGTTAATTTAATTTGTTGAATATTAGTGAAATGAATTCAACCAATGCTATTAAACATGGATGTATGAAATTGCTTTTTATCCCTAGAAACGATATGAGAGGAATATTGGGATTGCAATAATTATTCTAGATGTTGGAAACAATATGTAAACAATATTGTTTTATCGATATTGGTAAATATTATTCAACCAATATCGACCCAATATAAGTTAATACGATTTATTGAATATTGGCAAAACCATATTCAACCAATATGCAATAAAACTTGGAAATGCAATACAGTTTTTTTTCCTACAATCAATATGGGGATTGCAATATTCATTCTAGATGTTAAAAACAATATGAAGACAATCTGGTTCTATCGATATTGCTGAGTATCATTGAATCAATATTGGTTCAATATAAGTTAGAGCAATTTGTTGAATACAGTTGAAATAATATTCAACCGATGTGCTATCAAACTTGGATGCACAATATAGCTGTTCATCTCTAGAATCGATATGAGTGGAATATTAGGATAACAATATTCATTCTAGATGTTGGTGGGAATATGTAGACAATATTGTTTTATCGATCTTAGTAAAGATTATTTAACTAATATTGATTCAATATTTTATATGTTACAATCTACATTCAGAGTAGGTTGACCAATATTCCTCCGATATTATTAATATAATATTGTTTTTCGATATTAACCCATATTGGATGAATATTATTTTCACATTTACAATATATTCAGCAAATATGGGGTGGTTAGGTTGTACATCATTTTTGATGGCTCGTAATTATTTTGATTTTATAATAACTTCAGTAATTCCAGATGATCCGATTCAGAAATTTCAAATTTGTAAGATTATATTGGAGTATTTTGTGAAAAAGCGTCATTTTACTTTCAGTAGCCGGGTAGCCGAGTGGTTACAGCGACATTGTTTCAATCACTTTGGCTGCTAGTCGGCGATGGTTCAAACCATGGCGACTGCAGAAATTTTTCTGATGGCCCGAGAAAGTCCTAGGAATCGCACGTAAAAAGGTAAGACCTCGTTAATCCTTGGCTCGCACAAGTTTTGACTTCTGAGGGCTGCCGTTCGTAGACGACAGCTGGTTAACGGTAAAAACAATTTCAACAAAAAACAGCAAAAGTAATTTGAACTGTAAAGTTGTAGATGTTATTCTCGATTTTTCGAAACCTAAGATGGAGAAATGGATATGCTCTATATCCATCTTGGAAAAATGAACTATTGGGTCACATTTACTAAATATTTTATAAAAAGTAACTGTTCAATTTCTGAACAGTAGTCACCAATTATTGATCTGGAGTGACCGAATGCACAATTGAAATCGTGCAAACTATAATTTTTTTTTCTCTCCATATTCTTTTCTCTCATTCCGACAAATTAGTGGAAAAGCCTACCGCTCCATCATGTACACATCTCAGAAATCCGCTTTCTTCCTATTACAGTGTGTCAACATTGACATAAATTGTTCTCGTCAGACGCTAACTAGATGCTAATAGAACTGAGCACTTGCGTTCCAGGCAATTCAGCTTTTATTGACGTATCCATTTGCAATGGCTGATAAACCTGGCTATATAGGTACAAATATTTGTTTTCCATAAATCTATTATAAATTCAAACATTACACGCTGTTGCAAACGAACCAGCTCTACAAGGTTTTGTGAAATTGAAACATTTATCAGTGATGTGTCGGTGGATGTTCTGTCAATTCGTTCAATTCACCTGTTGGTAATTGTCTCAATTATAATATGTCTTCCACTATTGATGATGATGATAATAGTAATAGAGGACGATGCGAGGAATATGGAGAGGATGTTCAGCTCGTAGACGGAATCATTCTACATCATCTGGATGCCAGAGAGACTTACAGCCGTATGCATAGTCAATCGCCAGTAATTCGCCAGAGTTTTGCCGTTCGCTACACAAGGATTATAATGCAAAGTCGAGCTCCAAAAAAGCAACAACTACGCGATAAGTCACACTTTGGCGAAACGCTGGCGATATACCACTTTTTTGGAGCTCGGCTGTGCATTATAGTTCTTGTGTAGCGAGCGGCGAAACTCCGGCGAGTCGCTGGAATTGACTATGCATACGGCTGTTATACTCACCTAGTGGTGTAGCAACGGAGCTCCCAAGAGGTAATTACAGTAAAAAACTCTTTCCACGGCAAGTATAAAGCATAAACTCCTACAGATCTGGTCAACAGAACTGTCAGGGAAGAACAAAGTTGCTGCAACTGATATCATTGCCGTTCTGATCCTCCTCTACTCCTTTGGAGTGATGAAGTTGACTCAGGAAGAGCTGCAACAACTCGTCGTTGAAAGTCGCTGAATAATGCATATGAATCGTCCGTTCCACGGTTATCTTTCCCAGACAACGGAGAAACCGTTGACTTTTGAGTTTGGAATGTCTCCATAACAGAATGGAACTGGATGGAGCCTGTTAAGTCTTTAGGAGTTCAGATCCCATCTCTGCATGGTCCACGAACATGAGAAAGCAGGAATTTTTATCATTTCTCTTCAAAGCAGCAACCCGTGCAGCCGACGAACTTGGTCTCGCATTCGACTCTTGAACAGGCTTACCCAAATTCTATCACCGAGTTGGAACCCGTTCAGTCAAAAGCTCACATCAAAGCTGCAGAGACCCAAGTCATTCTACAGCTACATACGGATGAGCCAATGTATGGGGTCTTCTTCCACAACATCAAAGACTTTGGCCTATCCAAAAGTTTGACCATTGCCTTCCTCAGGTCAAGTGTGCTAAAGTCGGAGACCGATGGATTCATATGGCCTGCCAGGATGGTCTCTTCAACACCCTAGTCTACCGTATTCATGTGAAGGGTGTAGAGGTCCCTGACACCCCATGCAGGTCGTGTGGTGGGGCACCTGAGACCAATAATGCATTTACTAGGTCAGCATGCCCAGCTTATGCGGTCTCAGCTTTTGACCTCAGGCATATACAATACGCTGGTACTTCCTCACTTCAACTACTGCTCTACCATTCTATATTTTCTACAACAAAATGAATTGAGCCGTTTACAAAAATTCCAGAATCGGGTCATGAGAACAATATTATCCTGTTCCAAACGAACACCTATAAATAAAATGTGTTCATTGAAGTGGCTACCAGTTGAAAATTTCTTATATCAAACAGTGATTTTTATTTAGAAAAAATATCCTCCGTTTCTGAACACCAGATCTAGGAATAATATATTCATTGAGCCTGTTAAAACGAAGAAATCTCAAAATTCAGTCTTTTTCAAAGGGTTGTGACCTTCCTGATGAATTGAAAAATGCATATTCGCTATCTATATTCAAATCAAAATTAAGGAAAATCATGCAGTCCTTGACGCGATATTTATTGTTATATCGTTATTTTAATAGTTGACTGACATGTTTCTTACTGTCTGCTTGTAATCAATGTATTTTATACTATTTTACATACCTTCCTTAAGATATATGTTTAAGTGTTTTCATCTATATGTAAACTTTTCATTTTTTCATACACGTACATTATTAGCCTTGGACTAAATAAAGGATTAATATATAACGTGGCGCTACGAGTGTTGTACTACCATCTACGACAGTCGTACGGTATAGACGAGACATCGGTGTTGCCTCATTTTTCCGGGAATATTGAGTCCGTTGTGGGGAATGGGAAAATGGGTGAAATTTCGAGTTCATCGGCTGCACGGTTGCTGCCTTTAATAAAATGCTTCAATCACTGCATTTTCATGGTCGTGGGACCCTTCCAGAGCTTTGTAAAGAGGTGTGATTTGAATTTTCTCATGAATTTGGGAGCACCGATGTTTTTAAGCTCTGATAGAACTGAGTTATATAAATGACATATAAGGAAGGATCGTCAGTATCCCCTTATTTCTTATATTTACGTTGTGGATATCAGAACAATAGGTAATTTTACGATGCAAACATTGAGGGTTTTTATTCACAATTACGCCATGACATACATTAGTAGAATTCGGCTTTCTCCTTTTCTCCACATTCAACCACCTAATTTCCCTCAATTTATGCGAAAGACTTTGTCTTCTTCGTATTTAAAATATCAGACGTAGACACGAATTCTAGACTTTTGTGTGATACTTCCTTGTAATTAGGAAAAAAAATCTCAAAAATACATAAGTCCAATATGGCGCCATGACAAAAACCAAAGTTGAATGTTGTAACTCTGGCATCAAAAACGCATTGGAAAAAATTATGACAGATTTAAATTGCTTGTGAAAAATGCATCAAGAACATCCTAGTTAAGAACGTCTAGTTCCTTTTGTATTCGCTTGAAAAAATAAAATCGAAAATTACAAATTTCCATTTTTCTGGTATATTTCTGAAACTAAAAATGAGATATCAATCAAATTTTCTACCAGATAATTGTTCAACATGAAAGGCGCAACTTTGCCCTCATTGTCACGAATTGTCCATAACTGTGTTTAGGATATGAACGGAAACTGAAACAACTCATTAAATGATTCTCCCCTATCTGATTTTCAGCCAACCCTACTCAAACATTTCCAATTTAAACCACCTACGTGTGATACATCATTGGATAGCTTGTAAAATTGTAAAAAATGCTGCATTCTATTTATGATAGTTTCATGATAATTCCCAATTTAATTTTCCATAATGTTTCATAAATTGGTGATTATTGAATTTCAGAAATAAAGTGTTTTCTTATTTTATTTCCACTGGTCGTAGTAAAACTAGTGTATGCAATTCACATTTATCGACTATTGAGACACTCGCATTCATTATGACTTTCGCATACGACCCATGTCATAATTTTTATGCTTGTTTCTTGATAGTCATCATTGAATGGTTGTTGCATAATGGTATATAATGCAACGATCAAGTAATGATGGTTATTATTACACGAGCATCGAGTGGTATACTTAATGAGCCGAAGTCGAGTTTCGTATGGTTTATGCGAGTGTATTAATAACCATTACATGAGAGTTGCATCCACTATTTTTTCTACATCCGATAAATTATGAAGAACTATAAATATTATATTAATATTTGTATTGAACACAATAACAGTATTCACTCGTATTTCTATAAAACATTCTACAAAATTGTAATTAGTGGTATTACCTCGGTAATTACTATAAACATTCTATTTATATCTATATTGAACATAATAATTGTAATTAATCCGATTTCTCAAAAATATTAAGATTACTTATTGTGCAGTTTGAAAAGTTCATTCCAGGTCTCACTGATCTGGAAGTGGAATAAATATTTACATATATTTCATTATTGCTAGTCTCAGTAGACTTCAATATTGTATTGGAAATGCTGATTTTATTCTGAATCGAATTTTCAATATAGCCTTCCGCCACTGAATAGAATTTTCAGCCACCATGACGTTTTAATGCAGTAATATGACCTCCGGCATCAACTAATACGGTTGCAGATGTCCTTCGAAAACAATGCCCTGTATATAAATTCGGATCGGGCAAATAAATATGTTGCTATTTGTTTTCGTACATTACCAAATTTATTAATACCAATGAGACATTATGGGTTTCTATATGTATCTGTATCGTTATGAAAAATCTGTATCGTAATGGATCTCATTATGAAACGAATTATGAGTATTTAAGTGTATTATTATAATACGGGTTTAGAAAAAATAGTGTTATTTTATTTTTTACTTCATTCCTTTTTTGTTCCGTTTAAGGGGCGATGCTCAATTCAACTCAATTAAATTTATTTTTGATCCATCGTGCTGAATTGCTATAGGTCAAGTCAGGTTGTACATGTAAAATTTGGTAAAATTACAGAAAATTGACAACATAGCAAACATTCACAAGAACATAAATATATAAAAAATCCATCTATCACAGTATAAAATTGTCGAAGTAATCCTTCAGGCTTAGGGACAGAGGTTGAGGAGAAGTGTTTCCATTTGATTTCTGAAAAGTAGCAGACTGTTGATCTTTTTTATTTCTTTTGGAAGAACATTATAAACTCGTAGCCCCAAGATATCTAGTGATTTTTGGGATAATGTGAGACGAACGTTTGGGATATGAAAATCTTTTTTTTCCTATTGTCATGGTTATGTATTGATTCAGTCGTGGTTAATTAATAATTTTCCCCTCTGTCTGTGAAGGTAGATCAAGAGTTCATATACAGGGCTATTCAAATTCGTTTCTGTACATGGGGATCTCGTAAACGATAAGAGATAGAGTGTCGGTTAAATTGTGGCAAAGTTGCGTATTTTGGAGACCTATTCAACGATGTAAAAAAATCGAATTCAGCACTTTTGTTTCTTGAGATATAAAGGAAAAACTAAAAAATCCCAAATAATGTTTTTGCCTGGATCTTTTTTATTCGCAGACACATTGAAAATCTGTCCACAGTTTGCTATTGGCACTTGATGTGGTCAATCAGAATGTGTCCATGAATCTTTTATACAGGGTGTCATCTGACTTGGGCCGCCCCCATCTTTAAATTTTTAAATACGGACCTGTATTTTTTGTTGTAGTTTTTGGATCGTTGACGTTCACTTGGTACTGAAAAAAAAAATTTAATTTTATATTTCGGGATGTTTCGGTAATATTTTATTATAATTTGGTGAATTATTCCCTTTTAAATTACGGCCCTGGAAATTGGTTGACTGAGTTAAATAAAAACACAATAGCAACTTTGACGTCTCCCCATGTACCATAGTGTTTTTCGATAGTATTTTTTTCATTTTTAGGTACCAATAATTCATATTTCTTCACATTTTCAGTGCTCTTTGAGCGTTTTCTACAATGAACTTCGAATAGCAAAACCTTTCATGATTATCTGAAACATATCTACAACAAAAATAGATTATATGTACTTTGATAAGCTGAAAAATAAATGATAGCAATAATTACATCCAAAACGAACAGTATAATTGTAATGAAAATTGAAATGAAGTAATTTATATACACAAAAAAATTAATAGCGCAATAAATGTTCGAATTGGAATCCTCAATCTCAAGTCTTCCACATCATCTATCTCTCCGCCAGCGTAAATCCTATTTTTCAATTTGTCCTATAGAAAATGGTCCAAAATACTAAGATCTGGTGATCTTGCCGGCCATCTTATTGGCCCATTATTTGCTATCCGTCTGTTGTTGTATGTGGTATTCAGAAACTGATTAACCTCTCTTATAAAATGAGGACGAGCTCCATCATGTTGAAACCAGATTTCATTCAACCTACCTATTGGAATATCTTCGAGGTATTCAGTGAAGGTGGTCCTTAAGAATTGCAAATAACATTCATTAACTCCAAATCGCACTTGAGGACGAACTTCTCTGAAATTTCATTGGTCTGAGACCAGACATGTTCATTATTTCTATTGAATACACCGCAATTTGTGAAATGACTCTCATCGGTCCAAATGATGTTATTCAAAAATTTCCTTTCTCTTACGATTTGTCTACGCAACTAGTATGAACCGTTTTAATTTTGTAACATTCAAAATTATGCTTCCTAAGAGTGCGCCAAACTGTCGTTTGTGGCAAATTCAATTCATCATGATTTCGATGAATTTTCATTGATCTAAAATTCAGTGATATTACTGAGAGTTTATTAAAATGAAAAAAAAACTTACTTTTTCAACAATACTTTCGTCTATTTCGTCTGGAGTTCTGTTACCATAACTGTTGCGAGGCGTATTGAATGATCCAAATTCGCTGAGGATTTTGTCTAATCATTGAACAGGTCTCTAAAATACGTAACCGACACTCTATCTCTTATCGTTTACGAGATCCCCATGTACAGAAACGAATTTGAATAGCCCTGTATACAGGCCGTTTCTTTTATCATGTGGTAACATTGCTATATTCTAAACCGTAACAGATACGAAGACGATTAAATGGGAGAAAAGGTAACTATTGTGGAGAACAGTACAATGGTCAAAGAAAATTTACAGGGAGTCTCGCCCTTCCCGAGTTATACAGGGAAAACTAAAAATGCTGTTATTTGTTTTTTACGAATAGAATTGTTATTTCTGAAAATATAAAAAAATGGAAAAAAAAAGTTTTAATGTATTCTAAATGTACTATAAAAATGTAACAATGAATATTTGATTAAACGTTTCGTGTCAACACGGCCACCATCAACATTTCTTTTAGAATACGGACCTGTCTGTTTTAGTACAAATATTGATAAAGCGATAAAATCACAATTCAGTGGTACATCACACTTGATATTTTTATAACGTTTGATTCAAAATAACTAACATCATTTGTGACAACAATTTTTAATTACGGTCCTGTCGTTAGGTCGTTTATGGATTCCACAAAACCTAACTCTCCGATATAAAAATTATCAGTGACGCTTTGAATAAATGTATCTATTAAAATTATGTTTACACTATAATAAAAGATATCTGTAGTTTCAGAGACGAACGATAGCAATTTACCTCGGAAATAAACTTACTTAAGAGTAGAAGAAATCAAACAAACAGAAAACAATTTATTTCATATTGAATTTTTGAGTGAAAATAAAACCAATATAGAAAATGAATTCTTCATGATAACCTACATTAAATGCTCGAATTGCCGACCTCTTTGTTGAAAGCACATAAGTTGTCTGTCCATACAATTTCTGTGGCAATTTTCTAGCATGATGGGTGTAATGTTATTACATGCATCTCTTATTTATTGTTTGAGATGGTCGATATCTGTACTAGTTGTCATCCTTTATGTATCCCCAGACAAAAAAATCTAAAGGAGTCAGGTCTGGGGATCGAGCTGGCCAGGGAATATTGTATCTAAATGTTCCCTTACTATTGCTGCATTATGGGGAGGGGCACCGTCTTGTTGAAAATATTGTATTTCACGGCGGATGTTCAGTGGCAATTCATCTAAGTAGCCATCAAACTCATTGGATAAAAAATGTAAATACATTCCACCATTCAAATGCTCGTCGTAAAAGAAAGGACCTAGTATGTTTGTTACCAAAATTCCCAACCAAACATTTATTCCGAACCTTTCCTGGAAATCGGTTTCTCTATGTAAATGTTCATTTGTATTATTCCACCTATAATGGATGTTTCTGTTAAACCAACCATTGTTGGTGAATTTTGATTCGTCCGTCCATATTATTTTATTACTAATATTTCCAACTTCCCTATTTCTACGTCTCAACCACATCGCAAATCGTACTCTCCTTCCGTAATCCCTTTCATTGAGGTGATGACTTTGCGTATCCTGTAGCATTTGTATTTGTTCTTTTTCAAAATATTTCTGGTAGATTTTACAGAAATCCCTAGTTAGTGGGCAACTTCTCGTAAAGAACAATCTTGATTAGAAATATTTTTGTAACTGAACAATCCTAAATTGAAAAACAATATTTTCGTCACTTTGTTAATCTTTATGAAGTAATATTTGCTTACCTACAACATTTATTTGGTTCCGCATACTTCCAGTAACAACACATTTTCTAGTTTTATTTCTATCAAATGCACCACAGTCTCTCAAATTTCTTTCTAATCGTCTAAACATTTGAATGTTTGGAATACGACGATTTGGGTATAGCTCACCATACATATTTTTTGCCAAAAGAGGATTTCTATTTGATTTTGCATAAGCAAATAGCATATCAGTCCTTTCGTCATTTGAATACATCTTTGATATGACTGAGTGTATAAACGACTGACAGTTCTTAACACGTATCAACAACTCATTTATTTGTCTTGCCATAGAAACCAAGCAAAGCCTACTTAATTGTACCATATCACACAATAGTCGTATTTTGACCAAAAACTAATATTTTCGTTACTTCCAGGATTGAGTATTATAGAAATATTCAGTATGATAATTGATTCAGAAGAAATCAGCCTTGAAACAAGGATTTCTGTAATACAAAAATGCCCAAGAAGGAAAAATACGAATGTTCGTTGTGTTGGGGTATCTTCTTATCGAAATTATTGGGTGAAGTCTGAAGTATGCCAATAGTTGAATAGGTTTTTGAAGAAATCAAAATAATTTACAAAAGAACTAACGACAGGACTGTAATTAAAAATTGTTGTCACTGAGGATGCTAGTTATTTTAAATGAAACGTTATAAAAATATCAAGTGTGATATACCACTAAATAAAAATAGACAGGTCCGTATTTGAAAAAAAAAATGTTGATGGTGGCCGTGTTGACACGAAACGTTTAATCAAAGATTCATTGTTACATTTTTATAGTACATTTTAAATACATTAAAACTTTCCTTATAAATTTTTTTATATTTTCAGAAATAACAGTCTATTCGTAAAAAACAAATAACAGCATTTTTGGTTTTCCCTGTATAACTCGGGAAGGGCGAGACTCCCTGTAAATTTTCTTTGACCATTGTACTGTTCTCCACAGTAGTTACCTTTTCTCCCATTTAATCGTCTTCGTATCTGTTACAGTTTAGAATATAGCAATGTTACCACATGATAAATGAAACGGCCTGTATAAACCATGAAATGGTATTCTAGACGTTTGAACAATTCCCTACATGAGATTCCATTTGGGACATTTGATAAACATCGCACAATTCTCTTTTGGGCTTCAGAAAAATTCTGAACGTTACACGAGTTTCCTCAAATGATTATTCCATAAGTAATTCTACATTGAATTTCACCAAAGTAGAAGAGTAACATTCCATGAATTTCCAAATTGGTTTTAGAGATCTTAATTGATAACATTTTCTGTTCAATGTTTTAGCTAGTGCTTCACAGTGAGTATTGAATGATAAATTCTGGTCCAATTTGACACCTAAGAAAGTAATATCTACATTCCTGTTTATCTATTGTTTCGTTTTTCATTTCTATATCTGAATTTGTAATTTTATCATTTTGCATCGTGTGGAAGTTCACATGACTAGTTTTGGAAGCACTTAAGAACAGTAAGTGTTCGTAAGACCACTTGCATAGTGACTTGTAACAGGAGTTAATTTTATTTTGTATCTGAGCTGAAGATTTGCCTGTGAATAAAAGCGTGGAATCGTTCGCATAAAGACAAGTATACGCATCGTGGAGTACTAGGGATAATTCATTTATATAAATTACAGATAATATGGGGCCCAGCACAGACCCTTGGAGGACCCCTATTCTACTAGAAAGTATGCTAGGAATGTGCTCTGTTTTCACATGATCCTTTTTGTTATTAAACTTGACCTGCTGAAGCCGTCCGTTCAGGTAGGAGAAACCATTCATAGAGTTTTCCGCGAATCCCATATTGATAAAGTTTATCCATCAAGAGTTCATGCTGGACACAGTCAGAAGCCCGGCTGAAATCAAAAAATATTCCAACCGAGCTCTCACCTGCTTCCATAGAAACCAATATTTTTCCATAGAAATCATGAATTGTGGAACGACCAGAGCGAAAACCATGCTGGTTGTTCAGAATTATAGAATGTTTATCCAAAAAGTATAATAATTGATTCAAGATAGCAAAATCAAAAATTTTCGAGATAACGGATGGGATTGTGTGTAATGCTAACCAAAATCCTCATGCCAGTTGTACAATATCTACAATGAGTGTCTCTTTGTCCTGATTACATCCACGAAATCATAAAAATATATTTCAGTCATACTTGAACAATGCACAGACTTCGTACGATTTTCGTTGTCATTCGGTTCACAGTGCAGTGAATAAAGAAATGCATTAGTAATACACATCGTGTATCATTTTCGAGACACTTCCGAGCATTGTCTTATTTGCAGTGTATCACATACAATTTTATGTCATTGCCGTTCTTCCATGAAATTCACAATATCCTTTCTCGGAACTCGTTCATCATTTTGATTGTTCTTTATTGCTGACATTTCATAAATAAATTGTTTGAAATGAGATAATGATGATGATTAGCGAAGAGGTTGCGTTACGAGTGATATAGGGTGTTGTGAAGTGAAAGGACAAGTATATAAAGTTGTTGAAATATATTTATATTCACCTAATTTGCGGTTTCTTTAGGGTATGTTCACTGATTTTTCACGTTGGTTTGATTATGTGAACCGCAGCCTTATACTAGAAAAACTGTGGAGATGTGGAGTTAGAGGATTGCCGCTCAATTTACTGACTTCCTGCCTGGTAAATAGGAGATGAGTAGTGAAAACTGGGGAGGATATGAGTTCTGAAAGCATATAGCAGATGGTGTACCTCAATTTTGGTGAATTTCTGATATCTGGTTTTTGCTAATGAATTATTAGCGAATATAAATAATGGGTATTCCTCCACTCATTGTACACGTTATGCTGATGACACTAATATATTAGTCTGAGAATGATAATTTAAAAGTAAATGAAATATTAACCAATATGTTTCAGTTCATGGAAAAAAGACGACAATATAAAATGCAACTTTTTAATAATACTGATCTAGAATTGATTTCAATAACAACAATAATCAAAACGTTAGGTGTAGTTTTTGACAGATGGATACCACAAATAGAGAATTCATGCAAAAAAAGTGTCTGTCATTCTCTCAGGTATCTCTCTAATTAGTGTAGTAAAGAAATTCAATTAACATTGTATTATGTAAATTCAAACTCCCATCTAAGCCATAGCATTTTGGTACTGGGTAGGCAGAGTGTTCATAATTCAGAAGTATGCTGTGGTGACGACGCTACGGGCGAGTGCGGACCTGTCGCCTTCACTCATAAACAAGCTCGTTATCCGGAGAATATTCGGGAATTCTCGTCCTCCGGTATCTAGAAAAAGGCGACAACTAGATGCGAATAGAGGCGGTTCGAGAACTTTCCTGTTAGGTTCCCTTCGTGTATCTAAGCGTTACGCCAACATCACACAGGGAGATTTTCAGTGACGACAGTTATTTAAATGTGTTGGAAGACTGAGCGCGCATAGACAGTCTAGTTTTAAATGAAATAGTGAGATATAAATCAGATAAATTGTTAAATAAATCAACTAGTACTTATAGTTTGTATGTGAAATAAGTAAATCGAAACCATTTAGACTTCAAATTTACTACATGCTGTAAGGATGATTGCTAGGTTGGGATTAAGATATTCTTGTACAGTTGCTTTAATTCAGAACCCCAAAATTACAATTCTCCACTACTTTCGAGTTATTCCCTGTCCTAAATTTCGTGGGATACCCTGTATATTAACAAGCAAGTTTACAGTCACATAACTGTAAAAATAAATTACCAACAATAACAACTGATATTAACAAGCAAGTTTGAAAAAATGTCGGAAATATTGTGGAATTCCATATAACCTATAGAATTCACAAGATACCTATGATGTCAGTACTGAATTTTTTTTTTTTTTTTTGTAAATTGCTGAACAAAATGTAAAATCGCGATGAAAAATCACAGCTTGTTGTTTTTTCGAAATGTATTGTAAGTTCGCCTTTGTCTTTTCGAAATGTATTGTAAGTTCGCCATTTTTTACAGTCTACTTTATGAATTCACATTTTGAAAACTACTACTAATCAACCCACTCTCCTCTGAAACTACAAGACCTGAGGAGTAAAATCAAATTTATTTTTATTACCAATGAATTGTAAATTTGCAACCTGAAAAGAATATCATATTGTAATATTACATTGAAAAAAATATCACACTGTAGTATTACACTGATAAAAAAATATTACATTGTAATATTACATTAATAAGAATACTACATTATTGTATCACAGTAGTTATCGTATGTTTGTGCAGGAAATTACAGATGATATTTACTCTTTCATAGTGATCTGCACCTAAGGCTATTTTTTTCAAGTTGTGAAGTTACGGCTAAAAATCATGATTGACGCAAAAACTTTCCATTTACTATAAAGATACACTTTCATATTCGGCAATGAATGATATAGGTAAGAAATATAACCTAAATAATATTCAGTATATAGTATCGTACAATAACTCATTTCATTATCATTATTTACTAAAATTTTGTAATAGGTATAAATAGTATAAATTTCTCTGCGGTGATACTCGGAAAGCTGGAAGCTTGAATGAGGAAATGAAATAGAAAAATGAACATTTCCTTCTACATTCTGCAAAATTCTGAGAAAAAATGCAATTTTCGTGATCGTTTTGGACGACCACCAAATCGCAAAATTCATTTCGAATGTCACTTTCCACATTATTTTCCTAGCAAAAGCTATTGGCAAAGTCCAATTCCACTCAAAACAATAATTGCAAAAAATGCTCAAATTATTCTCACCTTCTTGGTGACACTATGCATTCAGTTTAATAATTTTGTTTTGTTGTTATAAATGTATTGAAGAAAAAGTAAATTTTATTAATTTTTGTATCACATTAACGTTTTTGAAGAAAAAATCATGAAATTGGTAAATGTTTTTTCCATATTTTTTCAATAAATCGGCGAATTTTTTGTTTTTGCTGGAATATTAATATTCGGGAGTAATTACACAAGTGCTTCAAAATTACCGATAATTTTCCATGAAAGCATGTTGTCTAAAAACTGCATGAGTTTATTTTCATATTTTGTCGAAAGAGCCCGACTCCGAAGGAGGAGGGCTCTTTTAGCAAAATATGAAAATAACCGAATGAAGTTTTTTTAGTGACAACATACTTGAATTGAAAATTATCAGGTTTATTTTGATGCACGAGTGTAATTCGGTAGGATATTGCCGGAGTTAAAACAAAAATGCATGTGCTGAGTTTGAAATTTTATTTAAATTTACATTAAGCAGGTAGGTACATATAAATTACAGTTATCGAATCATTCCCGAAACGTGACATTTCAACGACGTTTAAAATTCAGTATTTATGCCTGTCAAGATGACAAATGTACATTTTAACAATCGTTACTGTAGATACACGAACCGAGCGGGTAATTTTCGATACCTACCGGGTAATTTTCAGCCTGAAAATGTCCCGCCGGGAAGTTTTCGCTGTAATTGATCGAAAATGTTCCGCTTCTTATGGGATTTTTAACACACGATGGAAATATTCAATAAAATGTATGAGCAAAAAAGTCATTATCATTGAACATGAAGCTTGGAGAAGCACTTTTCTCATCTTTATCCTGTGGTATAGTATGATACGAATGAAGTAATTATCTTCTACCCTAAACGGTGATTGTAAACGATTCTGTGAAACTACAAATGGTGATTGGCTTGTTCCAAAAGGATGACCACTTGAAAATTAAAGGAATTCAGAAATGTACCATGTACCATGTACAATATGAATATAAATTCTGAAACAAAACAAAATGAATATCAAATTTTAAAATAGAGCAATTCATTTACAGAACTCTCCATTTTTGAGCTTTTTTGCCTTTGGCAGGAATCCGCAAAACACATTGTGAATACAAGACCAACGTGAATTCACAATAATACTGTACTGATTTTTCTATACAACTAATTAATACAGGCTACATGTATATTTAGAGAACAATTGTAATTCATTATTGCGAATTTACAATCCATAATCACAATAATACGTGAACTCACATGATTATTAAAACTTTGAATTGTGATTTCGCCATGAGAAATTCTCAATTAATGTTATTAAACAGGAAATAAATACATTGTGAATTCGCCATATTGAATTACTTTCACAATTCAATTTGACAATACGTTCACATAATTAGTTGCTACATTCATGAACATATGGTGAGAGTAACATAGGAAATCACAATGTTCTCTTAGACGAGTTGTGATTTTTACATTGTCATTTCACAAGTTTCAACGCAGAAATACAAATAATATTAATTTCACAAGTATTCTGGAGTCTGTTCAAGTCGAAGCGTTCACTGTAATATCACAATAAAATTTTGAATTTTCCAATTTTATTGTGCAATGTCAAAACGACAAAAATAATTAATTACAGTGAAAATCTAGGGACACTAATAACCCATGATGTCAATTCACAAACTACTGTTTTCAGTAATGTACCATACATAAATAATTATCCTTTATGTGCAGTATCAGACAGTGCATATTGTGAATTAATTATTCTGATTCGCAAAGCCCAAATTCTGGATCAGCCAATAACTTTTATTGTACATCCAGCCGACATACTTTTCATCTCCCCCTCGCACTGTATACGATTCCGAACTAATACTATCAAACATTTCTCTGTTTCTGGCTACGCAGAAATTAATTTCCTCTTCTATAGACGATTTTATTAACTGATTCCGAACATGCCAACAGCAGACAAAATATTCCTTTGTTCATAGAAATCATCTGGTGTATTCCTCGAGTATTCCCACAAAAATTCTGGGCCATTTGGAGAGAAGTTGCATCCAATTCGGCTCAATTCGCCGGGTCAAATTAACTGGATACACACTGTGTAAACATACACGAATGTTGTGTGGCTGAATGCAACCGAAGAGGAAGTAAACAATCCGAACGTTTCACAGTGAAAGAGAATTAGATTGCCGTTTGAGTATTATTTTTTTTATATATAATTACTTTCATACTACAAACAACGCTCAACGATTAAAAAAAATGCTTTCATTCTCAGACAGAACAATTTTGGGGTTTCATTATGTGTTACTTGATAACCATGACGAATAGTGAAATAACTTGCAAATAGTCCTCGGACTCAATTCCTTCTTCTCACCACTTAGATGAGATTTTATATTTTCCTGAATCGAGGGAGAAACATCAGGTCAAGGTTGTAAAAGATACATATGGGTCGAAAATTTATTTTGTATATTCCAATTTGGAAATGAATAATGTTGCATATCACTCCCATCTCTAGAGATTCTGAGATTATTAACTCTATTCAGAATTTTATTCGTAAAAATGTTAATGAAGATCACTTTTATGAAACGAAAGAAACACTTTTGTCTTATTTCCACTACTTTTTTATTTTCACGACCGGTTTCGGGTTTTATTCCATTATCAAGTATAAAAACTAACTAATACAATTGAACTGTAAAACCTAGTTATATAGGGAGTTTGCAGGTAAAACGGGATGGAGTTCAAAAATTGATCAATTTATCTGTCGAGACTTCCTACATAACAAAATTAAATTCACAGTAGAAATTGAACAAAAGAAGAAGCTTAACTTCTTATATTTGAGTATTTCAGGGGTTAGTAATAGCTTTCAATTTAATATCTACCGGAAAAACACCTTCACAGACTGTAAAATTTCCTTTGATTCTTTCAGTCCGATGTCACATAAATTATCCGCCTTTAGGTCAATGATACACAGAGCTTTCGCAATTCCTTTACCCGATATGAATTTCCAGGATGAACTAAACATCATTAAACAATTTGCTGTAAACAATCAAGTACCAGTTTCATTAATAGAGAAATTAATATCAGGTAAAACTCTTAAAAAGGTTATGAGTGAATTATATCGAAGAACTCAATACACGTAAATATGGTAGCATCAATTACTCAGGTAAAATTTCAGAAAACATTCAAAATTATTTTTCTAAATTATATATATTATATATATATATATATATATATATATATATATATATATATATATATATATCATAAGTAATGATAATTTAGGCAGTATTCTGTTCAATGCAAAACCTAAACGAGATAGAGTGAAAAAATCAGGGATATATTATAGATTTGAATGTGGGGAATGCTCTGCAGTATACAGAGCAATTCAAATTCGACCCCCACCATTGGGATCTCCTAAACTACAGGAGATACGTCGAAGCTTAAATTGGGGCAAAGTTGCGTATTCTGGTGCTTAACAAAATACTGTTTTGAAACTTGGAAAATTCCGAGTATTTCCGGAAATATCGGGAAAAAACTGAAAATCAGAATTTTCGTTTTTATTTTTTTCTGTCGTTATTTGACAACATAGCTCAAAACCAAAGGTAAATTTTCATTGATACTTTTTTCAGCTACACATTTTCATGTTCAGATTTACTATCCGACGTTTCGTCTTCTGGCATTCATCATCCACCTTTTTTTTCTGTTATGGGCGCCATATTGTTTTTTTATACAGAAAAATAGTGATTCTCATTCTGATTTCATTGATGTATTATTTGTTATGATTTGCACTTCTGAAACCACAGATATTAAAAAAAAACAACTTCATCTGAGATGGTCATGACTCCATCGAAAAATTTTGTTTAATAAACACTAGTTGTCAGAACTCATTAAACATCATAAGTTTGCACAAATACTTCATTCGAAATGTCCTCATTCTCAAATGAAGAAAAACGAGATATGTTGAAACTTTATTATAAATTTGATAGGAATAGTACGAAAACAGCACAAATTTATTTTGAATTATATCCGGAAAGACAACAGCCGGATAGAACATTATTCGGAATTTTGGGCAAACACTTGGCTGAGTACGGTGCGTTTCAAAAAACAAGAATGAAATAAATACATAACCGAGCTCGTCGTCTCAAATTAAGAACAGCCCTAACAATATCCCTTCTTCTGAATTGCGTGATGATATTGTCTCTAAGTTCATCTACTGTGTCATATTCTTGCTCTCCATAGATTCTGTTCTTTAAGTGCCCCACAAGAAAGTATCCAAAACTGTAAGGTCAGGTTACCTTGCCGGCCACCTCACTGGTCCAGAACTTCCTAACCACCTAGTAGGAAATCTTTGGTGTAAATATTCGCAAACTGCTCTTTTATTGTGTGGAGGAGCCCCGTCATGGTGAAACCAGCAGCTGTTATAATTAACAAGTGGAAACGTATCCATATATTCTTCGAATTCGTTTCTTAAGAACCGAAGATAGGTTTCCCAGTTCAAAGTATTAGAAAAGAAATGAGGTCCAAGTATTCGGTCATAAATTCCAGCCCACACATTCAAACGAAACTGCGAAGGTGGTATACCACGCTCTGATAGAATCACATATCAGATTTGGTATACCATTTTGGGGTATCTGCAGCCAACAAAATTTCCATAGTATATTTGTTCTACAAAAACGTGCAGTTCGATACCTTCACAGGGTTGGACCCAGAGAATCTTGTAAACCACTGTTCGGTCAAATAAAAATCCTCACCCTTCCGTCATTATTCATTCTGGAAACGGTGTGTCTAGTACACAAAAACAAATCTTCGTACGATGCAAAGTTGGGTATCACTCGCCAAAATAACAATTTGAGATTTCCAATTCCGTCTTCAAATATGACGAAGAATTCCCTGATCTATAGTGCAATTCAAATATATAATCATCTCCCTCATCGTTTCGCTTTCTCATTTTAGGAGATCTGTCAAAAGATTACTTGTTGATGAGGTGTTTTATAGTGTCCATGAGTTTCTTGAGAAAGATTGGAATAGGTAATATGTATATATTTGTAAAGACCTATATTTGATTATTTGATCCATTGAAAATTTTATTATATTTATTGTTTAATTGTTTTGATATAATGTTTGTTCCCTTTTGTTATTGTTGTTCTGTTTGCGTAAATACGTATTATTTATAATTGTGACAATGTTATAGTACCTGCTCCATACCATTTATTTTTATATATTTTATACCTTTTATCCAATTTTATATATATATATATATATATATATATATATATATATATATATATATATATATATATATATATATATATACAAAGCATGTGACTTACATGACATGTTGTTTATAATTTTTAATATTACATCCATAGCAATCATTCTCATCAACACAGTAAGTGGTTCTTCTTCAAAGTTTTCTTTCCATTAATCGTACAATTTTGCTTGTTACTTGTAGCTTCCCTGAAGATGACAGTATTCACTGTTGAAATATCGGAAATATAGTGTTAAAAGAGTACACGTTTTGCTTGCTGCTATACCCAAAAAAATTTCCTGCTTTGTATCCTAACTAGTCAGCAAAGACTACCCTTCTACTATATATATATATATATATATATATATTTATTTATTGTGACTTTATCAATGAGATTCAAATCTTCCGATAATAAAGTATATTTTGATTTGATTTGATTTGAAATCGTCGTGGATTATTTTCACTCCCAATGTGCTAATTATTTCTATTAAAAACACCACAGTTCGAAAAAGTACTTTCGTCGGTCCAAATAATGTTTTTCAAGAAGTTTGTAGGGTCTACCCTATTAAATTCCACCCTTCTCTCAGGATCAGCTGGATGTAATTTTTGTGAAATATGTATCTTATGACATTTCAAACCACTTTTTTTGAATTCCCTCCAAACGCTCGTCTGTGGCACATCCATTTCTGCCGAGACTTGATGTGTTGATTTGGAAGGATCTGCATTTATCTAAAAAAGTACTAAAAATAATTATACCTAGTTCTTCGAATATGGACTGAACAATTATCCTACCTCGGCTAATAAGTTACGTCTAATATTTTGTTCCTCTCTGCTTCCATATTTCATTCTTGGTTTTTGCAACGCACCGTGCCAATCAAAACAAATTATGAATCAATGAAATCAGAATGAGAATCACTATTTTTCTGTATAAAAAACAATATGGCGCCCATAACAGAAAAAAAAGTTGATGATGAATGCCAGAAGACGAAATATCGGATAGTAAATCAGAACATGAAAACGTGTAGCTGAAAAAGGTATCAATGAAAATGTACTTTTGGTTTTGAGCTATGCTGTCAAATAACGATAGAAAAATATAAAAACGACAATTCCGATTTTCAGTTTTTTCCCGATATTGCCGGAAATACTCGGAGTTTTCCAAGTTTCAAAACAGTATTTTGTTAAGCACCAGAATACGCAACTTTGCCCCAATTTAAGCTTCGACGTATCTCCTGTAGTTTAGTAGATCCCAATGCTGGGGGTCGAATTTGAATTGCCCTGTATACAGGCCAAACCGGTAGAAATTTTGACGTAAGGCTCCTTGAATACGTCTCTTTCGACCAAAAATCAACGATGTACGAACATCTGTAAGAATCCAAACACAAGATAAGTAAAGATAATCGCAAAATCCTACACAAATGTTATAAAGATAAGAAAATGAATCTATTAGAAGCCATGTAAATTAATAAATCAATTAAAAACCCAAAATATAGAACCCTCCACTTTTGAATTTTTATAACCCTGGTAATTTCCATAACCTCCAGTATTGAATTTATATCGTTTTATCTCTGTTCATTTAATTTCATTTAATTACCTCTCCATCCCGTTTTACCTGCAAACTCCCTATATAACTAGGTTTAAGAGTTCGATTGTATTAGTTTTTATACTTGATAATGGAATAAAACCCGAAACCGGTCGTGAAAATAAAAAAACTAGTGGAAATAAGACAAAAGTGTTTCTTTCGTTTCATAAAAGTGATCATGAATTTCCACAAAATAAACAAGTCATCAATTACACAAGTTAATGAAGGTGACTCCAAATATCACGTAATCTCACATCAACTCATACAATGCCAACAATTCCACAATTCATCAAACAATTGCAACGTCATTTTTTTCCACTAGTGACTATTCCAGGTATTCTTTATATTTTAGTCATATCTATATAGGAATTCGCTCATTATTTCCCTTCTGGACAGAATATTTGGTAATTCACAATCACAGTTGGCCATATATTTCAACTATTTTTCAAATGAAAACTAATATAGGTAGGTAAGTAAGTAAACCTACTCTTCTTAAACCAAGCAATAAGGAAAAGTGCGTGCAAAAATTAATATCCGAAAAAAAATACGAGCGTATAGGAAATTGAAATTCAGCATGAGTTTTTATTTCATGCGACTCGATCGTGATTACCGAACATAACCTAAAAAAGTTGGCAAAGTTGCGAAAAGCGGTTTTTTGTTGATAACGAAAAAACTACAGCTCTGATCGAAAAGAGATGAATTAGAAAATTGTAGTTATCAAAAAGACTTATCAATTAAATGGCCTATAATTTTTCGTTATCATTGATACTTTTCGAGTTATATCTGAAAAATCGGGTGTTCTATAACTCGTTAACTGTAAGGTATTCAAACTTGTTACTTACCGTTATGTGTAGCCTATGACAAGCCAAAAAAGTTTTTTTTTGAAAAATTCATAAATATTGATTATTTTTCAAAATATATGAAGTTTTCTCAAAAAACATTCTCTCTCAATATGGCTACTCTTGCTAGGGGAATGATGCTACATTAACGATTCATGGCTCATATTTTTCTGTAAGAGTTGTTCTTCCATGTTATCGAATAAGAATAAGGTAGTGTTGGGTAATAAGGCCCACTTAACTTTTGCAAATTTCTGTATCCTTTATATTTCATTCAAAAAATCCGAAACTTGATGAGATGATTGTTTGTGATGTTTGCCGCTATGTTAACATCAATATTCGTCTCCTTCAGTACCTTAGTAACCAAAATGAGACAAGATTCAAAAACTTGCTGTTGGGCCTTATTACCCGCCTATTAGGGTAATAAAGCCCATAGTAAATTATGCAGAATATATTTATTTAGGTATTGTAAATATAAATATATACAGATCATTTATATCAATCAGAAATGGTAGAAACTGAATGAAACTCTAATAGAAAAAACAAAAATAAACATTATTTTCTACAAAAAGTGATAAACTTAACAAAACTCAAACAAGGAAATTAAATTATTAAAAAAAAAACTGACTGACTAAATTTTAGGAACATTCCCTACATTGAAAATCCTCAACATCTTCAGTCGTCAGTCCTATGCAAGTTTCGTGTAACCAAGTTCCACATTCTAGACACTTTCGCATATTACCCGCGGGCCTTATTACGCGACCGTTGGTAGGGCCTTATTACCGGGCGAGCACCTTTTCTCAAACATGCAATTTCCAAAAGAATTACCAATTCTTTTAATTTTTCTCTCAGTGCAAAAGATAGTACCAATGTTATAGTAATTGATGGAGAACTATTGTTTCTTCACGTAAAATAGGTTGAATTAAAAAAGACGTCTCACCTATTTGCGAACTTATAATCTGTGCAGCCTAAAACTGCACAATCACCTAGTGTTGTTATTGGCGTACTGAAGTCAACGATCTTTTAATAAAGCTTTACCACTCGGATGATGAAACTAACCATGTTGACAGATTTGAAAAAAATTGCCAGTATTCAAGGAAAAAGACAGTGGGCCTTATTTACGGCCGGGCCTTATTCCCCAACACTACCTTATAGATTTTTCAAATTTTAAGGGTCAAAAAATGACTTTAAAAGCACAATTTTTTTTTTCCAAATACGTTGCCTAATTTTATTTTTATATAAAAGAATTTTATGAAAATGGATTCCGAGAATGATTTCACGCATTAAAAAAAAAATTGAATTTCTACGATCACTAGGAGCCGAGATATTTTTTTATTTCAAAGGAATCTGGAAAACGCAATAATCATCGTACAGCAGTCACGTTCATGGATATTAAGTTTCAATACCTATATTTTCAATAAAAAAAATACTAGGATATGTCTAGTTCATTTGCAGTATTATTAATTGATGAATTGTAAGGAGTTTTCTATTGCCGAACGCCAGCCATCATGATGGTACGTCCAGTATATATTAGTCATATGCCGCGCATCGTCATATGCCGGTTTTTAGGGATCTTCAACAAAAACGTTTGGTTGGCGGGAGGCGAGAAAAATAGCATGGGAATGGGAAGTAAGTTGGTGTTGACTCGAGAGTTGGTATTGAGATTCTGAAATCATTGTTCTTGGGGTGATTGTTTAAATATATTCATTTTTTGTTGATGTGATACCTATGGTTGGAATAAAAGGTAGGAGTTATATTTATTTGAAATTGCTTGGAATTATCTTCGACAAATGGCTATAATACCTGTTTGAGTGAGTAATTGTTGGAGTTTACCTTCAATAAAAGAAAAGCAGGTTGTTATTTAGAATCAGAATGTTTCATTATATTTTTCTTGGATGTACACTTTGAAGAATTTGTGTTTTGCTCTTACGATCATTGGTACGGAGCTTTCCTTCAATACTGAATATTTAATACTTGTTGAAATTTGTATTAATGTTTACAAAAGTAATGTTTTGAAAAGGGGTTTTATTTGGGTATTTATTGGTTGTACATGAGTCTCAGCACATTGGAGTTGAGTGAATATATTCAGTTTAGCTATCGAAAATTCAAGGACTTGTAACGTGCCTGTGTGAGAAGTTACATGTCATTCGGTGATTTGCAACGTGCTTGTGTGAGAAGTTGCATATCACCGTTGTATTCATTTCAGCCTGATGGTTTGTAACGTGCCTGTGTGTGAAGTTACCTATTATTGGGCTGATTTGAGTATTTATTGGCTTGCAACGTGACTTTCTGAGAAGTTGCCTGCTTTTATTGGATTTTCGAGAAACCAAGGACTTGTAACGTGCCTGTGTGAGAAGTTACATGTCATTCGGTGATTTGCAACGTGCCTGTGTGAGAAGTTGCATATCACCATTGTATTCATTTCAGCCTGGTGATTGTAACGTGCCAGTGTGTGAAGTTACCTATTATTAGGCTGATTTGAGTGTTTATTGGCTTGCAACGTGGCTTGGTCAGGAGTTGCCTGCTTTTGTTGGATTTTCGAGAAGCGAAGGACTTGTAACGTGCCTGTGTGAGAAGTTACATGTCTGTGAGCTGTATTGGTAATATAATAATTACTAACGTGCCTGTGTGAGAAGTTACGTGTTATTATATGTACAGTACTGAGATGGGGTACATTGACTTGCAACGTGCCTGTGTGAGAAGTTGTAAGTCAAAGTGTTGACTCATCAGTTCATTTTTATGAGTTTATTGAAAATGAGATTTGCTTGATTTGAAAAAAAGCTCTAGCATTGTGTTTTGGCTCATGATATCAGCCTTTTTGAAGCATACCCAATAATTCTTTGGATTATTGATATTTGATCATTCCGCTGGAAGAAACCATTTCCTGAATTATGTATATGTGTGTAATTAAATTCGTAGCCACAATTGTTTCAATAAATGAATCCATTTTTCAGAAAAAAAAAATCTAACAGAATAAAGTGTGGCGTGCAGGCGCGAATCGCGATAGCTGTAGCGGGTAGCGGAGTGGGGATAGCACTGAAAACGTATTTCGTGCTTTCAAGTGGCTTGCGCTTGAAAAATATTGAGTATCTCGGCTTCTGGACACCGTAGAAAAATCCCTTCGTACTTAATTTGGTGTAGGTCGTCGAGAAAAACACGAATATCATATTCACAAAATGATAAAATAACTCTATTATATGCAAAACATTTATGAAATTATTAGAGAAAAAATATTCATATATTATATTGATACAGATTCACTAATTTTCCTTTTCCTAATTGAAGGATTGTTTTCTGAATCATTAGGCTATTCTTCTTTTTCTTCATCTCCTTCTTCCATATTGTGTGTGAGCACACTATCCATGAAGTTGGGCAATTTTTCATCTATTTCGATGATAGGCGTCTCAAAATTTTCACATCCACTTGTATCACAATGTGTGCAAACACTTGAACATTGTAATAATTGCTTTCTGCAGCTACTTGCTTTTGTATTGCAACCACTGATACAGCTGTTTGATTTTTTTAAATATCTCTTCTGGTATCAATGGATCATCAGTATCAGTATAAACTGGCATTAATGCATTATTCGTAATTTTCCTTCCCCACTAAGTGACCCTTTTGTCGTTGCCCAACCATTTTTGCAACTGCAAATAAACTCTGAAGGCATGTTGTTTGGCGGCTCCTTCAGTAGGAAGAAGATTTGCTAATTGAAAAGTTGCCTTCGACGTTGTTCGTTTTAAACGATGTTTATTGAGAGTTCCTTCTTTCTTATCATTATACAATAAACTTGAAATTGAATCAATAACGACTTTTCAATAACAGTGTCAGGACGAAAGTATCTTTAATGTCAACAGAATTTGTATCCCCTCAACACCACCCGCTAGAATTGCATCATGCTTCAATGGGTTCATCAATTAATAATACTGCAAATGAACTAGATATATCCTAGTATTATTCTTTTGAAAATATGGGTATTCAACCTCAATATCCATGAAGGTGACAGCTGTACGATGATTATTGCGCCTACCAGATTTTTTTGAAATAAAAAATAATCTCGGCTCCTAGTGATCGTAGAAATTCAATTTTTTATGCGAGAAATCATGTATTTCAAGTTGATTGAAGGGTTAGATACTTTGTCATTCGTGAATCAGCTGTTCTGTTGAGCTCGATCGTAGACGTTCTTTATATTTATATCAATAATGAAACTATGAAATGATTTCCACTAAAAAGGTTTACAAATCCACGACAATCGTTTCACTGTACAAAATCTTCTTTAAATGGAAGAGATAATCTAAATTATATATTTGCTGTGTTCTCTTGAATGCGCATCGTAAATTGATTAGTGTTCAGGTGTATACCTGACTCCAAATAAACCCCTGAAAAGTACAATATATTACTGATTATATTTAATCTAGCCTATGTTGAATTTGTTTTTCCGTTCACAAAGCCGTGTCTATGTTCGGTTAGGCATTTTTTGAAATTTCCACCAAGTTTGACCAAGATAAAACTTGGGACAACTACCACAGGTCAATTTGTAGACTCCACACTTTTCTTGTTTTTCACTTTATCTTTGTTATTTTTTATATGTTTGTCCAAAGTATTGTCTGTCTTGAAAGCAATGTTAAAACCTTGCTTTTTCAAGAAATTACCTATTTTATTACGTGGTGACAACCGAAGTGTCATGCACTTGAGTAACTCATCAAAAATGGAATTTTATGTCTTATGCATATCCTCGAATTTTATTTCCTTTTCTGCATAAAAAAAAAGTTATAGGGGCGAGCCACCTTCCGCAGACACCCGGTATAGCGTATTCCATTTGAAATATCCAAGTTGATGTCTATAAAATGTAGATGTGGCAACAATGCGGAGATGAAAATATTTGGTTAGATCACAGAACTCTACGATGGTTAGCAAAATTTGGGAAACATTTTTGGTTCTTCAGATACGTCTTATAGGCCATCTTATTTGGAATATCCCATTTATGACCAATTTATTACCCTTTTTGGAAAATTACTGTCTGTTCTCCCATTGAACGTTTTTCTTGGGAAATAATTACTGGCGCTGATTTATTCTGAGTAGTGAGCAAACCAGACAATAAAAGACATCAACATAGTGTTAGCTCGAATTAGATCTAGCGTGCCTATTGGACATTTTCTCTTATATATCATTTGGGTTGCATTAGGAGTTCCACCGGAGTAATTTGAGGGAGAAACCCCGGAGGCGAACGTATAGAATAATAGACTATAAAGTTCTTAATCACATGGGGGCCCACACGTAAAGGTAGTTACTGAAAGGTGATTAGGGAATTTTTATATGCTCGTGTTGTAGGTACGGCTATTCATAGACATAATGTTTGGATTATGTAAATTGTTTCTGTAATGAGAAATGCGGTTTGACGACATGGGAAATTAACTGAGCAGTTAATATAAATGGTTTGTCATTTTTATCTCAACTTGGAATTTTCTTCAGACAAATATTGTCATAAAGTTCGAAAAATTAAGGCATGGAGTAATGAACCGCTCAGATTAATCGATTCCACAGACGTACTGAATGGACCCTGCAATAATCTTACGGAAAACCAGTTTTGCTGAAATTTCAATATGCTGTCAGGGGGGTCAAAGTTTGATATTTTGACGATTTTTCTAAAAATCCGTAATTTCATTTTCATCCTATCGATCTAAATTTTCATAGTGGAATAGTCCACAATATGTGCATCAAAAAGTACAAATGACAAAAGTTTCTAGAATCAAAACTGGCGGTTATAGATACATAGATAGATAATTTATTTCTTTTTTAACATATACAGAGCATAACAACATTACACATTGCCATGTAACAAAGAAAACGTCACAAAACAGAACAGAAAAATTACATAAATTACTCACTTATAATATAATATAAATTCCAAATATTATAGATATATAGGTATAACAGAAAGTTACTTATGACATCTACAGTCACTAGTTGAAACTTAATTTGACACGAACTATATGAAACACACATGTATATAAAACACATCAACGAATATGAGGTAAAATAGCACTAGTTGTCAGCGAGTGAGTCACTAAGTGATTCACTGAACTCGTCAATCTTGTAGGGAACCTTTTTGATAAGAATTTTTTTAATTTTCTTTTTGAAAGATTCTGGTGGTAGTTCCCTCATTTCACGAGAGAGCAAATTGAAAAGGGGAATACCTATAGATTTACTTTTTTCCAATCTCTTCCTAAGAGACAAGATGTTATCACTGTTGCGAGTATGGAAGTTGTGAACATTAGAGTGTGTTGTAAAAGTAAGTATATTTTTCTTAACATGTATCAAATTTTCATAGATGATTGGAGCAAACAGTGTCATAATGCCGAAATTTTGAAAGAGTGGTTTGCAATGTTCACCATAGTTAACTCTTGCAATGCTACGTACAGCAGCTTTTTGTAACATGAAAACTCTCTGTAAATTTGTGAAACTTTCCTTTCCCCATCTCAGTAATCCATAGCTCATTACCGAGTGGAACATCGCATAGTATGATGTTAAGGCTGCTTCTTGACCAACAGTTAATGCTATGCGCCGAATGGCATACACAGATTTTGCCAACTTTCCACAGACGTGACTGATATGTGTGTTCCAAGAAAGGGATAGATCAAGATGTATTCCTAGAAATTGACCTGACTTTGTGTTGGGATGAGTATGATGATTTGAAAATAAACATATCTCCGTTTTAGCCGCATTCAAAAATAGTTCATTATCATCTAACCACACTTTGGCATGGGCAGTAGCATTTGCTGAAATTGCATCAACATCAGTACTTTTTTCAACTTGAAGAGAAAAGGACGTGTCATCTGCATATAAAATCGTCATTAAGTTACGTTTGATTGACATATGTGAAGGTAGATCATTTACATAAATTAAAAACAAGAAATGGCCCAGTATGGATCCTTGTGGTACTCACCTTTTGATTCGGCGTTCGTGGCTTATGTTGTTATTATTATAAACCCTCTGCGTTCTATTTTTGAGGTATGATTCCATAATGTTTCTAGAAACACCTCTTAATCCATACCATTCCAACTTCACCAGGAGTTTTCCGTGACATACACAATCAAAAGCCTTTGATAGATCAGTGAATATGGTTAAACAATTTTTTTTGTTTTCAAAGGCGTCAAGAATGTTATTAGCTAACCTATTAACAGCATCTATTGTGCTTTCTCTATTACTTTAGATATTGTTGGTAGTATGTGTATTTGTCTATAGTTTTCTGACAGTTCCTCATCATATTTTTTGTGAATAGCAAGAACTTTTCCCGGCTTGAACACGCAAGGAAATATTCCATCAGGGAGACAAGTATTGACGACGTGAGTCGGTTTGATAATATGTGATAAGCACTCTTTCAACAATTTGGTGCTGATGCCATATGTGTCTTGGGTTGTTTTGGTCTTCAGACTATTAACAATTGAATGAATTTCTTCTTCGCTGAAGGATCGCATGAAAAAAGGAATTTGGAGATTTATTGATATTATGCTGAATTGAAAAATTTCCACGTGCAGGAATATCCTTAACGATGTTCTCTTCATGGTTGGTGAAGTATTCGTTAAAAATATCTACATCAAATTCAGGTTGAGCTCTTGAATTAACATTACCTCTTTCGATATTTATGTTTTTCCAAACTATTTTATTTTTGTTGTCAGACAGTGAAATTTGAGTTGAGTAATATGTTCTTTTTGCTTCTGTCAAAGATTGGTTATATTTTTTTTTTATCAAGTCATATTGCCCTTTATTGAAGTCACTTGGATTTTTTTACACAGTTCGTATGTAAATTGAACATTTTGTTTGAGTACTTCAATTTCTGGTGTTCTCCAGTAGCTAACTTGTTTTTTCTTTTTTGAAGGTTTCGTTTTAATAGTAGGAAAGCAATGTTCAAAGTGGTTCATGAATGTCTCATGGAATGAAAGTGCTATTTTTTCGGAAGGTATTTGATTGTACATATCACTCCATGATTCCTATCGAAGGAAAGATTTGAATTTATGTTGATTATGATTCGAAAAGTTTAGTTTATTATTGAAAGGCAGTTGATCTTTCTTTGAACTTTTTATTACATTTTTCAGTATTTGAGGGTCGTGGTCTGATAGTGGCGCACTGAGGACTTCTGCATATGAGTACTCAATGTTTGTAAAAATATTATCTGGGCAGGTTTTAGATTTTCCCACTTCTCTAGTAGCTGTATGAACTTTTTGGTGCATATTAAATTGCTTGAATAGATCAAATACCATATTAGATTTACTATATGGATTCAGAAAGTTTACGTTAAAATCGTCACATATCGCAACATTTGCTTTGATATAATATTTGTCCATGTAGGATAATGCTTTGGTCATTATGAATAGAAACTTCACAAAATCTGAATTACCACAGGGTGATCGGTAAACACTCATTACTAATAGATTTATATTTTTTATATATATATTGCAGCGAGTTCACAATGAAACTCCTCTGATAATTGTTTTATGTTATGTTATATAAATATGCCCCCATGAATATGGTTTGGTCTACAGAAGATTGAGGCTAATTTGAAATTAGTAATATTATAACAGGAGGATTCACTTGCAGACAACCAGTGCTCAGTGAAACACAGCACGCTTAAATTGTCAAAACTATTTACAAAATTGTCCAATTGTGGAATTTTATTGCGGATACATTGGGTATTCAGGTGCAAAACAGCCATGTCAGGATGATCTCTTGCGTCATATTTAATTTGTTAGCCTATACTATTTCTATTTGTGATAGACGAACATCTAAAAAATTTGTTGGTGCCCTAGTACCTTCACGGGTATCCGTATTCAAAGTATTCTCAGAGTATTTCTGTTTATGAGTTGCCACTTGATCTATACTATTATCGACATTTTTTTCAGTAGTTTCAGCTTCAAGAGGTATTGTGTTTATTTGTAATAAATTTTTGTTACGTTTTTGTCCATATATAATTTCATTCGATAACTTAATGGCTTATTGGTTTTTGGATAGTGTCCATTTGTTACCATTATTTATATTTATTACTACCCCTATACCTTCAGAATAACTGTCTAGTCGTGAAACATAATTTTCAAGTACTTGATTTAATTTTGAAACATTAGAAGAGTAACATGACTGAGAGTGTAAAGGAACAGTATTCACCAAAATATTTGTATGTTGACAGTGTTTCAATTTACTATTCAATAACTTAAATGATGGGTATCTGTTTTTGATAATATCATTTAAACCACCCTGTATGATCACAAAATCATTTGTAGTAAAGTTTTTCATAAGTTTCATGATATCTGATATAACATCATCCATACAAGCTCCTGGTTTCATTATAGTTTGAACATAAAATTTATTGTCAAGTCGATTTTTTATTAATTTACCCAAATAACGTCCACCTTCGTCGCACAGTACCAATATTTTGTTCGCCCTGTTTAATTCTTTGTCTGCATTGCTTCGTCTTGGTTCAACATAATCTTTTGATTTTGTAGTTATGACTTCCTCACCACTTGCTCCCAACTTTTCTATCCTCTTTGTTTCATCTCTTAAGTTCTTTATTTCTTGGCAATAGGTCTCATTATCATTTTCTAGTGTTTCTATAGTTTCTACCATACTTCTACTGATGCCACTCAATTTCTCTAATACCTCTTTTTCAAAATGTTGGAGTTTTGCCTTGAAAGCTCAAGGTCTTCTAACCGAAGCCACAAATATGTGGTTGGCTTCCTGTTGTTGACTTCCTTTGTTTCTATTATTACATCCAAGTATTGTACATCTTCGCACTTGATTTTACCGTACTGATGAGAGCTTAAGCTCGAAACACGTGACTACGGTTGCAAAAAAATTTGAGGGCTATACCCAATAACTTTTCCATTTATATTTTTACATATTGTCCCTCGATAAATCCATCCTGATTTGTACTTTCCTGGGTAGAATTGTCACGCTGGTAGCTATAGCTGCCTCCGTGGCGACGTTAGTTGTTGCCTTATAAGCACAAGGTCTTCTAACCGAAGCCACAAATGTGTGGTTGGCTTCCTGTTGTTTACTTCCTTTGTTTCTATTTTTACATCCAGGTGTTGTACATCTTCGCACTTGATTTTACCGTACTGATGAGAGCTTAAGTTCGAAACACGTGTCTACGGTTGCACAAAAATTTGAGGGCTATAACCAATAACTTTTCCATTTAAATTTTTATATATTGTCCCTCGATAAATCCCTCCTGATTTGTATTTTCCTGTGTAGGATTGTCACGCTGGTAGCTATAGCTGCCTCCGTGGCGACGTTAGTTGTTGCCTTGAAAGCTCAAGGTCTTCTAACCGAAGCCACAAATGTGTTGTTGGCTTCCTGTTGTTGACTTCCTCTGTTTCTATTTTTACATCCAAGTGTTGTACATCTTCGCACTTGATTTTACCGTACTGATGAGAGCTTAAGCTCGAAAGACGTGTCTACGGTTGCACAAAAATTTGAGGGCTATACCCAATAACTATTCCATTTAAATTTTTATATATTGTCCCTCGATAAATCCCCCCTGATTTGTATTTTCCTGGGTAGGATTCCATTTATATATTTTTTTTAATAATAACTGAGATAATATCGTAGACATCTTCATAAAATTTGGTAAATGTCTTCTATGCATCAAGGTGCATTTTGTGATGTACAAATATTTTCATTACCAGTGGCGTCCGTACAGGTTTTGTATTGAATATTTTTGGAAAAAAAAATACTACGCCACTGCTTTCTCTTGAAATAAAAATTGCTTTTGAGATCACCATTCATTTTTGAGCAAATTTAATCGGAATGGTTTTCTTTGTTCGACGCATGGTTTTTGCTTGAAAAAATAAAAATCGTTTTACTTCAGGATCAATTCCTCAAAAATCTGATGCATTGTGGAAATGTGTGCATCGAATGAAAGCAAATTAATAGATCAGATTTGTTCCAAAATGAATGAGAATCCAAAAAATATGGATTTCAGCTTGTGCCAAAAACAAATTACCTTTATTTCATTTCATAAAAGTAAGTTTGAATGAACGGATCAAATTTATTCATTCCTTTATTTATATACGGACATGACAATTTACAAAAAACATAAATATTTAAGAGACAATTTTCACGTAACCTTATCACAAATACAATCATAATCAACTAAAACTAAATTATAACAAATTAATGTGCCTCATTTGATTTTTGAATGAATATGTGGATGTGTCGAATAAATCAATAATTTCACAATTTTTATTTGCCAGTTTTACTACCCTTGTAATTGACTCATTTTGGCCATAATTCGTACTGTGATGAGGAACCATGAAGAGTTCCGAAATTCTAGTTCTTCTGGGATTGACATTCAGTTCGAGGAGTTCAATTAAATTTGGACAACTTATAGCTTCGTTCATAATTTTGTGCAGAAATCTCAAATCGATCTCAGCTCTTAAATGTTCCAAACTTGATGAGTTTAAAATGTTCAAAATGTCAGTATATTCATAGTCTCTCCTTTGATATCCAAGTTTGAATGCACAGGACCTTAAAAATGTATTTCGAATTTTCTCAATTGTATTGATATCAGCTTGATAAAATGGACACGATATCACACAATTATATTCAATAACTGATCGAACAAGAGAGCAGTATAATATTTTAGAAGTGCAAAAGGAAATTTATCTGAAGATCTTGCAATCAAACCCAATAATTTAAATGATTTAGAAACAATATTATCTATGTGTGTCTTAAATGTAACTTTGGAATCAAATAATATGCCAAGATCTCGAACACTGTTAGCCAATGACAAATCAACATTTTTCACTTGGTAAGAGTATTGAATTGGAATCATAATTCTCGAAAATGTGATTTGATAACATTTGGTTATATTCAGATGAACCATATTTATATCGCACCAACGGGACAAATTGCTCAAATCATTTGCATTGCAAATCAATAATTTTACGGTGCCCCATAAAAAGAAATCTAACCTGTTGAGATCGGGAGATCTTGCTGTCCATTGCTGAGGTCTTCCACGACCTATCCAACGATTATGATAAACTGTATTTAAATGGTTTCGGACAATAAAAATGAGAGGCTCCATCGTGCATGTACCATATTCGATTCTTTGAGAGGCCATAAGCGCGATCATATTTGGGTTTATTGCTCTGTGTGTGTGTTTGTTAGATGAGTACAAATCTTGCAAGCTGAATCAGAACCACTTCCTTTTATCCTATGGAATTGAAATTTTACATGTTGGTTCAGTTCGCGTAGGGTTTCGGAAGTTTTTTTGACCAACCCGCCACTTTTCTCGATAAAAGTTGGAAAATTTCTGATTGTCGAATATTGTGGTTTATGATTCATCGTTTGAAGTTTTATAATGTTGAATGGTTTTATTCACTTTAAAAATTATTTTCCTTTTTTTATTGCATCTCAACAAATTATATTACATCGAGACATATTTGGCTACACTGTAGCTTTTTCAAGCGGTCAATACAATAACTTCAAGACTCGATGAATGTATCAAATCGTCTGGACGGCTGCTATTATTATTACCAGTGCCGCTCCGTAGCGAAATAATGATTTTTGGTAACGTACTTGCTTTATCAACCGTGAGAAATATCAAAAAATCTGATATTACCAATTTGCACTCTCAATTTTTCATGAACTGAACCATAGTAACATAAATGAGCAGGACCATCATAGTCTATTTCAATTTACATTTGTATTAATACTTGAAGGCTTTGTCGATAAGTTGAAAAACTTCTGACATTAGTATATTTTGACTTTGACTTTGAATTTGTATGAAACTAGGTAAGTGGAAATTAAGTTTCCAAATATAAGCAACAAAATCACATATTTGAAGCTAGAACATCACAATAATTGCGATACTAGACAAGGACTCATTTCTCTTCCATGCCGTTAAGAACTGAATTTTATGCAACAAAATTTATGGAATAAATTTCATGATGTTCATGTTCCTACAAAGTATTAACAGTGAGAGGTGACACATAAAATCGACGTTTATAACCTCCCATTAAACAGGGATTTCACACTGAGTCGTCCAGAAGGACAAAGAGTTTGTATATTCATGAACTGATGCTAGGGGACGTTAAAAACTTTATAGTGGAAAATATGAATGTTCAGGTCCTCCGCAGAATTTATTATTGTCAGTGAAATAAAAACTCACATAATATACGTTTTATTTCAATCTGCACATGAGTTTTATTATAGAAAACGTTGACATTTTATTATTTTTTTCATTATTTATATGTTACTCACCGATTTATATGAGGGTTTCGGGAATACTAATGATTAAAATTACGTCAGAAATATAATAATGAATATGTGAAGAACTACATGTCTTTCGTTAGTTCTTAGAATAAATTAATTTTATGTATTTTATCGTATCATTGAAAATTTAAATCTTTATTACAAATTATTAACATTATCACAGCAACACATAATACATTAGTTACAAAATGTAATAGTTACTTTATAATACCCTAGATAGACCAATGCTGATGGGCGACAAAAAGTATAAAAGCGGGAAAAATTATAAATAGCTTTAGACCTACTGAAAGAGGAGTAAAATATTGTTCGAATGACGGGAAAAATAAATTGTAGTCGAAAAAATGGAGAAGGATGGAACATGGTGAACTTTTAGGGGTTGAAAGTGGTATTTCACGGTTTTTCGCGATCAACAACGAAAATTGACCTCCTATCAAAAAAATGTGAAACGCAAAGTTGTTGAAACTAAAAAGATCTCTAAGTTTTGTATCAAACATTTTCCCACATTAACACATTTTCCGGGAAAATCAACAATTTTTTCCCCAAATTAGGTTGACATGTTTCAAGTAGGCTGTAATTTTTTTGTAGCGGAATTCAGATTTTTCCTGATTTTTCGACAAATTCCGAAAAAACGACTTCATTCTCATCTGAAATGTTTTACCGATAAAGTTCGTCTTTTCAAGCTCGCCAGCAGCCAGTTTTTTTGTTGAAGCGTCTACTTTCAGATTATGTGATAAAAGAGTGGACATTTTTTCCAGAAAACGCGAAAAAATTAAAAACAGATTTTCAAAAATCAATTTTTCCAATTATTGTTCTAAACTCATTATATTGTTATGTAATAAGTGTCCGACATTTAACAGGACGATTTCTCAGTTATTTATAAGGTAAAAAGTTCATATAAACATGGGTCCTTCCGTTTTGAGATAGAGGGTGTTGAAAATTTATATTTATTTTGGTTTTTCGTGAATAAATTTTGAAAGAATATGTCTATATTTGAACAAAAATTGGTATTTGGGGACTTTTCAATATCTGAAATTCAAATTTGATCTCTGTTTGGCACTTTATTGTAGGGGGCGCCACCTACTGGTCTTTGTCTCTTTTGGGGGGTCATAACTTTTTCGTACAGATATGTATCACATTTTCTAGAAAAAAAAACATATTCCACTATCATTTTTACGTGAAAAAGGAATATCTGTCGAAAGTCGCTACAAGTAGCCGTTTTCGAGATATTTTAATTTAAATTAATCGAAAAAGATTTTGTTTTTTTATTTAACCTAGAAACATTTCAAAAGCTTATTCCTAATAAACCATAAATAACGGAAAACTAAATATTATTCTAATTCAAAATTACAATAAATGTTCGAAATGTCCACCTCCTGCCTGTATGCACGCATCCAATCTTCTTCTCATTGATTCTCGCACTCTTTGGAAAATTCCTGGAGTATCTTGAATCGATCTGCATGCGTTAATTATTTGATTTCTTAACTCTTCTCTATTTTTTTGGATAGGTGTCTGGTAAATTAAGGATTTTAGATGTCCCCACAGGAAAAAATCTAAACTAATAAGGTTGGTGACCTATGGGACCATGGTTGAGGCCCTCCCCGACCTATCCAACGGTTGCCGAAAGTTTGGTCTAAGAATTCTCGCGCTAGTATGCTAAAATGTGCCGGGGCACCGTCATGTATAAACCACATTTCATGTCGTAGTCTAAGCGGCACATATTCCAGTAAAATAGGCAAATCTGCTTCAAGTTAATGACGATATCTCTTTCCGTTCAATCTCCACGGAATAAAGAATGGGCCTATCAGATAATCTCCAAGGATTCCTGCCCACACGTTGAGAGAGAACTGTTCTTGAAAATGTGATTCCTGTATCGCATGGGGGTTTTCCTCTGACCACAAATGATTGTTGGGAAAATTGCGTATAGCGTTGCGTGAGAAATTTTCTTCGTCGGTAAACAGGATTTGATTTTCAAATAAAGGATTTTGAATAAGGCGTTGGAGAAACCAACGACAGAAGTTGATACGTAACGGAAAGGGACGAGGGAGGAGTTCCTGAACTCTCTGTATATGATAAGGATATAACAAATTATCAATTAAAATTTTCCATACCAGAACATGAGAAATGTTCAACGTCAGCACTATTTTCCTGGAGCTTGTTTCCGGGTGTCCTCCTACCAGATTAAGAACTGCTTCCTCGGTTGCTGGGGTTCTTACCGTCCGATGTGCACCCGACAGATGACTAGCTTTCTCAAAACTTCCTGTTTCCCTTAACCGAGTGTGAATTCTTGAAAAGGTTTTTGAAGTAGTTGTGCGGTTCGGATAACGCTCCTGATATAAACGTCTAGCCTCATATGCATTTCCGTTAGCGAGTCCGTATGTAAAATGTATGTCAGCATACTCTGCATTGGTGAAGTTTACCATTTTCAATAAAATAATCACACTAGTAACAAATAAAACTATTTAACTATGCGTCAAGATATAATTTTTGAAATGACAGCACAAAAAAACATTCAAGAGTTCGCGCATCACTGAGAAGGCGATTGGATGCATCGGTTAATTTAAATTAAAATATCTCGAAAACGGCTGCTTGTAGCTACTTTTGGCCAGTATTCCTTTTTCACGTAAAAATGATAGTGGAATATGTGTTTTTTTCTAGAAGATGTGATACATACATGCACGAAAAAGTTGTGACTCCCCAAAAGAGACAAAGACCTGTAGGTGGCGCCTCCTACAATAAAGTGCCAAACAGAAATCAAATTTGAATTTCTCATATTGAAAAGTCCCCAAATACCAATTTTTGTTCAAATATAGACATTATTTCAAAATTTATTGACGAAAAACCAAATTAAAAATAAAGTTTCAACACCCTCTATCTCAAAACTGAATGCCTTGCGGATCCATGTTTATATGAACTTTTTATCTTATAAATAACTGAGGAATCGTCCTGTTAAATTTCGGACACTTATTACATAACACGCTGTAAATATAAATTAATAGTTGAAACCTTGAAAATGTAAATTTCATGTTACCGCAAAGGTACAGAAAATAAACAAGGACATAAAGAAGGATTTGATTATGATAGAAGGGCGAAAGGAGGTGAAGTTTTGGGTGTAAAAATGTTTTCTCACAATTTTCAGCGTAAATTAACATCCTAAAAAATAAAAGAAAAAGTTGTTGGCAATAAAAAATCTACAACTTCTGTATCTAAGATTTTTCCATATAGTCAGGAAAAGCAGAAAAACAGTTTTTATTTGGTTTTATTTTTTTAATGAAAATTGTATGTCTGTCGCAAAATCTAGTAGAAATAAACTTGTTTTTGTTCTAAATTAGACGTTGTTTTTTGCAGCGAAATATTTTTTTTCTCGAACCTCCTTGAAGTACTCTGAAAGTGGGCGGCTCCTAGTGCCAAAACGAATTTTAAACGCCCAAAAATAAGAAAGACAATAACTGGTGGAGAATATTGTGTAGGTTCCAACTTTTTTTTAGCGATTTACGGCGAAACGTAACTTAGCAGAAAATGTTCAATGGAAAAGTTGTGGATAATAAAATAACTCGGAAACATTCGTATCTAACACTTTTCGTCATAACCTCAAATTTACCGTCAAAATGGCAAAAAAACGATTTTTGAAAAGGACCCCGCACACCTTATATGGGAAAATAGCTCCCCGTCAAATTTCTTGAATTTTTGAAATGTTGTAGAATTGGTCATTCTGATGAAATGTTTCAATGGACGCAACACGATCCTATGACTGGTTTTCGAAATACACGGTGTTGAATATAAAAAATATACACTTTTCATCACTCCGTATCTCCCAAGTAATGATTTAGTTCTAATTTATCTTTTGTGGTATTATCATCACATCCTTGTATGATCAAATCATGAGAAATTCATTTCAAAATTTTCTCGTAGTACAGGGCGATTTCACTTGATAATAATGCTATTTTGAGACTTTCACAATTCTGTTGTTTTATAAAGAGAAAATGCGAAAAAAGGTAGAAGTATCACATATTGTTATAATTTCATTTCATCTATTATCACAGTTAATACAATTTATGAGGTTTTTCACGAATTTGGAAAAATAACGAATTTTGGATTTTGGGACACCCAGTATATTTTTCCATATTTGGTTAGGGATCGTCATTACGAATCCAGTGATAACAAGTTTGATGGGATTATGTCAAACGGCTGCGGAGATATGGCCAAAAAATTTCCTCGTATGTCTAATGAGTATGACTGCGAGACTCCACACGATTCAGAAGGTTTAAAGTCTCTGTCGCACTCATTGGGTATATGGAGAAGTTTTTTGGCCATATCTCCGCATCATACTTGGTATCACTGGTTTCGTAATGACGATCCCTAACCAAATATGGAAAAATATACTGGGTGTCGAATTTAAAAATATCACCAAAGTCATTTTTACTCAATTGCGGATAACCCTATATATTTTGGGTGGGGTTCAAAAATTGGCCCATCGGAAAAGAAAATCGACCTGTCCGAGGATTTTTCCGAAATATCTTTACATTCAGAAATAATGAATGTACACACTGTATATATCACGTAGTCAATAAAAATTTATCCTATCATAACGAAATCATCAGCGTATCCCAGCATAGAAAGTTCAGTGTTTTGATCTAGAGATAGACCTCTCTAGCTCCGTGTTCTTTGAAGTAGTTTTCAATGTCTGCCATATCTAACCCAAATGAAAGCGGAATTAGCGAATCACTTTGAAGGATGCCTTCAGTGACTTTAAATTTTCTTGAAGTACAACCATTTTGATCCACTGTTAGTGTTGCTGAAGAGTACATAGTTTTTTAAAATTCTTACCATTTTTCCGCTGACTCCACTAAAGAAAAGTTTTTGCCAAAGTATCTCAAAATTCATGTAATCAAAAGCTTTTTTGAAGTCGACAGAGAGTGCAAAGACTTTTCTCCCTGGCAGCCGCAGATGATTGCTTAGTACGGAGTAAAGAATAAAGATATTATCTTCTGTGCCTCTTTGTTGACGAGAGCCAGCTTGACATTCTGGTAGCGCTTCAATGGATTCGATGAATGTTTGTAATCTCTGATTCATTATCTGCGTGAATAATTTAGTTTTATGATTACTAAAGCAATACCTCGGTAATTTAGTGGATCACTTTTGGGGCCATTTTTATGAAAGTGAATCATGTTAATATTCGTCCAATTTTACATGGTAAACGTTCTTCCATGTATATTTTATTAAATAATTCCTTCAGGTTTATGATTGAGTCAATAGGCAAATTTTTATAAAACTCATTTGATATTTTATCTTCACCTACCTACCGCCTCATTATTTTTTGATATTCTTATTACCTTATACATCTTTTGAATTGTAGTAAAGGGTGTATCTGATGTCTGGTATCTATTATAGGTAGGTTTAAACTAACGTCTACGGAACTATAAAATGAGTTATAAATTCCTGTCTATTCTTTGATTGCAATAGGGTGTTCGTTATATGGCTTAATTTTATATAGATTTATATATTTCCAAAATTCGGATGGGTTTTTAATATCCCGCGATTTTAATTGTAGTTTTTGTTGATATTTACTTTGTTTATTTTGTGTTAGATACTTCAATTGTTTTTTACTCTTTCATATTCTTTGATTGTATTCATGCTGTAAGTAATTACTTTCCTTTATGATACTTTTTTTTTTCGATGCATTTTACCTCACATCATTATTCAAATTTTCTACCTCCTTCCGTATTTTTTCTGACCTCCGCAGAATTTTCTGTTAACCATACTCAAGATAATGTAACGCTGTCAAGCATTATGGAAATTTCTCATTTCCAAAGGGAATAATCAACTCATCCACTCCATATCATGTCTGATGACACATTATATTAAGTTTCCATCAGGTGCTGTCACAGATTATGCATATTCAGAAGCGCTCCATTGTTCGTTGCCTCACTCTAAATCAGGGGTTTATATCATAGACGTGCCGGAAATGTTGTCGGAGTATCTACTAAAACACACCTCAAGTGTAGAAGGATATTTCAATATTTTCAACAGTTTTGGTGGTATGCAGGTATGCAGGCGGTTTCATGAATCTTATACTAATATGGTTACAAGAAAAGAAGCAACTAAAAAAAATCCAGGATCATAAATCCACAGAAAAAATCCCATGCAAACAAAATCACCAGGAAGAAAAATCCACAAAAGAAAATTTCATACTTTGATAATTGAATTGATCATTATTATCTTCAAAATAACAGTTTAGTTATTCACTAATAGTTAGAGAGCAGCGGGTCTAAAACCCTGATGAGATGGAAGTCCATCTCTCGAAAACCACAAATTCCAAATGCTTTTGAAATTGGGAAGGGCTCACTATAGTACGGAGGGAAAATCTCCAACGACTTTTCGGACGATTTCCCTAAGTCTTCCATTATGACAATTTTTGTCATCTTCCACGTTAGTATGGTCTTTTCAACGTGAAATCTGAGTGGAGAACTTGTTGAGAAATCGAAAAGTGCACTTAGGGTCAATCTTGAGCTTTCAAATTTTGCATGGAGCTTCCTCTTTGTAGTTAGGCTAGTTAACGGTTTATGAATATAGGAACAATTCTCACAAAGAACTAAATAAATAAAGTTATAAACAAATTGTATCCGGGCGTTCGTTACTCACCAGCTGAATTGCCTCTTTTCGATAAATTCCAATGATGCTTGTATTTCTAAATCTTCCCTAATCTTCGTATTTTTCAGTTTGTCCATTTTTTTACTCCTTTTACTCCTTTTACTCTTCTTAACTACTTCATTTCAGTGGCCTGGATTCTGCTTTATTGTCTTTGTGAGAGTCGCAACCAAACGTCAAAATCTGTCTATATGTAGTTTCAGAAAGAATAATTTTGTTTTCTTAGAAATTGTTTTTTTTTTCATTTATAAAGGTTTCACTCGTATTCAATTTGTTTTGTATTCTATTATTAATTTCTAATTCTTGTTTTCCATTTCCTTGTATTTTTATTCCTATATATTCAATTTTTATACTTATCGTATTTCTTTTTAGAAATTTACATAATTTTTGTTTTGTTCTTGTTCATTCTCATCTCATATTCTTCAAATGTTTCATTCCATATCTCTAGATTATTTTGTAGATCTCGTTAATTATCTGACATAATTATCAAATAATCTGCAAAGGCACCCTCTGATATTTCTATTCTCTGTGGGTGTCTGTATCCAATATGTACTTTTTTATCTTTCTGTGATTGTTTTTATGTCGGATCACACACTAAACATTATTTTTATGTATATTCTTCACTATCGTGATTATATTGTTGTCAATTCCTCTGTTATTTAGGATAGCCATAACTTCGTTTTTGGACCAACTCATTTTTGTGGTCAATGAATCCTAAACATACATCCTGCCCTTGCTGTAGCTTTTTTTCTGCGATTATCTTCAATGTAAATATATGGACTTGTATACTTCTGTCTTTCCAAAAACCACTTTGTGACTCTTCTAGCGTTGTCTCTGCTACAAGTCTTATTTTTTTATCATTAATTTTCTCATATATTTTCATCGCTGCACTTACCAATGTTATGCCTCTATAGTTCGTGCAATCATATACTTATACCGTTTTTTGACCATAAGAAAGTAAAGGAACCCAAAATTGAGCATATAGGAGCATATCGAATATTTGCGATGATCGATTTTGGGTCCCAAAAGTTTCAAAAGTTGGTTTCGAGTAGTGCGCCTGAACCAAATCGTCTTCCGCTTTGCCAGATAATTACTAGTCACTTTTTCCATATACATTTATCTAGAATCTGAAAATGAAGCATCTGAAATTCTCTTAGGAATGATGATATTGTTTGTTGTTATACAGTGTCATCCCTAAAGTATGCACCCTATGGAAAACTTATTTATTAAGGGCTTTTCGACGAAATGTTATTCCTGGTAGTTTGTGCATCCCCTAAAACTGAACATGCACCAACGAAATACAGTAAAACACACGTAATGTACGAGGAGCCTTCAAATATTTGATTTTGAGACAAGAGTAAAGTACTTTTATTTTGAAAAATCTCGGGAAATGTTATTTAGAAAAGTTGTTCAGCATCAAAAAATACATCTAGTTTTGAATTCATGGCCATCTGAGTGGAGTTTTATTTTTTTACCCATTTTTTTTAAATGAGAACTACAAAAAAATAATTTGCTAAAACGATAAATAGACAGCATTGTGTATACGAAGGCTTATTTTGAAAGCCTGTAAGATTACAAATTACACAACTATGGTGTTAACCACGGTCAATTTTTCTGAGGAGTAACACCAAACAACAAAAGTTACTCAAAATTATGCAGTTTTGTAACAAGAACTTAATATTCAATAATATCAAATCACAAAACATTAAAATAAACTAGGTATTTCGGAACAAACTCATTGATTTTCTGGAGATTTTCTTGTCCAAAATGAAACCAAACGAATGTTTGACATTAAGTACGTGACAAATTTGCTGAATATTCATTACGTAGTTATTGTTATTGTTTATTTTGTTAACGTTTGATAATAAGTACTATTTAAATAATATCAAAATTATTACCAAAGAAGAAAAAGTTGATATTATATTGTTGTGTGGGGAAAATACTCCAAGCAGACAAGTTACAGACATTTTTAATGCCAGGCATCCTAATCGCAAGGTAAATCACACTACAGTTACCCGCAATTTCAATAAATTTAAAGAAACAGGCAGTATTAATAACAATTTCAAATAACCTCACTTAGCTGCAAAAGTATCTTGAGAAGTGGAAGAGAAAGTGTGTTTAAGTGTTATCGAAAATGGTAAGACATCAATTAAACAAATATCAACATCTCTTGATATACCTATTACTACCGTACAAAAAAAGTTAAGAAGAAATAAATTCAAAGCTTTCAAACCGAAATTTATAAATACTCTAAAAGAAAGAGATTTTATTCCAAGATTGCGAAGAAAACGCCCGGTTCCCAATAAATATTTTATGGACTGATGAAGCAACATTTACAACTAATGGAACCGTAAGTTCACAGAACTGTAGATGGTGGGCTTTAGAAAACCCTCATTTCACTATAGAGTGCAAGGACCAATACTCATTTAAGGTAAATGTCTTATGCGGACTGTTAAACAATACTGTGATTTGTCCCTCCTTCACTGATGGAAACCCTAATGCCGACCGATATTTGCAATTTTAACTACAAGATTTATTTCCAATTTTGAATCAGATGCTGCGTAGACAAAGAGAAAGAATTTGTTATCAGTTTGATGGAGCTAGTGTTCACTGTAGTGTTGCAATACGACAATTTTTAAATGAAACATTCAATGGAAAATGGATAGGATGTTACTCAGAGTATCCAATGCCAGCGCGCTCACCAGATTCAACCCCAATGGATTTCATTTTATGGGGTTGATTGAAGAACGAAGTTTACAAACATCGTCCATTTAGGGATAGAGAACATTGAAAAAATGTGATTACTAATTGTGTCAGGGTCATTCAACTGGAGCACATTACGAATGCAGTCAAGGATTGTGTAAAAAGAACCGAACTGTGCATGTTGCTGGATGGACATCATACTGAGATGTAAAATAATCCTTTCGGAAACATGCTTTTGTTTTTAAAGCGAATGTAAGAATTATTTTGGACAAGAAAATCTCCAGAAAATCAATGAGTTTGTTCCGAAATACCTATTTTATTTTGATGTTTTTTGATTTGATATTATTGAATATTAAGTTCTTGTTACAAAACTGTATAATTTTGAGTAAATTTCGGTGTCAACAAAAAATAAAAATAACTTTGCACCAAAAAATTTGAAAATTATTTCACTCCTCAGAAAAATTGACCGTGGTTAACACCATAGTTGTTTGTAATATTACAGGCTTTCAAAATAAACCGTCGTATACAGGATGCTGTCTATTCATCGTTTTAGCAAATTATTTTTTTCGTAGTCCCCAATTTAAAAAAAAATGGTTAAAAAAATAAAACTTCACTTAGATGGCCATGACTTCAAAACTAGATGTATTTTTCAATGCTGAACAACTTTTCTAAATAACATTTCCCGAGATTTTTCAAAATAAGAGTACTTTACTCCTGTCTCAAAATCAAATAATATATAAAAATATACATTACGTATGTTTTACTGTTTTTTTTGGTGGTGCATATTTAGTTTTAGGGGATGCACAAACTTTTATCAAGAATAAGTTTTCGTAGAAAAACCCTCAATAAATAAGTTTCCATATGGTGCATACTTTGGGGATGACAATGTATATCTGTTTACGCAGGATTGTGCCTGCAGGATGATAATAATTTTCATCCAAATTTGAAACAAATTTTGTGTTTCACGAAAAGACTTTTTCTCTATTAGGCCAGCCGCGATGGAACCAACCATTTTTCTATCGCTGCTGGCAGGCAGTGCCTATCAGTTAGGCCATCAACATCAAACCGGTAGGTGCATTTCCATAATTTCTTTCAGTCCTGAGAATTTCATCAATCTACCTTTATAACTACGGAAGTTAGGTGCTTCCATGAAAAGTGAGACAAATTCGGATTTTTCAGGACAGAATTTTTTCCGGGAAAAAGGAGTATCTGTAATAGGTTGGGGGTCCTAATCACGAATCTGATGGAATTTCGCTTCTATATTGCCCCCTAATATGATTTACCGTAAAAATGGGTTGTTCCATTGCTACTGGCGGGCGGTGTAAATCACTTAGGCCATCACCATTGAACCAGTGCGTGCATTTCCATAAATTTCTACAATCCTGAGAGTTTCATCATTCTACCTTGATAATTCCGGAAGTTACCGGGGTGCTTTCATGAAAAGTGAGATGCACTATACAGGGTGGGTCACGGTCGATGGTACCTTTGACGTTTACGAAGTACGGGAAATAGGATCATTCCGAAAATTTGGTTTCTCAAGTAGTTGCTCTTGGTCTATCGATCTAAAATATTTTCAGCAATGCAGCGTTGCCGCTTATACCAGAAAGTAGCAGCATCTTTGTTATTTCAAATGGGTCACCCTGTATATTACCGCATTTTTGAACTTGTCATTCCTTTCTGATTATTTTTGCCTCATACTCCTCTATACCTATTTCTAACGGTTTTTGAGATATTGGTTATTTTCCATATTTTTTATCCAAAACATGACTCGAATTGAATGTTTATTTCTGCGGTATTTGGATACTTAGGAAGTTACAATTTTGTGTTTAGTTCATCAAGATGATGTACATTGATTCTGCATAAAGAAGTTTGTTCTGCATTATACAGGGTCGTTCAAAATTCATGATCTTACTGCTAGATACGAAAAGGGTTAAAAGTGCGTTTTTTAAGTGAACATCCTGTATATTATGAAATATTCCGAAAGATGACTAAATTCCCTTCAAATTGATATATCATGTTCCTATACCTAAATAGCCAGAATTCCGAGATAATAGCAATTTTCACTTGTAATCTCCCAAGTGCTTGAATTATTGCCGGAAATTTTTAGAGTACATGAATTTTTTGAGATTTGAGATAAATTTACGGCAATTAATTCAAGTACGAGGGGGATTCGGTAAGAAAATTTTACACCGAGAAATGAAAATCATCCAACAATTCATAAGAACTAACTAAAGATGGTTTCACCTGAACTATTTGTAACCACTGACATATTGATATGTAAAATATGTAAATTTGGAACAAAAAAAAATGCTAGATGCCAGTGAAATAAGGAGTACTACAACTATATCTCCATATACCCGGATTTTGAAATGTTTGGAACCCAATGGTCGGCATTTTGAAAATTTATTTTGAACGTTTTCTAATTTTTGACAGATAATTAATGAAATTATGTTGTAATCGTACAAACTTCCTTTTGTTCATTGGTTGTAAATCAGGGTACGTTTCATTGAATTTTCTGCACGTTCTTGCTATAATTCCCTCACATTTTCCATGAGAACTTCGTTTCCCTCCATTTCAATTATTTTTTAGTCACTTTCATTAAGAAACACACAACGGTATTATTAATAGTGCACTAATTGTCAAATTTTCATAATGTCATGTACCATCATGACATCTAATAGCCACCTTAGATGAATATGAGAAAAATAAATCGATTTTTTTTGAAAATTTCACACCTCACTTTTGTAGCCAATAAAAAAATTCGTTCTTGTTTAGATACCATGGCAACATTGCTAACCCTAAAAATTTTCGGAAATTTTATCCTCCCGGGCACCCTGGGCGAAATTAATAAGTGGACATTTTTCTGTCAAACATTTGACATGTGACAAGTTGATATTTTGGTTCAATGTACAAATGGAGGTCTAGTTTTCATATGAAAGGAGATAATTATGTATTTACTAGATAATTGGAATGTGTCTGAAAATATTTTCTCCACGATTATTGCAGAAAATGTCAATTCTGAAATCATATTTCAGAAGAAGTTCATTTGTCACAAGTTTTTATCATAAATCCCGTAGCTCAGCGGTAGTTTTGCGGCCTATGAGTCGCTAGATCGATGGTTCAATACACCACTACACGATTAGAACATAACTTTTTTATTTTTTTTTTGTTCCAAATTCAAACACATTTATTGATGAAAATTTTGTAGTATTTTGTAAGTATTTTACATATCAATATTTCAGTGGTTATAAATAGTTCAGGTGAAACCATCGTTAGTTATTTCTTATGAAATGTTGGATGATTTTCATGTCTCGGTGTGAAATTTTCTTACCGAATCCCCCTCGTGGTTGAATTGATTGCCGTAAATTTATCTCGTACATGAATTTAAAAAAAAAAATCATGTACTCGAAAAATTTCCGGCAATAATTGGAGATTGGGAGATTACAGGTGAAAATTGCTATTATCTCGGAATTCTGGCTATTTAGGTATAGGAACATGATATATCAATTCGAAGGGAATTTAGTCATCTTTCAGGATATTTCATAATATACAGGATGTTCCATTCAAAAAAACGCACTTTCAACCCTTATCGTATCTAGCAGTAAGATCATGAATTTTGAACGACCCTGTATAACGCAGAAAAAACTTCTCTATACAGAATCAATGTACATGATCTTGATGAACTAAACACAAAATTGCATTTTCCTAAGAATCCAAATACCGCAGAAATAAACATTCAATTCGAGCTATGTTTTGGATAAAAAATATGGAAAATAACCAATATCTCAAAAACCGTTAGAGATAGGTATAGGGAAGTATAAGGCAGAAATAATCAGAAAGAAATGACAAGTTCAAAAATGCGGTAAAATATAGGGTGACCTATTTGAAATAACAAAGTTGCTGCTACTTTCTGGTATAAGCGGCAACGCTGCATTGATGAAAATGTTTTAGATCGATAGACCAAGAGCAACTACTTGAGACATCAAATTTTCAGAACAATCCTATGTCCCGTTCTCCGTAAACGTCTAAGGTACTATCGACCGTGACCCACCCTGTATATGACAGACTGTTTTTCATTTATACATTTCTCGGGGTCTCTAATGGTTTCATCTACTTGTTTTAGTCCTTCATATTCCATGAAATGTTCGAGAAAAAATATCTTAATCATCAAATTTGTATTTTTGATTAGGAAAATTGCTGAAATTGCTTAAATTCCTAGAGAAACTTCAGTTGATTTAGTAATCTTCACATCTTTGTCATTACCCAAACAACTAATTGTCCCGAACAATTATGAATGTTGGTTATTTATGTTCCTTAATTGATAATGACTGAATTAATAATAATTAGAAGGTTGCATGCCATATAAATGGAACACTCACTATGAAAACAATTGAAGAATTGACTCTTGACTCTCTACAGAAAGAAACTCGACTTAATTGAACTCATTATGCATAAGGAATATCTACATTTTCTGCAGCTACTAACAAAATTTATAAAACACATAAACATGACGCTGGAACGCTTAGAACCAGATGAAATGTGTCACGACTAATTTATCGAGTGACTCAGAAACCACCAGCATACAGCGGAATCTGATTTTTCTTTCAGAATATACAGGGTGTTATTTAAGTACGTGGCCAAACTTAAAGGGGTGATTCTTTGAGTGATTCTAAGATGAAAAGTTCATATAAACATAGGTCCGGTGATGCTTCGTTTTCAAGATACAGGGTGTCAAAATTTTTAAAAGAAATCGTTTTTGTCGTAAATATCTTAATAACCCTTTTACCGATTTTATTGAAATTTGGCAGTGTTATTGAAGGTCGTGAAGGGCGAATTTAACCCTAACTATATCAGAATTATCATGTCCAGTGGCGTCCCGGAAGGCACTGTAACCAATATTTTTGACAGAAAACATGTGCGCCACTGGTTTTTTTGCAATTTTTGTATTTGTTTCACATTGAGCAACTGAAATTACAACTTTTTTATATCTAGAATTTTTTTCGTATCTTGCTTTGTCTTTGAGAAAAAACATAAAAATCACTTCATTGCACATCCCTGTGACAACACAATAAAACATTTCAACTACTAAACCATCAAAAACTGGGCTCTTACTAATATTTTTTCATATCAATACTCTATTCTAGTCTTAGAATTTTCTATCAAAATTAATGCAATGAAAAAAAAAATATGTATGTATGAATTGCAGCACTTGGCTTCGGCTCGTGCTGCAAAATGGGCTCATTGTTGTCCATGGACATGCAATAAAGACATTTTTATTTATGATTAAACAATTAATATTACATGGAAGTCATCATTTATTTTTTTTCGCTCATATTACCTATTTTCGATGAAACAAATAATGTTGTTATGTATTACTGCAGTGTTTTGAAACTAAAGTAAGAGGGCCATGGAAGGAACAACAAATGTTCAAACAAATTTAACTTCATAACTGTCACAAATTGAAACGGTACATACGTAATTAATTGATAGTAATTATTTGAAGTGTTTTCAAGAGTTTTGAGATATAAAATTTGTTACTGATATCTGAAAATGGTTCGGTTTACAAACTCGGAAATGGCCGATATGCATTTTGTCTACGGAATAGCCCAAGGCAATTCCAGAGCGGCTAGACGCATTTATCAAGAAAGATATCCTCATCGAAATGTTCCAAATAGGCAAACATTTGTGAGAATACATGAAAAACTGTGCGAATCAGGCACCTTTCAAAGGTCGGCTGCTCTTATTGGGAGACTTGCAACGGTAAGAACAGTGGCGCTGGAGGAAGAAGTTTTACATGAAGTTGAGCGTTGCCTCGATACAAGCACACGCAAAATTGCACAACAATTAAACATTTCTCACTTTACTGTATGGAAGATTTTGAAAGAGTACCAACTGTATCCTTACCACATACAGCGTGTTCAAGCGTTATTTCCTGCGGATTTTCCCAAGCGAGTTGTTTATACTACGTGGCTTTTGCAACAACAGGTTGCATCTCCAACATTTTTATCCAGTATATTATTTACCGATGAAGCGTGTTTTTCCCACAATTCAATTATGAACTTTCATAACAACCATATCTGGGTAGAAGAAAATCCCCATGCGGTTATAGAAAATAATTATCAACAGCAGTTTTCCGTGAATGTCTGGGTTGGTACTGTTGGCGATTATCTCATTGGACCTCATTTTTTACCCCCGAGATTAAATGGTCAAGAGTATCGTCATTTTTTGGAATTTGTATTACCTGTACTACTAGAAAATGTCCCACTGGCAGTGAAAGGAGCAATGTGGTTCATGCACGATGGGGCTCCACCTCACTTCAGCATAGTAGCACGTCAGTTTCTGGATGAAACTTATGGAGAAAACTGGATCGGTCGCGCAGGTCCACAGTCATGGCCGCCCAGGTCACCGGATTTAAATTCCTTGGATTTTTTCCTTTGGGGACATTTAAAGTCCCTCGTTTATAAAACTCCAGTCAACACTGAAGAAGAATTAATCCAACGAATACGGGATTCATGTGATCAGATAAGACATACGCCGGAAATATTTCAACGTGTTCGGGAATCGATGTTAAGACGAGTTAATGCTTGCATTGAAGTTGAAGGAGGACATTTTGAGCAACTATTGTAAGTTTTGTGTTAGTTATTATTGAATGTATTCTTACAGAAACAAATTGCCTAGGTACCATTTTTGTTTCAGTGTGGTTTTAATAAAGGGTGTTTCTTGTTTGATGTTGCTTTGGCATTTCCGGCGTTACCACTATGCACGCACTGGCCAAATGAAACAAACAATTTTTAAGCATAACAGATTCACCTGTAATCATTAAAAACCCTATAAAAACAATTTTTTATTTTGTTGTGCCAGGGACGTGCAATGAACAACAAAGCATGATACGAAAAAAATCCTAGATATAAAAAAGTTGTAATTTCAGTTGCTCAATGTGAAACAAATACAAAAATTGCAAAAAAATCAGTGGCGCACATGTTTTCTGTCAAAAATATTGGTTACAGTGCCTTCCGGGATGCCACTGGACATGATAATTTTGATATAGTTAGGGTTAAATTCGCCCTTTACGACCTTCAATAACGCTGCCAAATTTCAATAAAATCGGTAGAAGGGTTATTAAGATATTTACGACAAAAACGATTTCTTTTAAAAATTTTGACACCCTGTATCTTGAAAACGAAGCATCACCGGACCTATGTTTATATGAACTTTTCATCTTAGAATCACTCAAAGGTTCTTTTGACAGTGACGAATGCTTTCTTTAAATCGAATAAAACAGATAGATACCTTACATTGACCTCGATCCATTCCATCATTAATACGTTGTGTGTACGCATCTACTTGGTTTCGGTTGAAGAACCACTTCCGGAAGTGTGTTGATCGTTTCTTATAATATTGAATGAACTCTACCTCATCGAAAGCACTTTTTTAATTATTATAGAGAGAATACCTAAATTGGAAATTGGTCGGTTTTTCCAGTTTGTATTTTAGTGCTCTTATATTGCAAGATGGTTCATACAAATCAAGTATATAGATTTTAAACGAAACTTAAAAGAAATAAAATGGAATTTGATGTATGAAATGATTGACCCTGTAATTTCTAATTAATTTTTCATCTCATCGAAAATTTGTTCATTCTTAAAAGACAATTCTGTGACATTCAAAAAAACCGAATTGATTAAAACAAAGATTGAATATTTTAAAGAGAAATATTCTCAATTGAAAATTGAATCAATACATGACTCCTCTGGAAATGGAAAAACCCTACGATAAAATTGAAGTTACTTTTTTGTAATATCTAACAGAAAACAACTACTTCCCCGGCAATAGCCACGCTGGACATTGAACTACATATGATAGATATTGAGAAAGACCCTATATAACTTGAGAGAAAAAATCTAAAAGTGAAAATTTGCATTTTCATTCAAATAGTTGATTATTTATTAAATGTCCAGTTTCCATTGGAGATTCTTATCTATGAATGAGATAAGGTAGAATGTTATTCAGAAGTATTACTCACCGAAAATCGCTCATTCCATTGATGCGTAAATAATTGCATCTCTTTCGCTGGGCCTCCAATACATTTTAGTCGACAAGAATCTATTTCACTCTTCTAAGATCATCAGGGAGGTCGGATGAATTGGAAAACACTCTTCAGAAGCAATTTGACACTGTTATGAGGAATTGTTGGACTATTTCTTGTGGGGTGAAACTTTGAAAATATTTTTCTTACATAAAACCTGTCATGGGTATAGCATGTTGATTTCATTGAAAATATGAACAGGATGTTCATAAAGTCAGTTGTGGAATCATCTGCTACTGAAAGTTGGAATTTAGTCGCTGTTTTCCATCGTACAAGATATTACAAAAAAGTAACTTCAATTTTATCGTAGGGTTTTTCCATTTCCAGAGGAGTCATGTATTGATTCAATTTTCAATTGAGAATGTTTCTCTTTAAAACATGAATCCCTTCCAAGAGAGGTTATCTTGTACAATGGAAAACAGCGACTAAATTCCAACATTCAGTCGCAGATGATTCCACAACTGACTTTATGAACAACCTGTTCATATTTTCAATGAAATCAAAAAGATTGAATAATTATTACAAGATTATGAATGCAAATACCAGTAGAGACCGTTCATTCATTAAAGAATATCAAAAGAGCAAAAACAATTTGGAAATGAAACAAAGACTCATAGGAATAACCTCAATGCATCACCAAAAATAACCAAACTTATATATATATATATATATATATATATATATATATATATATATATATATATATAATACTTATTTTGAGTTGGTGTTAGAGAAAATATACGTTGGATGCCAATAAATTAATAAATCTCAGGGTTCAATGTATCAATTTTTCATCAAGACTCATACTTACTCATTTATTCTTTGTATCTATTGTAATTCTGGAGACTCTCTTGTAATGTTTATACTCTATGAATTTTCATCGAGCATTTCTTTACACCTCAGGTGGATTCCACAGGAAACAGAACTTTCTTGATGTCATAAAATCAAAGATAAATATTCAGTAGGCAAATAAATCAGAATACCAATCAATTCTTAACACATAAATATTTAATGATCATGAATCATGAGAACTTTTTCAAAATTAATAAACAAGCATGATACCATCAAATAAATAATATTAAGAAATAACCCTGCGCATGACCTTCTATCTATTTTCGTGTAACCCCTAATTACTGTTGGCTAACACGCTCTTATGCTATAGCCCATGAAACGCTGCGCTAGACCAAGAAGACTAAAAACAAGGAGTGTTTGATTCCCATAAGACAATGGGGACACTAGTAGAAAGAGATGAAAGAACATTTGTGACGAAATGTGACGAAGTTATACATGTCATGGCCGCCGTTCTCTATAGACAGTGACGGACTTGCTCTTGGTATATGAGAGTTACTACTGACAGTTTTGTTGCTTGATTCGAGTTCGACTCTGTACTCATACCCAAGTACGTCACTATGACGCGTTGATGATACAAGTTTCTGATTGGCTAGAGCTTATTAAACCCTCCTTGTGTTTAGTCTTCTTGGCGCTAGACCACATTGGAATGGAATCAAATCAAACTTAACCTTACTTTATCTCTGTAAAAACCTAAATTATGTTTTGTATACAATGACTCCTAAATAATAATAATATCAATGTTCGTACCGAGTTCTACGAAAACACTAGTCTTTATTGTCAATCTCGGTTGACATTCGAACGAACTGAAATAGTTTTTTGTTCCCAAAATCGCGAAAATATAATATGCATATATCAGTTTCGAAATGTTGCAACAGAGATTATAAGAACAAGGTCTTGTTTTAAATACTTGCGTTGATTTCTCTCTCCTTGCTGGAACTCTGCAAACAGTTATTTGTGACAGTGATTGTTGGAATTCATTACAACATGGTTTCTGCCTGGACTTCTAAGACGCAAACTGTGGAATCTCCATTTCAGGAACCTTCACTTTGTGATATCGTCCTTTCGCTGGGAAATATTCATTGCACTCAAGGTAATTGTTTATATAAATGAAATTACACATTTGGTGTTTAGTTTTTGTTCACTTTTGTGACTTTCTGTTTAAAAAAAACTTTACAATTTTTATTTTCTTCCTTCTGGTATTCCAATTTTCTCATCTCCACTTTCTTTTTTTTTTATCAACAACCCTTGACGATTTTTTTGTTTCCTAGCAACACTATGGAAATTTGATAACTTTTTAAACTTCACGACTAAATTATATATTTATTATACTAAATATAAACATGCTATTGATATCAGAGGAAAGCTGGAAATCCGTAGAATTTTATTTACTTATTTTATTTTATTTTTTTAATTCTTTTATGTATCCCACTTTCCATAGCATCATCTCATTACAAGAAAAATTAGAAGGTCGGGCTTATCTCTATTTATTACATATGATTCCAAGTTTAAACTAATCCAATAGTACAGGGTCCTCAAAAGATTCTTCTTTCACTAAGCATTATGAATTACTTTTATAGTTTGTTATTTCTCATAGAGTTCACTTGAATTTTTAGAGACTTATAAATTTCTGAGATCCAGAATCACAACAATATTTGTGGAATCCTCCAATTATGAGCAGGAGCCTGAAGGCGGTCAGCGCGTGACACTAGTAGAGCGAGTGTAAACTCGCCAAGGAGGACATATAGTAGGTGAGAGAAAACGAAGAGAAATTGCTAGAAATCCATATTGCCTTCAACTCAACTAATATGACAACTTTAATAATGCATATTCTCACATTGATACATAAACAAATAACCATCAAAAACTTGATTACTTTTTTCGAAAAAAAAATTTTCATCGCAATCCATTCCCAGCCGTTATATAACTCGTGAGAAGTTCGAGTTAGTTTTAAAGCAAATACCGGACAATGCTAGGAATTCAATTCTCCTATTTCTCCCATACGCGTATAGTACTAATTAGAACACATCCATCGAATGATAATCACGGAATTAACACACTATTTCCCTTCGATCTCGTGTCAGATAGACGATGCGATGGCAGCGACCTCTTAAATAATTCATGGACTCACGCATTCTGCGATTGCAAACAAAAGCGCGTTTCTCTTGAGCGCCACACCGGTATGCTCGCCTGACTGTGGCTAATTTCTCAATATGGCATGTACAGGGTGAACTATGAACAATTACCGAAAATGAAATGTTGTACTAGTTTTTCAATCGTTTTTGTTTGCCAGCTTCCGAAGATGAGCTACTGTTTACAATCTCTTGATGTTCAATTCCTAAGATTAATCGTGCCAATCTTGTTTCCATCCACATTACAACTAATCCAATAACTTCCAGCGGTGCGTTCACGCACCGCTGTCTTCCTTGAGTATCCTACCGACTGCGCCAATTATATTTTTCGTTCGCACGAACAGATTTTTTCAATAATCAGAGTAACTTCAAGAAATTATAAAATATTACTGCTATTGAGTAGAATTGAATCAAAATATTTAAAATGAAATTATTGCCCTGTTTGCAATCATCAGCAATAAATATGAGTCCAATAACTACCTGCTGATATGTGGGGTTATCGAACTGTAACTCACTTCGGAAACACAGCTCACTTGTCAAATAACTGGCTCTGAAGAAAACAAGCTGTTCTTACACAAAAGCAGAAAAGGCTGAAGGCTGACACACTGGCGGATCTAGGGAGATTTCTAGGGGAGTCATCAGTTAATGGAAATTTTTAACAGAAGTGAAAAAATCCACAGGAATTAAATATTTATAAATACAAATAAATTATTATTTGAAACAACTGGAACCAGTAAACAACGTAAATAGGATTTTAAAAAATATGATGAAATAAACGAAAACTAAATTCGTCAATTCTAGTAAATAATAAAGTCTCAAAAATGAAACATCTGGAACAAAAACTTATGAAATTATTGTTAATGAAATAAAAATTTATTTTGTCTACTGTCTGCAAATATTCTGAAAACTAAGATGGATAAAAATGTGAAACAAACAAAAATGAACTATTCTAATAATAAACTTCAAAAAATAAAACACAGAAAACAAAATCGATATGCCTTTGGCTACTGTTGGCAAATATGTTCTTCGATCGCAATGTCCAGATGGGCGTTAATAATGCCTAAGCCAGATAGCCTATCTTCTGAAATAATACATCGAAAGGAAAACTTCTTTCGGATGAGACAACACTGATCGGAAGTGTAATGAGAATTTAATAAAATTGTGATATCAAAAAAAACATCTTATTTCTGCCACCAATTTGGGCGAAGACAACACAGTATTTACAATATATTTAGTCCTTTGTGGATGAGTGAATGCGACAGCTATTCACTACTCAACACTAATTTCGTAGCACCCCAAAATTTTGCCCGTGTTAAAATCTGAATAACTTTTTTTTGGTTTGAACAATTAAATTCTGTTCACACTGTTCGCTAGCCCAGTTCTTCAGCTATGATCTCGATCTTCTCCGAAACATGAGGTTCATCACATAAAATTGCTCTAGGGTGTTACCTGAAATTGTGCAAAATTTCGGGAATTTTCAAAAGGATTCCAAATGAAGAAAGACTTTTCATTTCTCAAATTTGACAGCAGAGGCATGAAGATGGTCTTAAAATTTTGAGAAAATTTCGGAATTGTCTTCTTATCTCTATTATTTACAGGGTGATCTCAAAAAATTACCTTTTTGGTTTTGCAGCCATAACTTTTTTCCTCGTCAACTGATTTTCAGAATCTCAGGCTAGTTTTGAAGCTGAAACTTTAGGTGAAGAGATATGAAGATCAGAACTGACTCAAGATAAAGAATAAAGATCAAGGGTTTCCTCAAATGTGACCCAATTCTGAAACACCCTCGAAATCCCAGTTGGGAGGAGAATTAAATAAAATCAACTTGTTTTCGAAAGCATCATTCATTCTTTTTAAGTCCAGATCTTCCTTGCTTTCAGTAGTAAAGAATTTTTCGTGAAAAAATTACGTGTTTTTGAAGAAAATAATCAGCCCTTTGTTCCATGGTAACAAGAATCACAATGAGTAATGGCGGATTTATGCACACCGCTTTTTCTTCAATTTGTATCTTCACTTTCATTGAGCCCTTTCACTAAAATGTTGAAATTATGTATTTTCATGGAACCATTTATGCATCAAAATTACCTTTTATCTTTCTTTACCTATTATTTAAGACACAACCAACTTTTATCTATCAAAGAAAAAGAAAATACAAGTATAACTCAAGACATAAGTGACATAACCTTCGCAAATTATAAAGACCTGTCAAGATTACACAAAAATCGCAATTCAGTCTATAAATAATAACATTGAGACCATTAAAACCATAAATATGTAAGACGACGGCATGCTAATTGATTTAGTGCATCATTATACACTTTCGTATGATAAATTCCAGATTAGGGTATAAAAAAAGATCGATAAATTGAATAAAGGAATCAAAATTCTTAAAGTTAATATAAGTTTAATAACAGTTGATGAAAGTTACAGATTAATGAAAAAGCGGTGTGCATAAATCCGCCTTAACTCACAAGCTAGGTAAGACATCAATTTCAATTCTTGTGGAAAAAACTGCTAATATGGATGACACATCTAAAGCCCTAACAATTGAAACTGATACCACGAATGACGGAACAAGGATTTTCCCCCTCCAAATTGCCATTCTGCTTGAAACAACAGTTAGATCCGTCCACCTCCGAACTAACGCTGGAGGTATTCAGTACCGACTAGGGTTTCATCGAGACGAGAAATCTAGTCTTGAAGGCACTTTCTCGAAAACAATTTCACGATCTCGATTCGAGATTCTCGAAATTTTGAGAGTCTCGAAAACAAAAACTGAATGGTATTAAAACATGCTATCTATTGGATATAACGTATAACACAAGGCCAAGGCTGCACCAAAATACAGGGTATTCAATTTTTTCTATAAAAAAAATTACGTTAAAATACAGAGGCTATATGCTATGAACTAAAAGCCACGTATAACAAATATAAACAATATTGGAAATTAAACGAAACCCTGATGTTTTAATTTTATCCATGAATTAAAAAAATTTCTAGGTACGAAAGGTGAAAGTTTAAAATTGTTTCTTCGTTCGTGAAGAGAAGAATGTAAACTACTCAAAACTAATTTGGTCGCACCCCAAAATTTTTACCATATTAAAATCTGAATAACTTTTTTCTGCATTGAACAATTTGAATTCTGTAAACACAGTTCGCTAGCCCAGTCCATCTGCTATAGTCTTGTACTTCTTCAAAACATAAGGTTTTCCGCATAAAATCGCTACAGGGTATTATCTGAAACTGTGCAAAATTTCTAAATAATTTTTTTTTTCAAATTTGACAGCAGTGGCATGAAGATGAACTCATTACCTCAAGATATTTTTCGAATTGTCTTATTATCTCTTTTGTTTAAAGGGTGATCTCAAAAAATTACCTTTTTGGTTTTGCAGTCATAAATTGTTTCCTCGTCAACCGATTTTCAAAATCTCCGGCTCATTTTAAAGCTGAAACTTTAGATGAAGAGATATGAAGATCAGAATAGACTCAAGATGAAGAATGAAGATCAAGGGTTTCCTCAAAAGTACCCAAATCTGAAACACCCTCAAAATCCGGTTGGGAGGAGAATTAAATGAAAATCAACTTGTTCTCGGAATGATCATCCATTCTGAATACGTCCAGATCTTTCTTGCTGTTAGTAGTCAAGAATTGTGCATGAAAAAACCCAATTGTAACGGCAGGATTTAGAAAAAAAATTATAAAATCAACCCATTGTTCGCCTGAAATGCATGGCCCGTAACCAAGGTAAGAAGAATCACATTCAGTAACTGACAAGTCTGACCAGCTGGGGCTCATTCCACAATAGCGGTTTTTTTCTCAATCGTGAAGCATTAATCGTGTTAGTAAGCAAGAACAAGAAAACAAGTTTTATTGAGTTTTTATTGAACAACAACAAAGAGAAAATAACTTGGATAACATTAGAATTGAAAAATATTTATGATATTCAGTATTTAGTGGGCCCTCTTCTTTTTGGCAATTATTTCATTGACCCTTTCCGGCATGCTGTCTATCAGACTATCAATGAACTCCTGTGGTACAGCTGTCCATTCTTGCTGTACCGCATTCACCAAGTCATCCAAATTTTCCATTCACCCTTCCCTTTCTTTCAATTTCAATTTCATAGGACTCCAGACATGTTCCATCGGATTCATATCCGGAGATAGGCGGCCAGTTCATTCGCTCAATACCGTGATCCCTCGAAAACTCGTTGACAATGTGAGCCCTATGCGGTCTCGCATTGTCATCAACGAGAAGAAAGTTGTTGCCGGTATTTGCGGCGTAAGGGACCACGATTTTCTCTCATACATAAATCTCTATACCTCTTACAGTTCATACTCTCTCCTCTCAGAATCACCAATTCACTTCTCCCATTCATCGATATTCCACCCCACACAGTCACTCCTTCACCTCCAAAAGCCACCCTCGCCTCCATATTTCCTTCCAAAAACCTTTCATTCCTCCCTCTCCAAACCAACACACGACCATCCTTTCGAAACAAGTTGAACCTATGTTAGTCTCGAGGATCTCAAATTCCAATGAAAGGGGAATGGGCCAACCTCGTCACTGACTAACCTTGATATGTGTTAATTTTCAATCCCAAAGCTCTAGTGGAGATGGGGTGGGTGAAATTATGGTGGTTGTACTGAGTATATATGTAATCTTTTTATTGATTTATCAACGTTGGCCAGACTGATGTGTGGCACGAATACGGCAACAAATGATTGTGAATGAATTAAATTAAAATTACTGATCTAATTATATCCTAACCTCAATAAAATAATAAATCGCTGAACAGATGCACCCAAGCACCAAGGTGAATACTTTTAAACTAGTAAGCGATATACTGTTATTGAAGAATACCCTCCACCATACGTATGCTGAAAGTTTACAACAAGAATATATAAGTAAGTATTTCACACTAAAAGTAATATCAGGTAGTACGAATCTCTTACTCTTATTCAGGTTTTAATGTTTTGTTTCAGAGGAACAAATTCGTCGTTTCACCCCTGTTCATACTCATACAATATTATTTACAAGCATGTAGCAATACTCATGCAAAGCTTTTCAGGACATGCGTCTAAGTCGAAAGCGATAGGATGTAATGGTATATGAAATAATCAAAATCTACTAATAAATATAAAGCTTATCTGATGGATCATTGACGGTAGTGTGCCGGTGTATGGCCAGGGCCACTGAGAGCAGGGCTTCGTAGAGTCACTTGTGGTATGAACTGGTCAGCTTCGCCTTTCAACGGTGATGGTACGGTCCCACAGTAGGGGTTGGCTAGTGAGGAAGAATTCCACCAAAGGGGATTTCTCAAAGTGTTTCTCACAGTGTCTTGAGATGGCTGGTGCCACTGGGCCGTTTACGAACAAAAGAAATCTGATAAGAAAAGGTATGTGGAGAAGTATCGATTTCAGACATGTGAAGTAGGTATGAAATGTTAGTTATAGACAGCAAATGAACTTTCTGAATGTTTTTCAGATTTTTGAAACATACCTGGGATGATGTGTGGCCTTCGAGTGATTTTGCTGCGGTTAGCCGAAGAGGTTGAAATTCAGATTATCAAAGAAAACTGAATCCACAATATTTGAATAGCTGTAACACTTACAGACTTTAGCTTTTCTACAAGTATTCTTGAGAATTTCAACAGAAGAATCCGCTGATGCGTACGTTTCAGTTCCAAGCACATGGAAAAAGAAAGAAAGTTTTTTCTGAATCTAACCGCGTCAGATCTTGGGTTTTTTATGTTAGTTGGTTTTCGGTTATTTATTGCCTGGATGGCTTGAGTTGGCAAGACTAAACCTCGGATCACCGAGTCCCAGAAAATGAGTACTGGTGGGAAGTTGGAATATTCTCCAGTAAAGAAGAAGAAGAAGACATGGCATTTCTCATGGAATAGGAGAGGCCACAAATAGAAATTGAACAGAAGAAGAGATCTGTTCTGAAAATCATGGAATTGGAAGAAGAACACATGAATCGTGACAAATCAAGAGGTTAGAGATAATTGTCGATATAAACAAATATGATAAAAACAAACTATGAGGGTTATGAAATGACATCTTTTCATAGGTGAGCAGAACCTGTTCATCCAGGGGTCCTTCTCGTAGCTGGCTGAAAGGTAGGTTAATAAAGTTGCTTGTTGTAGCGTAATACTAACATATTATTATTATTTTAGGAAACCGCTGATAGTACCAGAGGGGCACTACGTCATTGAGATAAGTCGAGTATCATGTACAAGACCATTCAATAAATATTGTTCTTCTCTAGTTGATGATCTAATAGTATATTTACAATCTAAAAATGCTGAAAGGTAAAGTGGAAATAAACCCGTAGCACCTACTCTCATCCGTAAACATACACCTATTCCACTCTGCTATTCCCCAGTTTTGATGTTCTTCCCCCCATAATCGCTGTGTTTTGAAGAAGTACGAGATTATAGCTGAAGGACTGGGCTAGCGATCTGTATTTACAGAATTCAACTTGTTCAATGCAGGAAAAAGTTATTCAGATTTTACTAGGGTAAAAATTTTGGGGTGCGACGAAATTAGTGTTGAGTAGTTTAGTATTGAGAAGAATTAAGCTCTTCAAGCAGCAAGGAATACAATCGCCAAACATTATTCAAAAACCAATTGGAAATATTGTGTTGCATTAATATTGGATCCACGACATGAGACCGAGACATTCGACTTGACGAGTTGGGGAAGAGATTTGAAACAACAAGCAATAACTAAATTCGAACTTGTATAAAGAAGTTTAATGTGTAAATTATGTTGTTACTTCCAATAACGATATTCCTACAACAACGCATCCTTTCACTGACTACGATATTGAGGACAATACCGACGACTAATTTGCAAAGTTTATTTGAAGAAAGCAATGGCAACAGAGAGCATAACTGAAGAAAAGAAATAAATGAATATTGTTTGTCTAAGTGAGCTGAAGGGAATCAAGACATTTTAGAGTGGTGGAGAAAAAACAAGGCCATAATATATCCTAATTTATCAAAGATGGCCAGTGATTTTTTAAGTATACAAGCTACTTAATTAAGCTAAGAAGTAAGGATTCAACGAGAGCGTAATATATTATATTAGGTTTTGGGACAGGGAGAAAATTTCTAAACTGGTAGAATTTATAGATGAGGGCTCGAATTTTCTTTGAAAGTTCAGTAATGTGGATGTTCCATTTTAAGAAGCAATCGATGTAAATTACAAGGTACTTGATACTGTTTGCAAGAGTAATAGTTTCTTGGCTTATTGTTACGGAGAAGTTCGGCAAATTTGACTCGTACGAAGTGAAAGGTAAGTTCTTTGTTTTACTAAGGTAAACTGTGAGCAAATTAATTTTGAACCATCCGAAAATTTTAATGAGGCCGTTTTCGACTTTTTCTTTTACTTCTTCCCAAGAGTCTGCCTCATAAATGAGTGCGGTGTCGTCAGCAAAAGACAAAACTGTACCGCTGGATTGTATTTTTAGTAAATTGTTAATGTAAATAATAAACAACGTTGGTCCTAGGACGGTGCCCTGCGGTACTCCATATAGTACAGTTCTCTCTTCGCTACGGGTCTTGTTTATTTCAACTATTTGTTTTCTGTTTTCCAGGTAACTTTCAAGGAGGCTCAGAATAACTCCGCGGATGCCAAGGCGTTCAAGTTTGTGTAACAAAAGCTGATGACTTACCGTGTCAAAAGCCTTGGCAAGATCTATGAAAACCCCCACACACGGACGACTGTTGTCTAGAGCCTGATAAATTTTCGAAATCAAAAGGGCGATAGCATCCTGGGTCGAAGTATTCTCTCTGAAACCAAATTGTAGAAGTGATATAATTTTGTTTTTTTTTCAAGGTAAGCTATAATTCGTGACTTCAGGATTTTTTCGTAAATTTTGGCTATAGCCGATATCAACGATATTGGTCTGTACTTAATTATTAACATTGAGTTTGTCGCCGTTTTTATGTATAGGTTTCACTATCGCACATTTAAAGTGAGTTGTTGGAACTTTTCCGGATTTGAAAGAGAGGTTAAAAATAAAGATCAGGGGTCCCACTATGAAATCACAGCTCATTTTCAGTATTTCATTCGTGATCAAGTCCGGTCCTGGTGCTTTATGGTCTTTTAATTCATAGATTATGTTGCGCACTGAATTACAATCAACTTGTTCCAGAAACATTGACTGCAAAGCAGAGTTTTTGTCGGCAATTTTGTTTTGTATTTCAGGGTCAACGGTATTGGTATCGATTTGAGCCGCTAGGTTTTGTCCAACTTCAGAGAAGTATTTGTTGAAGTATATAAAAAAATGGCTACTCTCGGTTGAAAGACAAACAATCCATGCTATAGTTAACCCCGAAACCCTATGAAGAATACTAAAAAATAATCAATAGTTTGTGCTTTGTTCTCTTCAATATTTCAATTTCTTCTAATTTCTGTTCACATTTTGTAGGAAATAAACAAAACAAATTTCCTCATAGACAAGTTCTTCGGAACTTTTTTGAGTATCTCCTATGTTTATTGTACATTGAACTGTTGATCTGAAATGCATTGTAATTCTAAATTGGTAAATAAACATTATTATTATTATTATTATTACTTCATTGCCGGCAGTCGACTGTTTTCAAGAGCAACACCAACCATTAGAGAAGAACGAAGCCGATTAACTGGAGAATCGGCTCAACTTTTTCCTTGTTTGAAATCTTGGCTATGTAACAAAGATATATTTAAAAATGTGTAAACAACAATTTTGTTATTTTTGTGTATTTTTCATTTTTTTATGTTTTGTTAATTTTTGAGTGTTTAAATTTAATTTTTGTGTTAATCGTGTTCAACAGTTTTTAATAGTTTAAAACGTTTAAGTTCTTTTAGAATATGAAAATATGTATTTTTAACTTTGTCCAATTTATTTGCTTTGTTATCTTTGTAATTTTTGTTATGTTCTTCTCGATCCCGTCTCGAAAAAAAAAAAAACATTAGTCTCGTCTTGATCTCATCTCGAAATCGAGACAAGAAATCTCGAATTTCGAGAGTGTCGTGAAAGACTGGTCCGCCTTATTGTAAAATTGGTACGGCGGACCCAGACTTCAACCGCCTTCAAAATTCGTCGTGAATTGATTCAGGTTTCAAGTCAGACCATGTGACGCCGGATCTACGTTCTTGGATTACACACAAGGAGACCAGCAGCATGCCCCTTACTGAAACCTGTTCATCAAGCAGCAAAGCGAGTGTGTGGGGGAGGAAGGTCATCAAAACTGGGGAGAGCAGAGTGGAATAGGTGTATGTTTACGTATGAGAGTAGGTTCAACTTATTTCGAAAGGATGGGCGTGTGTTGGTATGGAGAAGGAGGAATGAAAGGTTTTTGGAAGGGAATATGGAGGCAAGGGTGGCATTTGGAGGTGGAGGAGTGACTTTGTGGCGTGTAATATCGATGAATGGGAGGAGTGAAATGTTTATTCCGAGAGAAGAGATTATGAGCTGTGAGAAGGATAGAGATTTGAGTGCAAGAGATATCGTGGTCCCTCACACCGCAAATATCTGCGACAACTTTCTACTGGTTGATGACAATGCGAGACCGCATAGGGCTCACGGTATTGAGCGAATGGACTGGCCGCCTTTCTCTCCGGATATGAATCCGATGAAGCATATCTGGTGTCGTATGAAATTGAAATTGAGAGAAGAGCGAATAGAAACTTTTGATGACTTGTTGAGTGCAGTTCAGCAATAATAGGTAGCTATTCTCCAGGAATTTATTGATAGACAGAATTCCGGAAAGAGTCCCACCCACTGAATACTGAATTTTAAAAATATATTTCAATTCTAATGTTATCCAAGTTACCCTTTCTCTTTGTTGTTGTTCAATAAAAATTCAATGGAACTTTTCTTGTTTTCTTGTTCTTGCTTACTCACACGATCACGATTGGGAATAAAACCGCTATTGTGGAATGAGCCTCAGCTGGTCGGGCTTGTGAGACAAGTATTGGGATTCTTGTTAGGTTGCTTGCGGGCCGGGCCGTGCATTTCAGGCGAATAATGGACTGATTTTTTTTTTTCAGTTTGGTTTTTCACGATTCTTACTATAATGGGGCATCCAGGCACGCTGGAAAAAAATCAAATTGCAATTGTGCGAACACGAATAGTCCGATAGTGCCTGTTTTGTGCAGACATAAAGTACACAATATGATTTAATACTCTCATAAGAAGGGCAAACCCGAGAACCATACAACTTGAAAAATGGCGGAGTTATGAATTTTTGGAAAAAACGCAGAATATTCTGTTTTTTTTTTTTAGTTTTTCTCGGATCCTAATGATAAGATCGGATCGTAAAAATTGATTTCGTTCCTACTTCAATTCTCTACAACTTTCTCCATTCGAGCAATCAGATTGTTTAATTGGTTTGTATTTTATAAGCGAAACACTTGTTTTCAGATGCTTATAACAAATTAATAGATGACAGTTGCAAGTCCAATTTATATCAGACTATAACTACGGACTGTCATTCATGTGATGCCACAGTCGGTTTTCTACTAGTATTTTGCTGAAAAATCGGTCATATTTATGCTCTATTCATTGGTGTTCTAACCAACTCGATAACTACGAGAGATATTCTGATGTTTACTGAATTCGGGTATTTTGTCAATTGGTTAGAAACTATTTTCTGGATTAACCCAAGTTTCTACCTATAACGTTTCATGTAGAAGTTCAATACAAATTAGGTATGTTAGTTGCATGCACCTGATGTCCTTAATGTGCCGACAACTCTACGAAACCGAACCAAACTTCGAACATAACATTTTCTTGTGATCCCCATAATTATAAATCTATTACTGAAAATTTCCCTCGCACTGGCTTGAGTCGAAAGCAAACTGAAATATTGAACTACTTTCACTTAAATTAATCAAGTAAATTCGCATATTCGTATGAAATTTGAATACGAACGAAAAGGTTTGCAGCAGCTCTTTCAGTTACGCTTTTCAAGGTTTCCAACCAATTTCATTATTAATAACTATTTCTGAATTGATTATTTATGGGTTTCTGAGGTTCGGAGATTTACTTTCTTGATGGAATGAATTTTCAAGAATGGTTAGTAGGTACAAAAAATCAACGGGATGAGGGGGAAATTCATTTGTGATATATAAAGTTACGGAGATGATGAAAATCTACTGCAGTTTTCGTGTTGCTGAAACTGTTGAATTGATAGAAGTTTCTCTTCGGATGTAAGCGAGGAAGTCGAATAGAAATAATTTCCAAGGATTACGTCACATATTCGTCTACTTGACTCGTCCTATGAGTTGGTAAATTCTAAAGGATTCAAGGATTCAACTAATCGTTTCTAAACCAGTGGTTACTTGACGGTTGCTACATACAGAAAATGAACATTCAACAAAAAATTCAATATCGTAATGATGTAAATTGAAAAAAAATTACTGTGAAATGAATATTAACACGTTCGCGACTACCGGTAAATCCAATAATCAGTCTCCAGGACCAATTTCAATTCTCTGTTTCATATATAATAATAACATTCCCTTGCTAGCATATTATAATTAAATTTACTGTTCACATATGTTCAATTGAAAGGGCGAACTAATAGAGAAAAACCAAAGCTATAAGGTTTGCGCGTACTTAAAGAGTTGAAATACGGGCGTGATCTTGTAAAAAAAATAGTTGGTTGTTGATGCATTTTCTCGCTTGTGGCAATCGACAGAATGGAATTTAATATCGTTAGGAACCCGAAAAAAAATCCTCATAACCTCTATTTTAAGTACTCAAATGATTTAATGGATTGCATTTGAAATTTGTATAAGTTACCAAATTTGTATGAATATTTTCAATAAGAGCAGGGTTTTTTTCTGCAAACTGGCTTTTCATTCATGTTGATACGTGCTTTTATCTCTGAGTTATTAGCAGTTGAATTTATAAACTCCCTCAAGATTTTGTATCCTAAAATATGCGAAGAATTTAAAACACTCCGGACCGGTTAAAAGTTATGCAATTTGACAATGAAGTATTCCTCAACTGTTCATTTTACTTGCTGCAAGTGATAAGATATTATTTCAGTAATTACAAGCATTATTTCACGAAGTCAGGAACTTTAATATTATAAGATTTTCAATTGCAATTTTGCAGCTGGCAACTGCGCGTATAATTATAAATGATATCAGAATACAAAGTTGCGATCTTTATCTTCAAAATGACATAAGATTCATCCGAATCGAACATTTATGTGAGGAGTTATAGAACTTTACTTCACGCGCTGTTTGAAGAAATGCACGTTGGCGGGAGCCGGCGCAACACCTGCCCTATTGAGAAAGCATATAACTTCAACAATTTTTTTCAAGAATACCGTGCGATTTCTCAAAATTTTGGTAGGGACAGTTATTTTGTAAAAATTTGTGCTATTTCTGAATATCAAGTTATTTTTTTGATTTAAATTAAATTTTTTGAGATATTTCGAAATTACCTCAAAAATTTATTTCAACGCGTTTTTTGGGAGGGTTCCACTAATATTACTCTGAAGGTATCATACTTGTAGTTGTAGGCTGCCTCAGAACGATATAAACTAATCACAAAATGCACTCACTGAAACTCATTACATACTTGACAAATGGTAATACAAGGCATACAGAGGATAACGCATCAACAATTGGACAGTATCATTCGAAATACTACAAGACGAACTCACATATCGAAAAGTTTCAAGTTGAAGTTCATCATATACAATTTCTTTCCACCATGAAATTGTTATTAACTTCAGCAATATTATTACCTATTCTATTGTAACATTTTATTTTCCTATATATCTGCTTCTAACCCTTCTTGTTGAAGATGAAGGATAATCGTGCGAAACATGCCCTGCCGATGTAAATTTTCCGACTACATCTACTTTTGCAATAAAGATACTTTTTGGTGGAGTGACACTGTGAGTTTACTCAACTATCCATTACATAACTTTATGACTAACAAATTCGAAAGAGATGAAGTACAGTACATAACGCTTTGGAACGCAATTGTCACTAGTAAATCATGAATATTGATCACTTCCTATCAGGAATTCGGCACAATTACAATCAGAGCATGTACGTATGTATGCCTTTGTGCAAATTTGTAAATATTTGACTTACACGAAGCCAATATCCATGTATGTTGAACACATTGGGTATGGCTATGGTTGAATCTCAATTACTGTTGTGGTAGATTTGTCACATAGAGCTTAAACAATCAGCACACGTTATAAGCACGAATCGACACGAAGTTCAATCATAACTAAATAACTTAGTGCATATATAGCTTGTACAATCATCTCTCAGCTTATATTAAAAGCACTATCATTTTGAGCAATTTTGGAGAATCCGTAAAAAAGTTACTATACATAGGCTCACTATAATTTACAGAAATTTTATATTTTAACAATTTTAGTTTATCCCAATTATTTGTTTATCTGTTAACACTTGCAAAATTTGTTTGTATGTTAATTGTTGGTTTGTGTTATTATATTGTATTTTCTGTTCATCCATTTATACATGTATTTCACGTATTGACTAATACCTACTTTTATTTTGATTATTGACAAATATGTATTCAATATAATGTATGTATTATACAATTAAAATTTTAAATATCATCAAACTTTGTGAACAAGAATTTCATTTCTTATGATAACAAATTATATTATTCCTCTCTCACCAGAAGTAGCAAGTTCAATACTGGCCAGACACATGCTTCAACATACTTGAAGAACGAAAATTTGTATTTCATGCAAAATATTTTTATTTTAAAAATGGTAGCAAAGCGCTTTCGAATATTAAGTCATCATCAGTGCGAACCTGTAAGTAAGTAATAATTGAAACTGAATTTGATAAATTGAAAAATTGAACGTTATGAAAATTTTGAAAAGTGAGGTTACCTACTTGTCAGATGTACAAGAAGCCGTATCCATGGTCCATGGACCGAAGTGAAATTTAAAATTTTACTTAATATAAAACATATTTTAAATTGAACAATTTTCATCCTGTTCGAAGATTATTCTGAATTCAGATATGGGATACTACATCATGTATATCAGAATGTTGAAGTGGAAGTGAAGTTTTGAATAAATAAAATAAATAAATAAATAATATTTTATTCCATTCAGATCATTTACACGATATTGGAAAAGTCAATAGAGAAAATATAATAAGTACATAAAATATGTTGTTATACATAGGTAAATATATAAATAGTAAAAAGGTATTAAAAACTACATTCCAGAAATTCATTCAGACTATAGAATGGGCATTGCAGCAGGAGATCTTTGAGAGATTTTTTAAATACATTAAGATTTTGGATTTCTCTTATAGTGATTGGTAGTTTATTAAACAACTGTATACCTGTATAAGATGGACTCTTTTCATAGAAAGTTGTCCGATGAGGCGGTATTCGAAGAAGATTACCATGCCTTGTCTTATAGTTATGTTTGTCAGCACTTTTAATAAAGTCGTTTAAATTATTTTTAACGAATAGGATTGTTTTATAGATATAAATACAGGGGAGAGTTAAAATTTTGTTTTCTTGAAAGAAGCCTTTACAGGAAGTTCGCTTATGAATACCAAAGATGAGACGTATTATTTTTTTTTGTAAAATAAACAATTTTATTGAAAATCTAGAGTTTCCCCATATTATAACATTATAAGATAAGTGCGAGTATGTCATCGCATAGTAGATATTCATTAGTTGTTGTTGGGAGAATATATTTTTGAGTTGTAAGATTGCATAGTAACTGCTACATATCTTCTTAGAAATATGATTAGTACATGTCTGAAAAGAAAGTGATGAGTCAAGAAAAGTTCCAAGGAATTTTGTTGTCTCGGAAGACGTAATGTTAATATTTTCAGTATTTATTTCAAAAGACGTGTTGGGATCATTTGTTATGTTAAATTTCATTAGAACCGTTTTCCCGTGATTCAGAATTAAATGATTGTTCAGACACCATTCAGTAAATTTATTATAAAGTAAATTTAAATTATCTGCCAGTTCTTCGGGAGAGTTGCCACAGGTTGCAAACGAAACATCATCTGCATATATGACCTTACACTTCGCTTCCATAAATGCTGGTAGGTCATTAATATACAATATAAATATAAGTGGACCCAGCACAGAACCCTGAGGAACACCCAGATTAACAATTGCCTCATTTGACTGAGTTTGATTTATTTTGACTGCTATTTTCCTATATCTTAAGTATGACATCAGCCAAGTCAACACGTTTCCACGAAATCCCAAAGCGTATAGTTTTTTTTCAACAAAATCTAAATTTAGGCTATCAAAGGCCTTAGTGAGATCAAAGAATAATGCCCCAACAGTTTTCTTATTATCAAGTTCTTTATATATAAATTCGACAAATTCATAAACAGCCCCTTCTGTTGATCTCCCAGGGTAAAACCCGTTTTGACATTTTGTTACAATATTGTGATTATCCAAATTATTAATCATTCTATTATAAGCAGACTTTTCAACAACTTTACCAATCACATTTGAAACAGTTATCTGTCTATAGTTATCCATACACAGGGGATCTTTGTTTTTATAGATAGGAGTAACCAGTCCAGTTTTTAGTTCTTCCGGGAACTGACCATTTTCAATTGAGATATTTATTAATTCTGACAGAGGCAGTGCAATGTGCTGAGCTATACATTTAATGATTTTTGTTGATATACAGTCAATACCACTTGAATTAGTATTTTTTAAACTACATATTATCTCAAAGACCTCATGTGCTGTAACAGGTGTGAAAAAGAATGAATTACTATTATTCAGATCACATCTTGTACAGGACAATACACAATTTTTAAAAAAAATTTCGTTCAACAATCTTACAGAGGTGCTGAAATGATTAACAAAGCTATTCGCAACATCAAAGTCCCTGTCAACAATTGACCCATTGATATTCAATTTCATTTCTCTTATCTTATTATTATATTTCCCAGTTTTTTCTTTAACTAATTTCCAAACATATTTCTGTTTTTCAGTAGGATCTATTTTATTTTCAATAATTTTTTGGTAGTATAACTTTTTGTCTGATTTTAGTCTGTTTTTATAGGTTTTAAGCAGAAGTTTATATTCAATTTCTAGTTTTTCATCAGTAAGGTTCTGCTTTAACCAGTAAAGATTGTTTAGTGATTTACGTAACTCAAATGATTCTCTAGTAAACCACTTATTTTTACTTTCACCTTCATTGTTTACTAATTGTTTTTTTGATGGACAGAATTTATCAATAGCAAAAATAATAATTCCATAAAAAATATTGAACATTTCATTAGTGTCATTCCCGTTAACAATATCAGAGAAATCTTCATGTTGTAAGTAGTGACTTAATCCAGTCATGCTATAGTCATTCAAATGTCTACTCAGGATCAGTTTCTTAATAGGCTTAGTAGTATTACTTGACTTAATATCCATCACAAGGCCAAAATGATCTCCCAAACTTAAGTTATGTATAGTTTCACAGTAAGCTTCGTTATCTATGTTAGTGAATATATAATCAAGTTTGGATATTGATAAATTACCATTTATGTTTTTAAATACCCTAGTCGGTTTAGTGTTTTGTGTATTTAATTGGTAGCACTGCATAATGTTTAGGAGATAATTTTTGTTGGAAGATTCCGTCAAGTAGTCAATATTTAGATCACCACAAAATATGACTTTGTCGAATTTTTTTACACAGTAGTCAAGCATTTCAGAAATTTGTTTAAAAAATATTTCTGTGTCAGCATCTGACGGTCTATAGACTACAATGATACAATATTTCACATTATTTGGACAGATTTGTACAGCACAGTTTTCTGAATGCATTTCTATCGAAAATTTGTCTATATAACTAATTTTCTTGAATTGTATATTATTTCGGACTAGTATCATTACTCCACCATGTATACGGTTTGGTCTGACGTAATAGCTTGCAAGCATAAAATTTTTAAAACATACAAAATTAATATTAGTTTCTGAGCACCATGTTTATGTCAGACATATAATATGAGGGTTATATTCTTCAATTACCATCTCAAACTGTTCTATTTTATTTGTTATACATTGACTATTTACACACAGCAATCTAATTATGTCTTTTGAATTACGCTGTAGATGGTTAGAATTCTCTTGCTTGATAATGTTCGTTCCGAAATTGAAATCTTTTCACAGTCACACCTTTCGGCCAAAAACTTGGAGTATAGAGTTGATTTTGAAGTTCAAAATCTGCTTCCACTTTGTAAGATAAGTTGCGTCCTAAACTATTCAGTTTTGTAAAAATAAATTCTTGTCCCTGTATCCTTTTCTCCAAATATTTTTTAATATCATCTGAAGTTGACGTTGGTTTACATCGACCTACGTAAATCCATAGTCGACGTTGTGATGCAAAATTTTCTTCATCATTTATATTGTTTGTTGGCACATCTTTTCCACTGTCCCCCGTACCGACTATTATTTTCTTTTTTGCGGCAGCAGTTCTCCTATGAGCATGTTTTAAATATCGCTCACCATGATTGTTTGTATGCATGTTTTTGTCGGTATTCTTATCACCGACACAAAGTTCTTTTTCAATAATTGTATTACCAGACAAATTTGATTCATCCAGATTGTCGATTAAGTTTGAATTATAACTATTAGGAGTAGTAGCATTACTTGTCAATAGACCAATCATGTCTATATTACTTTCTTTAAGTACAGTTATTTCATTTCTTAAAGTTGAAATTTCTTCATAAAGTGCATCAGTATGTTCTTTTACAATTTTATTGATGATGTCTTTAAATTCATCGATTGTTATGGTTACAGTTAGAGTATTTCTACTAACCTCCAACTTTGCAGTACTTCTCGTCATTTTAACTATTTTATACAAACAACACAGAGCACAATTAACAATGTGTGATAATGACACTATTGACAAGTGACAAAGACCATTGACATATGTGACATAGATTCAAAGAACTCTAATAGAAATTGAAATAATCGAGACATGAGTTTAAAACCGAACATAGATCTGAAAAGGATCAGTCTAATAGGAACCTTTCGTTTTTCAGAAGAATGCTACCTGAGAAAACTGCATCAAGACTTTCTGTGTGTTCTCCACTGTTTGAGCCACCAGAATTGAACTCAAGGTCATGAGAGAAGTCTGATGAGAACTTTCTCAGTCCCAGAAGTGGCAATTCGGGTAAATTAAAGAAGAGAGCACCTGGTGGAAAAGAATAAATTATCAGTATTAGAAATCAATGAGAGATAACGAAAAAAGGAAGAAGGGTTCTCTATGGCTCTGTGGAATGCTAAGAAACCGAAGTCTAATGAGAACTTCACTCAATATAACTGCAATCCAGAGTTGGGGGAGGGCACACTGAACCTCAGAGGTAACCCAGTGATATCGTAATAGAAAAATAATTAGTGAATGAATGAAAATTTTTTGAACTAAAAAGAATTGATTCGAAAAAGTTATTGAGACAGGAATATTTTTTTAAGCCATGTGTATTTCGATCTGTCATTTCAAAATTTCAAGAGAATTATCTGAGAAATCTGCAGATTCTTGATCAATGTTTGCTGCGATTTTTTATTTTTTTATGTTTTCTTTTAAAGGCATGAAATGACTTTTTCTAGGCACCTGCAAATTCGCATTAAAAACAAAATGGTGAAAATTTTCATACAATCACCTTCAACTTTATAGCTTATTCCTTCATTTTGAACACTTTCAACCACCATGCCAATATAACATCATAAATAATTCATCATAAACTTCATATAGTGTATATATATTTAGGGTTATGATAAAGTAATGCACAAAATTCATAAAACGTACAACGATCACTTTTGAAAAAAAATGCAAAAACACGTCAAACTGTTTTTTTTATTCCACATCTTTTGACATAAGTTACAAAAATAACAAGTCAAAGTTGTCAAAGTTATGACGTCATCAACAATTTTTTTTAATGGGAAGCTAAGATTTTTATTACATTATGTGATAGAGCTTGTGTTTTTACACAAAGGAAAAATAGTTGTAGTAGGGCTCACATAAGAAAAAAAACGAGAAAATGAATAAAAAACTAAATAAACGTAAGTTTCATAATAACTTTTCAATTAACTAAACAGTCCATTAAACCAACTTTGACGTGTTATTTTTGTAACTTATGTCAAAAGATGCGGAATAAAAAAAACAGTTTGATGTGTTTTTGCATTTTTTTCAAAAGTGATCGTTGTACGTTTTATGAATTTTGTGCATTACTTTATCATAATACTGTATATATTATATATAGGCATAAGAGATGACGTCATCATTGGTAACCTTTGGCCACATGCAACCTTTATGCCTATCATCTTTCGCTGCTAGTGTCTATTATAACATGCTGTTGATGTACATGGCAGCGGCGATAAAATCTTCCCAAAACACATAGTTTTTGTGCAAATGAAAATTGAATTTTTTTCTATGAAAGCCAATCGGCGACCACTCAAATTTTTCATCATTGTGTCAGCATTTTCATATCTTTCAGTTGTCTCAGAGGCTAAACGAGAAAATCGTCACCTATAGCTTAAATCTGTCACCATCTCCCAGTCTCTTTGGCAAGAGTAGAAATAGTGCTAGCCCTATGGGAGTGATCAGTAATTCTATTTTTCAGATCTAGACCATCTTTCTGCAGAAATTCTTGTCCACTTCGAAGTTTATTATACACCAATGGGCATGTTTTGGTACATTCCTTTAGCATGTTGATTTTTCCAAAATGGATTTGGTGTTAGAAACAATATACTGAAGACATATCTTTGTTTCGTTTTTCTAGGAGCTTTTTCAACATTACTTTTTTAGGACACGCGTTCTTTTCTCTGTTTGTAGTCATCAACCTACTTCCATTGCAACTTCTGTCTCCACCTTGAGCTATGTTAGAGAAGACCGTGTTGTACTCCACTCTGCCTGTCGATGTCCCAATATTGTGTTTTTCGGCTTTGGAATAATAAATTTCACACTGAACACTTTCACAACCTCTCCAGGCTAATTCAAAAGCGAACATATGAATCAGTTTTTTTGTCCTATTGGAGTATTTTCATCTTAAAGTTGTGTCATTTATATAACTTTTTACGTAAAAAAAGAATTGCCGCCATTTGTGCGCAGTTTCCAACCTCTCCACGAATTAAAATCATTTCAATTCTTCGTTTGTTTGAAAGTGGTTGACAATGTTTCACTTTGAGTAAGGTTATTCTGGACTTTCATTGTCTAAAAAAGAACAAAGAAAAATTCAATTCTCTGTAATTTTTAATCACGACGTTTCAACTGTTGAAATCTACAGTCGTTATCAAGTGTATAATGCGACAATCTCAAGGATACTTCTTATATATGCTGTGGATAATTTTGTGTCATTACCCCTAGGCTAATGACACAAAATTATCCACAGCATATATAAGAAGTATCCTTGAGATTGTCGCATTATACACTTGATAACGACTGTAGATTTCAACAGTTGAAACGTCGTGATTAAAAATTACAGAGAATTGAATTTTTCTTTGTTCTATTTTAGACAATGAAAGTCCAGAATAACCTTACTCATTTCAATTCTTTCTTGAAGAATATAAACCACTTTCACACTTTTATACACCTATTAATGATATTACTAAACGTAACGATAGACTGTCTGCGTCGGAAGCAGTATTGAGTAAAGTGTCATCAGCATAAGCCACACATTTATTAGGTAACATAGAATGGAACAAATCATTCATGTAAATGATGAATAGAGAAGGGCCCAAAACAGATTTCTGTGGCACCCCAAATGTAATATTGTGAAAATCACAACAAGAATCACTTATATACACTGTTTGTTTCCTGTTATGTAGGTAAGACTGGAATAGATCGAGCGGTATGCCCCTGACACCATTCATATAGTGGTTAAACTTTCCAATAAGAATACTATGAGAGACACAGTCGAAATTTTTCGACAGATCGCATAAAGTAATACCAAATTCAATGCCATTCTCAAACCCTCGACTATATCACTAAACATTCTTGAAAACATCTTGGGTTGTACAACGTTTGCTTCTAAAACCAAACTGGCAACTATTGATAAATGTATTCGATTCAAAGTATTTCATGAGTCTCAGCTTTAATATGATTTCAAAAACTTTGGAAAAAATCGGAATGATAGATATTGGCCTATGGTGTGCCACCCGTGAAATGTCCCCTTTTTTGAAAATTGATATTACTTTCGTGACTTTCAAAATATCTGGAAATTCTCCCTCTGCAATGGAAGCATTGAAGAGAGTTACCAACGGATCTTTTATTAAGTCTAGTTTTTTTTTAATAAGTTCACTATTCATCTCATATACATCAGTGCATTTAGAGTTTTTCAAGCTGCGTACATCTTCGACTACCTCAGATATTGTAACTAGCTCTATAAAAAAAGATGAAATCCCTGATGAAATTACAAGTTGATTTGATCTCAGATAATGTGTCCCTCAGAATCCTCAGTTCATCATTGAACCATTCAACTGGTGGTTTTTTATTGATAAAACTTTTTTTCATTGGAAAATGTTTCTCAATTTTTGAAGTGAAAGTATTTATCAAGAAGTTGGTAATTACAGAGAATTTGCAATTATGTAACCCGATTGTATCCCAGTTAATATCGGCAAGGATGATCTCAGATCAGCAATGCCATGTTTCAAAAATTTTCTTCTCCAGATCACATCGTCTTTATTTTTTCTTTTCATCTAATTTCAAGGTTATCACCTGTGCCAGATGATCAGATTAGCAAGGATCTGTTGAACTATACATATCATCATTTAGATTAGTAAGGATATTTTCAATACAAGTAGCTGATTGGGCAGTTATTCTGGTGTAATCAGATATTGTGATGGCAATACCGAATGAGTGTAATAGACTAACAAGTTCAGCTAGAGAAGAGGAACTGCCGCGAAAATTAATATTGATATCCCCAGCAATTATAATGTGACGTCTTATTGTGGAGCAGTGCAGAATGATTTTTTCCAAAGAATCGATAAAATTGTTCATATCTCCATTTGGTGACCTATATATAGCAATAACTATCACATTATTGTTCAAGAGTTCAGTAGCACAAAATTCGGCCAGAACTCTTGTAAGTCTAATGCCTTATATTTTAAATCCACCTCTACAAAAATTGAAGTACCTAACCTTTGTAATTTCTCAAACACTTTGTTAATAATAACATTATTCCAGCTTACTTTGAACTGAAGATGACCATATATATGTTCGAAATATGTCTTAAGTAGGATCTCTATCCAGATAATTTGATTGAACTATACGCGGAGACGACTTTGTATTATTCTTTAAAAAAAACTTGGTCTTCCTCTTCGAGTATGGACTCGTATAAACTCAACTTAGCTATCATCTACATTTTAATATTAGATTACTTTTTTCTGTGAATTTCTTGGAGCCAATGGCTAATGTTGCCCCTGACAAGTGGACAAGTGGACAAGTGGACAAGTGAACAAGTGGACAAGTGGTCGAGGTGTTAGAGCGTTTGGCTTCCACCCAGACGGTCCGGGTTCGATCCCCGGTCGTGTATCACTGAGCTGAAGTGGTTCGGATTCCACTTTTATTTAAACTGTAGGTCCCGGATCTCCCTTGCTCGCACAAGCTCTGCTTTTGAGGGGTTTTCTCCGAAAACCTGGGAGTTTCGTAAAAACAAATTTTACAAATTTTACAAATTTTACAAATTTTACAAATTTTACAAATTTTACAAATTTTACAAATTTTACAAATTTTACAAATTTTACAAATTTTACAAATTTTACAAATTTTACAAATTTTACAAATTTTACAAATTTTACAAATTTTACAAATTTTACAAATTTTACAAATTTTACAAATTTTACAAATTTTACAAATTTTACAAATTTTACAAATTTTACAAATTTTACAAATTTTACAAATTTTACAAATTTTACAAATTTAACAAATTTTACAAATTTTACAAATTTTACAAATTTTACAAATTTTACAAATTTTACAAATTTTACAAATTTTACAAATTTTACAAATTTTACAAATTTTACAAATTTTACAAATTTTACAAATTTTACAAATTTTACAAATTTTACAAATTTTACAAATTTTACAAATTTTACAAATTTTACAAATTATACAAATTTTACAAATTTTACAAATTTTACAAATTTTACAAATTTTACAAATTTTACAAATTTTACAAATTTTACAAATTTTACAAATTTTACAAATTTTACAAATTTTACAAATTTTACAAATTTTACAAATTTTACAAATTTTACAAATTTTACAAATTTTACAAATTTTACAAATTTTACAAATTTTACAAATTTTACAAATTTTACAAATTTTACAAATTTTACAAATTTTACAAATTTTACAAATTTTACAAATTTTACAAATTTTACAAATTTTACAAATTTTACAAATTTTACAAATTTTACAAATTTTACAAATTTAACAAATTTAACAAATTTTACAAATTTAACAAATTTTACAAATTTAACAAATTTTACAAATTTTACAAATTTTACAAATTTTACAAATTTTACAAATTTTACAAATTTTACAAATTTTACAAATTTTACAAATTTTACAAATTTTACAAATTTTACAAATTTTACAAATTTTACAAATTTTACAAATTTTACAAATTTTACAAATTTTACAAATTTTACAAATTTTACAAATTTTACAAATTTTACAAATTTTACAAATTTTACAAATTTTACAAATTTTACAAATTTTACAAATTTTACAAATTTTACAAATTTTACAAATTTTACAAATTTTACAAATTTTACAAATTTTACAAATTTTACAAATTTTACAAATTTTACAAATTTTACAAATTTTACAAATTTTACAAATTTTACAAATTTTACAAATTTTACAAATTTTACAAATTTTACAAATTTTACAAATTTTACAAATTTTACAAATTTTACAAATTTTACAAATTTTACAAATTTTACAAATTTTACAAATTTTACAAATTTTACAAATTTTACAAATTTTACAAATTTTACAAATTTTACAAATTTTACAAATTTTACAAGGAGTTCAAACGTTACGACTAATTCTTCCGACCAGTTCCAGTAGAAGGAGATTCAATACATTAATTTTTTTTTCAAATAGTATCCTGAAAACCATGCATCTCAGTGCATGCAATTTCAATAACTTCTTTGAATTCAGAACGCTATTTTTAGAAACGGATCATCAAATAATGATAAGTCAGGGTACCATTGGAAAGAGAATTAAACGCCCATCAAAATGATGTGCCAGTTGACCCCCTTTCCTTTTGAGTATCTAAGGATAACATCTTCCCCTCATAGGGGATTGAATCATGAGGGCTACAAATATTCATTGAGTGTCCCCTTGAAAATTAAATTTACCTGTTTTTTCGATTTCTCATGTTATTTACTGGAAGGAAGATAGTAAGGATGGAAAGTTCTCAAGTGTTGTATCAACACCAGAGTGCAATGCAATAATAAAATTGCCAGACGATACCATAAATTATCTTTATTTCTCGCGTCTAAACTCATCGTCTGCATAATTTAGCCATCGAATAGAATTTATGAAAAATAGAGAAAAAACTGTATCAGTTCTGCATATAAAGCATACCCTCGTATAATTGTTCAATATAGGTATATGTATATCCATAAACCGGAATGACATTAATGAGAATTGTAATGCAAATCGTCTCACGATGTTACAGTCTATGTAAATGTCTGCTCTAGAAACGTACCTTGAGGTGAAATTGAGGCATCCTCGGTTTCAATTACGGGTCTGACTAACTTTGTCAAAGAAATAGTTCTGGAATTACTGGTAATAATTCATGAACGTTGGCCTTGGGTATTGTACGTAGACGGTTACGGTTATTTCCATGAAATTGATAGAACTCATCGTATTGAATAGAGTAAACTTCATAGACCAGGATCCCACGCCTATTTTCAAAAATGATTAATAACAGGCTGAATCTTCCTGAGTACATTTTGCCAAGACTCCCAACATATTCCTCTACGAAAATTCTCGATAGTGGCAGCTAATAAAATGCGCAAAAAGTCATTAATAACAGTTAGTGTTTCGGTTGAACCTCGAGATAATTCGATGAAGTACTCGAAGAAACTTTTGTCCTACAAAATGGATGGTAGGACAGAAGAGTCTCCCAACATGTACCAATGACGTGGTCATGAAAAATCATTAATAACCAGCGGATTTTTTTACCGTTGCTTGGTTAAAATTTGTATAATTGAATGTTCATATTGTCCTACAAATTGAATGCTAGGTGTTCCCAGTCATACTCTCCGAAATTGTTAATTCCACGAAAATTTTTGATGTCAGTAGCTAATGAACTGCGTAGGCGAAAGTCATGTTGATTTGGAGAGCGCAAAAATTGAATGACTAACTGTTAGTTTTACCCAAATCTAAAGTTCATGGCTCATGGTGAAACAAACCAATCGAATTAACTTCATTTCAAAGCAGTAAAATCAATCTATTTGACCGTTAGCCACGGGCTGAATTAGCCTACAGATATTTCAACCACACCTGAAATAAAAAAAAATTATCAAAATATTTTGTAAGTAGGCACATTTATCCTCATTTTTGATATGACATTTTTTTGATCCTGCTATCCTCATTACGTTGTTCAGTTCACACATCGATCCTATGGCCAGTTTTCAAGCTACAGGGTGTTGAAAATTCCATTAATGGTATTTTGCGAATTATGAACCGATTTGATTTTTTTGCTTTAATTCGAAATCGATTTTTTTTTTTAGAAATATACACATTAAATCTAATTTGTCCCTCCATTCGAATAAGAAATTATATTTCAAAAAGGGTGTTGCATTACATAGCAGGACAAGACACTGTTCAAAGAAATAGATGAATATCAATACCATTATCATTTTTATTTTACAAATTCTTTGAAAAAGAATGGGTCTTCATCAATTACATGAGGATTCATATTATGATTGTTAGTTCAACATTATATTGTTTTCCATATACACAGTGACAATTTGAATGCTTAAAAATGAAATAATTATTAGGAATTGTCCATATCTGTTACTAGGATATGAGAAATAAAGTGAAATTATACTCATGAAATAGTCCTACCATCAACTCCCCTTATTTCCAGCTAGTCCCGTCACTCTCTGATTTACAGCCGCTTGCATCCAATTACATTTTTCAGAAATCTCTTCTTGTGATATCTCCTTGAACAGCTGGTGAAAAATGCTCTACCACTCCTTCCCCTTCCCTTTTTCATTGTTTAAAATTGTTTTTTTTGTTAACTAGACGTCGTCCCCTTACGAATGGCAGCCGTCAAAAGACGAAACTTGTTAGAGCTAAGGATTAACGAATTCTTACTTTTTACATGCTATTCCACTTTCTCGGGCCATCAGAGAAATATAAGCAGTCCCTAGGCTTCGAACCCACGACTGGCGACCAGAGTGGATAAAAGATCGGTATTTTAACTACTTGGCTACTTGACCCCCGTAATAGCTATTTATGTACCAAGAACGAAAAACTGTCTATTATAGTCGAGCCTGCAAATTGATAGCCGAGGCGCAGCCGAGGATAGCAAGCAGGCGAGACAGTAGACAGTTTTTCGCCGAGGTGCATATTACATTTTTTCGTCGACCTCTACATACCTTTATGAAAGTAAGTACTCGCATGTTTGCTGGCCTCAGCTACGTCCAACTCTTCGAACTGCAGACTCGATCATAATTTTAATGAATATAAACAAAATGTATTTGAAGTGTAACAACTCTCTATTTCAACTATACCACAAAATTAAATCAATCTCGAAGATGAATGTTGAACGTACAGTTTGTGCAATTATTGATATTAATTCCTGCTGTCGAAGAAGATGCAAGAGACAATGATTTTGTGTACTTGTTGATGCAACTTCAGATGCAGGTGCTCCAACAGCACCATTTCCAAAACTTCTCTCTTAAAGTGCTTTACCTGAAATCTAGCGGATTTCGTAAATAATTAATTTGACAACAGCAAATGACAGTTATTGTCACAGGCGCCTATGTATTAATTAAAACGTGGATTTACGAAAATGACTCAATCGCCGCTCTCGTACCGTGCCGTATCATAGTGACCACAGCGGACGAAAAGAGTTTGCGGACGAAAAGAGTTTGCGGACGAAAAGTGTTTGCGGACGAAAAGTACTCAAAAATAGTCGATTTTTCGTCCGGAAATTAGTACGTAAAATGTCATTTTTTGCAGAGGTCGACGAGAAAATATAATATGTCTAAGGAACTGGACTTTTTGAGGCCTCTGGAGATACCATACATCCTATTTTACCGTAGAGCAGATTTTCACAATTCGTCTGACTTCTTTGAACTTTTCAATTATAAATTTCAGCTCTTCAGACGACGATGTGGTGTTGCAGGTTTTTCCGGGTTTCCCTGCATCTGATAAAGCGAATGCGACATCTTTTAATCCACACCGGATGGCAGATTGATTATTTCAATGTTTTTACTTTGTTATTGTTGTTTTCAATATGTTAATGAAAATTATGAAAGCTAAACAAAATTTCCCACTTTTTTCATAAATTTTTCACGTAAATTATGATATTTTTGAATTGAACAAACAATTATACATTGAACGTAACATTACTTTACGAATAAAAGTATATTAAATATAAAGAGAAAGTGTTATCATTGTCCTACAGTTATTAATAATTTTTTTTTACCATGGAATTGACAATTTCGGAGCGTAGGACTGGGAACACCAACCATTCAATTTGTAGGACAATCTGACCATTCAATTATACAAATAATCCAAGCAACGTTAAAAAAATCCGCTAGTTATTGATGAATTTTTATGACCACGTCATTGGTACATGTTGAGAGTGGGGGACTCTTCGGTCCTACCATCTATTTTGTAGGACAAAATTGACACCTGCGCATTTTAGTAGCTACCACTATCGAAAATTTTCGTAGAGGAAAAAGTTGGACGTCTCGGCAAAATGAAGCTACTCAGGAAGATTCAGCCTGTTATTAATCATTTTTGAAAATAGGCGTGGGATTCCGGTCTATTATATAGTCGTAAGAATGATCTTGTTGACAAAGCTTCACTTAACCTATGAACTCACTTTGTACTTACAGGGTGATTCAGAATTACTTTGACAAACTTCAGGAGGTGATTCCTCACAATACTCTAATATGAATTGTCCGAATACATACAGGGTCGCTGAAATGTATGGAAACGGTCGATTATTTCCTAAAGTAAGATAGCTAGCGAAAAATGTTGGAATACAGAAGTTCTAGGGTTTTTTAAAATCTATCGTATTAACGAAAAATTAAGTATATAGGGTCACTCAAAAAGTCAGGACGAAACAAAGTTGCTTTTTCTCTAATGGGACACCCTGTATATTATTTCACATTTCCCTTTCTCTCAAAATTGTGAACAAAATTTATTTAGCACATCATTTCCTAAATTCAACAGTTTTCGAAATATCGAATTTTGAAAATAAGTTTCAAATAAATTATCCAAAAATGTTTTAGTCCATCAAGTTACCTTTGAACGTTTTCAGCTCCATAACAATGCCGCGTCGTTCTTTTGTCAAACAGTGATGATCTTGACAACACATGTCAAAAATACATTTAGTGTAAATAACTTTCGCGCAAAAATGGCACGTTTATCTGATACTGGGCGTATTGAAATTTTAATGATCATAGGATACGGTAATAGAAGACGAAGTTGTGACCAAGTAATGGATATTTTTAATGAATTGCGTCCCAATTGGGAATCCATTTCTAAATCAACCGTTTCAAAAACATTGCAGCGTTTTCATGAAACTGGAAGTGTCAAAGATCGACCAAAAAGAGGAAGACCAGTAAGCGTCACAAATGAAGAAAATTCTTTGAATGTCATGTTAGATGTGGTGGAAAATCCAATAAATTCAGCACAACAGATGGCTTTGAATCATAACATGAGTCGATATTCCATTCAAAAAATTTGAAAACTGCAAAAATTCCATTCATATAAAATTCATTTGGTACAAGAATTGAGTGAAGACGATTTTGATCGTAGAATCGTGTTCTGTGAAGTTATCATGGATGAATTAAATGAAAATGTCAACTTTGTTAACCACATATTGTCTTCTGACGAATCTACATTTTGTTTAAACGGGCACGTAAATCGACACAACTGTAGGTATTGGTCAGACCAAAATCCACATTGGATTGAGGATGTTTACACTCAACGGCCACAAGAAGTAAATGTCTGGTGTGGCATTATTGGTGGGCACGTCATAGGACCTTATTTTATTAACGGAAATTTGAACGATATTTGTCACTTTTACAACAGCATATTATTCCAGAGCTTAGACGATTATTCCCGAATAATAACAATCTCAATTTGCTGGCAGAACTAGATGGGGCTACTCCACATTTTGGACGTGTGGTACGGGCATATCTAGATGAAACTTTTCCTGATAAATGGATTGGGCGGAGGGGAGCAATTGAATGGCCAACTAGGTCTCCCGATATGACCCCACTTGACTTTTTTTTATGGGGTCACATAAAAATGTAGTCTACAGAAATAGGCCGCCAAATATCGGAGAGTTGCAAGAAATAATAAGGCATGAAATTTCTACCATTCATCCTCACATGGTTTTAGATTCACTATAAAATTTTGTTCAGCGAGTTTATTACTGTGAGGAGGTAAATGGTAAACACTTTGAGCACCCGTCTTGTCATCTAAATAAGCAATGCAAAAGTTGTTGGTTTGCGCTTACCAAAATGTCTTATAAAATTGATCTTCATCGAGGAATATATAATCTGGTTGGGCGAATGACGAAACGAGAGATTGTCGATATTTATAAAGATCAGAACTTAAGTAAATTGACAATATATCGTACAGTCAAAGATCGGGAAGAAGGGATCCCATGTATAAAAAACGGTCGGCCGCGGGTTTTGAACCAATTAAGAGAGGGGAGACTCATTCAAGCAGCTAAACACAGAGGCACAGTTACAAATAATTCCGAGATGTAGCTGCTCGTTGAGGCGAGTGCATTTTGCCAACAAGATGATCGTGATGGACGACGAAAAATATTTCACTTCGGCCAACTCTGAGATGAAGGGCAATGATGGTTTCTACAAGGACGATTACGCAAATGTTCCTGACGATGTGAGATTCAAGAGCAAAAACAAGTTTGAGGAGGAGAAGTTTGATATGGTGTGCTATTTCTGAGGCTGGTTTCATTTGACAGCCTTACATTGGCGTTGTTCGTGGTGAAGCCTTAAATGCAGAGCGATATATTGACAGATGTCTCTCTGAATTGCTTTAGTTTTTGAATACAAATCATGCGAATAACGAAATTATGTTTAGGTCAGATTTTGCTTCATGCCATTATGCGACAACCAAAAGGGATTGGTATGGGGCCAACATCAACTTTGTACCGGAAGTGGACAATCATCCTAACCTGCCTCAGACACGCCCAATTTAAGATTTCTGGGAAATATTGAGCTGGAAAGTGTACAATAACGAATGAGAAACACAAAATCAAGAACAACTCCGACATCATATATCGGGAAAAATTAGAGAAATCAACGCTGATGGGGTCGTCCAAAGGATGATGCAACGCGTCAGAAAAAACTTAGGCAGATCGAAGTTAACGACATTGTTTAAATAGAAGTAAGATAGTTAGTCAATGCCTGTGGTCGTTTCGCAGACAATTAAAGCAGAACCTCCACAGTGTTTGTCTCTAGCATGGACTACAGATGGACAAACTTTGTTTGCAGGCTACTTCGACAATACCATCAGGGTATGGCAAGTCAGTGTGTCTGCTCATTGAGTTTAACTGTTTCAAAATTGTATGTAAGACAAGTTGTGAATAGAAAGTATGGATTAGTTACAAACATAAATCTTTGATGTCATTTTAATGCAGGTTCCTTTAAAAGCCTTGATTTTAATGCTCTCCTATTGTTTCAATCAAGTTACGACATGACTTGGAGGCCAGATCACTGAGGTTACGACATGACTTGGATGCGAGATCACTGTCGCCATCTACATGTCGCATCCATTTGAATCCAATATAAATCCCATTAGGTTGGCTAACTATCTTACTTCTATATAAACAATGATAACGTCCCCTTGTCGATTATTTGATCTTTGGGTAGTGATATGAATAGTTAAGAGATATTGTAAGATTATTTGTTTAGATTATAAAAATATATTTATAAGAGTTCAGCATATGGTTTTTTCCCAAAACTTTCGGACCATAAGTTACACCAAATAGTAGTCCATCTAGGAGTAGAATACCAGAATGTCATTGGCTTGTGGCAAAATATTACCAACGAAATACAAAATTTATATGGTGTACTAGAGATCCTATAACCAATGTCAACGCTTTGAGTGTGATTTTTCAGCTTCCGATGAATATAATTGCTCAGTGTTAAAAAAATTGTAATTTGTGAAGTTATAAAAGGCTCAAGGGGCCCCTAGAATTGCATTCCCTAGGGTTCCCGTCGTTGATAATCCTGTCCTATTTATAGGGGAGGGCAAATATGTATCTTTGTGCTCATAGCCACAAAATTACGTAATAAACTACTGAATTTTAGCCATTTCAATAGCGTCATGAGTACCTAGAAATAAAGTTCTGTCTTGTGAGTATTTTCAAAATTCAATGTTTTGTGTATTTAGATTCTGAATATATTCAATTTCAGCGGAGTAGTTGAAAAATTCCAGTGGCGAATTTTTGCGAGTAACATACTTTGGAACAATAGTGCACCACAAATTTTGGGCAACTTTTTAAAAAACTGAATACTCATACTGTTATCAATCTGAACCATTTTGTGAACTGCAAAAAAAATTTCATGGCAATATTTCAAACTTTTGCCATATAAAGAGTTAATAATATGCATGTTATTCAAATATTACAAAAACTTTGTTTTATAATGTTTCAGAATAACTTTTCCGGACTGAATTGAATGACAACGCGTGTCTCCAAAATGATTAATCATCATAACTCGGTAATATATTTTACGTGGTTGGTTTGGAACAAATATTAATACAAACTTGGAACAGCATTGCAGCGTTGCTATTAACTAACCATTAGCAGACATTCCCGTTCGGATCTGTGTCCTTGGGGTAGGTAAATGTTTACATATTCTGTACATGTAATTGTGATTGTGTATTTGAATTGTTATGTAAACTTTTGTGGGCGATAATAACTCTTATTTTATTGTTATTATTATGTACCATTCGCCATATTCATTAAATCTGAATGAATTTGCACAGGGGCAATGAGTAGTCAAATTTTTTTCAAGTCTTGATTGATAGTTTGAGCAAAGTTTGAATTTGAATGTATTCAATACTGTACTTTCTTCAAAACATGCTTCACCTCGATTTTATTGAAGATATGAACAGGATGTTCATAAAGTCAGTTGTGAAATCATCTACAACTGAAAGTTGGAATTTAGTCGCTATTTTCCATCGTACAAGATAACCTCTCGTGGAATACAAGTTAACCTCTCGTGGAATACAAGTTAATCTCTCGTGGAAGGGATTCATGTTGTGAAGAGAAACATTCTCAATTGAAAATTGAACCAATAAATGACTCCTCTGCAAATGGAAAAAAAAAACTACGATAAAATTGAAGTTACTTTTTTGTAATATCTAACAGAAAACAACTACTTCCCCGTCGTCGGCGTCGTCGTCGTTCCGCCGTCGTATTCGAAAAATCGCGCGTGCTTCTTTTTATTCACTTATACTTTAATATACTATTTTTTCGAAAGTTAGTCGCATATTAGAGCTTCTGGTATAAAACAGTTTTGTGGGAAGTTACGACTTTTTCAATATTCCAGAAATTTCTTAATCATCAAAAAAATGGCAGAAAACTTTTTTCCTTAATTTTTTGGAAATTCGAATAAATAAGGCTATTTTTAGCGATTATTTTGAAAAAATATTACTTTTGACAGGCAGCGAAAGTTACGTGACCACATCCCAGTAGGTAATTTTTCATATTTTTCAAAGCCCAACTTAACGACCAAGGCAAATTTTCAAATTAAAATATTAATAAAAGTTTGTCAGCTAACACGATGTTTTTAGTCAAGGTGTATCAGCTATCTAAAACTTAATGTCAAACGGCAAAATGGTGGCTCGTCGCGTAAGGAAAAAACAGCATTTTATAACAAATAATGTGATACCGCACACAGTTAGGTTTCAAACAAAGTTCTGTTGAAGGACATGAAAATATGATTAAATTATACAGGGTGTCCCAGAATAAAGGGAATAAACTCCGGCGGTGAAATCCTCATTTCAAGGGTAAAAGTTTCAATAAACATATGCTCTAAAGTGAATATTAACTGAGATATAGTTTGTTGAAAGTGCCAAAAAAAAGATGTATTCAAGAATAACTCCATAATAGCTCAACTTTTCCTAATGAAATTTGGTGTGTCACATCACAAGTAACAATTTAAATGTTATTTGGATTTATCCTAGTTTTATGAAGGTTAGGTAATGCTCAATTTGATTTATGCAAGTCATATATTATTCCTAATACGCTACCACAGCAAACAGATTTATGAATCAGTTTCAAAACACACCATTCAGCATTTAAGTATATTTGTTTTTATGATGGTTTTACAATGGGCTTATACACATACACGATTATTCTTTTTGGTATTTAAATAATCCACATAGAAACTTAGTTTTGTGATGGTTTTATAGCACTCCTCAAGTCCATGCAATGGTTCTGTAATAAAACTAACGATGGGGTTTTATTAAGGTTTTGAGATGTACTCTCGAGAACCGCTATAAAATCAAAGCATAAAACTATTTCTACTTAAATGCTAGTAGCTCCCCCTGACCGGTAATAAATAAATCACATTGGGTAAAGAAAACTGGATAAAATAAATAGTAATTAAACGTTTCACAAGACTTAGACACCAAATACTCATCACGGGAGTATAGACACTGAGTGTACTGACCACGTCGATCACGAAAAGACGAATGTCAGGCGGGATTAACAATTGACAGTTGAAACATTTTGGAAATTGGATTAAATAATACCAAACGTACTTTTTTCGGATAAAATGATTTTAAAATGGTTTATTTTGAGGAAAACGACTTTATGACGGCAATATGTGTAGCTAAAAAGATTGAAGGTATGGTAGCCATATTTTATTACAACCAGAGGGAACAACTAAAGAGAGCCAAATTTCAATTCATGTTTCTTGCAATTTGGTGTGTATGACGGAAAGGAAATACACAATTATTGGTATTCATTTGTATTTAGATATAGTACAAATCATTCCGGGAAAGATATGAGTCAAAATAATTTTTTAATTTTATGTGGTATTTTGTTAATTTTCTTAATTTCGCGTTGTTATTGGGGCGCGTTGCAGATTTACCACCTAACTGATGTCATTTTGTCAAAAAAATTTCATTCGCAGAAGATATTCGACATTTCACGTTGTTGAATACCTATATATTCTTCATATATCACTGCCAGGACGCCATTATTATATTTTTGCTTGTAAATTAGTCGCCCTATTTTTCGCAACTGAAGAATTAGATTAATTTAAGTCCGTTTTAGCTGTAGTTATTTATGGAATATTTTCTAACCCAATTTGCCAAATAGATTTTTTTAATGACATACAGGTTTATAACAGCCCCATGATTTGGTTTTATAATGATCCTCAGGAGTTTATTAAGAATCCTGCGAATAAGGCAAGCAGGTTTTATGCTTGCATTTCAAAATAGCCCTGAGAACCTTCATAGGAGTGGGCCCTCGTAGATTTATAGCAGCTTTAGGGAGGTTTTATGGATGTCGTTACAGCGAAACAGTTTTATCGATGCTGTGATTGTTATGGTCTTCAGAACCTTCTGAGGGCTATCACAAAACTGAAATTGTTACTTGGGATGACAGCATTCAGTTCCAAATTTCAATGCGAATCACATGTTTGTAACTTTATACAGGGGCGTACGGCATACGGGTACCCCTAATCGCCCCCCAACTTTCACGCCACTGGATTAATATCTATTTCGTATTATTTTTCTTAATTCTCGATATTTTCTAAACAAAAAAGGGTTAGGTGCCCTTATAAATATTGTCAACGGTTTTCAAGATATTCGGAAACTCATTGTTGATTGTTTTGTTAGAAGTTGCTAAGTAATTTGTTTCAAATATCGGGAAATTTTTGTGAAAAGAAATGCCAACAATTTTGGAAATATTTGAATTTGTGAAATTTTTGAAATTGTATGGTGTGAAATCTCTTTGTTGGTTATATTGTTATGAATACATTCCTTTCAGAAATGAGGAGATTTTTGTTAAATTGTTGATGTTTTTCGGTAATACAGTTTTATGGGTTGCTAATCCTTAGTAAGTAGGTAATGCTTTAAATTTTTTTCCGCCATCTTCTGAAATTCATCGAGAAATACCACTGTGGGCACAATGTATTTGAAATTTCACCATCATGCCATGAATTTTAATACAAAAGACATAGCAACGTTTAACAAAATAATCAACAGTGACTTTCCTTATCACACGCACTTATTCAACTTAAAAAATCTTGAAAACCGTTGATATTTTCAATAATGAAACTCATCTCTTTTTTGTATAGGAAATGTTGGGGATTAGGAAAAAGATGATCAAATCGACATTAATCCAGTGGCTTGAAAATTGGGGAGGGGCGATTAGGGGCACCCACCTCCCGTACGCCTCTGTTCGAAGTTACAAACTCATGATTTACATTGAAATTTGGAACTGAATGCTGTCATGAGACATACCAAATTTCATCAAGAAAAGATGAGCCGTTATAGAGTTATTCTGGAAAACATAAAAATTTTTGTCACTTTCAACACCCTGTAACTCGGTTATTATTCATCTTAGAGTATATGTTTATTATAACTTATAGCTTCAAAATTGAGTGAAAATTCTACCATCGGAGTTTTTCTCCTTTATTCTGAGACACTGTATATTTCTTAACGAAGCATCGTTTGGGGTGAAAATTAAATTCAAATGGTTGTGAGTAACCTGTAAGTTAGTTACAGGTTACTAGATACATTTGAATCTTATTTGATCACCAAATGATGCTAGATCTAAGGTAATTTTAAGTTTTCGAACGGAAGTTTGTTTAAAACCTGATAGTGTGCAGTATCAAATTGATCGTGATAAAATGATCTTTTCTCCTAAACCGACGAGCCACCATGTTAACATTTGAAAAAATTTGTTATTCCAAATTAAAAATTAAATTTCAAATATAACAATCATTCTGACCGAAAACAGTTCATATGTATTTTTCCGGAAATATTAGTGGTAATAATAGTGATTTGAACGAATCATAGATTGAAAAAAAACAAAAAAAATAATTTGTTACAAAAAGTGACAAATGGTAAATAGTTGTATGAAGAATTTTATATGGAGACGTGAAAATATACCGGATGTTCCTATTAAAAATCGAAAGACTGCATAACTTCCGGTGAAACCGAAAGTATCTTGAAGTTTGAACACTTCTCAAAAAATCAGTTTTGTGTCGTATAAAGACAGTTTCATTTTTCTATCGTGAGCCACCTCCTGCGTACACCCGGTATACCATAAACACTTCGAGGATGGGGATTTATTACTCGCAGGGCGCTCGATATTCATTATTATCATCACGGAGTTCGAGGAGTTCACATCAGCAAGCGAAATTTCATTTTATTATACCACAATTCGTGATTTTAAGAAAACTTCTCATAATTCCGAGATGAAATGTTGACAGGGGAGTTCGGCAACTTCCACCATAAATCAGGCTACTTCGTTCAAAAGTTATGCAAATTTCGGATCGCATTTTCTCGCCGCGCCAGTGAAAATAAACATCATTGACTTCATTTCAAGTAGCCATAATTTTCCCTCGAAGCGAAATATTCCCAGCTACGAATATTCATACGGAAGGAAAATCCTAAAAGTTTGCCAATAATCATAAAAGCTGTGCGTTTAAAAATAATAGTGAGCGGCAGCGACGTAACTCTGGAGTCAGGAGGGGAAAGCTGGAATATAGTATGAGAAGGTTTTACTGGAGTCAAAGGGTGTTGTTTTAATCCAAGAGTTCTGCAGAATGTTTACTGTCTCATAATTTTCTGTCTTACTTCAGACTGCCACACATTCAGGCTTATATCCCATTACTTTTAGTCCAACCAAAATTGCCACTCTGAAGACACTGCAGCTTCAAAAGATCAATATTGTAAAACAAGGTTCTTTAAAGATTTTTATTTTTCCTAACACGTTGAATGCGTAAGCCAAAAGTAAGTTCAATTCATCTGGTGTGGTATCAGTCTCCCGCGCCCTATACCGAATGAATCTAGTGTGTGGTAGGTATAGGTCCTCGGGGCCCGATATGTTAGAAACAATAAAAATACATCTAAAATAGAATCCATGAATTAAATCGGTAATTTATGTACAGGAGTCTGTTCATCAATCCCCACAACACAAGTGGCAAGCACAGTGTCGGACTCCGGCGACCATAACCACACAGAATTATTGTTGACCTTTTTCATTCGAATTATTTCAATTCTCACCAAATTTTATTTTCTTACTTTATTTTCCTACTTTAGTAATACTGAAAACATTAGAATATCTCTTACAGGTAAGGCCAGGTAGCCGAGAGGTTGAAGCGACATTGTTTCAATCCCTTTGCTGCCAGTCGGCGATGGTTCATACCATGGCACTGCAGACATTTTTCTGATGACCCGAGAAAGTGCTAGGAATCGCACGTAAAAAGGTAAGACCTCGTTAATCCTTGCCTCGCACAAGTTTCGACTTCTGAGGGCTGCCGTTCGTAAGGGGGCGATAGCTGGTTAACGCAGAAAACATTTAAAAAAAATCGAAGTTCAATTTTCTGATTGAAACTGGAAATCATAGAATACAAGAAGTAGAAATACTGAAATTTTACGTTAAAAAACTCCATTTTTGGTTAAATTCAGTTCGCATGTGGCTGGCTATCTTGACATGGGAAGTCCCCGAAATTTACAGGAATACTCGGTATCTCATGTGTTTCCGGAAGTTTGTATCTGTTATTAAAATATGACAGAGAATAATATAGGTCTCTGGGGACCGACAACGCATGTCTCTAATAAATATCACTCCAGTGTGGTACCAGTCTCAGGGGACCGATATGAATTCAGGAGTTTGATGAAAATCTGTATGTTCCAAGGATCAAAAGCTATATTTGACGTGAAAATTGATTTTTTCGTTTTGAAGATATAGCTCCCGCACCATACGAAAATTGTCGGCAGATCAGCCGCACATAACCAGTGACCGATGACGCATTCAACGTGTTAATAGGTCTAACATTTTATCCAGTCCTTGTCTAGTCACATAAAATTTTCTTCTTTCTTCTTCTGGGAAGAGGAAAGAATAAGGACTGTTAATTGCATACCGACCGATGGCTGTCGCCAGAATAAATGAAGCGCCTGACGTTTACCTTCACATAAAAGTCGCTACGATTTTTGGTTTGGCGAGCGCATGTAGGCAAGAAGGATAATTAACAGAAATGTTTTTGAATTATTGGGCTATTGAGATTCAATTTCTAGATCACGATACACAGTTTAATAATTTACCTTCTGTACAGTCTGGGTTTAGAAAGGCTTCCGCTGCACAACAGCATTGCTGCATGTTGTGGATGACATTGTCAGAGCAACAGATCTACTATTCTGGTATTGCTCAATTTCAGTAGAGCCTTCTATACAATAAATCACGAGTTGTTGATAGCAATACAACGCTACGTTGGTCTATCGGCCCCGGCTGTAACTTTGCTTGAAAATTATCTCAATAAGAGGAATCAAAGGGTTGCAATCGGTAAAGAGCTCTCATCTTCACTATCTCTTCAGCGTGGAGTACCACAAGGTTCAATTTTGGGGCCAATTCTTTTCTCGCTTTATTCCTCACACCCTATTAGTAAGTTGAATCAATGCAAGGTGCATTTCTACGCTGACGACACCCAAGTATACCATAGCTTTTCGCCTATGAATGAAGATTCGTATGAATAAATTGATGACGATTTGAAAGGCTTTGTCAAAGCTGCAACAGTATACTGTTTACTTCTTAACTGTCGTAAATCTAAATTTCTCTTATTTGGACCCAAAATTAAGCGACTTGATATTGAAGCTGCCGTGGATATTACAATCAATGGTGAAATAATTCACAAAACTTCTAAATACAAAAACTCCCCTGCTTACAATGCTTTGTCTCTCTACAACAAATTGGCGAGTGAGATAATAAATTCTCAAAATGACAACATTTTTTGTAACAAAGTTAAATGTTTATTGATTGACAGGTGCCACTATACTCTGCAAGAGTATCAAAATGATACTTTCTGATTATTTATTTAATTTTGTGTAATTATTTCTGTGACGTTAAATTTTTATTCGATTACTGTGACTGGTGTTTTTTATCTCTACGTGTATTTATATTGTTATTTTAAACTTTTTTTATATATTTATATACTTGACCTACCAAATGTACCCTATTGTACCAAAGTGGTTAATAAAGTATTATTATTATTGACGTGGTAGAAGAAACTAAAAACCTTGAGGTCATCTTCGATCACACTTTGAGGTTTGAAAAATATGTAGATAGCTTATTGCAACGAGCATACGCTTCCCTCAAATTGATTTATGGTGTCAGGTATTTACCTTCCATTGAAATTGAAGAAAACTCTATGTGAAACCCTAGTTTTATCGCATTTCAATTATGCAAATTGTGTGTACGGTCCACATTTAACAAGAAGATACAATCATAAAATACAAAAATCACAGAATTCATGTTTGAGACTCATTTATGGAATCAGAAGGGGTCAAAGAATGTTCATAGTAATCTGCCCCATGAACTGAAACTAGTAAGTTTTCAGCAATTCAAATCAAATTTGTATTCTTTTCTACCACACTCACATCAATAGCTCAATTATTTCAGCTTTCAGGCATCTTATCAGTATGCATCAAAATGCATCATCTTTAATTATAGATAGGTTTAAGTGTAGAGGTATGTTTAGGGTTGAGTGGTAGAGCAATGCAGTGGACGGATTCATCCAGAAACTGAACTGAACTTCGCCCTTCACTTTTGGAATGTAATGTACTGTTGTCGGAATGTATATAATAATGCTAGCCAAAGATACTAAAGGCATTTATTATTATCATTATTATATTGATGATAAAGAAAATATTTTGTTGATAAATATTCCAGGCACAAAAACCACTCTTTCCGAAGCTTTGCGATTTCTGATGGAAATGGAAAATTGCTGAATTTGTTCAGAAAGTATGTGAGTTCAAGAAAACCTGAAACCCCACATGAACGATTTTTTGTGAAATATAAAAAAGGAATGTTGATTTTATTGAAAATATGAACAGGATGTTCACAAAGTCAGTTGTGGAATCATCTGCGACTGAAACTGAATTTATGAACATCCTGTTCATATTTTCAATAAAATCAACACGCCATACCCATGACAGGTTTTATGTCAGCAAAATATTTTCACCGCACAAGAAATAGTCCAACAAATCCTCATTACAGTGTGAAATTGCTTCTGAAGAGTATGTTTTCCAATTCTTCCGACCTCCCTGATAATCTTAGAAGAGTGAAATAGATTTTTGTCGATCAAAATCTATTGGAGGCCTAGCGAAAGTGATGCAATCCACGCGTCAATGAAATGAGCGATTTTCTGTGAGTGATACTTCTGAATAACATTCTCCCTTATCTCATTCATTGATAAGAATCTCCAATGGAAACTGGACATTTAATAAATAATCAACTATCTGAATGAAAATGCAAATTTTCACTTTGAGATTTTTTCTCTCAAGTTATATGGGTCTTTCTCAATATCTATCTGATGTAGTTCAATGTCCTGCGTGTCTTTAACCGGGGAAGTAGTTGTTTTCTGTTAGACATTCCAAAAAAATAACTTTAATTTTATCTTAAGTTTTTTTCCATTTCCACAGTAGTCATGTATTGGTTCAATTTTCAATTGAGATTGTTTCTCTTTACAAAATAAGAAAGGAACTTGCACATTACAATGTATCGGAATAAAAACCTTTGGAAAAATGCCATCATTGCAAGTTATTCAAGTTATCTGACACTTCCAAATCCTGAATTATATATGGGTCACAGTTTTCGACGTTCCGCCGCCACACTGCTTGCAGATTTCGGAGAAGGAATAACAAATATCAAACGACTCGGAGGTTAGGAATCTTCCAGCATTGCAGAAGGTTGCGTAGAAAGCTCACCAAGTTTCCAAAAGGATCTATCCAATAAAATACCAAACTTCAGTGACGCTGATACTGGCCCTTCCACTAGTCAGCAACTTTCACCAGTACAGTCTTCCAAAGTGACCTCTCCAAAACAAACAAAACAAGTGAATAACCGAAACCCAACCTTCAAGTCCCCCACTTTATTCTAAAAAAATTTAGCCTCTGCAATTAATTTACAGAATGCTACCAATTGCAGGTTTCGTATAAATGTTAATTATAAATAATTTGTTGGTATGTATTCAATATGATAAAACTGTTTTTTCTGTAGGCTAGTAGAAAAAATAGTGTACTGGCTGGCTGGCTGGCTGGCTGGCTGTCTGAACTCCGCTGACGCGTCGTTCGGCCATCTGCAATCACGTGCGGAGGAGTATCACTTTCCGCACTTGTTAGATATACTATATTCTTTATGTGACATTGAAAGACAAACGTAAACACAATCATAGTGTTTCCATAGGCTTCATGAAAAAAGATCAACAATAATACCACAATCTTCAGAAAACGCCTTTGTAGATTTGGATATTTCCGAACCGTTTTTATTCACAGGATGAATTGAATTGAACTTTCTCCACCGATTATTTCGTGTACGCCAGTGGTTAGCAAAGATGACTAAGTGTGATAACTCTGAAGGAAGCGCAAGTAACTGGACTTGTTTTGGCAATATATAACATCCAAAACAGCAAGTTGAAGTGTACTCCTCATCTCTCGGATTAATACTTCTTTCGAGTTCGAGTGGATGAAGTTGTTAAAGTTTAAGGATAAGCTGCATTTTTGGAAGGTATATGTCTGGAGTGGGAATAGAGCATTTGGTTTATGCGCATCTGAGGTTTCGTATGGGGTTGGAGAAATATGTGTAAACAGTTGGGATGGTGAAACTTTAGCAATATCTTGACGAGACGGAGTAAAGTGTTTTATAGAGTACGTGTAAGTTTAAAGTACATTGAAAACTGGTTCACGTACATGAGAATTGAAAATATTATATAGGTAGTATTCAATAGAAATGTTGTGAGTTAATCTATAAACAACGTGACACGTTTACAAACCTTTTAAGAAATACAAAGAAACATCTACAAACACTCACTTTTGTTTTCTTTCCTAAGTCGATTTTTTTTCGTTGTCTGGAAAGTTGCAGAAGCTATTTTTACTATACCGGGTATTCGTGGCACTTTAATTTTTTCATTTGGAATAACTACTCACATTATACAGTTCTTCAATGGTTTATTGAAAACAATTGAATGACTTACTCTAATTATTAGAGTACAAAGAAAATTGTAGCTCCTGTCTCGAACATATATTTGTTCATACAAAAAAATGCACTTATGATTCAATAGTGTCTTTGACAATTGCAACACTACTTTGATACAGAAACAGATACAAAAAATAAATTTCCTAAAATCATTATATTGAACATGTTAATAATAAAAAACATGTTGAAAATATTCGAACCACCAATTAGAATGAAGTCACGTTAGAATGATCCGAAAAATAAAACAAACAAAATGGTACATTCATACAGGAAGCAATAAATATGAGTGCCATATACACGAATATCAATTATAACCAAAAGAAACGGGAAGCATGGATAACACCCTCACTGATCCAACGTATTAATAAAAAAACAGTCCATATCGAGTTAAAAAATAAACCAAATAACGAAATGATATAAAAAGGCGGTAAAGGGAAATTGCGAGTCAAATAAAATAGGCAAAAAAGGATTATTATAAGAAACAAGTGGAAAGGGAAAAACACTCACCAAAAAAGCTATGGAAATTGGTAAATGAACTCACATTTTCCACTCAAAGAGATGAAATACAGTACATCAAAGATGGTAATGAAATGATGATGAAAAAAAGCAAATAGCAAACATAACATTGAATAAGTATTTCATAACTCTTAAGCTCCGGAAACGCTATAAGTAGAAATATGAAGATTGTAAAACATTTTCAAATATGTATTATGGTGACGGTCAGCAGCAAACTTCAAAAATTGTTCCGAAGCAAAATTCAACGGAGTTTAGCTCTATCTTTTACATTCAGTCGGTTGCCATCGTTATGGAGACGACATCCAAGGTTTCATTTCACTTGCATGATAGAAATAAATCAGTTTTTAAATATTTTACGTTGATACTCTTTACTTAATTTTGCCATCCTCCAAGGTGACAGTATACAGGGTGGGTCACGGTCGATGGTACCTTAGACGTTTACGAAGAACGGGAAATGGGATCATTCTGAAAATTTGATTTCTCAAGTAGCTGCTCTTGGTCTATCGATCTAAACTATTTTCATCAATGCAGCGTTGCCGCTTATACCAGAAAGTAGCAGCATCTTTGTTATTTCAAATGGGTCACCCTGTATATTACCGCATTTTTGAACTTGTCATTCCTTTCTGATTATTTTTGCCTCATACTCCACTATTCCTATCTCTAACGGTTTTTGAGATATTGGTTATTTTCCATATTTTTTATCCAAAACTTAGCTCGAATTGAATGTTTATTTATGCGGTATTTGGATTCTTAGGAAGTTGCAATTTTATGTTTAGTTCATCAAGATAATGTACATTGATTCTGCATAGAGAATTTTGTTCTGCGTTATACAGGGTCGTTCAAAATTCATGATCTTACTGCTAGAAACGAAAAGGGTTGAAAGTGCGTTTTTTTAAATGGAACATCCTGTATATTATGAAATATTCCGAAAGATGACTAAATTCCCTTCGAATTGATATATCATGGTCCTCTACCTAAATAGCCAGAATTCCGAGATAATAGCAATTTTCACTTGTAATGTCCCAAGTGCTTGAATTATTGCGTGTAATTTTTCGAGTACATGAATTTTCAAAGAAAATTCATGTACTCGAAAAACTTTTCAAAGAAAATTCATGTACGAGATAAATTTACGGCAATTAATTCAAGTTCGAGGGGGATTCGGTAAGAAAATTTCACACCGAGAAATGAAAATCATCCAACAATTCATAAGAAATAACTAAAGATGGTTTCACCTGAACTATTAATAACCACTGAAATATTGATATGTAAAATACTACAAAATTTTCATCAATAAATGTGTTTAAATTTGGAACAAAAAAAATTGCTATATGCCAGTGAAATAAGGAGTGCTACAACTGTATCTCCAAGTACCCGGATTTTGAAATGTTTGGAACCCAATGGTGGGCATTTTGAAAATTTATTGTGAACGTTTTCTAATTTTTGACGGATAATTAATGAAATTAGGTTGTAATCGTACAAACTTCCTTTTGTTCATTGGTTGTAAATCAGGATACGTTTCATTGAATTTTCTGCACGTTCTTGCTATAATTCCCTCACATTTTCCATGAAGAATAAACAATTTCATCAGAACTTCGTTTGAATAGTTATTTCCCCCCATTTCAATTATTTTTGAGTCACTTTCGTTAAGAAACACACAACGGTATTATTAATAGTGCACTAATTGTCAAATTTTCATAATGTCATGTACCATGATGACATTTAATAGCCACCTTAGATGAATATGAGAAAAATAAATCGATTTTTTTTTGAAAATTTCACACCTCACTTTTGTAGCCAATAAAAATATTCGTTCTTGTTTAGATACCACGGCAATCCTAAAAATTTCCGGAAATTTTATCCTCCTGGGTACCCTGGGCGAAATTAATAAGTGGAAATTTTTCTGTCAAACATTTGACACATGACGAATTGATATTTTGCTTCAATGTACAAATGGAGGTCTATTTTTCATATGAAAGGAGATAATTATGTATTTACTAGATATTTGGAATGTGTCTGAAAACATTTTCTCCACGATTATTGAAGAAATTGCCAATTCTGAAATCATATTTCAGAAGAATTTCAATACACCATTTGTCACAAGTTTTTATCATAAATCCCGTAGTTCTTCGGTAGTGTTGCGGCCTATGAGTCGCTAGGTCGATGGTTCAATTAATACATACGATAAGAACATAACTTTTTTATTTCCTTTCTTCCAAATTTAAACACATTTATTGATGAAAATTTTGTAGTATTTTGTAAGTATTTTATGTATCAATATTTCAGTGGTTATAAATAGTTCAGGTGAAACCATCGTTAGTTATTTCTTATGAATTATTGGATGATTTTCATTTCTCGGTGTGAAATTTTGTTACCGAATCCCCCTCGTGCTTGAATTAATTGCCGTAAATTTATATCGTATATGAATTTTCAAAAAAATTCATGTACTCGAAAAACTTCCGGCAATAATTCAAGCACTTGGGAGATTACAAGTGAAAGTTGCTATTATCTCGGAATTCTGGCTATTTAGGTATAGGAACATGATATATCAATTCGAAGGGAATTTAGTCATCTTTCAGGGTATTTCATAATATATATGTTCCATTTAAAAAAACGCACTTTCAACCCTTTTCGAATCTAGCAGTAGGATCATGAATTTTGAACGACCCTGTATAACGCAAAACAAACTTCTCTATACAGAATCAATGTACATGATCTTGATGAACTAAACACAAAATTGCAACTTCCTAAGAATCCAAATACCGCAGAAATAAACATTCTATTCGAGCTATGTTTTGGATAAAAAATATGGAAAATAACCAATATCTCAAAAACCATTAGAGATAGGTATAGGAAAGTATGAGGCTGAAATAATTAGAAAGGATTGGCAAGTTAAAAAATGCGGTAATATACAGGGTGACCCATTTGAAATAACAAAGATGCTGCTACTTTCTGGTATAAGCGGCAACGCTGCATTGATGCAAATATTTTAGATTGATAGACCAAGAGCAACTACTTGAGAAACCAAATTTTCAGAACGATCCTATGTCCCGTTCTCCGTAAACGTCTAAGGTACCATCGACCGTAACCCTGTATCGTTTTTAAGGAACCAATCTGAATGTTAAAAAAATTAAGTCAGGACCTCTAATATCATTCTTTCAATCGAGTAAGTAATACTTTCCTAACGATTTTATTTTAAATAAACGTTTTTTCCGATATAGTGCTGTCTTAGCCATAGTAGAAAAACATACATTTGCACGAAGCTCTGGAAGGGACACCTGAAATAAAAAAATATCTTCCTAAAATTCCGAGAATAACTCGGAATTTTAAAATTCCGAGATAGGTATAAGTCGGAATTTTGAGGTGAAATTCTGAGTTATATCTCAGAATCTCAAAATTTCGAGAAACAACTTGGAATTTTATCTTAAAATTTCGAGTTATATCTCGAAATTTTAAAACTCCGAGATAAAACTCGGAATTTTATAATTCCGAGATATACACAACTCGGAACTATGGAATTCCGAGTCATAACTCGGAATTTCACCTCAAAATTCCGTGTTATAACTGAGAATATTAGAATTATGAGTTACAACTCGGAAATTTAGGAAGAGATTTTTTAAATTTTATGTGTCCTTTCCAGAGATTCGTAAATTTTCACAGTTTTCAAATGTAAAAAATTTTTCCATACTGAACAGGTTTTATTCATTTCAAGAAAAGAATAAAATCGACAAAGTCGAAGTACCCTTCTCTCCAAATATTTCCACAAAGTGGAAAATATGAGGCAAAAATCTGAAAGAAAACAACTACTTCCCTGGCTTATGCCACGACGGATATTGAACTACATCTGACAGATATTTGTGCAACGTTCCTCAGAGAAGACTCAATTGCAAGGTGCTTATTATAGACAAACAAAAGATTATCCCTAATTTTGCTGGGGATGATCACCTGCAGACATTTCGAGGTTGTTATCTCTCATCAGTGCAGGGGTAGATTCGACAACTTTGAGTTGTCATGTTCCTGCCAAATGAATTACGATCCATTGTTTATATAATAATTCCCTACGGATGAAGCAGCGACTTACAGTAAATCAGTTGCTGCGCCATCCTCCAGGAAAATCAACAAGCACTCCTCGAGACAGTAAAAGACGCCAGGTAGAGTAAATGCGAATATTCGAACAAGTTCGGTTACTACCATTCGCTTTGACGGTTGATTGAATAACACTTCATCTCGAGTAACATGAACGTTCCTTATGAGTTTTTTTGAAAAATGATTTTGTGCTATCGATGTTGTGCCGCATCAGTCATAAGCAGAATGTGAATCAATCAAAATTGTACTATTTTTAAAAATTTTATTCTTTTTTGCATAAAACAAAAACTTTCGCGTTCAACTTTTTTCAACAGTTGCCTAAAATTGTCCTTAAGCTTTGAAGTCAGAAAAATAAAAATTGTCTGATTTGGCTTACAAGGTGTTGTTTTTAAAAAAAACAATAAAAATCTTTAAAAAAAACTGAATCCAGACCTGAAACTAAACTTTTCAAAAAACTTGTTTTATTGACATCAGGATGCGTTCTCAGTGTGCCAAATTTCATGTCTGAGTTATTTACTTTTAGAGATATTTACTGCAGAATAATTCACATATTTTCAAATATCGCCCTGTATATTCGTTAAAAACTCAACAAGGCATTTTTCAATACCAGATATGATATGAGCCTTGGTCCATGGTTGGACAAGTTACAATATTCGTCGTGAATCACCATGTATAGAGCAAACTATCATTAATTTTCCATGTAGAATCGTACCCTTGAATATTCGCATATTACTAAAATCAATTAAACTACTTTTCTAGAGGTACAAATCTTTCTTCCCAACTCCATAACCGCTGCATCATAACATTGCGCTATCAAGACTGTTAATATCGATCTGCGAATTACTTTGTTACTTCGAAGTCAATTGAAACCACTTTCGAAGAATCAATTGAGTCAACAAAACGAACGATGATTCAAGTGAACAATGGTATATTCCATTCTGATACCTGTAGAATACATTTGCTGATTGTCCTTTTAGAATATCGATGTCGGGATGAATATTGGGTTTCAGAAAATAAAAGGTGTTACTATGCACTTCACTGGATTGAGGTCAGTTGTTCATCCATTCTCGATCATTCGTTATGAACCGAGAGAGGAAGAAAAATGGAATGGAAGATTTCTGATTATTTGAAATATTTCTAGGTGATTCTCGTTCACTTTTGATTCACTTCGCTTTTACTGTAGAATTTGCTTTGATGAAATGATTTGAATGCTAAAATATCATGTACTGCAACAACACATGAGTAACTTTTAAAACCTTCCGGGACTGGCATTAATTTTTTGTGATCCAGGACTGGCGTGGGACTGTGAGTACGCACACTAGATATTTGGCAATTACTTACTTCTCTGTTTTTTTTCTTGCTTATTTGTTCGAAAACATTAGGTAACCTATAGATCACAACAATAGTATGAGCTAATATACAAAAAATACTTGCTCTCCTGCAAAATGAGCCGAAGAATGCAGGTCAAAAACGGGATTGGGAACTGGCGTCCGACTCTCACTCCGCGCAATCTAATGGATCAGGACTTGGCGTTGGACTCTCAATTGGCAATACTCAAAAAGGTTAAGTTTTTCCAAAAACCATTCATCAGATTCCATTTCAAATATCAATGTCAAAGTAAAAAATAATCACGATTTTTTTCAGAATTTTCTACCTCAACGTTCTCTCACAATTTGTAAAAATTCTGAAAATCTTGTTATAAAATCAAAGACAGTTGAGAAGAATCGCTTTTGCAAGTGATATTTATATGAAATTTAGAATACTGGACATTGGGGAACTATTCATACTATTTTTCAAACATAAAATCAAACGATTTATATTTTTATTAATGATTTTCAAAACCTCGGACAAAAAACGGTAAATCGCTCTGTAGTACATGAACGAAAAGACAAAAATAGTTCTGCAACTGTCCACAAGGTATTGCACAGAATTATTGTCACTGTCATATTTACTGTACAGCGTTGCCAATAGTTCTAGACAGCGGTAACCAATGTAATTTGTACAATTTTTATAAAGTTATAAAATCAACCGAAATTTGCAGACAAGGAAAATACATCACTGTTTCTGAAAAATGTGGTGTACACCCATTACAAAACTGAAGACTCCGCAGACATGATTCGGCACGGAGGTTAAGTTTAAAAACGAGGTCTCCACCCAATACAAATCTGAGGGCGCTGCAAATTTCCTGAAATTTTCAGACAGGACACATCAAGCAACACTGAATTCGAATAATGAAGTCTCTGAGGTCTCCACCAAACAAAAACCAGAGGCACTGACATTTTTATAATAATTATTTCAAAATGAATTTGATGTTTTCCACCATCATGAATCATGACTTCGTATGTGTTTCATCAATGTTGAATTTTCACTATAAACCTCATGTTTAATGTCTTGATAAAGAAAATAAACAATTCCGAAAGCTCGACCAGATAACAAAGAGTATTCTTTTAAACAGCCCAGTATTTTGAATGCATCTTCAAGATCCATCCGCACTTTTCCTTAACTAGTCAGTCAAGACTACCCTTCGCCTTATACATATTATATACCGGGTGACAACGAGATCACTTTCGGGCTGCCATTTTTTTATTATTTCACCCTGTAAAACGAAACTTGGCAGAGTTAATATTCGAACTGAATGTCATTTGATTGTCATTTGACTTTAACTTTCGAAATTTAAATGGGACACCCTGTATATCGTTTATTATTAGGATTCTTCAAGTCATTCTACATCCGAATTAATAATTTTCCAATTGATTTTGACATAAATTATATTTTTAAATCAAATATCAATTTTCAATCTACAGTGCCAAGTCCATCCTAAAATTTCTCTACGTCGGCTCTCTATTTTCAGAAAAATCTAAAATAGTTATTTATGTACCAAGTGCGTTATATAGATCCTAACGCCCGGAGGGTAACATTCGGCCCAAGGGCCTTTGGCCCGAGGGATGAATGTTGCCCGATGGGCGTTAGGATCTAGTAACGCTCGTGGTGCATACAAGATTTTATTTTTCATGAAAAAAAAATGTATTATAATGAAAAAGCGATTTTAAAATCGGTTTATTGCTCCTAGCATTTTCATTCCATTTTTCTTCTCATAGTAGGCATGGCATTTGTTGATATTTTGACGTTTGTTGAATATTGCTGTCATCATTATATTTTATTTTTATTAGACATTTTGTAAAATTAACAATATATAATAAAAATAAAAATAGAACTCAAAGGTGCGATTTAGTGCCTTCTTGTTCATAAAACAGAACGTAAGCCTCTCCGCTCACGAGGGATCTGGATGAAATAGGGGACACGCGAGAATCATTATATTCGTGCCACGTGCCCGCATGCGGATGCCTACAGTAGGCAGTGTAGTGTCCGTTGTAGATAGTCCCACTATGATTTGACAATGCGTACAGACTGTAGCGGAAAGGGGCTACATTGTCTGCCGCATAATTACTCATATCCAAACCCTCTATCGGAAAATTGATGGTAACATTCAATTTTCCTCTGAATCGTTCCAAGTACTAGTAGTCAAGTTTTCTCTTCTAAAGTTTCGAAAAAAATCCGAAGATTTCCGGTCACATTATATTTAGTAAATGTCATTTTTGCTTTCTTTGCGTAGTTTTATAGAAATAATAGAAATGAATACGAATTTACCCAAGAATATCATAGAAAACGCAGCCAAAGCTGCGAATAATTTATTGCAGGAGAAATCCAGACTCGTATACGACAAGGATTATGAAGTATTTAATCAATGGAAGTTGAACAATAAAAGTATTGCCATAGATGAGACCGTGTTATTGGCGTACTTTCAAGAATTGGTATGTTATTTTATTTTTTATTTAGTTCATGTGTTTGATTGATTTTTTTATTTCAGTCCGAAAAATTTTCTCCAACGTCATTGTGGCAAAAATACCATAAGAAGTATGCCAAATACTTAAAATTGGATAATGCAAATGAATATACTGGACATTGTTTGAGAAGGACTTCGGCAACTATTTTAACTGAGGCTGGTGCAACGTATGAAACTTTAAAAATGCACGGAAAATGGAAAAGTGCATCTGTGGCGGAAGGTTACATAGAACAGAGCATTTTCTCTAAAAACAAAGTGTCAACAATGATAGTAAATTCGGTTACAGATTCTCATGAATTGCCTAGCAGTTCTCTTATGAAAGAACTTCCAAGTACTAGTAGTCAAGTTTTCTCTTCTAAAGTTTCGAAAAAATCCGAAGATTTCCGGTCACATAATTTTTCCGGAAAATTCGAAAATTGCACTTTTAATTTTAATTGTTGTTTGTTGAGTTGTTGCTTGTAATAGTATGAAAATTTTCCCAAATAAATAATTTCTTTTCAGCTTTTGCTTCATTTCTCCTCGTACAATGAGCGGGCGTTATGTTCCATAATGCCCGCTCATAACGCCCTAGGGCGTTATCAGTGTATTTATAGCAACCGTATCTAAGGTAGAATAAACAAATAATATACAAGTGAAAAATAAAGATTATTATGTCTGTTCGTTAGCCTAGAGAAAGGCTGAAAAGTTGTATAATTGAATTTTTTTGCAATAATTCAAAAAACTTAAATGTAACCATATCACTTTCATAGCACTATAAAATGCATTATTTCAAGACGAATCCAAAAATGTATAACACATACTACTATCTTTCATTCCAACTTACTTTTATTTTATTATTAACTTAAATTTTTCCAAATCTCGGCCGAATCTCGAAGTCATAGTTTTTTTGAATTAATACAAAAAAATTGAATTATACAACTTCACAGCCTTTCTCTAGGCTAACAAACAAAGATATTCTTTTTAGATTTAGAGAGTCTAGTGGAGAAATTTTAGGATGGTTATGGCACCCTAGATTGAAAATTAAAATTTGATTTTAAAATATAATTTATGTCAAAATTAAAAAATTATGAATTCGGATGTAGAATTATTTAAATAATCCTAAAAACAAACGATATACAGGGTGTCCCATTTGTATATCGAAAGTTAAGGTCATTTCCAGGGAAACCGGGAGTTGTAGAAATTTGTCGTTACACCAGTCAATTGAAATTTAGTTTGAATAATAATTGTGCCAAGTTTCGTTATACTAGGTGAAAAAATAAAAAAATGGCAGCCCGAAAGTGATATCGTTGTCACCCGGTATATTCTATTTCGCTAATGTAGATAATACAGTAAATAAATAATTCATTAATTCATTATTGTAGAGAAAGAAATCAAAAAATCATCTCCACAACTAACAAGAAATGTAATAATAATTATTATCATTAGTAGTCCGGCTATCCGTAGTGTTGCTAGATAAAGGTTCCGTCAAACCAAAGCGGGAACTCGGGAGCGGGAACGGAACTTTGGAACCGTGCAAATTGCTAGAAAAACAGTACACGTAGCAAACTATATACAGGGTGTCAATTTGAAAACTTCCCACCCTTAATATCTTCCTTCCAGTAAACAATATGAGTAATCGAAAAAACAGGTCAATTTTATTGTCAAGGGGGACACTTTCACGGACTATTTGTAGCCCTCGTGGTTCAACCCCCTAGGAGGGGTAGATGTTACCCTTAGAATTTTAAATGGGAAGGGGGGTCAAGTGGCACATCATTTTGATGGGCGTTCAATTCTTGTTCCAATGGTACCCTGACTTATTATTTTGTGATGAGCATTTTCCGAAAAATTGCGTTCTAAACTAACAGAAGTAATTTTTAGAACGCCTATACTGAGATGCATTATTGTATTGACTCCCTTTAATAAAAATGGTTAGAAGAGTAGGTGGCACCGCTCCAACCCTTGAATGACAGGAATACATTTATTACGCATGGGATTTTTTATTTGGTGGTTATTTTCCTTCTACACAATAAAATTTAATTTGCGAGAAAGACATTTCCAACATAAAATCTACTTACGCTTATCTTATTAGCTGTTCGAAATGTTGTCCATTTTGCTCTAAACAGTAATACAGTCTGTTTTCGAACTCCCCTCTAACATTACGGAAAACTTCACTAGGAATTGACCGGCATGCTGCTGTAATTCGTCTTTTAAGTTCGTCAATATCAGAAGGTTGTGTTTTATAAACAACGGATTTAAGATGCCCCCAAAGAAAGGAATCTAAGGGTGTTAAATCCGGTGATCTCGGAGGCCATTCAACTGCTCCCCTTCTGCCAATCCATCTACCCGGAAATCTCTCGTTTAACCACTGCCGGACGGGAAGAAAATAATGAGGTGGAGCACCGTCCTGCTGGAAATGTAACAGATCCTCCTGCAAAAGTTCATTACCTTCTGCATCAATTTGAGTTTCTAGCTCGTGAGTTATAAGAGGATCGATAGTCTCTTCAAGCATATCAAGGTACAGATTGCCAGTCAAATTTTCTTCCAGAAATAATGGACCAAGAATGGCATTTCCAAGAATACCATCCCAAACATTAACTTTTTGTGGGTGTTGTGTATGCCCTTCCCGAAAAATATGTGGGTTTTCGTCACTCCAATAGCGACAATTTTGTCTATTAACATTGCCATTCAGAAAAAATGAACACTCATCGCTGAAACAGATGTTTAACAGAAGATTAGGGATGGTATTGACTCGATGAGACATGATTTCACAAAACTCTATTCTTCTATCATAATCATCCTCGTGGAGCTCTTGAAGAATCTGCATTTTATATGGATGAAATTTATGCATTTTCAATGCTTTTCTTATAGTCTCGCGTGACATTCCCGTCTGTTCTGATACTGATCGTAAGGAGCTCGTGGGCTCTGCAGCAAATGTTCCCAAAACTTCAATTTGAGCTGCTTCATTTAGTACTCTGGGGTTATTTCTTTTTTATTTGTCACTGAACCAGTTTCGTAAAACTTATTCACCAAATCAAGCACATACCGGTGACTTACATTACAATTTGGATGTCTTTCGTTAAAAAGACATGCCGCCCTTCGTGCGCACTTTCCAACTTCGCCATAAATTACAATAATTTCAATTCTGTCTTGAAGAATGTAAACCATTTTTACACTTTTATACACTTATTAAAGTAATTCCTAAACAGCCCAACAGGTACAACGGTATTCACAATACTACCACATAGTTCAAATTTGCTAACCAATTTTTTGCCGGAAAACAGAAACTTTTTACAGCAGAAGTAGCAAAAAAGGAAGGCTATCTGTACAATTTCTGCGATGACACTTAAAAATTCAGCATTTAATAAACACAACTTTACTACCATCTACGTTTTACTATTAGACTACTTTTTTATGTAAAGTGTTTGGAGCTAATGGCTAATGTTACCCCTAATAAAGGGTTGGAACGGTACCACCTAATATTCTAACCAGTTCTGGCCAAACCATGCATCTCAGTATAGGCGTTCTAATAATTACTTCTGTTAGTTTAGAACGCAATTTTTCGGAAAATGCTCATCAAAAAATAATAAGTCAGGGTACCATTGGAACAAGAATTGAACGCCCATCAAAATGATGTGCCACTTGACCCCCCTTCCCATTTAAAATTCTAAGGGTAACATCTACCCCTCCTAGGGGTTGAACCACGAGGGCTACAAATAGTCCTTGAAAGTGTCCCCCTTGACAATAAAATTGACCTGTTTTTTCGATTACTCATATTGTTTACTGGAAGGAAGATATTAAGGGTGGGAAGTTTTCAAATTGACACCTTGTATATTTCGTTGCTTGTATATATTTCGGAATACGAATAATCGCACCGGTATGTCCCACTATAAATAGAATTTAGTCTCGGATTCATCTCGTTCCCGCTCCCGCTCCCGCGTTCCCGCGTTGGTTTGAGGAAAACTTAATGCTTTGAATCACATAACCGCAATTAATACCAGATAATAATTAATAATCCTGTGAGCTATTTCGCAGTTCTCCGAATGATGTTGAGATTTGGCAACAATGCAATAACAGCAGGGTTATTATATTATATTATAAAAGATTGCTGTATGAAAAACATTTTGTCAGTGCCATCTTACAGTTCAGTAACGCGAAATATTTGACTTTATATGAACATTAATTATTAGGAACACATCAATGGGAACTCACCAGCTGTATTTTGGGGACAACATTATCGATATAGCTTTCTTTCAAGATGAGGGCCATGTCGCAAAAACGCTATATTTTTAAAACAGTGTTGTCTTGAAACAGATGTCATTTGTGATTTTCAATTTAGAGTTCATTTTGTTTTTGTATCTAGGATTTGTTATTAAAATTTAATGTTGTGTGGTTCATAGAAAACTGTTTTTTTATTAGATAGAAACTTTCGATTTGAAACAGTTGGAAAGCTCAATCATAAATAGGTAAAAATTACAAATAAGTATCTACAAAATTACAATTTCTAAACTAACTTACAATTGAAATAAATATTTAATAAAATATCACAGTCAAAATAATAGGATCTTCTGAATGAACACAAAACTATACAATATAGAATATAAATAAAATGTTAATAGTAGAGTAAATGATACTTCTCATAGAATTATTGCATGAATACGGTTTTATGTCACACAATAGATCAAAAACAAATTTTGTTTATCGGTGTCCCTTTTTACCCATTTATAGCACGTCTCAGCGTGTTTGAATCGAACTTTCAAAAACGCACGTTTTTCAAAGTTACCATGGTAACATTAACAACTGGGAAAAACATGAAGTAGATAGATACATGACAACTTTTGATTATTGATCTGACAGCAGTAACTTGTAACGTCATATAAACAACTCGTTCATTTATATCCGTTTCCTTTTGCTTTTTCATCTATTTGATGAACTTCTCATTTTCTTTTTATGCGCAACATTCGATTTTTGCCATATTAACCGCGATTGTGCTTTACCATTCAAAGAATCGATATAAAATTTGATTTTCAGGCACTACAATGACAACAATTATTATTCTTTGCTGACAAATTGCAAATTTAACTCTGTTTTTCCCATTTCCGAAAGGTATACTGATGTCACATCACGAATTCAACCATTGTACATTATTAGTACATACATTTGTGTAGAAATAATACCAGTATTCATGATTTCAAATTGCAACAATAAAAAAAAATAGCGTTAAGTATTCGTGAACGAAACATTTTGAAAAACTTAAACTAGGCACAGTAAGGCCTACCACCTATATTAAGGTGGAATGGTGAGTGACCATTCAATTGTATGAATAACCCACATTGAAAAGTATGAAATTTATAAGGAATTGCAACGACAATGTGCTATGGCAATAGCTGTCGAAGAAAAAGAAAGCTGAGCGAGTCTGATTGTTGAAATTCGAACTATACCGGTAATAAAGGATTGTTGACATTAGGTGCCATCTATCAGTGAAAAACGAAAACCAAAACTCGAAATGTAGTGCAATGTTATAGGGATCCAACTGCCAAGGGGTTGACCACTCGGATAAAGACGAAGAACACACCAACCGAGAAGAAAACTGTAATTCAGAGCGGATGTGATAAATTTCTTTATTTTTTGAAAATCTTAGAAATGTAAAAAGTTGAAAAAGGGGATACAATCGAATTCAATCTGTTCATTCAAAGATATTATGTTTTCATCTTTATTAATTCTATTTATCTCGATAATCTCTAGAATATTCAATTTAGGACCTTTATTACAAACATGTAAAATATCAAGATTTGAAACAATATCGAAGCTATATTTATTATTGACGACGTGGTTAGCAAAAGAACTAGTAGAATTAATTTCATCAAAAATCTCTGAGTGAAGATAGGTATCAATGTATTATGTTCATGAATTCTTTGAGAAAATTTGCGGCCTGTGCGGCATTACAATCATGTTGTGAGCAAGAAATTGTGTATGCACTAGATTTATCCATTATAGAGATCTTGTCTTTGTTATTAATTAAATTGGAACCTAAATTATTATCAGTATGGAAAGAAATGTTGCAATCAGGAATAAATCTATCAAAAATATTTTCAATATCATATGAAACTTTAACCAAAAAAGTAAGATTTGATAAATAAAAATATTCAAAACTTTCAAGGATTTATATCTATATAATTTGGAAACAATAATGTTTTTGTCAGATGGTCGATATCCATTTCAAATAATAGCTTGTCATCTATATGTATGCCTAACATTTTTGTATCTGTAGAAAAGTTGAATTCTTTTACATTTCCTAGATGAATAGACTCCGGCATGGTAATATTTTTGCAGGTTATTTTGAAAAAAATGCTATCTGTTTTTGAGGTGTTCAGAAGTAACTTATTTTCATTAAAATATGAGGATACTGAAGAAACATTTTTTAATACTGTGTTTTCCAAAGGAATATAATTATCAACTGGTAGAGTGAGATTTGATTCGTCCGCCAACTGTAGTGTTTGAGTCTTTTAATAGTTCTCAAAGATCATTTATATAAGTTATGAAGAGTAACGGACCTAATACGCTCCCTTGTGGTACACCTCTTCTAATTCCAGTAAAATCTGATAAAAATTCCTCATTTTGTTGTCTGATCCATAATTTTTGTTTCCTATTGCTTGAATATGATTTCAGCAGATCTAGGGCCGTTCCTCTGATTCCATAATTATTGAGTTTTTGAAATAAAATGAAAGGAACTACACAATCGAAAGCTTTACATGGCTTTACTGAGATCTAATATAACACCGCAAGCACAAGAGTCTAATTCGACTTAGTTGTGAACTTGATCTACAAAATCAAATACTTAAGGCTGTTTCTGTGTTTCTGCCTTTAAAAAAATTCATGATTCTCACTGAAATGATTACCTCAAATAGGAATAATTATTAAGGTTGATAGCAACCTTATTGGTCTGTGATTTGTATAGTCATCTTGTTCTCCTTTTTTTGTACAAGGGTATTATTTTTGCCAGTTTCAGTTGATCGAGAAATATACCTGACTGATTCAAAACAGGAATTGTCCAAGTGGCATAAAACTGGATATAGTTATTTGACACATTTCTTCAGAATGGACTAGTTTAGTGATGTTGAAAATACTATATTTGACGCGATGGAATTAAAATATAGATCAGAACTAGTAAATCAGTGTTTTTTTTAAATACATCAATAAATGACTGAGATTATTTAAATTAACGTATTTTAGAGCGGAACATCTTTGGTCACCGACTCGTCTGTGACGTCACGCCACATGTATGAGATCGCCACACCACAAATAATTGTGTATTAGATCCTTAGCCGCGCCAAGGCACACATATGTAGTACTTTTAGGTCAAATTAAGTCACGCCCTATTAGTTTGCACCACTTCTTCCTTTTATTCATGTCATTTGGTACATGAAAACACGGTTTATTGGGGTTTTTTATTGTCGTGCTTTTACACGTAGGCTAAATACAATATTTGTAGGATATTTTTTTAATATCAGCCATCGTGTAATGAACAATACTCACACGACACGAACGGCGCAAGTGATTGTATACCGATAAATTTATAAGCACTCTGCGAATACCAGTCGCCTCGTTTGTGTGGCGTAACGTCACACACTACGTACGTACTGCGTACTACGAAATTATTCTTCCAAGCGCAACTTCGAAGTCCCATAACTTTTTCATTTCTAGAGTTATTTCAATGAATCTTTCAATTTTTTTTTTCATTTTACTTACATCTTTAGAATTAATCCATAATAAAAAAATTGAAACTAGTCCATTCTAGATGTTATCTTTACCGCTGAAGTACATGTGGGTCTGTGTGGAGCTGATGCAATCAGCCCTCACAGACGTACAGACGTGGTGCACGAGGGAGAACCTCAGGGTCAACCCTCAAAAAACCACAATACTTCCTATCACCAGAAAAAGAAACCCGGAGACCAACAGAGCTCTTCGAATCTTTGGTGAAAGTGTACAGATGTCAGGAGAGACGAAATACTTGGGGCTAAACCTGGACTCAAAGCTCACCTGGAACAAACATCTGGAAAAAGTGCAGGTTCACTTTCAAACTGATTCGGGAAGCACACTAAAACCTTAACGACCTGGGAGCACAGAACAGGGTAAAACTTGTCTGTATACCAGGTCATAAGGGCATCCAAGGAAATGGGAGCGCAGATGCAAGAGCGGGGGCAGCAACAACTCTCTCTTGACCAGATCCAGCCTGCGGAATCCCGTTTGGGGATATTGAGAAGGACACAAAGAAATAGGTTTGAAACCATCAACAATATCTCTAGGAGAGTGCCTCAGGCAATACTCACGGAAAAATTATGATGATAGGGCCAACCGACCGGCTATCAAACACCTTCTTGAACTAAGCCAAAACTCTCTCAGGAAGGTGGTAGGACTGATGACAGGCCACTGCTACCTGAGAAAACACCTGCAACTATCAGGCAAGAGTCCACACAATGCAGATTTTGTGATGAGGACGAAACAGCCTCCTACATAATGTTTGAATGCGATGCTCTGGCTCGCATGAAGATGGATATCTTCGGACACTGCGGTGCAGAAGATATCATCCCGCAGGAAAACCTTGTGAAGAATCTCCAGGAGTTCATTAAAAGATCCGCAGTACTCACGAGATAGACCTGTTGGCGGGGTGCAGAAAGGTTCTATACAGAACTACCTGCATCTCAGCCACTGGCTAGCCCCGCCATCTAATGATAAAAATATATATATATATATACTGCTGCTCAATTAATTTTTGAGTTTGAGGCTTGCCTGATATATTTCCTCTTTACTAAATTGTGCAGTACCTATCATCTCTTTCAACTTATTGAATACACTGTTACTCAGCGATGTCAAACGGAAAGTTTCAGTAGAGCTAACTTCCTGTTCTTGAATGAACGACTACTTGAACAGTTCAAGTTTCTACTCATCCTGTAAAATACCACTTTCGGAACATTCGTAAATCATTATTATTTTGAAGAAACAAGTTTGCAGTACAAAAAATATATTTTTCAACACTGTAGCTGTTTCCATCAGCGGTTATCTTGTCAAAATACAATATTTATAGGGCTAGTTTCGGATGAAAAATTATTCGGCTTGAAAAAAAAAACGGTTAATGTGTTTCGGGAGATACAGAACGCATAAATATTTATAAAAAAATGGAGGCAGTTTCCGGCTGACCCAGGAAGTGGTCAAACGAAACTGACCATAACTCAACGAGCCTCCGCTGTCTGCACTTATTCGTTTAGGTGCGGATTCCTGGATTTGGAGGGTAGATCGGGAGAGACATTTCAGAGTTTATTCACGACGTACACGGTGGTAGAAGTAAGATGAACAGAATAGCTTGAAATTGCGGGATTGATCAGTCATTAAGGAGCATCATCAGTTTTTCCACAACATTTACTAACACATGAGGTGAAAAACTCAGAGAGCAAAGAGAAACATCTCAAATCACTCAATGAAAATGATAAATTCAAATTCAGAAATTCAAAAATAATAAAGTCTCAAATGAAGCCTTGAAGGGTAGCCACTATCTCCCAATATCACAGAGTAGGTAACCATACAAACCTTTTTCAAAATAATTACACAAAACAACACAAAATTTTTAAAATATATGAGCATCATGAGCTGATCCAGGCCAACAATGTCTCTAATTAATAGACTTGTATCTGCTACCGTTTGCACATTCAGCGATAAAACTGTTTACGGTTTCACAATATTTCAGCGGTAGACTGGATTTTGATATGTGTACCATCGATTGTTCCAGTGCATCTCCGGAATCTAGCTATATCATAAAATTATTATTGTCACAAAACAAAAATTCCTTAATTTCCTGGCATTCTGATGAAGGAGATGACCCAAGGATGCAAGTGCTGCATTCACTTTTCTAGCAGTAGTAGATTTGCTAAGTCCAAATCCCTCAAAGTCATTCCTAAAAATAAATTTGAGCATAATTGTTATTGTAATAATGTATAATAGGTTTTCACATCGGTGGGATGTTCAATTGAATCTCTGATTTCTCCTACAATCATTTCGACTGACTTTAGTGTCAGCCTAAAATGGTAAAGAATGTTCTTTTCCTCATATTCCGGAAGAGGGGGTGTGCAAGTGCAAGTGAAGTGAAGAAGCTACGAAACGTGTGATTAAATGAAGTTTGTAAGGATCTGATTGCTCTCGGTCTAGTTTGCACGGAAAAAAATATATAGAATGATTCTGTTTAACGTACAACAATTTTACTACAACCATAAATATTTTTCCATAAAAATCATAACTATTGGCCTTTCACATAGTGAAATTATGAATAACAAAATTCATCTTCATCATTCACCCGTTTCTAAATATACAGTGTCACACATAAAGTTCGCGACATATGGAAATTTTTTTTATTAATAGATATAACGAAAATTTGACTTCGCAGTTAGTTTGTGCTTGAAAAAAATCAGTTTCTTTTTGGAAATTTTGAAAAATGCCAAAGAAAAATGTTGCTCAGTTTCCAATTTTATAAATTTGCTCCGAATTTGGACTCTCTACTGTCACTTCGACTTTTTTCCAATTTTTTTAATTTTTCGAATCTTTCGCTCCATCGATTCGAACGAAACATGATTCAAATTTCATAATTTTGATGAATATGAATATGAATAGTTATGAAACTGTAGGTCATTGTTTAGTTTACAGAAAAGTATGATATCTCGGGTTAGTTTGTAACTGAATTATTGGTCAGAAAAATAATCAAACTGAATAAAAGTCTATTAAAAATAGAAATATGAGTGTAATAAGAATGAAAAGAAATTCGTTTATTCGATTACTAACATATTAACGTCCATACATTGAAATGAAAAAACTAGATGAACTTTGCAACAAAGACGAATTTCTGGAGGTGCATTTTTTAAATTTTCTGGTAACAGGCAAATGTGGGTATTTTCTGGGCAAGATATGATATTGAAGTTTCATATTCATCAAAATTATGAAATTCGAATCATGTTTCGTTCGAATCGATAGAGCGAAAGATTCGAAAAATTAAAAAAATTGGAAAAAAGTCGAAGTGACAGTAGAGAGTCCAAATTTGGAGCACATGTATAAAATTGGATATTGAGCAACTTTTTTCTTTGGCATTCTTCGAAATTTCCAAGAAAAAACTGATTTTTTGAGGATTTTCGAAAAAAATGTCAAATTTGACAGGTTTATACTGGCACATGAAAAAAGGAAAGATGCTGTTTTTTATTCATTTTTCAAGCACAAACTAACTGCGACGTCAAAATTTCTTTATATCAATATTAAAAAAACTTCCAAATGTCGCGAACTTTACTGACAAATATACGCTTCAATTGATTTTTCTAGATTAGAAAATTAAAGTTTTTCCTTTAAAGCCTGCATATAGCCATGCGACGCCGACGCTTCGAATGAAAATCCAACGTTACAACTGTTGATAGTTCACGTAGCTTTAATAAAATTGGAGAATAAGAAAAGGAACTCCTTCGGAATAATGAAGGGGTAATCGAGCAGCCAATTTGAAATTCAACTTCAGAACAAAAGATAAATTGCTACCGAGAGGAACCAAATATATGTAACGAGGTCCTGAAAATTATTCATTGCTGGATGAACTTTCGAATGTGTGATGTATGTTTCCGTACTATATTGAGTTTGTCATAGGTAGCTGAAAAACTCGACGACAGAAATAATTTTAAATCCTTAATAAACCGTTCAATCCTTGTTTTTGCTGGCAAACGTTCGAACCATTTCAGGACCTTTTCAGAAACATTTTTGATTATTCCTTATAATAATAATAAAAATAATGATAATAATAATAAGTATAAGCGTAACCTTTCGATGGCTTGGATCGATTACCGCAAGGCAAGGGATGCATTGGACAACTGATGCCACTCTGGAGGACTCGCTTCACCATAAGATCTGGTAGAGACACTGCCCAAACAGAGCAGGTCATCATTAGAAGAGGCGTGTTTCAGGGAGATTCCCTCAGCCCTCTTCTCTTCTACATCTCACTATTGCCATTGTCCGTTGTACTCGGGAATACCCGTGGGTACAACTGCGGCAGCCCCAGCAACCGGAGGCATAAAGTCACCCATCTGTTTTACATGGATGACCTCAAATTATATGCCTCTGGAGAAAGGGACCTACATCAGTCTCTTAGGGTGGTGGAAGAGTACACGCATGCTATCGGAATAGAATTTGGGATCGACAAATGTGCCACGGTTCATCTCAAAAGAGGACGATGCGAGGAATACGGAGATGATGTCCAGCTCGTAGACGGAATCATCCTACATTATCTGGATGCCGGAGAAACGTATACTGACCTAGGGGTGGAGCTACGCCGCTCCCAAGAGGTATTCACAGTTAAGAACTCTCTCCGCGGCAAGTATCAGCATAAACTCCGACAGATCTGGTCATCAGAACTGTCGGGGAAGAACAAAGTTGCTGCAACAAATATGCTTGCCGTTCCGATCCTTCTCTACTCTTTCGGAGTGATGAAGTGGACTAAGGAAGAGCTGCGACAACTCGACGTTAAAACTCGCAAAGTGATGCATCTCAATAGGAGCTTGCATCCTAAATCGTCCGTTCCACGGATATACTTTCCCAGACAACGGGGAGGCCGTGGACTTTTGAGTTTGGAGTGCCTGCATAACATAATGGTTCTGGATGGGGCCTGTAAAGTCATCAGGAGTTCAGATCCCCTTCTCTGCATGGTCCGCGACTATGAAAAAGCAGGGATTGGAGCATTTCTTTTTAAGGCAGCAACCCGTGCGGCCGATGAACTCGGTCTCGTATTCGACATTGAACGGACTAACCCAAACTCCGAGTTGGTATCCGTTCAGCAAAAAGCTCACATCAAAACTGCGGAGACAGAGGTCCTGCTACAGCTACATATGGATAAGCCAATGCATGGTGTATTCTTTCACAACATCGAAGACCTTGGCTTATCCAAAAGCTTGACCTTTGCTTTCTTCAGGTCGAGTGAGCTAAAGTCGGAGACCGAGGGATTCATAATGGCCTGCCAGGATGGTGTCTTCAACACCCTTGTCTACCGTAGTCTCGTGATGGGTATAGACGTCCCTGACACCCGATGCAGGGCATGTCGTGGGGCACCTGAGACCGTAATGCATTTGCTATCAGCATGCCCATCTTATGCGGTCTCAGCCTATATCCACAGGCATAACGCGGCGCTACGAGTGTTGTACTACCATCTACGACACTCGTACGGTATAGACGAGACACCGGTGTTGCCTTATGTTCCGGAGGATATTGAGTCCGTGGTGGAGAATGAGAGGAGCCGAATCTATTGGAACTACTAATTTCCCACCCTCAGGCAAATACAAGCCAATAAGCCTGATGTTGTCCTCCTCGACCACCAAAGTAGAACGATATTCGTCATGGAGTTTTCCGCTCCAGGCGAAATGAATATCGTTCGAAAAGAGGAGGAAAAACGAACTAAATATCGAGATCTTCTCTTTGAACTCCGCAGGTTGTATCCGGACCATTCTGTCAAAACGGTGGTTCTGATTATAGGAGTCCTTGGTGGAATGATGGACACACTGCTCTCTAACTTGAAGATAATACCGGCTTGCCGCAATATGGCATAAATCTTAGCAGCACAAATGCAGAAGGCCGTTATCCTTGGTTCGCTCCGTCTACTCAGGGCACACGATTCTCGGACCCAATAGTCACTTAACCTACGGACGTAGGGAGTGGTTATTGGGGTTAACGACGCCAGCGCGCCCTCCGGATGTATCGGAGCACCGGAGACAGGGCCTGACTGGTACATTCCTCACAGGAAAAAAAATTATAATAATAATAATAATTATAATGGAGATTGAGAAGTGCCGGATCTACTGGAACTACTCATTTCCCACCCTCAGGCAAATACAGGCCAATAAGCCTGATGTAGTACTCCTCGACCATGAACGTAAGACGATTTTCGTCATTCAGTTTTCGCCTCCTGGCGAAACGAATATCGTCCGAAAGGAGGAGGAGAAACGGACGAAATATCGAGATTTACTCTTCGAACTCCGCAGGCTCTATCCAGACCATTCTGTAAAAATGGTTGTACTGATAATAGGGTCCCTTGGCGGTGTGATGGATTCATTACTCTCGAACCTAAAAATCATACCGGCATGTAGGAAGATGTCAGAAATCATAGCCGGAAGAATGCAGAAGGCTGTCATCCTCGGGTCATTACGTCTGCTCAGGGCACACGATTCCCGGACCCAATAGCTGCTTACCCCATAGTTTGGGGAGTGGTTGTTGGGGTAATGATGTTGCCAGCGCGCCCTCCGAATGTATCGGAGCATCGGAGACAGAGTCCGACTGGAGAATTTTAATTCAAATCAGATAATAATAATAATAATTTATTCAGTATAAAGAAGTACAATGACAAAATTATAAAAAAATTGTATAGAAGTATATCACGCTCTCTATCTAAAATAAACTGAAGAATTTCCCACAAAAGTAAACTTGTGCGTGGGTTGAATTATTCCATTATTCCATTATGTATTAGTGTTCTTAATAAGGCAGGTTGAACATTCATTTCATTGAATATTAGTTCAGCATGATTATCTCGTACTATTGCTCTGGCTATTGCAGCAGCGTGTACTTTCTCAATTGAATATTAACTCTAAGGGTCCCCTTCCCTCAGTTCTCTACTTATAATTCATTGCGCCGATTGGTCGTTCCCAAGTAGCACACCTATATTGGTAAAATATTGATACAATATTGTGAACATATTGGCGAAATATTTGAAAAGCAATATTGGCGAGAAAAAAAATGTGAACATTCGGCGATATTGGTCCAATATTACTTGAATAATATTGGCGAAATATTCTTGAACTAATATTGGCCTCAAAATGTTCGGCGATATTGGTACAATATAGCTGATACAATATTCTGACAATATTGGCACAATATTCAAAAGTAAAATGTGAACATTTTGCGATATTGGTCGAATATTGTTTGAATATTTTAGAAATAGTTTTGGTGGAATATTCTTGAAGCAATAATGGCCTCAAAATATTTATCGATATCGGTACAATATTTTTTATCGATATTGGTAGAATATTTATCATATTGTTACAATATCATTTGAATATATTGGTAGATGTCAATATACCTTGGTAAATTATTAAATGTCCTTTAGTTGATGAAGGTGACACCAGAGTCTGCCTTTTGATCGCCATAACCGCTGAGTGAGCTGTCTTAAAAACAAGCTAAAGGAAGTATTTAATATACTTTCGTAGGTTTTAGACGACGTTCTATATGTAGAGCCACCTAGCGGATTTTTATCCAAGTTTGATCATGATATAATTTCAATATGTTTCATTGAATATTCGGCCAATATTCAAATTTCATCTCAATCTAGATGTTGGAAACAATATAAAGACAATATTGTTTTAACGATATCGATAAATATTATTGAACCAATATTGACCCAATATTAATTAATAAGTTTTGTTGAATATTGGCGAAATGATATTCAACCAATGTGTAATCACACTTGGAGATACAATATAGTTTTTATTTCCAGAATCGATATTAGGGGAATATTGGGATTGCGATATTTATTCTAGATGTTAAAAACGATGGGAAGACAATATTGTTTTATTAATATTGGTAAATATCGTTCAACCAATATTGACTCAATATGAGTTATTACAATTTCTCAAATAAAGTGGAAATGATATTCAACCAATATTCTAACAAACTTGGAAATACAATATAGTTTTTTCCCCTATAATCGATATGACTGGAATATTTGGATTGCAATATTAATTCTAGATGTGGAAAACAATATGTAACCAATATTGTATTATCGATATTGGTAGAAATTATTCAACCAATATTGACCCAATATTTCGTATGATAATCTACATTCAAAACTAGTTCAACCAATATTCCACCAATATTATTAATATAATATTGTTTTTTGAATATTTACCCATATTGGATCAATATTGATTTTTCATTTACAATATATCTATATTGGCCCAATATGGAACCAAGATTCAGCCGATATGATGTGCTACCTGGGTAGCGTGTGACTTCCGCTGGCGAAATATTTAGTTTTGTTCCATTCTGTCGAAAATACTCCAATTAATCAAACAGAATCACATAGAATAAAATCCTCAAATGTGTTAAAAATTCTAACAATGATCTTACTCACCGAGTAATATTTCTTGCTCTTCCTCTAGGTGGGTACAGGGCCGGTTCGAAGAATAAATTTACGCGAGAAAATCTATACGCACTGGTTCACTGATATTCTCAATGGCTCTGATAATATTGGTTGCTTTAACTTGATTCAGATTTCACTACATTATTGGAGAGGAAAAGTCGTGTGTGAAAATAAGATGATTATATACAGGGTGAGTCAGAATAAAACCGACAAACTCCGCATACAGTTTCGTCACTTGATTTTGAGGTGAAAAGTTTCTATAATTGTATGTCCTAAAATGCATTCTCTCTGAGATACAGGGTGTCGAAAGTACGAAAAAAATTAGTATTACATTAGTTTTCTTCAAAACTCCTGAAAAAAAAACTCAACCCGGTACACCGATCTAGGTTTATTGATGTGAAAATTTGGATTAATAATTCCTAATTTTCGTAAACAAGTGGCGTAGTTATGGTGGTATGTGGCCATACATTCCTTCATTCTTTCTAGATAAGGAAATGGACAATTGAGTGTTTGACATCAGTTAGGCTCATCGATACTCATCCTAAAAGTCAATACATTTTATATGCCTGAAAGTGGAGGTTTCTGAGATATTTGCGAAAAACTGAAGATATGTGCTAAGAACAAACCTAATTTCCTATGTGCAATAGTCGCATAATGCAACTTTCTCACTTGGGAATAATTGTCAACCTCCTGAACATCAGTCAATATTGGGAATATTCATTATATATTACAGGTATGTCATAATGAGACCGACAAACTCCGTTTTTTTATAAGTCATATTATTTGATCGGATCGATGTCATGAGTCACTGACATGATTGTTTTGAAGCATCAACTGATAAACAAACCGTGCGTCAAATTCATAATACTACACTTAGATGAGACGGGAACTTTTCACCTCGAAATGAGGTGAACAATCCTCAACTCATTTCATAGTAGACTGTCGACCTCCTTCCTTACGGATTTTGGATTTGTACCCTCCATTCTCATGAATTAGTGTCGTAGATAACATGCTGGTGGGTATGTGACTGTACGTGTTTAGGTATACATTTCAAATGTAAGCAATTGACTTTTTCCATACGGTATGTAACTGACTTAATGAATTAAATAATTATTATTATTATTATCTCAGGACATATCATCAATTTTTCTCAATTATCTCAGACACCTCCACTTTCAGGCACATGAAATGTCATGACTTTCAGTTTGAGTTTCGATGAGCCTAACTACCCAGTCAACACAGAATGGTCTCAGAGATGGTAGTGGGATTCACATTCATGTCTCAGATCACACTAGTGAATCGCAAAGTGACTTCCGTTGTTATCACATAAACGTCTATTCGGTGCCTCGTTGGTCATGTCGAGACATCAAAATGTGATACAAAATGTGACTCGAAATTAGCCCTATGTGACATTCCATTCATACTTTGGAATCGAATGCACATCGAGCCCCTTTCGATGTAGCAATGAGAAATTGAAAGAGATGGTACTTATTTAAAAATGCGCTTCACTTTCTGATTTTCCTGTATGTCAAGAATAAAACAAAGCTCACCATGTGTCAACATAAATAGAAATTATACCTCAATTTTATTATTCTTACTAATTAATTACGGTTCATATGGAATGGAATGCTGGAAAATAAATGCGTGAGTTGATTCCGTAGTATATACTTTTCACAAACAAAAAAAATTATCAAACTGTCTAAATCATGAAAAAACAATATACAGTAATGTAGAAAAATCTATAATTCAACTTCAATCCTCTGGACAGCATTTTCTTTGCGGCGAAATCAGTACATACCTGAAAATGCCAAATTCTGTAAATCACTGATTCAACTTTTCTACCTTTCTACTCACCGTTCCAGTCCTTGAAGGGATACAGTTCTTGGTAGAAATAATAATTGGGCTATGTTAATAAACACATTTGATTTAAGTATCGAAATAAAAAGAATTAAACAGAACATTACACACTATCAGAAGTACCTATAGAATATTTAAAGGATGGCGTCAACCAAATACAGATTCTACTTGACTCTTGACTCGACAAACAACTATGTCCATTTTGTGTCGTGATACTCGTGATGGTGATGTCATGCTCAATCTTGTTACCAACCTAATTCCTTCTATACCGACAAAATCGCAATGAAACCAAATTTCATGTTAATGTGCTTCGCAATTTTCTTCACATTTTGTGCTCAAAGCGACACTAATGAAAAGAAATTGGTGAACAATTCATAATATTTGGCATCGCTAAGTGGTAACAGTGATGTCTAAATTTTGTTACCATAATGAACATGAAAGCAACATCTACTAGATGTTTGTGTTGACTGGGTAATGTCAAACACCCATTTGTCCATTCAATTGTCCAATGAAAATATGAAGAAAAATATGGCCACATACCATCGTAACTAAGCCACTGGTTTACAAAAATTTAAAATCAACTTCAAATTATGACGTTAATAGATCTCGATTAGTGTTCCACGTTTGAATTTTTTCCTTGAGTGGTTTTAGGGAAAAAAATTTAAATCTCGTCGCACTAATGACAGACCTAGGATTGATTAAAGGGTATTAAGCCATTTCAGGAACGTTATTCAGTAACTTTTTTAATAGTATTCGTTCGATAATGTCCATAGTGGATGAAATTGCAGTAACGAGTAACGTCAATTACAAATAAATGTGGTATAAAAACAGAAAGATTTATTTCTCATTTTACCTTTTACCATTTACCTTTAGAAAAGGCTTGGTGTTCACGCTTGAGCTCCATCCGAGTTAAGTGTATTTTATATTAGTGCTATTATTGAAATGAATAACTGTTTTTTCCCTATAGGTACAATAAATAATCTCAATACATTATTAAATTTTCCTTTGATTGATATTTAATCAACCCCAAAGACTTATTGCAAAATTTCAGTTGTTGCAACCTCACGAACATTCTTGAAGTATTTCCGCGAATAGTTATCAAGATTGACCTAGGTTTCGCGTGTGAGCTGAAGCTCGTAGTTCCTGCGCTCGTAAAACTCCGAAATCCTTCCCCAACACTAAACCGCCAAAATAAAACAAGGCATATCTCATGTGTGCAGGTGTATTAGTTCCAGTGTATAATTTCCAACATTTTCCCTCGCATCGTGAGCTCCACTTTTCACGTAATATCAATAATTCTCTTGTGTGGCGGTGAGTGAACAAAGTGCATAGCCGGGAGTAGCGGGAAAATCGATTTTCGTCTGTCGGTTCCAAATGCCGTCGGCCGTCTCACTGACTTCCACAAATTCGGTTCTCCTTTCTCGCACTAAGTCGAGTGTTATAGTCGGTAGAGCATAAAGCATGATCATCGTTATTATTATCATCCCATATTCCACACAATTCCATAAGTTCAGTCGAACGGCTGATATATGGATCAGGAGGGAGAATAAGCAGTCATAGATGTGATAACGATTGTTACTATTGAATATCGATTTGTTAATGAATATCTACAGGACAGTGAATCAGACAAATCTCCAGTTGCAGAAATCAGTTGATAAAAATAATATAATTCTCTTCGCAGTTAATCCGGTGTATGAACGGATATATGAGCAAAGAGAGTCAAAGAAACGGGTCGCCGGCTTCAAGAAAAACCTGCTCATCAATAGATGTATCACGCAGGACTTCGTGCAGTATGAGCGTAACCTTTCATTGGCCTGCAGGGGGATCCTACTAATTATTTTTAGTTGGTAACGTTAACAATCGGTACCCTTCTCTTCCCCTCTGTCATAGTATCTTGTCAATTGTTATTTGATAAAAATATTGGTATCCTGTTAATAATATTGTCAATTCAAATTGATAAATAGATTGATAAGTTATCACGATTCGTTTATATGTTGATAACAATTCGTATTCGGTCATAACCTCCAAAAAAGTTAGGAATCGTTTGATTTTGTGTTCGTTTCTACCTATAAAATCTTCAAAGTTGTCTTTCCAAAAAAATGCAAGAAAATAAAAGAAGTTTTCGTGTTAGACTTGAGCATAAACAATTGATTTTAGAAGAGGCAGAAAGAAATCCAGTAATTATTACAATGGATTTTTCTATGCCAAATGCAAGGGCACATTATAATAAAAGTTGGGAAATATTGTCTACTCGACTGAATTCTTTGGGATATGGAGAGAAATCTCCAGACAAATGGCGAAGAGTAAGATACTTGAAAATTATTTAGACCTGTATATAAATTGTAGATTCCTTTAGGTTTTAGTTGATTGGGTATCATCAATCAAATCCAAATATACGAAGATTAAAAATGATATGAGAAAAACTGGAGGGGGCCCTCTTACCGAAATTCATCTCAACCCCCATGAAGAAAGATTGATGGCACTAAAAGGGTTCACCAGTGTAGAAGGTGATGGTGAGACCCCTGAAATTGGTTTAGCAGAAGGAACACCCGCAGAGTGTACAAATACCAATCAAACTATTTCTGCAATGAACGCCATAGAGGTTGTTAATTTTCCAACCAATTCAACAGATCACAACTACACCATTGAAGATAGTTCTTTTTCTCAACGTAATGCAGAAACAGAAGTAATAATTTTGTCTGTTGACGAGGGGCAAAAAAAAAGAAAAAGAAAGAAAGTGACATTTCAGCAAAAAAAACAAGACATGCATGAAGAAACCTTGGCCGAACTGAAAAGCATCAATTTTAATTTGGCGGCAATTGCAGATTCCCTGCAAGCTGTTTGTGATCATTTGAAGAAAATATGGGTAGTCTATATAAATTGTGTACACAAGATTTTTGAATAAATATTTTCCTTTGCATATTGTGGGTCTTCTCAAGTAGATACCAAAGAATTAATTTTTAGTTATTATTATTATTTATTTGACAGTTAAGTTTTTTGTTAATATTGAATGTTTATTTGTTGAAAATATAGTTTACTTCCAGTTCATTTTTCAATGAGCTCTATTAATTTATTGTGTTGAAATTAATAAATTTGTAGTTCCAGAAAATGTTCATTTATTTCTTTAATAACATAAATACTGTCAAATAATATAAAATACTATTACTAAACCCTTTTCACTGGGTGAGCTTATATAATTTATATCAACTATACTACAGTGAAGTAATTCTGAACAACTATATTTCTCCTAATGTCTCCCATATCAACTGCTGGTGGTGGATGTAAGGCAGGAATATTATTTAATTGATGATCAATTTCATTATATTCAAATCCTTCTGGTTCCATAAAAATACACATATTGTGGAACAGCACAAGTATTTACTATGCTTCCAACCTTTATTGGGTTATATCTGAGAACACGTTCTCCGTTGATACACCGAAACCTCATTTTCAAAACGCCTATGCAACGTTCGACGCAATTCCTTGCTCGACAATGTGCCCGATTATATCGTTCTTCAGGGCTTTCTGGTAGAGGCTGATAAAACGGTGTCATCAACCAAGGCTGTTGAGCATAGCCAGAGTCTCCGATAAGCCATGTTGAGTCATCTCCGTTTCGAAAATTTCTCTCCATTTCATTTTTTATAGCTGAATTATTCCAAATGAAGGAGTCATGGGTTGCACCAGCATGTCTGGCATTCACAGCAAGGATTTTCAAATCATAATCACATACCTGCAAAAAAGTATGCTCAATAAAAAATTTCATCAAAATACACTCATTAAATATTTTATTCAAGCAGTGTGGAAAAATCAAATTACAGTTTTGAGACAAAACTAATAATCTTCATTTCAAACTTGTATAAGAATAGGGAAACAATGTCATTCAGTAAACCCAATTTTGTGAACATTTTAGTGAAGTGTTAATTAGTTTATTTACAAACTTTCAAGTATTGGTTGTTGCCATTGAAACAATTTTTAAAATTTCAGTGAGAAAAATATATATAGCGGCATAACATGCCTACTTACTATTTGAACATTTTTGGAATGTCTCCCTTTTCTATTCACATAGTTGTGCTCTTCTTCGCTTGGTTGTATTATGTACACATGAGTACAATCAACTGCACCAATTGTGCCAGGAAATCCCATAGCTTCCATGAATCTGATCTTCTTAGAGTTTTTATTCTGAAGAGATGTCGGAAAACGTATCCAAATGGGCCCTAAGATATTATTCACTGCCTGACACACTTCTGCAATACATCGGCCAACAGCTTGTTGACTCATTGAAACCAAATAATCTTGTCCTGCTCTCATCTGGTAGGAACCTGTTGCAAAAAATATCAAAGCACCAAAAACTTTGTGGAAGTTGGAAATTCCGTCACTTCTTCTCCTCTCATTCAGATGCGGTACAATATTTTCTATCAAATAATGAGTGAGGTCTTTATTGAGCCTGAATAATTCTTTAAAACGTATATCTGGTAATGAAAACGGGTCACTTTCATCCCTCATTATCCTTCGGGATATTCGCTGTCTTCGATTAATCTCCATTCTGATAATCCTGATATTCACAGCCAACATTTTCGGAAAGAATTCGATATCGTAAATATAGAATATGGAAATAAAAGTACTTTTATTTAATGAGAATTTACAAAAACATGATACATAACCTAACTTTTCTTCACGTTCTGTGCTAAAAGCCCTAATCAAACAACAGCATTTCCATAGCACCTCAAATTGTATTGATAAATTCCGAAAATTGCCGAATGTATTATCAAACACTCAGCAGAGTGGCAAATTTTTATCAAATTGATACGATAATAGTTTACCAAACATTAACAACTGATAGTAAGAAAATTAGTAGGATCCCGCTGCTGGATCGATTACTGCAAGGCATTTGATACAACTTTGCATAAACTAATTATGCATTTTCTCAGTTGCCTTCAGGTACTCGATCAAATAGTGGGATGCATTGGACATCTGATGCCGCTCTGGAGAACTCGCTTCACCATAAGATCTGGTGAAGACAGAGTAGGTCGTCATTAGAAGAGGTGTGTTTCAGGGAGTCTACCACAGACCTATTCTCTTCTGTATCTCACTATCACCAAGGCATTTTTTAAGGTATATATTGCGTGTCCAAATGGACTGTCCGAAACGTCCATTTAAAAAAGAGTTCCAGTATATTTTTTTCACTTTGAAAGAATATCTCATTTGAAAGTGTGCCGCTGACGTCACGTTCATCGGAAACAACCCCCACCATAATCCACGTTCCGAAACATTCAATACCGTTCTCCTCAAAAATATACATTCTAGCTTGGTATAAGCCCATGAGAAATAATTGAAACTTCGTCACTTGATCAACTCATAGAAAAAATTCACATATTAGCTACCTTTTATTGTATTTGTAAGTTTCAAATTTCCTGAACGGACCACCCTTTCCATGAAAAACGAGCATTGACAACACCGCAAATCATTAGATAGATTTTATTTAACCACTTTACATAAGTTATATGTTTGTAGCAAGTCAAGAATTACATATATGTCTAGACATAGAAGTTAGATGCTAACATGCGCTAAAACTACAGATCAGTTAGAACATTGAGATTAAAATCGAATTAAATTACGTATACATGTCAATAATAAAAGTTACATATACCTACATAGTATAGGTTGAAAACAAAACAGTTCCAAATGACAAAAACAAACGTATTAAAATTTACATAACCAACCGGATTAAAATTACATAGGCATGTACAAAAATGTAAAATTATATATGCCTACATATAAACGAATGTGGTATATAAATGATTAGGAATTTGGGGTGAGCATCATGAGTTCATGGTTGAATGAGAGGTATTCCTCAAATGAGTAAAAGCATTGTGACAGTAAGTGATTTTTTACCCATTTTTTAAATTGAATAAAATTTAGTGATTTTATAGCAGGTGGTAAAATATTAAAAAATCTGACATTTGGAGAATTTTGCTCCGTGACACACAGTCGGAATTTAGGAGTTCTGAGTTTACTTGCTGCTCTTGTAGCATGGTTGTGGACATCACCATTTTTTGAAAAAAGATCTATATTAGAAAAGGTCTGCAGTAAAGACTGATAGATAAAAATACAAGGGATTGGTAAAATGCGATATTTCTTGAATAGCGGCTGACAGTGCGCATGGTAGGTTGCACCATCTATGATTCTTAGGGCCTTCTTTTGGAGCCTAAATACTCTAATAGCGTGTGCAGCGTTACCCCATAGAATGGTACCATAGTTGAGGTGGGAATGAAAGAGAGAGTGGTAGGATGATAGTAATATTGGAATACTCAATATTTTTTTTAGTTGTCTCAATAGAAATAGTTGTGTGGAGAGTTTTCTGCATAATTGGTCAATGTGGGCCGACCATTTTAGCCTGTCGTCTAATACGATACCAAGCATATTGACTGTATTATTAGTGGTTAAGTTGTTATTTGTAGAGAAGAAATTATTTTGGGTTTTTTCTTGATTTAGTTTGAGGTTATTTGCGCTGAACCAGGTATATACTTTATTTTTTGCTTGCTCAGTAAGATTGTGTAGTGTGATAGGGTTAGAATGAGTTTCAACTAGTGTTGTGTCGTCAGCGAAGCAGATACACCCAGATGGGGCCAAGTAATGGAAAATGTCGTTGAGATAGATAATAAATAATAGTGGTCCCAGCACACTTCCCTGCGGGACTCCGTGGTCCATTAGGACAGTTCTCATGCAACAAAAGTGATCTCGAGATTTGAGGTTAATGTTTGTTCTTTTTACATTCGATATTCAACTAATACATTCATTATTACTGCAGTGAGGTGTTATTGTGACCGATCTGATGTGAATGTATTTGTGTATTAAATGGATGGTGTTATGCAACAATTAGTCAAGCCACATTTTTTAATAATTGAGCTATCACAGACATTGTAATCGCCGAAGTGTAATTCTACAATAAGCAAAAATTATTCAACCCTCAATTGTAAGGGGGCTCCATCCACTGACGATAGTATTAAGCCACATTCCATGATCTGCTAAACTATTTTGATATTTATTACGAAACCAGCTGACTGTGGCTTGACCCATTATTGCATAACATCATCCAAATATAGAAAGGCTTCGTGAAGGGAATTTCGGATAATTTACCGATGGTAGATTATGAGATGATCGACTATTTAGCAAAAATTTATTTATTTTTTGCAATGATTGAGATATAAGATCGTTCCTTGAACGCTGCTTGAATACAGTAATATTCAGTTGGAAATGTTCTGCACAAAAACACAATCATATTTCCGCTTTTCTAGGTCTTAGGTATATAGGTATTTAGGAGCATGAAAAATTGTTTATTAGAATATTCACTGGTGTTGAGACAACCAGGTACGAAGCACCTTTTCGACACATTCACAGTTATTGCAGGGATACAGATACAGGAATTAGGAAAAAAAATTAGAGCACAATCAACAAAAACATTTCAAAACTTTGAAAACCGCATTAACGTCAAAAATGAAATCAAGTAGGGCCTGTTTGTTTGCAGCATACATACTTGATCGAAATGCTCTACTTGTATTAAATATTAAAGTAGGCAAACGAGTTAAACAGAGACAAACGATTCTTTTTATGCTCGGTGAAACAGACGAACGAACCCATCTGGTATCAAATGACAACTGTCATACGACATTATACTCAGATGAGAATTTGAGATTCCACGGCGCACAACTTTTACAACGTTGCCAAGTCTAGTTTTGATGAACTTGACGTCACGAAACCACTTTTCTTCTGATTATAGCGAAACTAACGGTCAGAAAAAATAAATAAAAATTCCCGCGTGATATTAGCGTATACACTTTCTAATTACAGTGTTCTCTCATATGTCGTGGAAAGGTCCATTGATCCTTGCGGAACTCCATGGAGTATATTCAGAGGACCAGTGCATGTTTCATTGAGTCTTACTACCTGCTTACGATTAGTCAAATAAAACATCAGTACTTGCCGTGGAAAACCTCTTACAACATATCTTGATAACTTAGAAATCAATAACCAATGATCTACACTTTCGAAAGCTCGTGAGAAATCGAAAAATAGGCTCATCACGTATTCATTGTTGTCCAGATGTCCAATTATGTTAGTGTAGAATTTACACAGAGCAGACCCGGTGCTCTTATTTCTGCTAAATCCAAGCATAGATGGTGAATGTAATTTGAATTTGCTGAAAATGTCAATCAACTGATTCTCCATATTTAGTTAATACAGTTTCGAAATACTTCATAATATAATGCTTATCGAAATAAAAATATTGATTTTTGTTTCCGATACAAATCATGCTGATTACCAACATAATTTGTTTCTCAGAATAGAAGGAATTTGTATTTCTATAATCATCTATGCACTTGCTATGTTACAAATGAAAATTTCACTGTTATGTTTTTTTTGTGTCATTCGAATGTACGTGATTGCAAAAAGTTTGTCATCATCGACTACCAATCAATAAAGCTGACTTTGATCAAAATATTTGAATTTACAAATTCCCAGCGTTTGATTATTTCCTGGAAAGCAAATCACGTTTTCTATGCTCTGGTTCAACTACCAGCAATTATTTGAATCCAAGTTTGTGACAAATGTATTTTTATCCCAATTAGCGTGTCGTTTGCCATGACTGATAACCTTTTTATTTCCAGTAATTCATTTATTTATCCTCGCTTATTAATCAAATCATGGGTCAACGATATTCAATATATCTCTACTGATGCTGGAAAGTTGATACTAATATTCATGCGAATGCATCAATTAATCGTCCAAATAACCTTTGCAGATGACGGGGTTCAATATCGAATCCTACAGGGAGAAATACATATTATGTACCTTTAACAAGTATCAACTTGTTGCCGTAGATAAAAATGAGAGGCTCTTTTCACACAAAATAAGAGACGAAAATGGCATACACTACTTTTTAAAAGTAAGTTCGTAAATGAAAACCCCGGTTATCGCCCCAGCAAAGTGGCTTTGTGGAATTTTTTAAACAAGATAGTTAAAAAAATTACAACTCTTTGTTTTTTTTGCGAATATCTCCAAAAGTATTGGAAGAATCGTCTTACAGTCTTTGAAAGTTTTCTATAAAATTCTAACACCTACAAAATATTTATTTATATGAATAGATCCATGCATTTTTCACTCAGAAAATCCAGGAGAACCTCGAACAAGAGACCATTTTTCAAAAATTCTTAATTTTCATAAATCTGAAGCTGGACAAGCAATATTGCGAAAACTGATAAATAGATAGATTCAGAGGCAATAGCTTAAGTCTGATGCAAAGTTATTTATTATATAGACACCAATGCGTTAAGAATGGTGAGACTTACAGTAATTTCAAAAAAGTCAATTATGGAGTGCCTTAAGGTACTATTTTGGGACCTATACTGTTTACCATATATATATATATATATATATATATATATATATATATATATATATATATATATATATATATATATATATATATATATATATATATATATATATATATATATCAATGATTTATTTCTACTACCGATCAAAGGAGATATCATTAGTTTTGCTGATGATACAACTGTATTCTATGAAGACACTAATTGGGATAATTCAAGCAAGAAAATTGAAGGAGATTTTGGAATGGTCACTGATTTTTTTTAGCTATTGACGGTTAAAAAATTGTTATTTCCGTCAACCGATTGCACCCCTACGCGCAACCCTCGGAAGTCTTCGAGAGACTTGTATGAGCTAGGGAAGACGCAGCCCTTACCTTTTAACGTGTGATGCCATGCACGAGCCCGATGACCATGCGAGGCTTTGAACCCTTGACCCTTGGCTCCAAAGGCGAACGCTCTACTACCAAGGCCACCACAGTAAACGGAGACAAAACTTTTTTCGTTCTCTTCTGTAGCAACTCAAACGGAATACCAACATACAATCAATTAGAAATCTCTTCTGTGAACTCCCCCATGAAAATACAATGTAGAAAAGATATAAAATACCTTGGAATTTATTTGGATTGCCACTTAAGCGAGAAAACAAATAACGTAAACAAAAAATTAAGATGCCTAATTCCCAAATTTAAGTTATGCAAAACATTTTGTAATATCAAACAACTCAAGTGTCTGTATTGTGCACTGGTACAGCCTCATTCAAATTATGGAATCATTGCATGGGGGGGTTCATCGAATTATCTACGGGATAGAATTGAAGTAACTCAGAAGTGGATTCTCAAAATTACATTTGATAAACCTTATCGATATTCAACCGAATCATTATATAATTTGAGTGGCATGCATGACTTGAGGCAAATATATTACAAAACACTAATAACACAGCAGCATCGAAATAAGAGCCAAACAATAGAACATATATATATATATATATATATATATATATATATACCGGGTGACCACGAGGTGAGGTACGCCCCCCAATTTGTCTATAGTTTTGAAGATACAGGTATTGTATTTCTGGTTCCTTTCGGAATTCTTCAAATCTTTTCATTCGAGTAATCTGATAATTCATCATCTTTCAACATAACAATGTGAAAAGAGTATGTTGCTATTTGAGAAATGGCAGTTGTGAGCCTTTCTTTATGGGTACTAATCCGTTTTGAGGAAATGTTTGATAATTGATGGGAAATATGGTTGCTGCAATTACATGGGAAGCTCAATTTTCAGCTGCATCTTACCTCGAACCTTCCTCTCGTAAATGCTGACGCCGTTCGTCAGTTGTGATGATTTGAGTTTGATGTTCATGGCCAACTTTGTTCGATTGAACAATCAACTGTATCTCCGCCATTTTTCAACCGATTTTCAATTTTGGAGAACAATGTTATCACAAATTGCGTGTTCTTCCTGATAATGAAAAAAATTGTACAGGGTGTCATTAAAAAAAAAGTTTGGGGTCACTTCCGGTTAAACCGGAAGTGGTGAATTTTCGGTTATGGAGTCAAAATATGCGTATTTGAGTAATATATCGACGTGCCAAATTTGAAACCTGTATCTTCAAAACTATAGAAAAATTGGGGGGCGTACCTCACCCCGTGGTCACCCGGTATATATATATATACCGGGTGACCACGGGGTGAGGTACGCCCCCCAATTTTTCTATAGTTTTGAAGATACAGGTTTCAAATTTGGCACGTCGATATATTACTCAAATACGCATATTTTGACTCCATAACCGAAAATTCACCACTTCCGGTTTAACCGGAAGTGACCCCAAACTTTTTTTTTTTAATGACACCCTGTACAATTTTTTTCATTATCAGGAAGAACACGCAATTTGTGATAACACTGTTCTCCAAAATTGAAAATCGGTTGAAAAATGGCGGAGATACAGTTGATTGTTCAATCGAACAAAGTTGGCCATGAACATCAAACTCAAATCATCACAACTGACGAACGGCGTCAGCATTTACGAGAGGAAGGTTCGAGGTAAGATACAGCTGAAAATTGAGCTTCCCATGTAATTGCAGCAACCATATTTCCCATCAATTATCAAACATTTCCTCAAAACGGATTAGTACCCATAAAGAAAGGCTCACAACTGCCATTTCTCAAATAGCAACATACTCTTTTCACATTGTTATGTTGAAAGATGATGAATTATCAGATTACTCGAATGAAAAGATTTGAAGAATTCCGAAACGAACCAGAAATACAATGCCAAATTTGAAACCTGTATCTTCAAAACTATAGAAAAATTGGGGGGCGTACCTCACCTCGTGGTCACCCTATATATATATATATATATATATATATATATAACACAATATACAAACACTCCTCAATAACATTACCTGTAGTAAATGAAACATCAATCCAAAGAAGCTTCATTTACATGGGCCCAATACTTTATAATATGTTGCCATCTGATATCAAGTCGATAAATTCCCACAAGGTGTTGATCTCAAAAATAAAAAAGCATGTTTCAAAAGTCAAGATCAGATATTCATCGACTTCTAGAAATTGTTAATTAACTCTTCCTTGTTTATATTGTTATTTATATTCATACCTATATTCTAATATAACATCTACATCTATATATGTCAGTAAATAAATATGTCTGTATGTGTGAATATGTGTGAATGTGAGTAGATATCTATATGTATGTCAACCGCGAGCGGATCCATGCGGTTTCAATCATTTATTTATTAATGTTTGTTAATGTAAAGTTACCTGTTTGAAAATGTTATGCTAATACATATATTGATAAATAAATATTACTATTACTAATAGCATGTGGTTCAACGGTAAACGAAAAATGAAACACAAAAAAAAACCAGAAAAAAAAAACCGGGAACAAAACCCGAAAAAAATACCCCCGGAAAAAAAACGAAAAGAAAGACACCATAAAAAAACAGGAAAAAGTACCGCTTCGAATAATCTTTAGCTATTACATATATTACATACAAACAGATTTAAACATTAGGTTATTCGGAATGCGATATATTAAGAGATTTAGTTTATGTTATGCAATATGGCAGCAATTTGTTGACATAACAGTAGACTATACCACGAGTCAGTAATTGGTCGTGAATTATCATTATCTGTACTCTGTAATTTTGGATTCCCTACCTGATCTATACCACGTATACATAATTCATTAGGGCTTTGGTCATTAACGTACGTTAAATTTCATTGAATAAGAAATATGGAAGTTTTGAAAACAGCTAGCAGTAAACCTATAAACTTTGTTTGGATGGTTAAACTTACACCATTCATAAAACTTGTACTACCAGTGTGCGATGGAGATGCAGTTGATGTAAAGTCTTGCCTTTTGTAGTTATTGATATGGTTTTGATGTGTACCGATATTTATTTATTAAACAAATTATTGGTTCACTAGATACTAATATTGTTTTTTTATTCAGTGCAGAGCTTTGATAATGACAGATTTGAGCTACGCTTTGGTAGAAAAAAAAAGCTGAACACAACCATCCAGCAGATCTAAAAAATGTTGAAGTTGTAAAGGTAGTGTTCCATATGAAGGAACGGCACCTCAATTTTTTAAACAGCTCTATCTTATAAGAGTTCCCGTAGCACCTTCAGGCTCCATCGTTACAGCTGCTTACTGTTTGCTGGAAAGGAAGACCCAGCACACTTATGAGAATATGCTGCAAAGTTTGCTCGACGAATGTGCCTACCGTGAGTTGTTTCCCGATCCAGCGGTTTATTACATGAACTTTGAGAAGGCAGCTATGCAGGCAGCAACTAGAATACTGGGATACCATTTTTCTATTAGATGCTGCTTTCACTACCTCTGCCAGAGCACTTTCAGAAAAGTTCAAGAATTGGACATCCAAAAAACATATATGGAAAATCCAAAATTGAATAGTTTCTGAGGAAAACTGGATGGGCTGGCTTTTCTACCAGTGGATGCCGTAGACAAAGGGATGACATATCTGAAGACAACTCCGGAGGCACACGAATTTTCTGCTCTACTGAATTATTTTGACGCTACTTCTGTTTCGGGACCATCCAGAAAAACAGGAAGTATTCCAAATATAAGGATTAGAATAGTTTATCTTTTGTTCGCCCCGAAACTGTGGAATGTTCATAATTCCACCTTGTCAGGTGAAGACAGAACCAACAACCAAACAGAGGGGTGGAACAACAGATTTTCCAGCCTTGTTGGTCAGGATCGCCCAGCTGTTTGGACGTTGATAAAGAAGATGGGGATGAATCTGGCTGTGGCTTGAGCGAAGTTGCAGAATGCAGAATTACAGCCCGAGGTAAAGAAAAAACGGGCCACCTACAAGACACTACATGATAGATTGAAACTGTTATGTCAACAATATAATGATCAGCAAATATATATAGCTGATTTTTCAGATGACATATCGCATAATATAAAATTGAAATCTGTATAATAGGTAATATGTAATATAATAGCTAAATATTATTCGAAGGTTTTTCCGTTTTTTCTCTGGGTCTTTTTTCCGGGGTTTTTTTCCGTTTTTTTTCAGGGTGTTTTTTCCAGGTTTTTTTCTGTTTTTTTTTCAGGTTTTTTTTTCCCTAGATTATGGTTCAACTGTTTCTTTCCGATGAATTCTTTCTTTGTTTTTGCACTATCGCGTTATAAACAATTTAAGGCAAATCTCTCTAATCTCTACTTCCAGATGCCGTTAACAGAATTTGAATACCATGATTTCCCTTAAATCGCCACAAATACAGAAATGAAATATCGTCATCCATCAAACTACTGTATATAGTTGTTTATTTTATCATGATAGTGTGGTTGCTAAGGTAGCAGAAAACTTTTTGACATTCTGCTGCCCAATTCCACTTCGAAGAAGATTTCAATCAATACAATTTAGATGTAAAACTATAGAGAGATTTTTTACGAATATACCATATTAATTTATATGACCCAAAACTAATTTCAATGTTGTTATTTTTGATTCAGAAGTGTGGAGTTCATATTTATCAATGTCACATCCCAAATAAGTGATTTTTGCTGAAAAAATTAACGTTTTTGTAGTGAAAGTTTGAGCCCTGAAATGTTTTTTTAATTGATATCAAATAGCTCAGTGGTATCGATATGATGATCACAGGTTCCACGAGTTCAAATCCCATCGCAAAACTTTTTTTTCATACTTTCATGTCTTATTTTGATGTTAGAAACAAAATATCGCCATTCGTATAGGAAGCAAAATTGGGTTTTTGGAAACTCATGAGGTTTTATTCGCCGAAACAAAGAAATTGTTTGTACTAGTGAAATATTTCCACATATGTCGCTCATTTTCAACTTTAGGAGAGATGCATGATAAAATATAGCATGTTTCGATTTTATAAAATATTAAAATATTTTGAAAACGCGACTGTCAAATTTTTTTGGTGCCGACTAAATTTGTAACACCCTATATAAAATAATGAGCAAGACAAATATTTACCTCGCAGCTACATGGCCCCCTGTGAAATTATTGTCCTCGGGCTTAATGAGCTTATAAGTTTTGGTGCAGATCACCAAATTATTATTATCGATTGCATTATTTATTCATAAGATCCACTTTGTCACTCTACGACATAACTTGAAATTACTTGTTCGATTTGTAACTTCATCAACAAATAATGTATTCGACCCAAAAGTTCCATTATATACACATGCATGACTGCCATTTTGTTTGTGTTCTAGCAAATCAGTTATAAGGGTAGAGTTGCCTATATTGAACCACTTTTGGAAAATTCACAACAACATCACATTATTAATAATTTGCTTTATAAAAAAGAAATATACACAACTTTATTATATTGTATACTATCAGTACATAGTATCAAAGAGACTGAAAAAAATTGAATATATTACATATGGTTAATTTGAGGAGACCTGGCGTAAAATGAACCTTCTACCTAAATTGAACTTTATGTAAAAACACGTATAAAAATAAATGATCAAAACTTTATTTTTTGCTGATCAGTTTGTTGAGGCCCCCATAGACTTCGTACATGTTCGTCGAATTTCATATCCGACCAAAAACTGAACCGACTGTAACTAACGAACACACCCTGCTCCACGCACTCCTGTAACGCGCCTCACATTGTCACTAATGACTTTTTGCCCTTCGTTTACTATAAATTAATTTTTTTTCTTCTATCAAGCAATTCAGCCGCCCTTGACACTGATATTTTTAAAAAATTAAGAAATTGGATAAATTATTATTATCTAAATATCTCCGGCACGTCCTCTGTAGTACATATATGTGAAAGGTAAGTTGTAAAAATGACTCAACGAAAAGTTTGTTAACTCAACTGAAAAATTACCCTAGTACAAAAAATGAATTGAAATTTTTGTCATATCTTGGAAAATAAAATTACATTTAAATATGTAAAACCACAGTAAAACATATAAACAATAAAATCCTGTTCATAAAAGAGAACATAGACATCTCCGCTCACGATGGATCTGGATGGAATTGGGGTCACATGTGAGTCATTATATTCATGCCACGAGCTCGCATACGGATATCTTAAAGCGGCTAGCGATACGCCTGCAACTTTGGACTGAGCATGCGCCAAACTCGAGCATGCTCCGTAGACTCCAAAAATTGACAAATATGGCTGCCATGGCTGCTACATCACTGCTCTCTCTCTGAATTTTGGATAAATAGTCGTTATATGGTAATAATTTTAACAATTTTCAAACCGCAAGGTAGGTTAGTCAGGTCAGGTTAGGTTTGGCTAATAATTCACGCATTTTCGACTCGCAAGCTAGGTTAGCTTGCTCAGGTTAGGTTTCTGTTAAATTGCGAGCGAAAAAACAAATTCACGCATTTTCAACACTGTTTGCAATCTTGTTTTTCCTTCCTGTTCTTGCTTCTCCGCCATTAAATGACCCTCTTGTTGTACATCACTTAAATTCGAGTTTGGCGCATGCTCAGACCAAAGTTGCAGGCGTATCGCTAGCCGTTTGTCGGATATCTACAGTAGGCTGTGTAGTGTCCGCTGTGGGTAGTCCCACTATGATTAGACAACGCATATAGACAGGGGGCTACTGTCCAATCCCTCTAAAGGAAAATGAATGGTGACATTCAATTTCCCTCGGAATCTTTCTGTTGAAGAAAACAGTTTCAAATGGATTACTAAAATTTTCGGGAATTTATGAATTGATAGGGATTTTGAACACTCCTTTTCTCTTTGCACATCGCACATGTCGGCTTCTCGTCACCATCTAGAGTTTCTTCCCTTTTGAATAAATCCAATCGTTGTGATAGTCTTGGTTGACCTGTTATTCGTGGTATTGAAAGGGAAAGATCCCAGAAAGAATCGAAGGACACTGAACAATGACCACAATAAGTACATTTTAATGTAGACTTTAACTGGCCAACGAAGTTAGCCACAATTTTGGAATTGTCCATCATTGAGTATATTGACCATGACTCTTGGGCCTCCTCACTATTACTTGATTTCTCGTCTATCTCTCTCATTGTGTGTTTTGGCTTCTCCGTTGCTCTAGTGATGTCTTCATGTAGACCCACTAACAGGAATCTTAAGAACTCTTGATCATCTTCCTGGGCATAACCGATAAAACGAGGAGCGAATCTTTGGATTTGACATGTCAATGCGACTGTATCAACAACTCTATCTGACGAATCTTCTGACCAAAGTTTCTTGATCACCTCGGCAAATGCTTTGATTAAAGCTCCCTTCCTAGATATATTAGTGTTTATATCCCTTGTGTAAGCATCTCTGTTCAAATACTCCATTAACTATCTCGTATTCTATAAACACTGGATAACACTATTCATAAAGCATGTGTTACCAATATTTTTCAACCCGCATATGTAGACCGAGAGATTTTGGAGTAGTTCCTGAAGTACTGGGAGCTGGCAGGGATCTTCATACTGTCCGCAGCAGATTGGAGGTAGAAAGAATTTTTGATTTTTGTCCTGAAGGTATTGTTTTCAAATCCGTGAAGACCTTGATTTTGTGGGTACAAAAAAACTTCATCTAATTTTCTGGAATTGGGAAGTGTGCCCATAACTGAAGCGGCAATGCCTCTCTGAATAGCTAAACTAATTCGCTGAATCAAGGAGAATGATCTTGGTTCTTCAGTAGATTTCATCATTTTTTCCCAATTTCTTTCAATAGCATGTGGTCCAAATACTCCATATGTTTCTATTGCAACTGGATAGAAATAATAAAAATTGCCCAAACCGGAATGTTTACGAATTTTATTTTTCTCCGCTCAAAGAGCTGCTACGCCTTTCATAATGGAGGTTGACAAGAGGTGGAAAGTTGCAACCGTATCTAAACAAGTGAAATCCCAAACTAAAGGCTTTCCACACTTCAAAGGAATAAGGCTCATTCCGTCTGGACGCTTTCCATCATCTCTGCTTATTCCGCCAGGTTCTAAAATTGACGGAACTTCCGTAGTTGACATAGCCCTTTCAATCAGATCATTAACAGCGTGATGTCTTGAGAAGCGACCAGAACTGAACCTGCAACTCAAACCATGTACTCCGTTTTCTTCAACGACAGATCCACATTTACATTTATGGCTTACACAAACTGATGTGCCCAAACGGAGACCAATAGCAATCCTGAATGATTAATTGAATCTGGCTAGGTCGACTCTCCATTGGGAAAACGTTAAACATAACTAAAGTTGTCAATTAAACGTTTTTAGAATGTTATTTCCATTCCCAAAATATTTGCTACTTGTAGTCGGTTGGGTAAACGTTATGACAACGTCTTACCCAGTTAACACAAACATCTAGGAGATGTTGCTTTCTTCATTATTATGGTAACAAAATGAGTTGCATTTAGACATCAGTGTTACCACTAAGTGGTGCCAAAAGTTATGAATTGTTCACAATTTTCTTCTCATCAGTGTCGCTTTGAGGCACAGCATGTGAAGAAAATTGCAAAGCACATAAACATGAATTTTGGTTTCATAGCGATTTTGTCGGTGTAGAAGGAATTTGGTTGGTAACAAAATTGGGAAATAAAATGGCCAGAGGTGTTTGTCGAGTCGAGAGTCAAGTAGAATTTGTATTTGGTTGACGCCATTCTTTAAATATTCTATAGGTACTTCTGATAGTGTGTTTGCTTCTCTTTATTTCATTAGTTGAATCAAATGTGATTATTAACATAGACCAATTATTATATCTACCAAGAAGTGTATCTCTTCAAGGACCGGAACGATGAGTAGAAACTTAAATTAAGTGATTTACAGAATTTGGCATTTTCAGGATAGGAACTAATTTTGCAGCGAAGAAAATGCTGTCCAGAGGATTGGAGTTGAATTATAGATTTTTCTACATTTCTGTATATTGTTTTTTTTCATGATTTAGACATAGTTTGATAATTTTTTTTTTCTTTGTGGAAAGTATATACTACGGAATCAACTCACGCATTTGTTTTCTAGCATTCCATTCCATATGAACCGTAATTCATCAGTAAGAATGATAATATTGAGGTATAATTTCTATTCATGTTGAAACACGGTGAGCTTTGTTTTATTCTTGACATACAGGTGAATCAGAAAGTGAAGTGCATTTTTAAATAAGAACCAGTCCTTTCAATTTCACATTGTTACATCGAAAGGGTCTCAATGTGCATTCGATTCCGAACTATAAATGGAATGTCACATTGGGCTAATGTCAAGTCACATCTTGCATCACATTTTGATGTCTCGACATGACCAACGGGGCACCGAATAGACGTTTATGCGATAACAATGGAAGTCACTTTGTGATTCACTGGTGTGATCTGAAACATGAATGTGAATCCCACTACCATCTCTGAGACCATTCTGTGTTGACTGGGTAGCTTAACTGATGACATGCTCAACTTTAAGACAACGTTGTCCGGTGGTTTAGAGAGCGTCGTTTCCATTTAGACCACTCCCTCTTAGGAGTATTAGTACTAACAAGGTTCTCAAAATGTCCACGTAGGCGTGTCCGTAGTCACATCCGAAAACCAATACACGTATACAAATAAAGTCGATGCACCGTGCGATCCTCAGTATATTTCAAAATGAAATATTGAAATAAACTGGAGAGGTTTTTCCTCTCCCGGGACAGTGTGTAATCATGCTATCTTTCGTTTCAATCACTCCGAATCCTTTTGAACTACACGAAAGTGCCTAGTAAGGGTGTATTTAATTTTGAATTATGGTATAAATATGCCCGTGTTCTATTTGGACCATTAATGTTGGATACGTGAGAGTGTGGGTATCAATTTGAATATTTACCTGAGCTGTATCGGTGAAAGTCTGACATAGAAAAGCAGACAGGAATGAAATAGTACTCCAAAAGAAACGACAAATTGGGATGGAATGCTTGTTTGTCTACTTACTATTACTACTACCACATACAGGCGGATAAAGGAAGGTATCTTATGGTAGACTGTAACTTTTTCATACGTCATGAGAACATTTGTTTCTCAACAATAAATAAGGAATAAAAATAGTCGACGTAAGAGGCTTATAACATGATACATGCTATTATCTGGGGCCATTTTGTTTCCGGGTTATCAAAAAAAGTGTGAATACATAATTTATTTACTTTGATGCCAAACTTGGAAACGGTCGCAAAATTGGGAAAGATTTTTTCTTTGTTTTCGCCATCTTGCGACTCTTTCCCATTTTTTCTCTTCAACATAACTACAATTATTGTTTATAAATTACATTTTTAACAATATGGCAACGTTATAACGAACATTTCTTAAGGAAAAAAAATTCGCTGAACTTTGGTTTACGGGAAATCTGATATGGAAAAAACAACTGAACGTCGTCCCAGCGAGCTCAAACATCTCTGGGAGGTTTTGAGATGTTTAAAAAATGTATGCACGCCGATGTTTCTTTGAGAGGTAATATGCACTTCCCAAAGAGGTCCCTGAAAGATATTCAATGTTCTGTTTTCGTTCTTTCGTGGCGTTATTTTAATGCCTATAGAAATGTATCGGAGATGTGCACAAAATGTTATCTTGTGGACGTTTTCATTCGGCATAACATAGTTGAGACATTCACTGAGAATATTTCTAGCGTTCGCGCAATCGCAAATGTGATCATGTGATCTCAGTAATGTTAGAGTTGACGGAGAGTATGGTTCTGGTTTTAACTCCTTTTACCCCATTTTGTTTCTCGTAAAAGTAGTCTTTTTTAGGGTGAAGTGAAACGTTTGGTCAAGACAAAATATTATATTTATTTAGTACCCAAGTTGATGACGAACTGCAAATTGAGGAATGATTGTCGATATTCAGGAAATATATAACCACAAAAACATGTACCGGTTCTGACTTGTAAAATCATCATCCTAATCATTATGTACCTTATATATATATGTAAAGTAAGTATCCGCAGTTTGTTTAAATTCAGTTGAACCCGACATTAACCAGTGTTAGTGATATTTATGTTTATTAAAAAATATTCAATTTGTATAAACCGAAAATATTTGTATGTGTGTTCTTTGTTCCAATTAAAATAAGTTTACCGATGATTATTTTTTTAAATCGCCCAGAGTCCTCTGCATGTTTTGACTATAGTTAATTTGTACAATCAAAGAGAGAAAGAAACGAAATAAAGGTGCATTTTGTGATGTCCCTGGAACATCTCTAAAAATGTTTTATATACAGTAATTTATGTTGTGTCCTTGAAAATGCTTGGAGAAAAACGTGAAAGAAATGCCTATTGTGATGTCCTAGGAACATCCTAAAAATATCCGAGTGCGGCGGACATTTGCACCTACATACACATTCTATTCATGTATGAACAGAACATCGCAGTGGAGTTTTGATATCTCAAATACTCTTACTTTTAACATCTCTGAGATGTTTCTGTGCTCGCTGGGGTGATTGTGGGACCTCATCCAATTGTAATGGTACCTTTTTGTTTTGCGAAAATGCCCTGTTGCCAAGTTGGCCACTTTGGATTACTGGAAATTTGATAAGTAAAGACAATTGAACGTCTCGATTATGGTATGGTATAGCACTATTTTTGTTTTGCTGAAATGAGCCGTTGCCAAGTTTTGGTTACTTTGGATTACAGGAAATCTTATATGGAAAAAACATTTGATTATGCGTTTATGGACCCTCAGCCAATTGTCATGGTACTAATTTTATTTTGCAAAAATGCTCCGTTGCCAATTCTTGGTCTCTTTGGATTACTGGAAATTTGAATTGAGGATACCATAAAGCATTCAATCAGATATGTGGCGCTATAAAATTTGAACTTTGCAGAAATGCGCCAATGTTGCCAAGTTGTGGGAGCTGGTAACTATTTAAAAAAAGATTTATGGAAATTTTGAATATCAATATAAATAAAATCATTTAATTAATTTGTTTGAATAATTTTCTGGAAGTACTTTTGGAAATTTGATAGCGCATGGTCCAAAAAACCATTTTCATTTCATCTAGTATATCTCACTTCAAGTTCAAATTGAATACGTTAGAAATTCTTAAATTACTACTAAATGATGCGAAACAACGTTGAAATGCTCAAGTAATGGATTCTGAGTCACAAATGATCATACTACAGCCCACGGACTATAAAATATAAATGATTAGGAGTTCGTCAGAAGGTTCCGTGGATACAAAAGTTATAGCGTGTCTCTTTCTTCTGGTAATTTATAAAATTAGAGCGCAGCGAGCATCTGCTGTGATTTCTCCTTTTCACATTAAGGGCCAGTTTTTTGAGTTCTAGTTAAACTCCAGGTTAATTAACTAATGGTATGAATTTGATCCTTCAAACCTCATTTAATAAATGTCATTAACCATCTAAACTATTAGTTATCTGGAGCTTAATACGAACATAAAAAACTGGCCCTGATTAGTGATCGAATTACCAGCAACTTGGATAGCTAGGTTAGTAAGGTTAGGTTGTGTCCAAAATGTCTGTGAAACTTCTCTGAATTATTTCCCGTGTCCCTAACTTGGCATCAACCATAGAAATATATATCAAATACTTACTCTAGAATGCTCATCCCCCAATTTTCACGACGAAAAGCATGCCGTGTATGCGACCCGTTTACGATGTGCGCATGCTCGTCATCAGTGTAGTTTGGGTAGATCGTTGCCAAGTTTGAAAATACTTTAGTGTTCCATTTGAGTTTTTTGTTATGAGGCAATAAAACACATGTCATTTTAAAGAGAGAAATTTGACAGCGCATTTAGGACTTTTTAAAACCGAAAAGAACCTTTTAGACATAGATTACTCCGAATTTTAGGAGCAAAAGAAATTTATTTAAAACAATAATGTACCCTATGCTACTGTAATTATAATGACCGTGCAACAGTGCTTTTTCATCAACAGGAAGACTTGTCACTAAGATCTGTCACTCTTGTCAGAGACAGAGAAGGTTTATAGAATTTCAGATTTTCTCTTTTCGTTTTGTGTGGTGTTTGTTGTCGTTGGTTATTCTTTCATCATTTGTGAATTTGCATTAATTTTGTTCCTTTAAAGACAATTTCTAATAAAGCCGTTTCTTCCTACAAATAAACAATGAACTGTTTAGTGTTGTGTAAAGGAAAAATACCTGAAATCATTCATCTTTGGTAGATAATGAAATTTTTCATGTACATATATGATTTGCTCAAAATAGCTTAAATATCATATTAGCTTGACAAAAAATGCATGATTTACTAGCAGAACATTTGAGTAAGAAAATTGTAATTTGAGCAGACATTTTCCTCATGAACTTTCATGTGGAAACGACAATAGAATAATTTGAAACCTAGTACAGTACCAATAATGTGTCTGCGTAAGCATGCATGGCGAGTGATGATACAACTTTCTGCCACACCGCTTATATTATGAGTTCTAGATTCCTACAAAAAAGTACTAAACACACACAGAATCGCCTCAGAAAATTAATGTCAATATGGAAGTGCTTTTCTTTGATGGTAAGGAAAATGCTTCGCCTCATTTTTTCATGCACCCCCATTGTGGAAATTGCACTAAGGTAATACAACCAGAAATACTCGTAGAAATAGCATGTTAATCTTATCTTCATGCATGTAATTATTCATGATATTAGCTGAAATAAATTTTCAGTTTTTTGTACTTTCAATTTATCTTCCAATCCAGTTCTTCCTTGAAATTCGCAAAGACGATTTGGGGTGGTTCCGTAGGTTTTTGTTGGTTAACTACAGCTGAAAAGTGAATATGATACCAAAAATCAGTCGCTTCAGAGCGATAAATAATAATAATACCCGTACTCTACTTTCTGATAGCCTTTGCTGAATATTTGGGATCATAAATATTTGCAAATATGTTTTCAAATCAGCTAAATACAAATAACAGGTATGAGTACAATGAGGTTTCCAACCTTATTATCCGAGATTAAGAATCAACGTTTGTTAATCTTCACAAGTACCATGATATTTTACTAAAACCGGGCCTGTTACAAAAATCACTAATGACGCGCATGCGCATTGCTGTCTAGCCTGAACTTTTTACAACACTTTTGACATGGGGATTAGCATTCTAGAGTAAGTATATAATATATATTTCTATGGCATCAACGCATTTCCGAAAAGTGAAAATGTCAAATTATTCGATTGGATAGGATATGAAGTGACCTACTTGGCAACAGAGCATTTCCGCAGAACAAAAATGGTATCATTAGAATCGCCTGATGGCACAACATCACGATGTTAAATTTTTTTTTTCGTAACTGATTTCCAGTTAACCAAATTCTTACCGAAAAATCACCAAATAAGTATTTTGTATGTTTTTTTCGAAAATTGTTAGTAGCTTTACATAACCCTACTAAGTACTACTAACTACCTTACATACCTATGAGTGAGTACTGGGAAGTAATAGGATTTGAATATTCAATGAATCATACTTACCTTGAATTTCGCTTAAATTGTCATCCATCTCTAGAATAAACTGCATCTATTCATACCTACTCTTTTTGAATCCACCACTTTTCCTACGAATCCAATGAAATAGTTTTTCTTGAAATTTTTGTTAGTCCCCTGATTCAGTTTCTCACAAAGAACGATTCAATGTAGACATGTCAACTATAGGCCGGTGACTTAGGCAAAAATGGACAAAAATAGCAAAGCAATGCAAGTTTCACAAAAGTTTTATTTCAGTGCTAAACGAAACATTAAAAATCGTTCAAGCAAAAAAAATATCATCTTTCATCATTCCTCAATTTTGCGACCATTTCAATGTTTGGCGTAAGAGCAAATACATTATTTAATCATACATTTGTTAATACCTTTTTTCGGACGAGATTTTTTTCGGCAGAGTTATTTGCAAAAGTATGAATAAATAATTTGTTTACTTTGATGCCAAACTTGAAAATGGTCTCAAAATTGGGAATAAATGATAAAGGATGTTTTTTGTATATCTTTTGCATTTTTTTCTCTACAAATTGAGCAGATTTTTTTATAATTTATGATTTTAACAATGTACCAACAACCAACTTTGTACGAGAGGGCACATTTTTGTAGTTTCAGTACGCACCAAAATAGAACTTTTGTAAATGTTTGCAATATTGTTCCAATTTTTTTTATTTTAAATTCCAGAAATTAATTTTAGATTGATTTTTATGGAATGTTTCAATGGAATATTCTCTCGATCATTTTGTCCTGTTATTTGATCTCCGACAATTTCCTCCCAATCATTTGCTCTCGTGTAGGAAGCTTCCGTATACTGCAATGCAGTAATAAAAGACGACGTTATTTAAATACTGCATGACCGTATTTGTTTTGTTAAATAAGTGTTATCGGTAATCATCTGGTTTTCCCTTATTTATTACTTACTTTATTTCTAACCTTTGTTGGAAGTTGAAAACGATTAAGTCTTATATGTTGTATGGCAAATTGGTAATTATGTTGACTCTACTGCAAGCAGTTGTTTTTCTGGGTTTAAATTAAAATTGTTCTCTCTCATCATCATACGTAAACCGAAAACGTTAAACTCTTTCTTTTAGAATAAATATTTTTATTTACTTTATTTTACTTTATATCAAAACATTTGCATCGCCTTTCTTATCTCCAATACATTCAAGTAATTAAAGGACAAATATACAACAAAACAAATGGGGTAATCAGAAATATAAGGTATCAGATTTTAATGACAGATGTGTGGTCACACGTTTAGACGGAATAATTAAAAAAAGGGAAAAATAAGACCAACTTAAAGCAGGCATAAATAAAGTCAATAAGGGAAATATAAGGTAAGATACATAAGCGTATGCGCAGATGTCAAAATAAGGGCGACTTTAATACTGCTCTTCCTAAAGTGCGCATCCGATAACTCACTATTATTCATTAGTAATTTATACAGCGGATTGAACCTGACGAATTGGAAAAGGGTCTTGTTGGTGTGGGTGGTATCGTTCTTCGTACACTCGTATTTCGTACACCTCAAAAAATTACCTGAAATATTCTTGTTTGGTACACTGAATTGATTATTGAATTTTCGGATTCTCGTTTCGTACATCGACCACGCAAATTTCCACGCACTCAAATGTCTAGGTAAGGTTAGTTAGTTCTGGTTAAATTATACTAAAAAATTACTCTTCACAAAATGCATTTTCACAAGAAAAATTGTTGCAAAACCTACTTACGTTATCAATTTCCACGAACTCGAATGTCTACGTAATGTTAGTTCGCTCTGGTTAGATCATCCTAAAAAATGACTCCTTAAAAAATGTATTTTCAAAAGTAAAAATGGGTCGGTGTATGAAAGGAGTCGAAAAGGGGTTAATTAATTCAATGTACGAAACAAGAATATCTTAGGAACATTTTTAAGGTGTACGAAACAACGAAACAGGAACAAACCTTGGTGTGAATGTACAAAAGAAAATGGACTAAATGATATGGACAGATGCCTTGAAGTTAACATTATATTGAAGAGAAGTGTATTGACAATGCCACTGAAATTTACTAAGAGTCCAAGAGGTGAATTTAATTGAATTATTCAGTATTTTTGTACGAATATCATGAGAACAAATTGAATGAGACCCAAATCTTTGAGGGAAAATTTCAATTGTGTGAGAGCGAATAACATAGGAGCAAATTGAATGAGAGCAAATTGGTTGAGAGCAATTTGTGCGAGAGCAACTTGTTCAAGAGGAAATTGTGAGAGGAAAATTTCTGAGAGGAAATTTACTGAGAGTAAATGACATGAACCCGATTCAATTACTACGATGTTATTATTGGATTGGTGTTATTCATGCTACATCATGGATGTATGTAACCTTGTGTCACTGTAGTTCACTGATTTGGATATTCGTATCTTGCAACTCATTCATGAAATAAAACATGTGCATCAAATATTATTGCTAGATATTTATTCGTCATTTATCATGGAGATTTATTTATAAAATATATTACACAAGTTATCTACACTGTACAAGAAATGTTTTCCCTAGAGAATAAACAATATCGATAGAATAAATTAAATACAGTACATTTACAAAGGATAAAATTATATATAGCACCAATGAAACTACAAATATACAAGGAAATCTTCAAGAATTTACATATACACACAAAACATACCCAACGATGAAGGAAGTCATACTTGATGAAAACAACTGGTTCGCGAAGGACTTTTTATTTATGTTGAGGCTAACATTTTCTCTTTTTCAATATTAGTAGTTCTTGTATTCGAAGAACATATTTTAGAGACGAAGTTGGGATTTGATCAAATCTGCTGTGAAATATATGGATATGGATAAGTTTGCGTGGAGCAAGCTTTTACTTGATTCTAACACATTTAGTTAGTGGATTTTGGGCTGCCGCTTCATTGGTACCGTACTCAGTATTCAAATTATTGAAGATTGAATACTTGTCGTTTCAGTTTCTGTATTTTTATACTGTCATTTACAAATACATCATATATTTGAAAAAACTAATTAACTGAAACAAATAAAAGATAAATCTGTTGAAACTACATCAGTTTGAAAATGTTGATAATAGCCAGCATAGGACCGAATTCACACCAACCTTAAAACAAAACATACTGAAAATGAAATGAGTTGTAAACGAAAAAAAAAGTTTGACAAACCAAATCCAAGCTAAAATTAGCTGGGTAGGCATGAAAAATGTTTATGCTACTGAGAACCTAAACCATTTTAGAATCAATACAGAAAAAACAATTGAAAACTGACTAATTTACTAAAGTTTTACAATTTGGGAATCGCAAACCAATTAACTGAAAATAGTAGATTGTTGAAAATGATATAAAGTGCAAGGTAATAAAGTTTTCTCAAAATGATGAGATAATGTAGGCAATGTTAGGGGCGAAGAAAATCAATGATGAAACTTAATTACAATAGTGCGATGAATAGAAAAACTTAACCCTGGAAAATTCGATGATAACCAAATGATGAATTTTTTGAATTATAATATTAAGAAATAATAATCCACTGGAAGGGCTAAACACCTAACCATATAAAACTGAAAGAGTATTTCTGATTTATTATTTTTTTCATATGGGATTTGCTAAAGGAAAATAAACAATATCCTCAAATGATTCAAGCAGAACTGAAATTGAAAATTATTACAATCTTGGAAATATAACTATGCTGAGAATTATAAACCGAACTGTTGATGAGCCCGATGATATAAACAGAATAGGAATTTTTGGATGAATGCGAAAATTATGTACTTAGGTATAGTTTCTGGACGTAAACGAAATAAATGAAATAACCACGTTTCTCAAAGAAATTATACAAGAACTTTTTCGAATGTGATATGTCATTAATTTCTGAATATTTCTTGCGGGGTCACAAAAAATATTAAAAATTTCATTATATTAATCGAATATCTTAAATATTTTAAATTATGATGGCAGACAATAAACATTTTAACTATTCTTTTTCAATTTTAGGAAGGTCTCTACCAAAAGTAGGTAGTACTGATTATTGTTTGAAATGGATGAATTTGTTTCGAGAGATTTTTAAGGAATTTTTAACATAAACTTAAAGTACGATTATTTACAAGAAACTCTGGATTTGCCCCTTCGACAAACCAAATAAGCCGTTGTTTCCATCACGTATTCCATACAATTCTATAAACAATTCAACTTCTGAGAAACGGATGGGTATCATAACAACAGTAGGCAAACTACGTGTAGTAGTTGGAGAAACAGAATATCAAAAAGTGCTTATAACTACTTGCATCACAGACCTTAACGCGGCGGCATTTTGAAACTTCCTGTCCACTCCGGCATCAGTTTGCCGCTACACATTTTCATTTTTCACTTATTTACTTACTACCAAAACATTCGAGAGTGTGCAAAATACTGATTTGTTCGCACAGTAGCGGTCATCCAACAACTGAGAGAGCACAGCCATTAGCAAGATATGATTCGATAAGTTTGTTGTACCAACCCAGAAAAGTATTCTAACAAATATATGTTCGCATATGAATACTTGGAAAAAAGATAGAGACGTACAAAACTACACAAATAACAAAAGTACGTCAATTTCACCCGACGCGTAATTTTCTACGTCTCTGTACAAATATATTCCTAAAGTGTTTTAATAAAAAAACAATACTCAAAGAAATAGTATGGGTTAATTCAAAGCAAAAAATGTTCCGTCAACTATATCGTTAATTTCGTTGAATGAAACAACTTTAATGATATTTTCAATGAAAAGGTGATCGTCATAACAACTGGTTAAACATTGTTGCGGAACAAAATCAATAAAAACCTAAATAATGGGTGCATTATAATCAATCATTTTGTCATCTAACTGTTAATTTGTGAAATTTTGTAGAGTCAAACTAATAATAGTATTTCTTCAGTTTTCAACTATTATTGGTTTATAATTCTAACATTATGATAGTTTGCTGTACTATTATAATTGGTAGACGAACAAATATAATCGTAAAATTAACCAACACTTCTGTTATTAGATGAATTATACTAGTATCATGGTTTGCTGTACTATTGTAATTGGTAGTCAAACACATATAATTGTACTACTCTTCTGTTCATAAATAAAACCTGACAGAATTTTAGTTTGCTGCACTATCATAATTGGCGAACAAACAAACTTAATTGTGTAATCAACCTGCCCTTCAGTTTGTAAAAAACCTGAATATAGTTTTAGTCTATCCACTTCCAAGAATTGATAAAAACATTCTGCGCATTTGTGTGTGGCTGGACGCGTAGAGTCTATGGTTTGTTCAGGTTTGTGCATGTCCGTCTGGGTAATCTCACACCATTTCCATTTGAGTTCGAGCATTTCATTCAGTTTAGTGCATGCTGTTGAGTAAAGATGGATTTCAATAATTGTGAATACACAGAGTTAGTAAATTATGAGATCATTAATCCTAATTATGTTTCGGAAGAAGTGGGAACTGTTTTAAGCGATGAAGAGTTGGCTTTGAAAAAGTTGCTGAATAGTTGGGATTTGGACATTTATTTGCTCTACTGAAATGTAAGTTATGATTTATTTTATTAAAACAGAGCAATGTTAATTTTATAATAAGATATACCTACCTATTGTATTCACCAAGGATTACTTTGTGTATTATTAGAAATTCTACTTATTCTTCCGACATTCTGTTTGTATACTGTTAATTTAATGAATAATTAGATAACCTTGAAATTGCTTTACCAGCCAACTGAACTGTATGTAATAACTGTTTTTGTTGAAAAAAAATTTATTTGATTTGAATTTGATTCGATATGTACAAAATATTGAGGTTCATAATATGTGTGACATATTGAGTAAGATTGTGCCACTGTATTTTGCTCAATTTTCAATACAATTAGTACTTTTCATGTTACTACCAATTTTGTAGCAGATATCATGCATAATTTTTTTGAAGGTGTTTGTAATTACGATGTTAGTCAAGTTTTGAATCATTTAATAAGCAGCGAAAAGTTATTTTCTTTAGACATTTTGAATAGCCGAAAGCAATATTTTAACATTGGACCAACTGAAATTGGTAATTATTTTTTTATGAATGAATATAATTTTAGTTCAATGTTCATTTTGTTTCTCTATATCATACTACTTTTATTTATGTGTTTTATCTCTGTTAAATAGCACAAAAATAAATAAACATTTTCACATATTCTGTTTTTTATTTCATTACGAAAATTTGGGATTATCACAGGCATCGACATCACACATATTTTGATATCCCCCTTGTAATGTTTATTCGAATACCTAACTCATGGGGTTTTTATTGAAATATAGTTATTCAGATGAATTTTCGATATTCAATTGAGTGTAAATATCCCAGAAGCAATTAAAAGTAATGGCAATATCCCTATGTATATATCAGGATGATTTTTAATATATACAACATTCCATTCATAACTGATATATTTTCAAAATCCGATATTTAATTTTTTTTGGTAGCAGAATCTAATCATGATTAAAACCTTTCAACTTTTACATTTCCAGTTTCTCGATACGTATGATAATAAACTCAACAGTGGGTGGTAACAAATACGTAAACACTCTATATATACAGAATGGTAAGAAACTGATAGGTATGCCAAACAAAACACGGTCAGAAAACAAAAAAAAGTTTCTGTACTCAATTAAGTTGTTGAACTAACAAAAAATGTTCTATAAACTGCTCATTTAGTTGTTGTTCTGAATATAATGATTACTGAACAAAAAAATTGTTGGAAAACAGAAAAAATAGGCAATTTGCTCTCATTCTGTTGGGCAACAAGATGATAATACTCACAAACTACTATTTGCTTGTGTAACCAAAAACATTTGTTTTGGTACTTGAAAATGGTTAATTTTATAACGAACTAGTATTCCTGTTCGAAATAACGATATAAATAGTATGGTGACTAAATATGCATGATCATTATTTGCTGGTTGATATAAATACTAAACTAGATAGGCGCAATTTCATATGCTCTTTTTGGTTATTCTAACCTATTATTTTCTTTGAGTGATGGCGTTTGAAATACAACTCTGGATCAATTTCTAGGCAACAATTTCTAGTCATCAAATGGTTAGGATCTGATTATGAGTTAACTATTAAAAAGTGTTGGCAGATATTTTAATTGAAGTTAAACTTTGCTAAAACACAATTCTATGTGACATACCAAAAGATAATAACCTTACTTTTGGTTAGATTTCGAAGTCAGTTTTTCCAGACATAATGATAATATTCCAAGATAACAAAGTATAAAATTTTGAAATGGATACCTATATATTTGGTGAAGACGAGAAAGAGGAGCATGGGCCAAAAACAAGTTTGAAGAATATGATGAAAAGGTCCTTTTAGATCGTTTTACGCTGATCTCAAGATCAGTCGAAACGATTATAGAAGAAATCAGAGAATCAACTGATAATTTCACTCGTCTTATGAAACCCTCCTTTCCTGCAATATTAGGACCAATAACAGATATTTGCACCAGTTCAACTTAAGGTTACCTTGTGACTTAAGTGGGCCTTACACTACGATTTTGGTTTGCACCGCTATTCGAGGACAACATAAGCATTAGTCAAGATAAGCCTCACATTTTTCAAGCTTAGGTTCCACTTAACGACCTAACCTCACTTTTTAACACGAAATATTTCCCTATTTGCTTGATGTTTAAAGTTTTTCGAGCACTTTTTCCTATATTTTGCTGATGTGATTGCATTTTTGTGGGTATCTAATTGTATCAGTTTTGAAATAAAATGTCACGTACACTATTAGATGACGACATAGAATTTGAATAAATTTTTTTATGATGTGCCTAGACAAGTGTACGTGAGGGTACATTTGCATGTTTGATAAACTTACAATTTTTCCACGTTATAGTGCGACCAAACCTACAGCACTCTATATACTAAACCTGATTCAGGCTGAATTTGAATATCCCTTTGATGTGAAAGTATAGAAATAATTTTGGTATATTGTTAATGTATATTACTTACGAACTCAAAATTGATCTGTTGCTTTGTTCTCGAGGAATAGAATGGCGAGTCTTTTCAGTTTTTCTTATTCATCCAAAATTTTTAACAACATCTTCATGTCGTAAACATTTTGGATGGATACTATTTTTCACCTAAGGTAGGTCAGGTTAGGATGGGTAATAAACTATTAACTACTCATTTTAACTAATGTGCACGCAGCTCTCTCTCTAGGCGATATTGTGGCTAGTTTTCCGGTGGAAACAAATTTTCCAAATCACATGCCTTCCTCCGGCCAGCCTGTCAAATTAGACAGAACTGAAAAAAGTTTTCAGTAAACAAAGTTGTTTACCGTCTCGTCGTTGGTTACGATCATTTTTGCGCTGTTGCCAAACACTTCTAATACTCAGCTAAGATTCAGGCCAGGAGTCAACGGTGCAAATAATCTTTACCTTAAGGTGTACCTCAAGCTGATCCTCCACTTAGCTTAGTTTGTTATTAAGAAAAACCGGTGCAAATAGCTGTAAGGGATGTATGCCTCGATAATACGTAGTTCCTTACTTTCGAGCCGGAAATGCCACTTTGTCATGGCAACTTAGTATCCAAACAACAACGGAGAAAAGAATATTATCTTGGTACTAATATGAATGTCAGTCTGAAGACTTTATGTCAATCAGTGATTATCTAACTGTTGAAGAATTCACGACAACGGAACTTTTTTACTTTGTTGGATCATGAAATTATCTCAATAAATACTACTCGTGCTCACAATACCATCGATAATTCTGTCAGAGATCTTAAACTCGCTCAAATTGCTTTGACAGAATTACTATCGATAGTGTTGCGAGTACTCGTGTTATTACCTACGAACATTCCACCGAAAGTTAGGTATGGTTCAGAATAGCTGTGAAAACGAATAATTTCGGAACATTTTATACATTATTAAAATAACAATTTTTTTTTCAGATATAACTGTTTATCAATGAATGATCAAGTGCTGCTGACATTACATTTTCATTCAATTGACTCATTCCTAAGAAGAGCTTTATCGAATTATCTGGAATTAGAAAATCTACAGGTTGCAGGGCTGTTGGAAAAGTGATTGAAGCACTTGCATTCCTAGGTCATTTCAACATCATGCCAGAAAATAAAGAAATGTCTGTTGTGAGAAAATTATTTTATGACATAGCTATATATTCCTAAGACGCGTTGGAGCAATCGATGGTAGACATATTAGAATACAGTCTCCTGGAGGAGATAAAGTTGAAATACTCTCTCAACTTCTATAAAACAGGGTTTTTTTCAAATACTTACTGGTATATGACGTCCATTCATGTTCTTGACAAACAACAGCAGCAGAATTGCAACGGGGTTATATGGCCATTTTCAAATAAATCAACCACAATATTGGAAATTTTAGGATAACTGTTCAGAACAGAATTATGTTTAGATGTTCACTATCATAAGTGTCAACTGCTCCCCCAAAAATATCTTTCACAGTAATATAAACATCATTATCTATATGTGATTTGCAAGTACGCCCTCCTGTTTTTTAAATCGATTTGTTTTCGTCAGCCCATTTCTGTTTCGTTCTATTTTTAATATTATTACATTTTTCATTACGATTTTTCTGAGATCTGGAACAGTTTCTTCAGTTGGAACAGTTGCATTCCTACTTTCTAAGTTTTTTCTTTTCCCTTCCACAAAATACAATTGCTTCTCCTGATTTCTACAATTTTGTAGCATTATTCGACAAAACTTCTTAAATTAACAGATCTAGAAAATTCAGTTTCTTTTTTTTTCAGATACCACAGTTTCTACAAAACTGAATTGTTCTACAGTAGAGATTATACCCACTACTAGCAGCTTGGTTTCCATCATTTCTATTCTACTGCTCAATAATGACAACCTTTTGATGAAATCTCGTTACGAACATTAGAAAATTAACACTATCTAATGGTTATTTGACCTACGTAACTTTTGTTATTGTGAAACACTTCAAACTTTAACCACAAGTAATCCAGTTGGTATTTGGTTAAATGACAACAATTATCGCTGTATATTGTGAAACTGAGCGTTAGCAGCAACACTTACATAAGAGATAAATCTGATTTGAATTTCAAGTTATGGCCAATTTACGCAATATTGTCATTATCATGGTCCTAATTAAAGTTACTGTCTCAATCATAAAATCAAATTGAAACTGTACATTTCAGTAGGAGCATTTATGCAATTTCTTAAGTTTTGGTCTCAATAATAATCATAAGAATTCGACCTTCATGGTTGACAATTTTCAACTTTTAAGCTTATGATTAGGACGACATACACGACGCGCATGTGAGTCAATACCTATTTGAAAAATGACGTGAATGATTGTTTGTTTTGACTTGTTATCCTTGTTATTTGTTCATTGTATTTCGGAAAAAAAATTAAACAGGAAGAGGGTACTCTTATTTTGAAATGATTCATGAATGTCCCCACCTTTGGTTAAAAAAGCAATCATGACAGTGTTGTCACCAGTCAATTTTTGATATTCAGGCTGATGACTGTGGTGCATAAATATATTCAAAATTTTCTCAGGACTACGACAGGACTGTGATAGTCATTGTGACTATGATACTGATTTGTTGCATAAATTGGACCGTATCTTTTGATGCCACTACGTGATTTCATCCATTCTGTATGAAATAAAACGTAGTTGATGAAACTATCTTCAGGGTAGGTACACAATCTTATTCTAGACTTGAGCTAGTGATTAATGAATCAACACTTCAGGCTGTACCGATATAGAATAACACAATTATGCGTTGGGCGTAGGACCAGTTCTCTCGGACGTTTCAGCGAAACAATCATACTTATTTAAACATAACTAACACTCTTTTCACAGTTCGTTTCAACAGTTTTCGAACCTCTGGCCAGTCGGACTAGTAAAAACATGACTCGAAATCAATTCACGAAAGAAATGAAACTCTTCAATCCCACTGACTCGCAACTCAGCGGTTGAACCACGCCAACACAACGGACAACACCATAACAACACCGTTCACTGTATACGAGGCGGCAGAATTGAACCTGCTCAGACTCAAGGATTCCTCGACCACGGGGCTGCTGCTTCTGGAGACTTTGCTGCGCGCGGCGCCCTCTATGTGGTTGCCGTCGAGTTCTATGATTGGTGTGCCGCCGGGCCATCCCTCGGTGCTGTATTTTCTGTAGTTGCACTGATCGATGACGTTTTTGACGTAAGGTTTTGATATGTTCGGGTAGTGCGAATCTTTGTCGGTGCCCTGGAACAAAGAAAAACGCAATTGAATTTGTGGTCATTGGTTGTGCATTGATTGATTCAATATGATACGAATCTCAGACAAGGATATTCACCATGGGGATATTTGTTAAATATGGAGAAAAAAGGATGGAAAAAAAGAAGAGTCATTCATGCAGCAGTGTGAAATCTTTGAAAAAATTCAGAGCTTTCAAGATATTTCGGAAAATAGGAGTATTTTGATTTATTCATTATTTGATGTTGTCGTCAGAGCTGGAACAAATTAGGAATAACTTCTTCGCAGTAACTTTTTATAATATTTCTCGTGATGATATAAGTTTAGTTATCGATAAACAACATGAACCTAATTTTTCAAAATAAGCCCTGTTTTAATAAATATTCTTTTTTCAAAAAATTTTTTAATCCGCCTAAATTCAACAATATATCACTTATTATGGATTCAAATTGGTTTGGTAGGTATATTTTTCGTCAATCATTAAAAGCTGTAATAATGAAATAAACAATGAATATACACAAATAATTTCTTGATAAGTGCTAAGGCACTTGTTTTAAAAATATATAAATAATTGGAGAATTAAGAACATAATATAGTAGTTAAAACAAACACACATACATGAAATTGAGCAGTAAAATTATACAGTGCGGTACCCCCCCTGTTAACTCTTGAACGGTTCGACGTACAAACATGAAGAAAAAAAACCGTTTGGAGGGTTTCACCGAAACTAATTTTTGATACAAAACCTATGGTGATTGCTCGACAGGGAGGCACATCAACTCAAAAATTTTAAATGGCATGGGGAGTCAAGTGTCACATCGTTGAAAAGAAAATACAATTATCTTTAGAACCATTTGAATATTTTTTAATTTTGTTGAGAAATTTTTTCCCAATTTGGATTTTTATGCCTTTCGAAATTTTCATGTTGATGTGCCTCCAGCGCCATCGTATAATTGCAATGTTTCTGTTCTCAAAAAGTAGTATCGGTAATACTCTTTAAAATGGGTTTCATTATTCCACAACAAACCGTTCAAATTTATCCAGGTATGAGTACTTTTTAGATCCACATTTATATTTGATATTTCGAATTTGAATTGCAAAAAAAATAATAACGAAATAAAAAAAAAATGGTTGTATAGAGAATTGAATAGTCTTTTCAACGATTTGACACTTGCCCCACATGCCATTTAAAAAAATTTAAGTTGATGTGCCCCCCGCGCCCCCTGTCGAGCAATCACCATATTTTCTGTTTCAAATAGTAGTATCGGTGAAACCCTCCAAACATTTTTTGTCATGTTTGTACTTTGAACCGTTCAAAATTTAACAGGGGGGACTAAAAAAATCCGCACTGAATATACGAATGAAAACAGTAATAAATCAATAAAACAATCACACACAGACACACACACACACATACCTATAAACATATATACAAATTATAAGATCTTAATTTTGGATTATAGAATGCTGCATAGTTCTATCTATAAGAAAATCAAGAGTTATACAGTGCGGCTTTTTTTAGTCCCCCCCCTGTTAACTTTTGAACGGTTCGACGTACAAACATGAATAAAAAACTTTTTGGAGGGTTTCACCGATACTACTTTTTGAAACAAAAAATATGGTGATTGCTCGATGGTGGGCGCGGGGGGGCACATCAATTCAAAATTTTTAAATGGCATGGGAAGTCGAGTGTCACATCGTTGAAAAGAGAATTCAATTATCTATACAACCATCTATTTTTTTTTAAATTTCGTTAATATTTTTTTGCAATTCAAATTCGAAATATCAAATATAAATGCGGATCTGAAAACTAGTCATACCTTGATGAATTTGAACGGTTTGTTGTGGAATAATGAAACCAAAAACATTGCGAAGGGTATTACCGATACTACTTTTTGAGAGAAGAAATATTGCAATTACACTACAGATGGCGCTGGGGGCACATCAACTAGAAAATTTCGATAGGCATAAAAATCGAAATTGGGAAAATATTCCTCAACTAAATTCAAAAATATTTAGATGGTTGTAAAGAGAATCTTTTCAACGATGTAACACTCGACCCCCCATGCCATTTAAAAATTTTGAGTTGATGTGTCCCCTCGCGCCCCCTGTGGAGCAATCACCATATTTTTTGTTTAAAAAAGTAGTATTAGTGAAACCCTCCAAACAATTTTTTTTTTTATGTTTGTACGTCGAACCGTTCAAAAGTTAACAGGGGGGGCTAAAAAAGCCGCACTGTATAATAGTTACTCAGCAAGGAGGACAAGGAGAAAAGGTAGTGTAAATCAATATATAAAATTATTCGGTCTCATTCATAAACAATCAAGGTCACAAAGACATAAAAAATAGGAAGCAATCACGAAGTAAAATACGAAGGTGATACCAACGATAAGGACAGGTTATGAGTTATGAAATCCATCAGAGCTATTTACAATGAAATGATTAAAAGAGAAAAGTAGAAATAGTATAATAAAATGAGGATATAAATTACTCTATAAGTGACTAAACACTTTTGCCGAGAAACAGAAGAATATTAGAAAATTTTAATGATATGTATTGAAATGCCGGCCATTTACCCCTTTCTTATTTTCATTGATCATAATGTTTTTTTTATTTATTCTTAGTTCTCAAAGAAAGAACGTATCATATGCCAAGGATTTTCTTTATAAACTCTTTCATTCGTAATTGTTTCAATTTTCTGCTGATACTTATACATTTCAACCCATTGAGTACGCCCAAACCAATTCCGTTATAACAATGAATTCAGAACGAAAAATAGTTCAAATTGCCCAATTAAAACAGTGCCTTATTTTGAAGAATCAGTTGATGATGGTTTGGTCGATAACGAAACGTCGGACAATAAAACGAGATAACTAATGAAAAGTTGGTGGGAAGAAGTGTTCTTTGTTTTGTTCTAGTTCTAATGCTAACACCAGTAAAAATCCTCGATGGAAATGGATTTTTGGAAATCCAACAACCACCTACGGCTGCTGAATCATCCCCGGACAACACCTGGCAAAGTCTTTCTACAAGAATAGAGTTTGCAATATTCCCTGTAACAACTAGCAAATGTTAATAAAAAAAAGTGTGATATCTGCAGACTAGTTTCACGGACGAAGAGCAGGATAGATGCTTGTATTAATGTTCTGTGAATATTTTCAGTATTTATCTTTTGAATAAACTGGACCAAGATAACGAGTTTTTTGTCAAAACCGAAATATGTCCAAAAAAATACAAGTGAAAGAAAGGTTCCAAGTGAAGAGATTCAAACTTCATAAAAAATACAATGAAATAATTCCAACCCTATCCAAATGTAGCAAATGCAAATATTCTTGTCAGAAATGATCAGGTGAAATTATAGTAGGTATGTACCCTTAAATGTTTCTCTAAATCTCAGGAATGAAATGTAACCTGAATTCTAACATACCTCTTCAAAAGGGTGTGATTCCAAAAGAATCCGATTTTGATAATAAATGCTATTATCTTATGTTTCTCAAAGTTTGTAACAATATTAATAAAACTCTATTATTTATGAATTTAAATGGTCGGTATTCCAAATGATTATATGTGAATGGGAATTTTGATGGGAAAGACATAGAAGACATCGGAGGTTGTATTACTACAAAATCAAGCAATTGATTGCCCTTGTATATAACTTGAAAAAAAATAGCTAGAGTTATCCTCGAGGTGGATAACAAATATTGAAATATAGCAATTTAGATTATCCATCAACATTCATATTGAACAATATTGATCACTTTTACAATATAATTTTTTTAGTAGGTTATATTTTTCAAAATTCTTGAACATATTACAAATCTCTGAAAATGGTAACGACTTCAGAAGTGAATTTCAGTTAGTAATATTTTTCATCGTTATCAACCAGATAATGAGTAGTGGATATAATATGTATCGACGTTCATTTTTCATCATCTTGAGACACTTAGTATCAGTATTTTGAGAACAATTCATTTATTTTATCTTTCATTCTTCGAGTGGTACGGGGAAAAATATTTACAAATTCTTATCGAGAAATTATTCTACTGAATGATAAAAATAAGCATCACCTATTCCCACCACCTTTTTTTCCATTTTTGCAATAGTCCAAAAATACCGAATTTTGAACATTTTCAATTGATCTTCAGTCTTCGATATCAGATATGTTGATGAATTCTTGGAATAAACATCAAGTGAACATTGAACTTTGCAAACATTGATGATAAAGGAAGAAAAACAAGGTGTTCTTGATGATATACCCGGAAGGTACAAGAAAAAGTTGAAAGTTAAAATATAGTCCATATCCAGATTTACTTCTAATTAGAAAAAAAAGGAAAGTCTGTTTCACCTTGAAAGCATTTATTACTGTGAAGGTATTATGCATGTTGGCAAGCTACCTAGCCATCTTCAGATACAAACTGAACTGAATAAAATAGCAGAGAGATACATTTTCTTTCAATAATCTCAAGAAACGAGAAGTAAGTTAGATATTTAATTTTTTTAAAAGATAATTTAGCGAGTTTTCAATTGGGAAATCTTGCTTTGAATTAATCATATTAGAATGTGTCACCATCATTGAGAAATGAAATAGTGAATATAAGTACACTTTCAATCTATAAACAATAAATTAGTGACAATAAAAACTTTATAGCAATTCTTCAAATATTATCTATCGTGCAATAAGTACATACATCAACTTATTAACTGACATATAACCGAAATAGGACTCTATATTATCAGACATTACATTCCTTCGAGAACGAAATATCCCAAAAGGAATATTTTGTTTACCGTAAACATAAGAAACGTCCATTTCTACATTATTGCTGATTTTGAATTTTTCCATTTCCTCTACGATACAATGTACAGATTTGGATCATTAATAAAATAAAATGAATTGAATTAGGGATTCTCTCACATTTAAATAAAAAAAAAATTGTTATTGGTTGATATAGTTAGGTAAGTGATTTGTTTATTTATCTTAGATCGTCCAGGACGTGATGGTGACGGGTGTATTATAACCAAGAAAACCTACAGTTGCTGGAAGTCATATTATTTTGTTTATTCAACCTATTCAATTTCATATTACTAACGTAGTGAAACTTTCGGTATGATCAATCAAGTACCATTTTTTTCTGATATTAAAATCAGTCATTTACTTAGTCGTAACAAAATTCAACCGTAAATAAACAGTGATTCTTAAAAAAATATATTCAAAGAGGAAAGTGAAAAAAAAAAACATTTAATTACGAAAAAAGGAAACCCTGGAAAAACGAAACTCTCATCCGCGATTACAACATAAAAAATTACTTCCAGAAAACCATTGTAGAGCACGGAAAACATCAGAATATTTCATTCCTTTCCGTCATTTAATTTCAAACGGCCATTTCGTTCCATTCTTCTGAAATCCCCGAAGCGGGAAGGCCCATTGAGAGTGCCCTACACCGAATATGATTACAAACTCGACTCATAAAATATTCAAAAACAGTTGACAATCTCCAAGTATCATCCTCTAATTATTCAAAAAGCGTGTGATATTCCGGTTCCGAAAACGCAACGACACGCACAAAGGGTTGCCTAGTTGAAGCGGACAACTTTTAATACTTCACTCATGACGACAGCTTGACCAACCTTTGACCCAAATGGGGTTTATTTATCTTTTCCGCCAACCTCGTATTAACATGTCTGTTTCAAGTTCTTCAGTGTAAATGAAATCGTCCATTAATGGCACCTATTAATGGTCGATTTCTCATTAATGGTCGATTTGTCATTAATGGCCGATTTGTCATTAATGGTCGATTTGCCATTAATGGTCGATTTGTCAGTAATGGTCGATTTCTCTATGAATGCATGATTGTTGCATAGGCAACCAAACATAAACGAATTCAGATGATCTGGAGTTGGGGAGTTGACTCCTGCTTATTGCTAACTAAAGACCGCCATTATCAGTCTTTCAAGAATTTTTGAATAAATTAGATAGTCTTCTAAATAATGTCATACTGTCATACAGTCCAGAAATAAAAGCATTTTTGGATGATAGAATATTTTAAAATGAACAATCATATCTCACAGCCTACAAGAATTGTTACCCATCTCGATGGGAGAATGCTCAAATTGATTATATAATAACTAATCTGACCACCTTGCAAAAATTATTGAATTCTCCTTCAAACACTCTTCAAAAACTCAGACAAATTGTGTTAGTATACAGAAAAGAATTTCAGGAACCGTATCTGAATTCAAATATCTTATTAAAAAAAAAAATCTCACATTAAACTTCATAGGGGGTATCGACGAAGTGTTCAACCATCTCTGGCAACATCTTCTATGGTGTATTGAAACCTCACAACCAGAAAGGAAATTCTAAATATCGAATAAGAGATGTCAATATAAAATATTCTATAGAAACTCTAGAACTGATTGATCACGTCAGAACTGGTTTCTAAAATTCACAAATGTCAATGGCATTCTTTCCAAATACAAACCTAAAATGTTATGGGTAATATTGAACAGCAAATTGAAAAAACAAAAAATGTACAGTAATAATATGTATATCAACCGTGGAAATGAAACCATAAATGATTCTAAAAAAATATCTGATACCTACCTTTCTTAAGTTTTTTGCAACATCTGCTAGTGTACTGTTATAAAATAATAAATCTTGTGAAACTCAATCATTGAATCAATCAATCAATTTATTTAATTCAGATACATATTATCATATAAGGTGATTGAGGCTTATCTTAAGTAACGACTACAATATATGTAAGAAATAAAATAACAATAGATTAGTAGTTGTGTTCATTTCTTGGAAAACGCCTAAGCAGAGCTGCTTGTGTTGCGTGTTTTCCTAGAACTGGACAAAACCGTGAATAGAAGTAAGCATTAACCTCTCATTCCGTTCAGTAAAAAATAAAATTAAAAGTCAATGATCAACTTACTAGAGAATGGACAATCACGCGAAACAGATTTTATTTTATTTTAAATTAAATTATAAATTATTCAGGCATGTTTCAGTATATTGTTTCAAATGTTTCTTTCAAACTATCAAAATTGTAATCAACTCGTTTTTTAATATTTTTTATATTTCTAAGTTCAGTGGGAACTTGATTGAGAAGTTTTGGTCCGAAACCTTTGGGTATATACATTTTCGCAAAAAGGAACATTAATTGTTCTCTCAGACTTGGCTCGGGTGTCGTGTAAGTGTGTCAGATATGTAAGAGGTGAATTTATCATCCATAGTATACAACGATAGGTGTATAATTTTATGATATTGAACAAACTAGCCTCTTTGTATAAGCTTTCAGTTGAATGTCTTCTATCATTTTTTAGTGCTATTTTCAGCAACGTGTTCTGTATGACTTGAAGATTATGAAACTGTGATTTATTCAATCCACCCCAAACAATAATACAGTACGTAATAACTGATTCGGCTAATGGATCGTTTGCCATTAGTAGTAAATGTTTATTTAGTTTGTTTCTGAGTTGATAGAAATTGAAACTGAGTTTTCTAAGTCTTTTTACGATGAAATCTATATGTTTGTCCCAGCGTACATGTTGGTCAAGCATCACACCCAACACGGGCGTAGCCTGGTTTTAGTATCGGGATAAGTATGAAATAAAAATTAAAGATGAAAAAAAAACAGAAGGTTCATTCATTTATTATTGCTAATATCTTAACTTTTCGGGGGGGGGGGGGTTGAACCCCCAAAACCCTCCCCCTGGCTACGCCCGTGACACCCAGATATATCATTGAATCAGTTTTTGTTATACGTGGACAATAACACATTATGGGATTTTGGCAATTGAGGATATGTATGAAAATGTTTTCCTGTGGTGGTTGGTCTTGATTGTTGGTGAACAATTTTGTTTTATCAAAGTTTAGACTCAGAAGACTAGAATTCAGCCAGGAGAATATAATGTTCAGTCCGTTTTGTGATTTGCATAAGTAGTGTTCCAAGTATCACCACAGAAAATCAATGCCGTGTCGTCAGCAAATGAAATAATATCACCTTCAGTGTTTTTCAAATTGTAAATGTTGTTGATATATGTAAGGTCAAAACTGGGCCCATGACAGTACCCTGGGGTGCACCCATGGGGACCGGTAGTGTCTGGCTATGAGTGTCATTTAGTTTAACCCTCTGGGTTCGGCCTTGTAAATAATCAGCTAGTTGTTCTAAAGGTTTGACTCTCACTCTCACATTTTCTAACCTCTGTAACAAAATATCGTGATTGACAGTGTCGAAGGCTTTTACTTCCTGCTTTACGACTATGAATGTCACTGTGAACACAATGTATTACAACCATTTTGAAATATACGAAATCAAAAATATAATAAGAGGCCTGAAAAACAAAAATTCTGTAGGTTTGGATGAAGTCCCCACATCAATTCTGAAGGAATGTGTTCATGAACTAGCACCATATCTAACTCACTTAATGAATCGCTCAGTTGAAGTAGGAAAATTTCCGAATTTATTGAAAATTTCAGAGTGTACACCGATCTTTGAAAAAGGTGATCCTACATTGGTAGGAAATTATAGATCTATTTGTGTCTCCAGTCCAATCTAGAAGATTATGTAAAAAGATTTAAGAATGATCAATTTCTTTGAACACTACAAATTACTATCACAAAACATACATGAAATTCTCTCATGCAGATAATTTTTGACATGTCAAGAGCTTTTGACACCATAAATACACTTTCTCTAAATTCGATGGCGATGGGTATAATAGACTATCAACGACTGGTTTCATATAAACAGAACACAAACAGTTGAACAAACCAGTGAACCAGGAACACCTCAGGGCAGTGTTCTGGGACCGCTGATGTTTTTCGTTTATATAAATGACTTGCCCAAATTTTTGAGGAGGGTAGGTCATTTATACAGGGTGGGTCACGGTCGATGGTACCTTAGACGTTTACGGAGAACGGGGCATAGGATCATTCTGAAAATTTGGTTTCTCAAGTAGTTGCTTATGGTCTATCGATATTAAATATTTTCAGCAATGCAGCGTTGCCGTTCATACCAGAAAGTAGCAGCATCTTTGTTATCTCAAATAGGTCACCCTGTATATTACCGCATTTTTGAACTTCTCAATCCTTTCTGATTATTTCTGCATCATACTCCCCTATACCTATCTCTAACGGTTTTTGAGATTATTGGTTATTTTCCATATTTTTTATCCAAAACATAGCTCGAATTGAATGTTTATTTCTGCGGTATTTGGATTCTTAGGAAGTTGCAATTTTGTCTTTTGTTCATCAAGATCATGAACATTGATTCTGTATAGAAAAGTTTGTTCTGCGTTATACAGTGTCGTTCAAAATTCATGATCTTACTGCTAGATACGAAAAGGGTTGAAAGTGCGTTTTTTCAAATGGAACATCCTGTATATTATGAAATATCCAGAAAGATGACTAAATTCCCTTCGAATTGATATATCATGTTCCTATAAGTACCTAAATAGCCAGAATTCCGAGATAATAGCAATTTTCACTTGTAATCTCCCAAGTGCTTGAATTATTGCCGGAAATTTTTCTAGTACATGAATCTTTTGAAAATTACCCGAGTTGCGAAGCGACGAGGGTAATTTTCTTCGAAAATTCATGTACGAGATAAATTTACGGCAATTAATTCAAGCACGAGGGGGCTTCGGTAAGAAAATTTCACACCGAGAAATGAAAATCATCCAACAATTCATAAGAAATAACTAACGATGGTTTCACCTGAACTATTTATTACCACTGAAATATTAATATGTAAAATACTTAACAAAATTTTCATCAATAAATGTGTTTAAATTTGAAACAAAAAAAATAAAAAAAGTTATGTTCTTTTCGTGGATTGAACCATCGACCTAGCGACTCATAGGCCGCAACACTACCTACGGGACTTGTGATAAGAACTTGTGACAAATGGTGTATTGAACTTCTGAAAAATGATTTCAGAATTGACAATTTCTGCAATAATCGCGGAGAAAATATTTTCAGACACATTCCAAATATCTAGTAAATACATAATTATCTCCTTTCATATGAAAACTAGACCTCCATTTGTACATTAAAGCAAAATATCAACTTGTCACATGTCAAATGTTTGACAGAAAAATTTCCACTTAATAATTTCGCCCAGTGTACCCAGGAGGATAAAAATTTCCGGATATTTTTAGGGTTGCCATGGTATCTAAACAAGAACAAATTTTTTTATTGGCTACAAAAGTAAGGTGTGAAATTTTCAAAAAAAGTCGATTTATTTTTCTCATATTCATCTAAGGTGGCTATTAAATGTCATCATGGTACATGACATTATGAAAATTTGACAATTAGTGCACTATTAATAATACCGTTGTGTTTCTTAACGAAAGTGACTCAAAAATAATTGAAATGGAGGGAAATATCTATTCAGACGAAGTTCTGATGAAATTGTTTATTCTTCTTGGAAAATATGAGGGAATTATAGCAAGAACGTGCAGAAAATTCAATGAAACGTGCCCTGATTTACAACCAATGAACAAAAGGAAGTTTGTACGATTACAACATAATTTCAATCCACGAAAAGAACATCACTTTTTTATTTTTTTTGTTCAAAATTTAAACACATTTATTGATGAAAATTTTGTATTTTATTGTATTTTACATATCAATATTACAGTGGTTATAAATAGTTCAGGTGAAACCATCGTTAGTTATTTCTTATGAATTGTTGGATGATTTTCATTTCGCGGTGTGAAATTTTCTTACCGAATCCCCCTCGTGCTTGAATTAATTGCAGTAAATTTATCTCGTACATGAATCTTGAAAGAAAATTCATGTACTCGAAAAATTTCCGGCAATAATTCAAGCTCTTGGGAGATTACAAGTGAAAATTGCCATTATCTCGGAATTCTGGCTATTTAGGTATAGGAACATAATATATCAATTCGAAGGGAATTTAGTCATCTTTCAGGATATTTCATAATATACATAATGTTCCATTTAAAAAAACGCACTTTCAACCCTTTTCGTATCTAGCAGTAAGATCAAGAATTTTGAACGACCTTGTATAACGCAGAACAAACTTCTCTATACAGAATCAATGAACATGATCTTGATGAACTAAACACAAAATTGCAACTTCCTAAGAATCCGAATACCGCAGAAATAAACATTCAATTCGAGCTATGTTTTGGATAAAAAATATGGAAAATAACCAATATCTCAAAAACTGTTAGAGATAGGTATAGGGGAGTATGAGGCAGAAATAATCAGAAAGGAATGACAAATTCAAAAATGCGCTAATATATATGGTGACCCATTTGAAATAACAAAGATGCTGCTACTTTCTGGTATAAGTAGCAACGCTGCATTGCTGAAAATATTTTAGATCGATAGACCAAGAGCAACTACTTGAGAAACCAAATTTTCAGAATGATCCTATGTCCCGTTCTCCGCAAACGTCTAAGGTACCATCGACCGTGACCCACCCTGTATATGCTGATGACACTGCGGTAATTGTTTCTGGTAACTCACATGATGAGGTTACCCATAAAGTTGAATCAGCAATCGGACAATTTTCGCTATGGTGCGAAATTAACCACCTTGTAGTTAACTTGCAATAAAACAGCGATATGAATTTTACTGGATAATTCAAATTACCTGCCATTGATATACGAGTATCCCTTTTGGGAATACAAATATACAGGCTAACTCAGGTTAACTCTTATCATTTTCTGGGCGTTGCAGACTCAAAATTATCTTGGAATGATAAAATAAATCACCTCTGTAATAAACTTAAAAAATCGTTGTTTGCCGTATTCTCCCTCAAAAAATATCGCAATGTTCAAGGTCTGATTAATGTCTATTAATTATGCTCTGGCAATTTCAACAATCAGTTCTAATATAATTTCCTGGGGCCAAGCGACAGAGACAACCAGAGTCTTTACCTTACAGAAGCGTATAATACGTCTTATTTTCAACTTAGAACCATTTTAAGAAACATCGAATACTGAATCAGCATTTAGGTATATATTGAAGATATTGTGTTACATCCACAAAAGCAAACCCCTCCTGAAAGAGTGCCATTGTATACCGTACTAGAAATGTCAACAATAGTTACAGCGATAAATTCCATCACATTGAGTACAAAAAGTCTCCAAAATATAGCGGGAGACACCTCTACAAATCACTGCCTGAATCGTTAAAATCCTAATCTCAGAAAAGATTCAAAGCTGAACTTGAAAAAATTCTAACCTCAAATTGTTTTTATGATTTATCTGAATTTCAAAAACATTCAATATCTATCAAATGATATAACCATTTCGAACTGTTCATTTACAACTGTACCTCTATCACATTATTATATAACTATACTATTATTAATATCTTGTATGACTTGACGAACCTACATGTAATATGGCACAAAGGAAATAAGTAATATATCTATCAAAGAAAAATTAACGCGCTCGCTTCGCTCATGCGTTGAAATATCTCGATCATTATCGCCATCATTGATACACTAGTTGAATAAATAACTGAATCCAAATCCAAATATTTTTGAATGAGGTAATATGGCACAAAGGAAATGAATAGTATATCTATCTATGGAAAATTAACGCGTTTTGCTCAGTCTTCGATCATGGCCGAATGAAGCGCTGTTGCCAAATCTTTTCGTAAGAGATCCTTCGAAAGTTCTGTGGTCACAATGACATGTGGGCACAAAGAAATGTGGTTGGAACATTTGGGCACAACGCAATGTGGGTATATAGTGAAATATGGAGACAACGATATGTATACTCCGAGGAGATCTGTAATTAAAAAAAAAACACTTACCGGTAATAAAGTGGACTGCGCTGTCCAACAAAGAGGCTTGAATGAACCTTTCATTGTTGCATCTTGGAAAACTTGAAACTGTCTGTCCCAGTCGTAGGATACCAGCCTCGATTCCAGAGTCATCCCAGCCAGTTCCGGTGGGGCAGTTATACGAATCGGATTTGAACCGCTGTAAAGAAAAACAAAACACATTAGTGATAAATAACGAGAAGAAAATTATTCATCGGTTTTAGAAAACAATTTCGGAAATAAGCATTGCCATCTAATTGTTACAACAGGTATTCGTGAATTCAGATCGCAAATTGATAGATTGCCGCTCGACGAATACACACAACATTTTTTCTACAAACGTAGCTCTAAGACAAAAAAACGCTCGATTTCTCATTCACTATAGGCGCAAAATATCACCTATGAGCAAATTAACACTCAATAGCTATCTGAAATGTATGAGCTATCCAAATATTGAATGGGGTGGCAAGTCCAGTAATTGCCATTGACTCAATAATTGCTATATTTTTCTTTAGCTACAAAAAATGAGGAACATATAATCTGACAGGAAGATTTTTTTTTTCGATATAAGTACCCAAGAGCAAATGCAAAAAGCTGTTGATTATGTAAGATTGTTTATTCTATTAGGTTATTCTGTTTATGAAAATAGATGCAGATGATTACAGCAAATTATAGAAAAAATCGCCTTCAGAGAATTCAACTTGCGGAGATTATAATAAAAAACTCAAAAACCTCAAAATGCAAAACGGTTATGGAAACTTACAAAGGAGAATTAGTTGCATATTTGGAAGATAATTTCAAATCCCTTCCCAAGACTTGAAGAGTAAATTTTGCATGTTATATAAAATAAATGAAAATGAGACAGGATAAGACACAATGAATAAAAATTACGGGGTAATTCACGGATTGGAAAATGTAAATTAGTAAATGTCGAATATTAAACTAGACGCACAAAACGAGACCACATTTTAAAACATTTTTTAAAATCATTTAAAATCACACTATCCCATCAGTTGCTTTTCCCTCTACTACTAGATTTTCTACACCGGAGAACCAAATCATTTCATATTAAAATGTCCAACCACGCGAGCGTGTTTTGTCACTTAGTGATTCAAGTGTTGACACGCCTTTTAAAAAAGCTATTTTCTGGCTCAAAAACTAAAAATTAATCTGAAAAAGAAATGAGGAAGGTGCGGAAGATTAAGCAGAGAAAAAAAAAAGCAAAACTAGAGCATTCTTTTGTAAAAAATAAAGGTAAGAAAAGAATTAAATATTTAATAAATGAAGATAGTTCTGAATAATATTCTGCCGAGTCTGTGAAATATGAAGAGTATTCAGATAACACGGATATTTCGGAAGAAGAGGAAGAAGAAGACCTTTCAGGGTGCTTACGCATAGAAACATGGATATATTATAGTGTTTTCTATTATAAACAATATCTCACTGGAAGAGATATTAAAAGAAATGGGGACCATATTGAAATGCAATTTTGGAACGATAACGGCAAAAACTATTTCAAGTGGCCACAGAAAGAGGATTTGCATTTTTTGGTCCTATTTCTCTAATTGGCAATGGGCCATTTTCTCTGGAAAGTCATATTATTAAAAGAATTTGAAGTGCCCATCGTGCAATGTAAGTGAAACTTTCAATTTAGATGCATAATTTTCATGTTTGTAAAGTTGGACTACAATGTTTAGGATTAATTTCTAGTTTAGTGCTTATTTCAGGAGTATTTTTTGTTCTATGTTATTAGTATATGTCCCAGTGATGTTTTTTTTTAAGTCAAACATAATTCTTGAAAAATTCTTGATACTTACTGGTATTTATTGGTCGGAGAACAAGGCAATTACGAAATATTTTCAAATTTCAATGTGGCAATTATTGGCCAAGAATTAAATAAAAAACACTCGTTTTTTGATATCCAAGAGGCATATAAATCTTATCTAACAAGATTTTTTTCAAATCCTAGTCGTAATTTTTTACAACATACTGATGAAACTATTATTGGTCCAGTCACCCAAATTCATATCTCTAAGAAAAAAAAAAAGAAAATAACAAATGCCTACGAAAAAAAATGACTGCTGTCCGAGATCGAGCCCGGACCATCTATTTATATCAGTTTTGATATGCTGTTCCTCATCTCTACACCATAACGGTTACTTAGAATGCTTTTAATTCACTGTCACTATTTTTCATCATCAAAAGAGAAGATCGAGTGTTTTTTTGATTTTTTTACGCACTTGTGCTAAAAAGTATCACTTTACGCATTCTGAACAGTGCGTAAAATGTTAGTTTACGTACTTTCGTAGAAAAAAATCTTTAGTTCAAATTTTGATCAGGTACAGAATGTTTCTTCATTAATGGACTGTACTTTAGTTTTAACAGTTTAATCAACAAATATTGCCTATCAAGGTCTTACAAGTTACAGAAAACGCAAAACTGTCTTTATAATTTTATGACATTCGATGACATTTCAAAACACGTCCCTTTTGTCTCGTACACCATAGGCGTGCGCACTTAAATCAACTAGGCATCAACACAGAACTTAATCATTAGAATATGTAACGTTCGAAAAAAAAAAAAACTGGACTTACGGACTGAGTTCCTGAATTCCCAAAGAATGCAAAACGGTGGGCAGGCTGGGTAAACTATGACAAGCTGCGAGGTGCTTCTGCTTCGGGTAGTAGAGCCCCATCACGAGACAAGTTTCTTCCCTACTATTCAATCCTCCAAGAGTAATCGCAGTCCTTGCCGAACTATTGTAAGTACACTGCGTTATCAAGTGATCACCGGGAGCAATCCGCACTGGTACACCCAACTTTCGGTACTCCTGATAATCGGAGTCGAGATTATCGTCACTAGCTATCGGCGGAAGTTCGACACTACCACGAATATGTTTGAGCGCCACTTGTTTGCCGATCTTGTGCGTTTTCATGACCACGGCGAACATGTTGATACCGGAGTCAGGGAATGCTTGACTAGTACAAGCAGACACGCAGTGTCCAGAAGAAACTACCTTGTCCTGACCTGGCGGGATGATGTGCCTCCAGTTCGGGTCCATACCCATGGAGATGACACCGGCGTCATGCCTCCTCAGCTCCGGTGTGTAATAGAGTCTCAGACCAGACCCGTCTAGCGCTCCAAGGCTTCCATCTACCGGGCTGGTGTAGTGGGTCTCCATGAGGTAGAATCGTGAGTTCTGGGCGTCCAGGGGGTAGCCAGCTTCGGGTGGGAAGCTGAAGCCTTCGGATCCTCTCGCCCAGCTGGCGACTACGGTGTTGCATGAGAGGGGAGGTGCGTGGGACTCGTAGCATTGGCGACCTGGCGCGTCGGCCAGTTTTTCTACGGCTGCGTTGTCTTGGCATTCGTACAAGACGACGTGTTGGAGGCCTGTACCGCCGGTGATGCCTTGGAGGGGTTCGTACTGAAACAAAAAAAAATAGTTAGTGGAAGCATTCTTTGAATATATAGATGTTTCATTTTTTTATTAGCAAGGAACAATATTTATAAATCGGCAGCGAAACAATCAATGTAAACCCAAATTCCGTCTGTATCATCATTCAATTAATGATTTAGGATTTCAGCTTTTGGGAAATAGTAGATCCTTATATTTATCTCTGAGTTACATATATCGAAAATAGTTGAATAAATACTATAAAATTCGTATGATTCGAGCGGCTATACGGAGTTCTAAGGAGAGTGCGTAATTTTAGAAGTGCATAATTGCCTTGCAACTCGATTGTGTACTAAACTTTTTGTACGACGATATTTATTTCCATAAAAAATTAAGATTCCAAGAAGTGAACATTTCTTTAATGAACCTATTGATTACCTACAAACATCTACTTGTTCCTACTTGTGGATATCCTAATTGATTAAAATTGAATTGGTTTTACTTCATAACTATATTTTGATAATCTTTTCGTTGACCTTCACCTCAAATAAATTGTATAAAGTAAAGATGGCTTCATTTCTTTGGACAGTTCTTCAAAAATATGATACCATAGCGTTGTCTAGAAATTAATTAATTTTCTATTTCTTCTTCCAGTCCACACATTTTTCTATTTCGTATCGTTCACAAAAAATCATACATACCAGTTTTCGCCTTTCTTCAGTATCGTAGCCATAATTATATAGGACATAAATGAAATTTCTATTCTCTTTCAGATTGTTCATCTGTCCATTTTGCGAAGAACATTTTTGGACTTTCTACAACCTTTCACGGACATTCAATTGCTCACCTGTTCTGATAAGATATCAAAAATCACACTAGAACAGACCTGAACCTACCTAAATAAAAAAACGAATGAATTTTGACATTTGATATGATTCTAGGAGTTTACTGGCTGTCGGTTGCTTTTTTATCATTAGAATTCATCAACCTATAATAACTATTTATTGTTTCTTCATTTTCTGTTTGATATAGCTCCTCCAATGGTAATTGTAATTTAGCACATAAATCTTGTTTTCTATTGGGGACTCTCAATTTTTTTATAATAACTAAATCACTTATTCTATTTTGATTTTCCTTATTTAAATATTTCTCAGCATTTCTTGTTATTCCTAAACTTACCTTTTACATTGTTTCTGTTAAACTTTTGTCTACATTTATCCACTCTCTATCAGGTAATTTAGGAATTTCTTCAGTTATTGTACTTCATTTATAGTTCTCTCAATTTTTGGACATTTTTCTTTCCATTGTTTATGACTGCTATAGGTCAATATTTTCAAATACTTCATACTTTCTCAAATACGTTCTGTCTAACACTAGTGAAATTTAATTGTTGCAAACTTTTATATTTTCTTCTATTTTGTTACATATTTCAATAATTTCACATAATGTGTTTCCATTTGACACCTCCTATTCAACTCTCATTTCTTCATATCTTTCATTACTATCTTTAATTTTGTTATTCATTTGATTTATTTTCCCTCTTAAATTTTTATAAAATTCAGCATTTTGTTTTTATATTCTCTCTTCAAATTCCTTACATGTATTCACTATTTCTCTCTTATTTTCCTCTAATTTCTTTCCAATTTCTCTTTCACTTAGTTGGTCTATTTTTTCTTCCATTCTTCCCAAATTTTCTTTTATTCCATGCTGCATTCTTCCCATATTACTCGATATGAACTCCATTAATATTTGCATTTGTAGTTCAATATTTATACTTCCTTGTTTCTGATTTCCCTGTGTTACAAATAGAATACTTGTCTCTCCTCCATCTCCATGATCTTAATTCTCCACCATGTCTTCATTTTCTTCTTCTCCCTTCATGGAATTGCTCTACCATAGTTCAGATCCATATTTGTTTTCTTTCTCTCTTTACAATCTTTTCTCTTGCACTACACACTCTACTTTATTACAACATTCTAACCTCACTTTCAGACTTTTTCTTATTCTAAAATAATCTATCAAAAAATGTAATAAAATAAGTTTACTGACTCTTATTATTTTTTATAAAAATAAATTTCTTATGTAATTATTTAAAATACGCTTCTAGAAAGTGCTCCATCTAGATTCGAATGGAAGTAGTTCCAGAACTATCTAGAGAACCCTACGATAAATATCACGCCGCGAGTGAGGAGTTAGAGACAGTTAGAATTCATCATAGACAGTCTGATTTGAAATAAATTAGTATACAATTATTCAGCTAAATTTCATATTACGAAATAGTAATTAGATTATATGTGTACAAATAAACTAGTTGAAACCGTTAAGACGTTATATTTATTACAATTTCATAACAATTTTTATGTTGTAATTCCTAAATATATCGCTCGTTATTTAGGACAATCACAGCATTCCATCTTAACAGCAATTAATCGATAAGTCGATACCTGGCCACCCTCGCGCCACCAGCCTCATAGCCATCTATAATTGGACCCCCTCGCATCAAAAGAAAACACAATCCAGTAATGACTCGAAATTTAAATAACAAAGCCGCCTAAAACGTCGCCTGGAGTTGCATCTGGGTGCTTCATCCCACGCATAACGATATTTCCAAATTCGTGAATCGAGTTCAGAATCGAGCAATTTACATGTCATCTTCTAAGATTCGAGCAAGACACGTGAAAACGCTGGAGAGAGTCTGGGGGGAATTTAAATCAGTCGAAACGTAGCATTAGAGCTAGTCTTGGATTCGTACGCATCTGGTGATGGAGATGTCTGACAACTGCTCATTTCAATGGAGTCATATCTAGTTGAAAGAAAACTATTTGTAGAATACGAATCCTTCAATCCGCTTTATATGTAGTTACGGCGTGCCACAAAGTTCCAATGTAGGGTCTCTCCCGTTTTTAAATCTTATTAGTGAATTGGCGACCTGTTTAATCCTTTCCGTTATGGTGTCCTGAATTTAGTACAAAACTTTATTGCTGTTTTTTTGTGAAAAGTTAACTGTGTTATGCGATTCTTGTTGAAATGGTTTTATAAGTTGTTATTTTGGTTGCCAACTGTGAATTTTTCCGTCATCTATCGGATAGTTGAAGAAATATTTCGGAAAATATCAGCTGACGAGAATGGACGAATCCTATCATCGTGTAACCATGCTATGTTTGAACTTTTCAGTGTGGAATTTATTCATTGAAAAAAGCACTGTGTGTTCACATTTGAATTTTGTAGTTTTGAACATGAATATCGGTGTGATAAATTTAGTGCATTGTCAGCTAGTGTCATTGCTTATGTGGTATACATAACCCCACTTTATAATATCAAAAAATATAATTTTTGTTATTTTCACAGTACCATTGATTGACTTGGCTATAAGAAGGGCCTTAAGTAATCAGAAGCTGTCATCAACAATAGAAAACAATTTATCTGATAGAATGTCAGTGACAACGAAAGTGACTTGGGTTAGAGCACTATTTCGGATGCTTCTGGGGGTGAACTTCATGAGTACGAAATTGATTCAGGATGCTCGTTTATTTACTTGGACATAGGTTCAGAGGAAGAACAAGATAACGGGTAGTTTCATTAGCACAAAAACTTGCCAGTATCAATTGAATTACCTACATTGTAAGTAATGGATATAAAAAAAAAATTAGAAATATTACAAAGTAGGCTGTGACATTTCTACTTTCGTTTTTGGATGCATTTTAATTTGTATGAAACATTTTTACTGAATTATAATGTCCTGTCTAATTCACAAAATTTGTGTTCTCATATTATCATTTCCCATTTTATACCGTTTGCTCATGGTGTACTAAATTTAGCACAACCCATATTACAGAAATTGGGTGTCACAAAAATGTATCTATAGGCTCAAAATTTTAGTATGATATTAGCAAAATAATTTTTTTCTATTTTAAATAACAAACATTTGCAAGTGAAAGAGTTAAACATTCCCAGCTTATTATTTGCAGACGACCTTGAAGTAGGTACGCTATAAAATCGATGATATTACTGATTGTCATCGAGTACAGTCCGTAGACTTAATCAAACTTTCGTGTCATGGGGTCTACAACTAACGATTGTGACGAAATGTAACATAATATCATTTACAAAAAAATCGAGTACCTTGATATATAATTCTGCAATTGACAACATATAATCAACAGTGTACAAGAAATGAAAGACCTTGGTATCACATGTGATAGTTCCTACCTAGCTAACCTAAGGTAAACTGTGTTTGCATAAATGATAAAACCCGATTTATTATACCTCCTAGTTTTTTTCAAACAGTTTTTTACACATGGACCGCTCCAGAGGAGTATGTCTAGTAAAAAAGCGTCTTATAGCCTTTACATTCTCTAGTATAGAGATCAGATGTAGTTCTGGGCTGAAACAGTACATAATTTGTTAATGTCTGACAAAGACATCTGATTTTTCTACTCATGAAAAGCATGAATATTATTTCCTAGGATTGCTCCGATATCTCCAGAAGTTTCCCACTTTTAGAACTTTTCCAAACCTAATTATTTTTTCAAATCCCTTTATACCCTTTATAAACTGAATATAAACTTTAATCATCTCGCCGACAATTTTGACAAATTACACTGGTAAATAATGTGCATTATGGAGGGGAAATAATATTAATATGACTCATATAATTTTCTCATTGGTTGTTACAAAATAGGAAAAAACAAAAGCAAATTTCGAAGTAGTTTATCAACTCTACCCCAAAAATTATGATTCGTTTTGAATACTAATGCTAAAAATTAAAAACGATATGCGCTGAATTTGATGGTACTACTAAGAACTATAATATTAACTGCTATGATACTAACCCTTATCAAGTGATGCTTTCTGCTGATGGTTGGTATCCTAAACACTCTACACCAGTAAATGGTCTCTCCAGCAGAAGGTGGTTCAATGGCAGGATTCCTCAGTTCCCAAACTCGTGCTGTTTCTTCCGGTCCAGGAGCGTCTTGGTCTGCTCTTTGCACTAGATAGAGCGATTGAGTACCCCTGGAGCTCATGTCATGTTGCGGAAGGGAATTAGGGGCGACAGCCCCTCCCATGGGTTCGGATTTGTGGAAGGCCCAGATGATCCGCATTGTGTCATTCTGAAACAAAATATACCATAAGTTCGATGTGAACCATTTGTTATTTCTGAGTAAAGCTATGCTAATGGAAAAGATGTAGTCTTCCGCATGAACTTATGAGGTAGGTTTTTTTGGCAATAAAGGTGTATACACATTAATTTTTAATTTTACTTTAGAGCCTTTGTACTCTTTTTCCAGTAAGAAAAATTAAACAGCAAGCGCATGGATTATGGATCAAAATGGTTACTGAAAGTGAACATAAACGAAACAGGCGAGATCATCTGTCAAGAATACTTTGATTCCAAAATTGACATAGAACAACAACAGGAGAACTAAATACACAGAACACACCTAGGAAAGAACCAAATCAAACGTAACTAGTATTCTGAGCAAAAAGATCTCGTGTCATCTATCCATACCAGTAACATATTACAATATTTTGTAGAGGAACAAATAATTATGGTTTTATTGAAAATTGAGAGAATTAAAAAAACCTTTTGTAGTCGAACTGTGCTTGTTCATTGAAAGAAATGAAATTGGGATTTTTGATAGCAGAGTTGATGTAAAAAATTTCAATAAGTTGAAATGTACCTTTTTGGCAAACATGTATCTGTATTGATATCAAAATTGTGTATGTATTGAAAATATGGTTAGAGAACGAACTATTGGGGCCGGTCCATGGTAAAATCCAAAGATTTATCAAACTTGGATTAGAATCGAATCCTAGATTACCGTCAAATGTGTTGTTCAGTAGAAATTCGACCGTGGATAATGAAAACCAAGATTCTGCAGTCATCCTGGAAATAATTTTCAGTGATAGAATCATCACAAATATATCTGAGAGTAGCAAATTGCATAATGCACTTATCAATTAGTTTTATTGGAGATTTCATGAGAAACCGTGTTCACAATAATCCTCACCATATCTTTTGGTGATCTGAACTTAAGTACAAATTCTTTATGTGACCATTTCTCGAAATGATTTTCACGGGATCTATAAATACAAGGTGCCATAATAGGAACAAGGATATTCACAAATTCAATAATATCTTCATCATCTATTAGTTCATCGTCAAGAGCATTTTTGTAAAGTGATTTCTGATTATTCTTCGAAATTATTTCACAGAGCAGTTCTAATGCTGTCATGACAGTCAGTAAGTTATGCCAAACCTTTGTTGAGTGCTTAATCCATTGATTTTGATGGTTTAGCGAAACCTGGAATCCAACCAGGATTCAAGTTCTAACTATGTAGTGAACAACTGGATGAACCAAGATTCACATAAAACTGCAGATTATCTCTGACTGAACAACCGACCCTGAGTATTATTCTATATAGGGGTTTCTAGAGCTCTCAATAAGTATAACATGTTCCAGAGCTCTTGTTTTAATTTTTCTACCACGTTGTTCAACATATTGAGCAGGACAATTTAGTTGTGAACAAGAAATTATGCAATCTTCTGATATATGGGAAATAGGTGCTTTCTCTTTAGTATTGACTAACAATTTTGGAGTCTAGAGTCCATAGTTTAAAAGGAAATATTAAAATCGTTATTACACCGTCTGAAAATATTCAATATATCAATTGATTATTTACATAAATGAGGAATAGAACAATAATCATTGGAATTATTGAGTGGGGTTAAACTACGATTGAGAGATTTAGATATGTGTTTGTTATAGATTCTATTAACTAGATCAAATTTATTGTTGATCTTTACCAAAAAACGTAATAAAAAATTGTTGTCACTGATGATGCTAGTTATTTTAAATGAAACGTTATAAAAATATCGAGAGTGATATACCACTGAATTGGGATTTTATCGCTTTATCAATATTTGTTATAAAAAAGACAGGTCCGTATTTGAAAAAATAAAGTTGATGGTGGCCGTGTTGACAAGAAACGTTTAATTGAAGATTTATTGTTACATCGTTATAGTACATTTTGAATACAATGAAATTTTCCTCTTCCAATTTTTTATATTTTCTGAAATAACAATTCTATTCGTAAAAAAAACAAAATCAGCATTTTTAGTTTTCCCTGTATAACTTGGGAAGGGCGAGAGTACCTGTAAATTTTCTTTGACCAACTTACTGCTCATACCACAATAGCTACCTTTTCCCTATTTAATCGTCTTTGTATCTATTACGGTTTAGAATATAGCAATGTTAGCACATGATAAAAGAAATGGCCTGTATACAGTATGTCCCACTTACCATACTCACCATGGGTATCTTTTTAATGGTGAGAGATACGAGGTCGGTTAAATGACTCCAAATGTGGAGTTTATCAAGGCCAACTATAACGTGAAAAAATATTTTGATAAAATCTATTCGTTTTTGTTTTATACGCAAAAAACAGATTTTGATCATTTTCATGTCTCGTCCGTAACTTCTTTATTTATGAAAGTATTTGAATAGGAATTTCACATTCTTATGGCAGTTTTTTAATGAGATTTAGAAAAAAATATGAAATTCATACCCACTCTTCTAGAATTTGAGATATCAGCAACAACTTTTATTTTTCAAATGTAGGTCATAGCTCACTATGGCTTAGTTATGAATAAGTTTTTTTCTCGTACAGATGATATGTCACAGTAATAACTTATTGTTGATAACAACGGAGTTATCGTCATTTATATAAAAACAAGAACTATTTTGAAATCGCTATCTTGAATTTATAAATTTTAACAGAAAAATCATGATCTCCGACCTCAAAAACCCCCACATACCAATTTTGAATGGAATTGGATCATAATCACAAATCTCGTCCGCCATATATTTTATTTTTTATTTCAATAAAAATTCCATAGTGCATTGTCACCGGAATTATGAACATCTGCCAAATTTCAAGTTATTAGGACCGCCAGAAGTGGGTCAAAATTCACGTGCAAGAGACATGAAAATTATCAAAATCTGTTATTTGTGTATAAAACAAAAACGAATAGATTTTATCAAATTTTTTTTCACATTATCGTTGGCCTTGATAAATTCCACATTTGGTGTCATTTAACCGACCTCGTATCTCTTACCATTGAAAAGATACCCATGGTGAGCATGGTAAGAGGGACACACTGTATAGTTACTAACTTTCTCTGAGTGTGATTTAAAAAAAATACCGGCTGAAAAGTTTTAGATGAAACATGAAATACAAGTCCTGTCAACCGAAGTGAACAATACAATACGTATTGCATATTAACATTTGCAAATCATCTTCTTAACATATTTCTAATAATTCGTCAATAAAAATTTTTCACAGTGTGATTTCCAACATATCTCAGAATACCTATCCTCGAAAGCAGGCTTAGGCAAAGGACCGGAGCCGGCTCCACCCAATTACTCGTGTTTGCCGAGAATAGAAAAGGGACAGCGTCTATCAAACGTGAGCGGGAATTACGTTATGGGCTCGAATACTAAACAAATATTTGCGGAATTTCTTAGGGACTTTAGCGTTTTCCGTTCTCGGATGCCGACGGCTTCCTGCCCGGTTATTGATGATTGATGGTCGATGGCTGGCCGGGAACTAGTTGGGATAGTGTTAACGAGAGGATGCTGTGGATGGATGTGAGGGTAGAAGGCATTCCTTTGAGTAAAACAGAGGTGGCCCGGTCCGATCTTTACATGAATGCACGATTTATGATAGTATGTTAATATATTCATTAAGGAATAAATTGGTGACGCATCAATGAACAAATAACATTATTACATACCTATTTGTCATTGTCATATTTTTGAAAATGTCTACTTACAAGTTTCAACAGAAAATTAGCACTGATATAAGTTAGTTGTAGCATTGTTTAAATAGAAGTAAGATAGTTAGTCAATACCTGTGGAAAAGGTATTGGATCTAAACGCGAGTGTCATCTAGCGTGATTAGTTACAAACATGAATATTTGACGTCATTTTGATGCAGGTTTCTTAAAAAAACCCTGATTTTAATGCTGTCTCATTGTTTCAATCAAGTACGACATGGATTGGAGGCCAGATCACTGAAGTTACGACAAGACTTGGATGCGAGATCACTGTCGCCATCTACATGTCGCATCCATTTGAATCCAGTAATTTGAGGATCCTGAACACGAATCCGAAGGAATTTTGGGCCAATTTTGCCCCCTAATATAACTTTCCGGGATAATGGGTTGTTCCATCGCGAATGGCGGGCAGTGTATATCACTTAGGCCAACCACGTTCAGGTAGTAGGTGCATTTTGAGCATTTTCATCAGTCCCGAGAGTTTCATCATTCTACCTCAATTATTACAGAATATATAAATTAAATTAAATTAAATTTGTTTTTAACGAAACTCCCAGGTTTTCGGAGAAAACCCCTCAAAAGCAGAGCTTGTGCGAGCAAGGGAGATCCTGGACCTACAGTTTAAATAAAAGTGGAATCCGAACCACGTCAGCTCAGTGACACATGACCGGGGATCGAACCCGGACCATCTGGGTATTCTATTATACGAGGGTGTTTCCATGAGAAGTAAGACAAATTCGGATTTTTCAGGACTGAAATATTTTCAAGAAAAAAGTGTATCTGTTGGTAGTCCTGATCACGGATCTGAAGGGATTTTGAGCCTATTTTGCCGCCTAGTATGTTTTTCCGTAAAAATGGGTTGTTCCATCTCGAGTGGCGAGCAGTGTATATTACTTAGGCCAACCCTATTCAGGTGGTAGGTGCATTTTAAGCATTTCCATCAGTTCTGAGAGTTACATCATTCTGACAAAATGGTTAACGCTTTCGCGGTCGAAGTTTTCAGTGTCACAATTTTCACTCTGATTTGAAGGCCGTCGTTGGAATTACTTCCTAACGTTGCACTAGCTGCTTTAGAGGCTTATATCTCAGATGACTGGAGATACCCGTCTGCGAAAATTGTATTTGTTCTGATTTAGGTAGTCTTGTGTTAACCTCAACCGAATATGGAATCCCATTCTTAGAAATTCTAAAAAAAAAAAATGAAAACTACGACATTAAGACAGCAGGCAAAAAGATGTTAATTAATGCTTCTCTAAATAATAGTATGTCGAAGGTATTCGTTGCTAATTTTTTGGAACAACCTTTATTCAGGAGGTGAGCGTTATTTTGGAAGAAGTCACAGTTTCATGACGTGTGACGATGTGAATTGTCATGATAAAATTCTTAACGAGGTCCTTCTGGGGGTGCTATTGAAATTCACAAATATTATAACTTAAATGATTTTCACAAAAGAGTAATACAAAACCACGACAATTGTTTTCTTCACAACAGCTTCTTCAAGTGGAGAAGATATACTCAGTTACTTATAAGGTAGTGTTGGGTAATAAGGCCCACTTAAATTTTGCAATTTTATTCAAAAAAATCCGAAACTTGATGAGTTGATTGCTTGTGATGTTTACCGCTATGTTAACATCAATATTCGTCTCCTTCAATACCTCAGTAACCAAAATAAGAAAAATTTCAAAAACTTGCTGTTGGGCCTTATTACCCGCCTATGAGGGTAATAATGCCCATAGTAGGTTATGCAGAATTTCGTTTATTTATTGTATATATAAATATATACAGATCATTTTTATTAATCAGAAATGATAGAAACTCAATGAAACACTTATGAAAAAACAAAAATAAACATTATTTTCTACAAAAAGTGATAAACTTAACAAAACTCAAACAAGGAAATTAAATTATAAACAAATCTAATAAACTGAATTCTAAAAACATTCCCTACCCTAAAAATCCTCAACATCTTCAGCCGTCAGTCCTATGCAAGTTTCGTGTAACCAAGTTCCACATTCTAGACAATTTCGCATGTTGCCCGCGGGCCTTATTACGCGATCGTTGGTAGGGCCTTATTACCGGGCGAGCACTTTTTCTTAAACATGCAGAAAAATTAACAATTCTTTTAATTTTTCTCTTAGTGCGAAATATGGTACCAATGTCATGGTAACTGATAGAGCACTATTTGTTTCTTTAAGTAAAATAGATTGAATTAAAAACGACGTCTCACCTTCTTGCGAACTAATAATCTGTGCAGCCTAAAACTGCACATTCACCTAGTGTTGTTATTGGCGAAATGAAGTCAACGATCTTTTAATAAAGCTTTACCATTACGATGATGAAACTAACCATGTTGACAGATTTGAAAAAATTTGCCAGTCTTCAAGGAAAATGACATTGGGCCTTAGTTACCGCCGGGCCTTATTCCCCAACACTAGCTTACTACATTTTAATTGTCGTGGTTTTGTAAACTGTTTTGTGAAAATCATTTGAGTTACAGTTTTATTTTAGATATTAACATGAATTTTCATCAAGTATCGGCTATATCAATTGAACAATCGAAAAATTATCTCAGCTGAAATAAATCACAGTAGGTACCTCAAATTTCAATATTGAGTTCCACACTCGCTTTGTTTTATATTGTAGGAAATAGGATTATGGATTGAAGCTATACTTTTCTTTCTAAAGAATTTAGATTTTCCCTGAAAGATGTAACAACATCAACAAGATTTGTTTTGTTATTTTTAGTTTAGTCTTGAAATATCAAGTTGAAAGAAATTCAGTTCATACACTGACTTCAATGGCGGTTGATCTAAAAGCATAGTTCATTAAAGTCGATTCTTTAGGTATTAGTTGACACGCCACTGCGTAAAAACTTCAAAAACTCAGAGATAATGACTTCGACATTTGTTCGACATAGTTTAACCCTCTTTCGCCACTAATAGCCGAAATAGCTGGCAAATTCATCACCGTGACTTGCACATATTTATTCAAGGCTGCAGAAGCTCAAGCAAACGGCCTGGGCGGAAAAAAGTGACAGTTTAATGGGCGTTTAGGAGAGAAAACATATGGTTGAGTTTTGGCGAAATGTTCCAATCGTACCGGGGAAGTGATAACTTTCCTTTGACTTGCACGATAACGAAAATTCAGGATAAGATATCATCTACACTAAAAATTTGTTGAAAAAGCAATCAGTTGGTAAATGACACAGCAATTGTTTTAGATTTAAGTAACAACTTATTGTCATTCCAAATACACAATAGTATCTCAATAAATAAATAATAATATACTGATGACTAGTGCGGAAAATAGAATATTTCATACAAGTGACATTAAAAAATTTATATATTTTGCATGACACCAATTCTACCTACGAAATTAAATTTTTCTACGTTCATGCAAAAATCAAATTTTTATTGAACTTTATTTAGTGGAAAAACGGTTCTTTATTGCAATGAGTGCAATAAGGACTTTATTGCACTCATCTGTCATTCTGCTACAGCGTTCTGTAATCATGATAAACATAAAAGTCAAATCGACGCCGTATTTAGACCATTTTCTATGAGATCGAATTACGTTTTGAACCATCAAAATGAAGCAGTTTTTGGATTTTGCACAAACGTAGAAAAAATATGGTATGCAACTCGTGCAAAAATTGTTACTACACTCGACGTGTTGCCCAACTCGGCCTGACGGCCTCGTAGGACAATTTCACACCGAGTACACTAAACACTTAATTTATGCACTTGCTGCATAAATAACTATTTTCGAACTAGTGTTTCACGTTTAAGATCAATTTTATGCACTACTGAGAAATATAATTTAATATATTTAAATATTTTCTTACAAACATGAGGTTTTATTTCAAGTGTTATAACGTTTTACACCTGAACCTTTTGAGAAAATATTTAAAAAAATTAAAGTTCTTTGTTTTTTTTTTTATACAATACATATTATTTTTAAGTTTTAGTTCATTAGAAGATTACAAATAAAACCTTGTGTATAAAAAGTTTTTAAATTTATTTCATTTTGTACTTTTCAGCGTTAGACTGCGTTTGATGCCCAGATATTTAAAATTAAACTATGAGGTAGTCCAAAGTTTTTCACTATTTATACAATTTTTAAGTAATTTTTCGATTTTAATTAAGTGAGTTTTTGCAGTAATATCTCTGTCTGCCTTCAGGTGCCAGGGGGTAAACTTTTTTCCAACTAAATTATGCGACTCTTCAACACTTTTCCTAATTTTAACAGATTTTTTATTTTTCTTTTGTGTTTCAAGAAGGAAATTACTCCTTAATACTTGATTTTGTTGTTTTTTATCAAACCTGGTACATAACCTGGATCTAGATACAATGAAATTTGTGTATTTACAGGTAAATTTGTTACTGATCATTATTTTGTAGTTCTTACTATGTCAAAATTAGCATTTTCATCTTCAAGCATTCGGTTCTGAGTTTCATCTAGACCAGTAGATAGATGTGGGAGGGGGGAAATATCATCATAACAGTTAATAATACCTAATAATTTTATTTGGTATTTTCATTTTTATATTAGCGAAGCACAGTCGACAAGTTGTAGAACTTCTGAAACTCAAGTATAATTTGAATTTGATCATTTTCAAGGGGCATGTTCACAATTGAGCACGTCGGATTTTTCGAAAGATTTTCTAACCATGGATAAAAAACTATTGGTGACTATAGGTTTATATTTGGTTCTCACTTATGAACGGAGAAATAAAAATGTATCCGAAATCATCCCCACTCTGTGTACTCAGTTTTTAGTAGAGTGACGTATTCTGAGAATTATTCCAGAGGAAATTTACAAAAATACTATCTAATTTCACAGTCACATCTTTGATAGTCATATTTCTCAATAGTAAATTTACATGAGCTATGTAATTCCAGTCAGGAAATTTACATAAATATTATTCAATTTCACATTATTTTGGTGATTATAATTTTCCAATAGTGAATTTACATTCCCACAACTTGAAATTAATGTAATATTGAAATTTTAGTAGGACTTTTACGCTAGTAGTTATGTGATTTTACAATTCAAAGTATCAAAATTATTTAAATTTCGATACTATATTCACGTCAATACTTAAGTAATATTACCTACTAAATAAAAATAATAATAACAATAATAGATTTTATTGACAGAACTGAATATACCGATACAGGAACATATTATTTATTCTTACATTTCTGTCAAAAGGCAGAATTCATGTTCTGATCTTGTCACGTGAGTAACGCAATCAGACCATGCTCTTCCATTCAACCTGTGCTCTTCCATTCAACTTCTGTTTTATCTAGACTCGAATGTGAAATAACAGAACATTACGTTGGCAACTTGATGCCAACGTATTGTTGTGGAATTTCACATACTCCTTTCAACACTGTTTTATACACTTGTACAACACTTTCTGTGATAAGTTAATAGTTAATAATTTTTTGTTTTTTTGGAAAAAAAATCAACTTTTTTGACCTTTCTTCCAAAGTAATGTTCGAGGAACATCAACCTAGAAGACAGCTTTCTTAAAACTGTTCAAACGAATTTTTGTTTGTGTATATTTCTCCGTATCGTGTTCGTCCCTTAAACATATAGCAGCATCTAATTACACGGTTCATATAGGACAATGTAGTTCTCGAACTGTTAAGAAAATCATAAAATACAATGGGAATATTCGACGTTGTGATCCAGATCGAAAATTAGGGTTTCTAGATGTTTCCATCGAATTCATCGAAGGTTTCTGAGTGTTTTTAACACTATCACTGTTTTAACAATACCTTTTTTGGACACAAAATTGATAACTTGTTGAAAAAAAAAACATTATACAAATAATTATCACAATAGAGAAGAATATAATAGAAATAATTACAGAGAATAATAATTATAATATAATAATAATGAAAGCAAATAAATAATTGCTATGATCAAACAAGATATGATAATAGACACCAAAATAGAACTAATGAAAATTATAGAAATGAAAGATATAGAAAAAAATCAAAATAGGGATAGAACTGATAAAAAAGGAATACATAATTATAGAAATTATGAGAATAATAACAATGATAGGAATAGGCAGGTGCATTTTCAAAGAAGATCAAGAAGTGCAGATAGAGTTACAGATATACCAGAGAATTATGATGGAATGAGTGAAGCAAGTAGAACTAATTCAGCACAAGAAATAAGGACAAATGAACAACAAAGTTTGTAATAAGCAAACCATACAAAAATAATAAAATAATATATGAACATTCTTTAGAATAAATAACACTTGATGAAAATGAGGATAACAATCAAATGATAGGGATAATTATATTAAAAAGAAAAATGGGGCGAAATAAATTGAAGATATTAATAGAGAAAATAATAAATATGTCCAAAACAAATTTAATTGGAATCAATGGATAAAAATGATGTGAAACAAATAAATTTGTGAATTTGTATTGGGAAGAACATCGAATTATAGTTACTATTGCTTAAAGAAATGGAATTTGATATAATTTTGAGTACAGATCAACTAGAAAAGAAAAATGCCAAAATAAATTATGAAATTGATTTTCCACCAAAGCCTTCTTTGTTTCTTCCATTTGTTTCTTCAGTGCCCACTTCATTAAATATAATGATGCTTTTCAATTTTCTTTCGCTAAAGAGTTACAGCATTCCCCAGTTAATTACGATTTTATCACGAACAAGTAACAAAATATAACTCAAGAACGACCAACTTTACAACACATCCTTCTCGAAGTACTTTGCATGTGGTGACATAAATAACCGACCACTTATGTAAATACAGTTCAAGCCCGGCTCGAAACCTCAACTTTTAATCTGATTACGGACTTTAAAAGGATCAGCCCATTGTTTCAAGATTTAAACCTCTTTACATGCGATTGAATAAAAACAGTGAGATCCCTGACAGAGGCTGCTCTTTCGAGCAGACATAGTATCAATCTTGTTGACACTTTAAGAGACTTTTTAAAATAGAAATATAAACAATGTCTCGCTTTGCTGTGCTGTATCTTATTCAGTTGTTTTGTCTTCGTCGTCAAGATGCAAGAGTGCCTGATTATGTCTTTTATAGAGCCGAGTCAGGGTTGAGAATTTGCATTCTCTCCGGTTTTACACGGCTTTGAATGGAATGAGGTTACTTCAAAGGGGGGGAAGGGAATGTAACAGGAAGAGTCTGTGCAACAACGTACTGGAATGGGGATTCATTAATTTCATTCGAGACAAAACTCTCATTACATTTCTTAGACTCAGAAATATAATGTATCCATATAATGACTTAGACAGAAAATATATGAAAAATAATTGTCTTGCATGAAACCCTAAAGAAGAGGTACAAGTGGGAACATTTCATTTCAGTGACTTGATGCAGAGTGAAAAAACATTCTTAATGGTAAGGAAGTGTAGCAGTTACAAAGTAATACTTGGCTAATAAGAGAAAGTTTTAATTTTTTTTATATTAGCTATAGTTGAAGAAGAAGGACAATTATTTTATTGCGTTTATTTTAAGTGTAGTTTCATATATTGAAATTGACATGTTTCAGTATTTTTCATTTGCATTCATAATTACGTGAAAAATGATTTTATTCGTTACTCTAGGACCTCACTGTATAGCCCAATGTACGTTGTAAAAATGTCACACTGTATTTCCTTCACTACCACTGGACTATATATGTTGGAACGCTGACATGCTTCTGTTTTGGATGTTGAAAGCAATTTTTGAATTTTCCGTGTTTATTTAAAGATGTTCCATCAAGTAAAATCATTTTCTTCATTTATGGTTGAGTTTGTCTATCGGACTCTTAGAGGATCAATAGGACCTGTTGCTCCTATATATGCAGCAAATTTTTTGTCAATCATAGTAATAGTGGATCCTTCATCAAATAAAGCATACATTTAGTCAGCCCTTTTTTGGAGAATCTGGGTGGAGTAAATTGTATATGACGAAAATTGTGTTGCTCAGAAAGGCCACCAGAGTTTGCTCGTATTTTTTAAAGCAGCAGAGTTTGATAAACCACTGAAATATACCTTATAACTGGAATGCCAATGCAACTTCTCAAAAGTGTACCCTTTTGAACCTCGCGCAGCAGTCAGAAAAGTCAAGGGGGGAGCATGCGTACTAATATTCGAAACAGGACCGGTCTGGTCCATAGTATAGATGACGAATTTCTATACGATTAAATTGTTGAAAAACCACCGCAGTCTGACGCTAACAATTTGGATCAGCATGAAACTTAGACTTCACAAATATCAAATCATGGAAAAATGGCCATACCACATTCATTTTCCCAGAATAAAAATGAACTTCACGATAAAAAATAATTTATAATGAAAAACAATGCCCTACCAAGGAGTTTCAAATGTGATTAACCTAGCTACTCTTTTTTTGAACATTTTCTGGGAAAAAACTCACAAGCAAAACCAAACATAAAATGGAGGACTGAACTCAATGAACTGCTATAATTAGCGCCTAAGCCGCTCCTGGCCGAATTCATTGATCAAAGACGTATGTTTCCATCACAGAACAATTCACTGGTCTCTGACATGATTTTCACATCTTTTCATCTACTGCGTCGGTGCAGATTCTGATATTTCCATCCCCATGGTTGGCACAAAAATTCTTCTCGCATATGCCTGCATTGGCATTCCAGTTATAAAGTATATTTCAGTGTGATAAACAGGCAAGGTGACAATATTTTGAAAATTCTCTCTAGACTCTCTAAAACTATTTCAAGAATATATAGAAAAAACTAAACTTCATCAACAATAATGACAATTGAAAGAACAATAAAAATGTGTAAGATTTGTAATTGAAACTGATATGATTGTGGTAACTATGGTAACGCAGAACTATGGAATCATACGAACAACAATTTGAAAAAAGCCACGAGCTGAAAGCAGTATTTTCAAAACGCCTTGTCGTTGGTTTGAAATGGGAAAATGATGGCATTTGATCGATTTAAGTAATTTGAGGAGAATCGTCACATGTATGTAAGTAATTCTCTATTTTATCAATTTGTAGTTGTATAAAAATACGAATCTAAGAGTTGAGATAGCTCCTTATTTCAGAAATTGTTGGATGTGAAAATGCATACTCCGATAATTTGTAGTTTTTTCAAAAATTCACGTACGAGAAAAATATCCTGCAATTAGTTCAAGTATGCGGAGCAATCGATGAGAAAATTTGAAGCCAAAACTATTAGAAAATAGAATTACGTTGGTGATTTCCCCATGTAAAGGATATCAGAGTAGGCTGTTGTTGTTTTCCCTATGCTCTATAGAATGGGGTTTAGGTAAATAAATAAAGTGGAAAAAATTCTCTCTATGTCGTCATTTTACTAGAGAAAAGAGAAAAATATTCAAATCTGTGTTGTAACAATAATAGTGGGCAATATAGTTTGGTAAATCATAAGCAGTTTTAATTGTATTTTTGCAGTTTCCCTGAGCGTTAGTAATACAAGGTTTGATTAATAATATAAAATAAATATAAAACAAGAGGAAAGTATTAATGGAACCAAATAGTAATACATGCAAAATCATTGACAATTTTACGCATTACAGCACAATCCAACTTGCTGTGTATTTCCTTGTAGATAGTCGCCTTGTCGATGTTTGGGTATCGCAAAAAGCAGCGCAAATTAAATATTCAATAATAAAATGAATAGCAGTACCTACAATCTTTGTCCTCTTTGTATATTATATGAGAATCAGGACAGGAAGTATAGCTGCTGTCAAGCCAGGAAGGCCGATACAATGAGGTTGTTGTCAAAGCAACATGTCAAAATGAAAGCACCTGATTTGCTAAAATTACAATTTTTAGTGAAATAGTAAAAATACATAAATGTTGGTATTAACTATTATAGGCAAACATAGAAATAGAAGTATGGAATGATTTCTTCCGAAGGAAAATAAATTTGCAAAATATAGGATTAAGTATAAACCATTGATCGAATTTTAGTCTCTTCAGAAAAAGCAATCCTTTAATAACAGTCTGTTTCAAGAAGAATCGAAATGGAAAGGGAACCAAGGAATTTTAATTGCGATTCAAAGAGCAGGCTTCATTGTCAACTACCGGGCAAATATTTTCCCATGGACTGTGAAATTTGAATCTTCTCTTTATTCAGGAGAAGTCAAGAATCTCCCGAAATTATTTCCTTCACAACAAATTATAAATTAGCTAATGAGATACGCCATAAATCTCAATCCAAACGAAGACGGGTTCATTAATTTCTTTATAACCTTAATTAGTTTGCCATTTGGATGCTTGATTAAAAAACTTCCCAGGTAGAAACATCATCTGGATCTGTCTCTGAAGCCCTGAAGGTAGGTCATACAAATTTATAGTGTATACCTAGTATAACACAAACGTTGAACATAATGATAATAAATCACTTGAAAGCGAAAGCCAAGGTTCTTCGGTCAGAATTTTTTAATTACGATATACTATGGACTATACAGGGTGATTCAAAATTCAATGTAAATATTTCAAGGGCGTATTGTTGGGATCAAAATAAGACTTTTTCTTGAAATCAACATATGTCCTAAAATGTATCCCCTCCGAGCTACATCCCCTGTAAGTTAGGGAAAAAAACTAGATTATCTAAAACTGTGACTATAATAACTAATCGAATCTTCTGAAAATTGGCATACCCCTAATTATTTAGGCACTCTATTCTTTTTTTGCTTCAAAAATTGTGTAAACCCAGTTTTGGGGGAGTTTGAGGGGGTCCACACTTTTATTGGCCCAATTTTTATGTTCAAAAAGAGAAACTCCGAATTCGGTCACTTGCATTTTTATCGTACAACCAACCGTTTGCCGGAAAATCATGTATTAGCTAATATATTCAAAATTCGATGTGAATATTTCAAAAACGTATTGTTGGGATCAAAATAAGACTTTTTCTTCAAATCAAGATGTGTCCTAAAATGCACCCTCTCCGAGCTACAGTTTTAGTTATTCTCGTTTTTTTTTCCTAAATTACAGGGGCTGTAGCTCGGAGGGGGTGCATTTTAGGACACATGTTGATTCGAAGAAAAAGTCTTATTTTGATCCCAACAATACGATTTTGGAATATTCACATCGAATTTTTAATAAATTAGCTAATACATGTTTTGTTGTACGACAAAAATGCAAGAGACCGAATTCTTATTTTTTTTATGGCCAATAAGATTATGCTATTTGAATTTAAAGTTTCTCTTTTTGAATATAAAAATTGGGCCAATAAAAGTGTGGACCCCCCTCAAACACCCCCAAAACTGGGTTTACATAATTTTTGAAGCAGAAAAGAATAGAGTGTCTAAAAGAATAGGGGTATGTATGTCAATTTTCAGAAGATTCGATTCGTTATTATAGTCACAGTTTTAGATAATCTTGTTTTTTTTCCTAACTTACAGGGGCTGTAGCTCGAAGGGGGTGCATTTTAGGATACATGTTGATTTAAAGAAAAAGTCTTATTTTGATCCCAACAATACGCCCTTGAAATATTTACATCGAATTTTGAATTACCCTGTATAACGAATTGGCGAGAACCTAAAATTTTAAAAATATTTTTAATATATTCAGCAGCTTGTGAAAACTAAGTTGGCACTTTTGATTTTTTTTTGTTAATTTTTTTAATCTTAAAAAAATGTAATAACGACAAATTTCACGATTATTGACAGACCTTTGGATGATTAGGCTCGGGAGAGTACGTCACAAAGTGCGTCAATATCAGTAACATTGAAATTTGCTGATTTTTAGAAACGAATGGGAACAGCTGTAATTGAAAGGCAAAATTGTCTCTGGTTAATTTTTCTGAATTTTTGGAATGTTATAGAGTATGACCTGAACAAGAGCGTCCATGGGCCCATCTCAATCCCATGAGTACTTTTCGAGATACAGGGTGTCGAAGTTGAAAAATGGCTAATTCTTCAAAGTACCATTGCTCGTAGGAAAACATTTTGAATGAAAGAGTTTAGCGCGACAAATATTGCTTACTCATAGGGCAGTATAATTTTAGGCTTGTTTTTAATGAAAAATATTGTTACCTACGGAGTGAGTCAAGCATTATTCAAAATGAAATACTCATTCGACCCTATAAAATGAAGATGTGACCAAACCAAGTAACGCACTGAAATGCCCATGGTTTGAATATGTCAAAATCGACAAATTCAAATTTTATACTTAGTAAGTCAAAAAGTCGCACTTTTTTGGTGACATTTGGTATATCTTTATATTATATTTTGAGCTTTAGGTATACTTGAATACGAACCAGACAGCATACGAAATTGATACAGTGTAACACAAACGCTAGGTGGTAACAAAACTTGCGAAAAGGCGTTTACTTCTTAATCCACCCTGTAATTAAAACTTTCGTCCGGGAAATTTTCCAAATTTTTATCATTAGATACTCTTACTTTGAGTACTCTATTATAATGTCAAATAGTATTGGCTTTGCAATGACCAGTTTTTGAGATACACAGGATAAAACATTTGAGGGGCAACCTTCTGTACATCCGTTATAACAAATGTTGTCAAAAAAGTTTCATACAATGAACATATCATAGAAAGTAACTGTAGGAGACACGTTGGCATTTACTAATTGTTACTTCGTCATAGTACAATGAAAGACATTGTATTTAATTTCAAGAAAAGTAAATAAAACTATTCATTTATTGATATTAATATATTTTATTCGCTGCTTAATCAACACTTGCCTGTTTGTTTTGTATTTACCTACATCTTACATTCAGACTCATCCAATCCACATTTTTTGTGACGACCCAGATAAATTATAAAATGTATTTCAATGCATTCGTTTTCTCAATGCTTTTGACGTAAAATGCAGAGTGCGTTTCTTTTTCACATTGTGTACCCACTAGACTCACTTCACGGTTCACAGGACATTAAAACAAACAACAATAAACAAACCAATAATGAAGAAGAACAATAGTAGGTTAAGGTACCTACTTACCAGTCGATAATTTTACATCTGCCCATTATTTCCGGACCATAATCAATTTTTTCCGGTATAGGAGTCTTTCAGCATCATCGGTGATTTCGTTTCGAATCAAGCATGTCCTAAAAACTACAACTTACGTGTCCAAAGTTCGAGCCCCAGACATAATACACATGGAACAATATGCATATATGGGTAAATGAAATGTGCATTCGTGCAAATATTTTTTTTACTGTACTTTTTATTTTCCTTCCGAAGGACTACTTCCATACTCAATCGAGCCTCCCTGCATAACATTAACCATCACGGTTCTAAATAATACATTTTTGAATATAGGTTTGAAGTACCTCATTAACAATGTTAGAAAGTATAGAAAAAAACTTTGGTACATAACTTTTTTTGATATTTTCCGTACACACAACACCACGTCCAGTTTTCTCTGTTCTCGCGCTACATTTTATTGACAATTATTACATAGATGGCTATGACAAATAATGTTATGTGTTTACATCAGAAGGTACTTACCTACTGTTGTTGTTCAACAATTGTTTGTTGATTATTGGTTGTTTTAATGTCCTGCGTACCATGGAATGGGTCTATTGGGGAAACCATGTGGAAAAAAGCCCATCCTAATATACTGCTTTGTGTGTCTCAAAAACTGATCATAGCAAAACCAATACTGTTTGACATTATAATAGTGTACTCAAATTAGGAGTACTGACAATAAATTGGAAAATTTCAACTACGAAATTTGTAATTACAGGGTGAATTATGAACTAAAGGCCTCTTCTCAATTTTTGGCATCACCTAGCGTTTCTGTCACACTGTATTTCAATTTCGGACAAGCAGTATGCTGAATGATTCGCAGTCAAGTATCCCTAGAGCTCAATAAAATAAAAATATACCTAGTATAAAATATGAATTTGTCGATTTTGACATATTCAAACGATGGGCATTTCAGTGTGTCACTTGGTTTGATCACATCTTCATGTTATAGGGTCGAATGAGAATTTCATTTTGAATAATGCTTGACTCACCCCGTATGTAACAATATTTTTCATTAAAAACAAGTTTAAAATTATTGCCTCATGAGAAAATAATATTTGTCGCGCAAAACTCTTTCATTCAAGATGTTTTCCAACGAGCAAATTTACTTTAAAGAAATGGCCATTTTCCAACTTCGACACCCTGTATCTCGAAAACTACTCATAGGATTGAGTTGGGCCCATAGACACTCTTGTTCAGGAGGTCATGAAAAATTGACAGGTGACAATTTTTTCTTAAGGCTGCTATCTGGTCCTTTGACTCCAAAAATATTTTCTTCATTCATTTATATATCCGTTGTGTATTTGAAAGCATATGTGGAGCAATAATATTTTTTCGTGTCCTCTCCTATTCCAAACTAATGCCTGCAACGATACTAGAAGTGTCAAAAAAAGCAGTTTCAATTCAAATTAATCAGAAGGAAATTCATTTTGATACAAGCACACTTTTATGAATGAAATGAGACAAACCTAAAAAAATATTCACTGACTATTTCGACAGGATAAAGTATATGCCATGAACCGCATTCAGAGTATCAGGTTTCATGCTACATAATACGGAATATTTCAACAGAATACACATTGAGTTGTTATTTTATGCTCGAGTTTACATGCCTTCTCCACAGTGATTTTTGAGTAGCTATGCTTCAGTTAGTTTCTGTTTATATTCGAAGTTCGTATGTTACAGTTTCGGCTGTAAGGTAGATGTGGAATTCTGAATTTTTGATCAAGCCATGTCGCTATTTCATTGCTATTATACTACCCCAATTAAAATTTCGACGCTCATCTTCTTTTTAAAATCCCTGGTTCTGCTAGGTTAATATAAAGCTGGCAGAACCACTTTGTATCTATCAACTTTTGGAAAATTCTAATTGTACCATAAGTAATTTGTCGATAGTTTATCGATAATTTATAGCTATTCAGTTACCACACGAAAAATTTGTCACCTCCCTTTTTTTTTGAATCCGTAGTTCTGCTAAGTTTATATAAAGCTAGCAACAGGTATCTATTTGCTCGCTCCTGTAGTATAAACATTGACCGAAACAATTGGTTGTTACAAACTCTCCAAAATGATATACCGTAACGTAAATGGGACTCAACAAGTGCGTAATAAACTGATTTTGCAACAGAAAATTCCAACAACATTAAAACAACAACTAGATGTCAATTTTTATTCAAGTTCCTTATGAGCTCTTTACATTTCAGATTTGTGACCAAATAAATTCCCAAAAATTTAGCTGTGTCTTTATTTACTAATATTTGAATGCCTATATTCTCATCCGGTATCAAAGTTTTGAAAGAACTGGCACATTTTTTAGTATTTAGTGAAAGAAAATATTAGAATCACACTAGTCTTTGATTAAGTCCATGTCACTACACATCATTTCCTGGAGTCTATCTTTATCTTTATGGTGCCATAATGTTTGTATCATCTGCAGATAACGTAGAATTGTAAGGTCATTTATATACAAAAGAAAAAGTATAGGGCCCAGTACAGAGCCATGGGGCACTCCACAACTTAGCCAATTGTATCTGAGGTAGTGGATAATTTTACACATTGCTTTCTATCAGGAGATGAGGATATGAACCGTTCCAAATCCAAATCGATTAAGCGTCTACAGCAAAATGTCATGATCTACACCATCGGATGCTCTTGAAAGATCATACAGCACCGTCGCGACAGCTTCTTCATCATTTATGCTTCTATAAATCATTGACATTAATCTGTAGATGGTATTATTTGTGCTTTTTGAATTCTTCAAACCAAGCTGCTCTACACTCAGTATATTCTGTGACTCGTCAGAAATTCCATAATTCTTTCTTCATTAGTTTTTCTATTATTTGGCAAGTGTGGGAATTAAAGATATCTATCTGGTTCTTCTCTTTCCTTTATGAAGGGGAACTATAATAGAGGTTTTCAGGAATGTCGAAATAATTGCAGTTTCAAATGTGTCATTTATGACACATGTGTCATTTGACACAAATATCTTTGAAGATATATCATCTAAACCAGCCGCGTTCTTATATTTTATAGAAGAAATTACTTCTTTCAATTTATATGCATTATTAGCAGAGTATTAGATTGTCATAAACGTGGATATCACTCAGGTAGTCTAATGGAACATATCTTGGAAATATATTTTTCCTAAGCTTTCCAGCAACTGTACTGTAATAATCATTAATAAGATTACGTTCAAGGAGGGTATCAGGTTTTGAAGTTCGTGGTCTACCCCTGAGCTCATTTACTATATCGGCCAACTTTTTTTCACTTTGTTTTTTGCCTTTGCAATTCTGCTATTGTAAAACATATTCTCCGCAGCTCTGATTACTACTCTATTTGTTTTTCTGTACAAGTTGTAATAATTGTAAAAGTTATAATAATTGTAAAAGAAAATGTTAGTTATAAATTTTCTAATATAATGAAGAGATCGTATATTTTATTCTACTTCCATTCGTAATGCAAGATATACGAGTGGTTTTTTCAAGATAATTTTTTGCTTGGGATTTCTACCCGTCCTGACCATAGGAATATATATTATATACTTACTCTAGAATGCTAATCCCCATGTCAAAAGTGTTGTAAAAAGTTCAGGCTAGTCCGCAACGCGCTTGCGCGTCATTGGTGATTTTTGTAACATGCCCGGTTTTAGTAAAATATGGTAAAATATGGTACTTGTGAAGATTAACAAACATTAATTCTGAATCTCGGAGGATAAGGTTGGAAACCTCATTGTGTTATTTGTATTTAGCCGCTTTGAATACATATTTTCACATATATATGATAATATTCAGCAAAGCCATCAGAAAGTAGAGTGCGGTTATTATTATTATTATTTATCGCTCTGAAGCGACTGACTTTTGGTATCACTTTTCAGCTGTAGTTAATCAACAAAAACCTACGGAACCACCCCAAATCGTCGGTGCGATTTCAAGGAAGCACTGGATTGGAAAATAAATTGAAAGTACAAAAAAGTATTAAAATTTATTTCAGCTAATATCACGAATAATTTCAACTCAAATTGGATTTATAAAATTGGATGCTTGGAAGCTCGAGGTTTTTTTCTAGAACGATTCATGTCAAAATATGCAAATGCATTTAATTTAAATCATTTGAAGAGATTAACATGCTATTTCTACGAGTATTTCTGGTTGTATTACCTCAGAGCAATTTTCACAATGGGGGTGCATGAGTAAGTGAGGCCAGAAGCATTTTCCTTGCCATCAAAGAAAAGCACTTCCATAATGACATTAATTTTCTGAGGCGATTCTGTGTATGTTTAGTACTTTTTGTAGGAATCTAGAACTCATAATATAAGCGGTGTGGCAGAAAGTTGTATCACTCGCCATGAAAATTGGCGGGATTAGCATTCTAGAGTAAGTATTATAATATATATTTCTATGGTCCTGACGCACATGTCTACGTTCGTGATAACGATTCCTTGAAAGATAATTCAATATAAGTACCGCAATAAATTCCAAAGAAATCCCATGTAGAGATTAGATAACAAATCTTACCAGATTTAATAATCAAATTAAAGTCTAGGCCGGAATATTTATCATTCACTTACCGAAGGAAAGACCCTCTGATATTCAATCTCCAACATAATATATGATAATCTCTCTCTTGTCTTGGATTCTTCTTGTTTTTATTCCAGCACCTAACTTTACAGTATGTAAGGTAATTTCCTCACCAAAAACTTCATACAAACTTAAAATCCAGTTTGTTTATAAATTCCATGCAAGCTCCTCTCATACTATTTCTCGTCGTTGCCGACCATAATAATTCTTTTTTCACAAATGGAAACGTTGGCAAACTCTGGAAACTCCCGAAGTCAGTCGGGCGGAGCACAGCCCGCTCGATAAACTCGTTAAGGGAAAGGCACGATTCATAGATGGTTTTCTCGTGTGTGTATTTTCAGTATTTTTCACGAAGTAGCAACTACGTGATATGCTCCAGTTCCGGTTTTTTACCAGAAAATGAGGCGTGTTGACAGAATTCCTAAGACAGAAAATTACTTTGACTCGGATTGTAATATTGACTCGTTCTCGTGGAAATATTGACTCGAAAAGGATTTATCAATCGGCTTTTTATCAGTGTTCCAGACTGAAATAACATCTCTGGCATCTATATATCAAGGGAATTCTATTGAAATGTTTCATTCACAGTGAGAATTTATTTTCTCTGTCACAACGTTTGAATGATTTTCTTGCATAAGGTAAACAAAAACTTCAAAGAAAGTATCCATTTTCAACATGCTTCTGTAACAAATTTTGCTATCATCTACCATAAATTACCAATTTGTAAACACTGGAAAGTATGTACTATTCAGGACAGTAAACACTTAATTTCGAGAGAATAATCATTTACTTTTACTAGGTAGTATTTGCTGGAAAAGTTGAAGTAAATACTAGCAAGTATTTACTTAAAAACGATACAATTCAAGTATTTGCTTAGCGTCATCAGTCCTACGGATTTATTTCGTCGGCAAAAAATGTAAATACGAAATATGTTCACAAAGAAAATCACTTTAGTGAACATATTCATCAGTCGTACTACCATGTCTAATAGAGAAGAAGAAACTAGTAATGATAAAAATGAAATCTGGAAATATGAGACGAGTAATACCAAAAGTAAGATGCTCCTTGTGGTATTAAATAAATCTATAGTGCCGAAAATGAATTAATGTGAATAAATTAGAAAGAGAATTTCTGGAAATCGTTGAGTTTGAAGAGAATTCTGTTTTTTCAAAAGCTCCTGGCGGCGTTTCAGCTGGGGTGTCAGTGGACGCATCAAATGCATCGCTTGTAGGAATCCGAAATACGCCCTTTCAATCGGAGGTAGCCTCAGTAGGGACCAGAAATGCGCCCCGTAAGGAAATTGACCTTGAAAAACGACGAAAACGAGTTCTGGAGAACGAAACAGAGGAAACATCTAAACTTACAACTCCTGAGTTGCAACGCCTTGTGCTGCTAGAACAGTTGTCAGCAGCAAGGTTGCAACAGGAAAAAGACAAGTTACTTATTGAACTATTAAAACAGTGTTTAATTCTTAATGGAAATTTAGAAGCGCCAGTTCCCGAACAGAACGTTTTCTCTGTGAAAACGTTCTGCTCTGTGCTGGGGAAATATTTACAGTTTGACAAATAATATTTTTTTATATGTAGGTAGGTCTCATAAATAAACGTTTTCAATTATGTTTACTTCAGCAAACAACAATAATATTACAAGTTTAAAACTGCAATAATATCCTCTACGCTTCAAATGGTTTCCCTCGTCATCTTCCTTGTCGTCATACAATACTTCGTCCCCAAAATCATCTTCAAAGGCTTCTTCTTGGTCAAAGTTATTTTTTTAAAGTTTACGATATTATGAAGTATTGCGCAACACAATATTATTTTCGGGACCTTCGTACTTGATACTCTGACAGTATTGCTGAGTATAGGAAATCGCATTTTGAGTTGTCCGAAAGGTCTTTCTATTATCACCCTTTCCCGAGAATGTAACATGTTAAACATATCTTGTTATAAAATTAAGTAAAACTCGAAGTCGTCTCCACAATATATATTTCACCCCAAGGGCAAGGAGGAACGCAGCTTTGGCAAGCAGCTTGCCAAAGTATCTATGCGTTACAAGAAAGTAAAAAACATGTTTTCGAGCATAGTAATGCTAATCTTCAGTTGAAGTAATACAGGGGTTAAACTGAAATCATAAGTCATAAGGACGAACATTCTTATGACTTAAAACTGTTGCCTAAATCCACCATTATTGTTTCAATCATATCCTTGCATGGTAGCACAGCTCTTTAGATAGAAATTTCCATAGAAATATACCCACATACAAAACATTTTTGTGTCCATAATCCTACAACATACGGTAGAAAAAATTGAAGAAGACGAGAATATTCTACTGAAAAAGTTGCGAATTGAAAAATAATGTTCAGCCACCCTGTATAATTCAAGGACCTGAAAAATATTACACATCTCTTAGTCAGTTAACTTTATAATCATTTTCTCTTAAGTTCCATAATCGTGATTTGTTCGTTATGCATCTGCAGATGGCATTAGCTCGACAAAAAAAATTGTGACTTTTCAATTGGCTCGGAAATAGTCAATAATATTGTTTAATTTAGTTTTGGAATCATCTTTCTCACTATTATAGAACTCGACCAATTGGATTGTGAGGCACTGTTGCTTCACTTTGTATAATTTGAACCGAGTGTTATACAAATTTTTTTCGTATCGAGGGAAAACGAAACAATAATTTCGTTTCTTTGGAAATTAACTCAATACACCGCTGATTTAAGGAGTTATTTATAAAATACATAGGTCTCGTTTAACATATTGAGGATAATTTCCATGGTGAAGATACAATGTTGAAAAAATAACTACGCCTCAAGTTGAACGTTCGTAAACATAATTATTTCTCTAAACACTTCCTGGAGTTGATAGCGCTGACACTTTTCCAAGAAAAGCAGATTTCTCTCTTTTTAGTCTAGCCCAGCGGTCTTGTTTAATAAGATAATTGACATTCATGTTGATGACTTGCAAATATGAAATATTCAAGTAATTAATTTTCTTATAGCCGATGGAGTTCCCACGATAACGTCGAGACCAATTTTATTTAACTGAACACATATTATATATCGTTAGAAAGAACTGTTTAGAAATCGTTTCATTATAGGCCAGGACCACAAAACTTACAGATGATAGCTTTATGAAATTGTAGAGGGGTCGTAAAGGCTATGTGGTCTATATGGACTTTGGTGTTCCACAGAGCTCAGTTTTGGAACCTTTACTCTTTTTTGATATATATCAATGACCTGCCTCAACATATAGGCACAACCTCATTATCTCTTTTCGCCGATGACCTCCATTTCAGCAGGAGCTTATGGTTTTCTTGAACTTCAAGCCAAACTCGAAACACGATAGGTACAAAGTTCTGAATCTGGAGTCGCTATAATAGACTTCTTCTGAATGCGGATAAAACGGTGATGGTTCAATTTTTCCGAAAAAAAACATACTGTACCATCAATCCATATTGAAATCAATGAGGTGGTCTTACATCCATCAGTGTCCACGAAATTTTTAGGCATTCACATTGATCAGCAGCAGGTTTTATACTCTGTAACAAGTCGAGAAAGTCATGAATGAGAAGAATCTTCACGAGTTTTTACAGCTCAAAATCAAATAATACAAATATTATGTGATCTTTATCATACAGATTCATGCAGACCCGTTTGCACATAGGAAAATATTTTACCATCACCATACAGTTGTTTGCTTTATGTGAAAAAGCACCAGTATGAGTTTGAAACTAACTCCATGTGACACAACTATCCAATAGGAAATGGAAATCTAATGAAACTAAAGAATTTTTTTAAATCGTCTGTTGTCCAATGACAGTAACTGATTCAAAATATAAAGTAAGTATGGTTGGATGACAATGTTCTGGAAGGCTTGTTGGATTTTTCATTATTTCAAGTGGGTAGTGCATATATTTACAGTCCCTTTCATGTTCAGTCATCATATCAATCATTACTGATGGTGTGCAGGAACAATGCAAGAAAATCGTGGGGCTGTAACTCATCAATACTGCGATTGATGTACACCTTGATAGTGAGACCTATGATCACCTACGGAGCAGTAGTGTGGCACGGCCGAACCGAACTCGCCACAACAAAGAAAATCCTGCAGAAAGTGCAAAGACTAGTATGTCTTTGTATAACAGGAGCAGTGAGGTCAACTCCAACAGCAGCTATAGAGGTCATTCTGGACCTCCCTCCTCTCCATATCATGGCGAGGAGAACTGCTTGGGGAGCAAACCTCAGGTTGGCTAAAGTTGGACTCAAAGGGACAGCACCTTACCCATCTCCCAACTGACGAAATTATCAGGAAATATAGTTTCGAGAAATTTTTCCGAACGGAATTAAATACCAAGAAAGAATGGAGCACAGAATTCATTCGATCACTGGGAAGGAATACCCTAACATGGTACACATACGGGTCCAAAACTCCCGACGGAACTGGAGCAGGAGTCTTTGGGCCTCGCTCCAAATACTCCGAACCCATATGCCAGTTCCCCAGCATTTATCAAGCGGAAATTCACGCCATAGAAAGGTGCATTCAGTTAAACCTCGACAGGAAATACCGGAACAAGGAAATCGCAATCCTCTCCGATAGTCAAGCAGCCAACAAAGCGTTGAGCTCAAATAACATCAACTCGAAGATGGTCTGGGAATGCCTAGACACACTCAATGATCTAGGCAGGAAAAACAAGGTGCCGGGGCACGTTGGAGTGGAGGGCAATGAACAAGCAGACACCCTTGCACAAAAAGGGACAACAACGTCACTGATCGGGCCAGAACCATTCTGCGGACTTGGAAAATCTTACTTCCAAGAAGAACTCAATAAAACTGAAGGAGCAATGAGAGCAACATACTGGCAAATAATTCCAGGGCTGTGGCAGGTCAAAGATCTCCTCGGCAAATTCAACCAAGCAAGATCGTAGACACTGATTAATCTCAGCAAAACTAGTGACGGGGCACTGCAGACTCAAAGAACACCTGAAGCTAGGCTTAGAGGATGACAGCACCTGCAGATTCTGTGGGGAACATCCAGAAACACCCCACCATATGCTGATGGAGTGTTATGCTATACATCACAAAAGATTGAATATACTGGGATCACACCAGCTGACCAGGTCGCAGCGCATCAGTTACCATCCACACTTACCATTACCATTATTTATGTTCAGTCATCCTTCGTTTTAAGTACCTACCTGTTTGACCTATGTACACATTGTCACACTCAGCACATGGCATTCTATAAATAACGTTAGATATCAGATCATTTGGTGTGTTTGCATTCAGTCTTGTCAAATAATGATTTTTTTATTGTGATCTGAAATCCAACATTATTTATCGGAGGGCACATTAATTTAAGATGAAAAGAGAATTCAGTTCTCTTTTTATCCTAAGTACTTATTATTTTTTTTCGTATTGCTTTCACCTTATGCACTAGAAAAATCAAGTATGTAAGTGCGGATCTGATGTATGGTAGTCTTATCTAGATAAATTTGAACGGTTTGATGAGGTTCAATGGGACAAAGAATATTCTGAATGGTATTACCGATACTACTTTTTCAGAGAAGGAACATTGCAATATCTCGACAGTTGGCGCTGGGAGAACATCAACTTGAAGATTTCGAAAGGAAAAGAGATCGAAATTGTGAAAAAACGTATAAACGAAAATCAAAAAGAAAATAACATGGTTGAAGAGAGAATTGAATTCTTTTTTCAAAGATGGGTAATTCAACCCTTTGAGTTGTTCGAAATTTTTTAACCCCCTTTATCGGGCAACCACAATGTTTTCGATAAAAAATAGAATCGTAGATACCATTCAAAACAGTTTTTGTTCCATGTTTCACGTCAAACCTATGGTCAAACCGTTCAAAAGTTAACAAGGGGGGAATCAAAAAACAGGCATTGTTAATTTTTTTTTGTTATTTCCGTCAACCGATTGCACCCCTACGCGCAACCCTCGGAAGTCTTCGAGAGACTTGTGAGAGCTAGGGAAGACGCAGCCCTTACCTTTTAACGTGTGATGCCAAGCATTGCATGTATGAAATCAATGATTTGCATAATTTATCATAAGTATTAAGAGCTTGATGCGCATCAGAATTGAAAATCTTACGTGTACGTTGTGACACTTGTTTTGGTTCACTCCGGACACTCTGTATAATAATCTTGAGGATGAAACTCATAAGTGGGTAAACTCAAACGAGTTAAACCAGAATAAGGAATTATTCAGAACAAGTACTACTAATTGCACGAAAAAGTCCAAAGTCCCACCGGAAGTTAATCGCCATGCAAATGGAAGATATTGAGCCAATTAATTCTTGTATGCCTGATGGTGTTCCCACATAACTTTGCGAGTTTCATTTTTCATTTACGAACAGAAAATATAGATATTATATGTCTATGAACTGTACTTGATGTCTGCTTTCTCACCGAGTTTGTTATAACGTTATAATTATTATAGCCAGATCACGAAGTGAGAAAATTATTATTTGTTACAACTCAACTGTGTAATTTTGTGATGGACTTTTCTAAGCATTCGGTATTTAGTTCTATAAACAGATTATCAGCTTCGTGAAGTGAATAGAAATCATCGTTTAATATTTCAAAAAGTGGAACTGTGATATGTGTTCAAAGTTCGAGTTTAAAGTTATTATGCGGAACTCAAGAAATTCAACATTTCAATTTGACCAAGAATTTTTTTTGTTTCGCTTTTTTTTATTACATATTTGTTTCTGCTAGCTTTACCGTTGAGCTAGCAGAACCCAACCATAAAAAACAACTCAGAACAAATCCAGTTGGACAACAATTTTAGGCTCTTCAGGACAATTTATTACCCAATTGTATATTTGTTTACTCTTGAGTTGGAGGAGAAGTCATAGGTTGTCTTTGCTCAACACTGAGCTGGCTGTAACCAAAAGGCTAACCGAATCATTACGAAAAATCTTATCACAACATTATTTTTGGCTCTTTTTAGGGTTTTAGGGTTTGAACCAATTGCCGATTTTTTCGGAATGCGTTTTTTTTAATCCCAGGTTCTGCTAGCATGAGTAGAATCTAAAATTATTGTGCAACTGGATTTGATCTGAGTGGTTTTTTATGGTAGGGTTCTGAATAAGACAATAATGAGAACCACTGAAATGATAACACATACTTTTGAAATTATAAGTAGAAGGGATTATAAGTAATCGGTGGAAGTCTGCCTTCTCTATAATACATTTATCATTTATCATTTGTGTCATTGATGAGTTTCAAAACAATCGCATTTATACACAGAGAAAAAAGGAATGGAAGAAATAAGGAGCAAAACACATGGAGAAAAAGAGAGAGTGGCATTAAGTTTTGTTTTTCATTCCACAGGGGAAACAAATCCTGTAATTGGAAAATATCTTGAGATCCAAATAAATTGGAGCCATTCTTAATTTTGACAGGTAAAAGCTAATAGCCAAAATATGAACTAACTGGGAACGGTTCATTCACCATTTAATTTGATAAATTCAATTTATTCATCAAGTAATATCGGTAATAACAGTTCATTATGTAATGTGAGTTATGGTTATGACATGGCTATTATTATTATCCACCCCATATGCGAGTTTGCACTCAAGCAAACCTTCTTGTGTTGTGATCCTTATGAAAGTTTAGATGGACTAATTACATATCTATTATGATCTTAAATAACAATAATTTAAATGGGTTTTAGATTTTTACAAAATAGTAATCAAGTTTGTTTTTTCTTTAATGAATTCGATGGTATGTAAACCGGGGGATAGTGACAGATTTTGGGACACGATTTTACTCAGTATGCCTTTTGGAGGGCAGTACTGTCCGTATACCCTCGTGATAATAATGCATGAATCAAAGAGTCGTCGTAGGTTCTTCAAATTGAAAAATAATAATATTTTCGAAAAATTATGTGTTTCGGTACGATTCCAATCAGGTTGCCATGTGTTTTGTAATAAAGTAATAGACGTAAAATACTCGAAAAACCATTGGCATACCATCAGGATGGGCGGAGAATTCCTTTTTCCAAATACAATTTCACGTGAACTTACCAGCCATTCGGACTCAACCTAACGGCCTGCCAATCGTTTTTCGAGTATTTTAGTTTTATTATCGAAACACCAAGCCATGCTCCTTAATGTCTTGTCAGACTGAGCCAAAATGAAGTATTCAACCAGACCAAGCAGTGCCAGTGTCCAGTAGAGCCATGCCAAGTCCCGGCAGGCAGATACATGCCAACTACAGAGAAGCAGAGCCAAAATGGAGTCCAACCGGACCAAGCTATGCCAAATCCATGCCAAATCCACTGGAGCCATGTCAAGTCCCGGCAGGCAGATCCGTGCCAAATACAAGTTGTCCAGTATGTTTGGGTCATACCATACCTGGTCCAGCCAAGCCAACCCAATCCTGAATAAACCGAAAGGGTGGGTCTACGCTGATCCCATTGTACCCAGGCAACGTTGAATCATGGTACAAGCTATTGAATGGAAACGAAATGAGCCAATCAAAGATGGAAGAGGCAGCAAGGGGGAGAAGAAATCAAATGGAGATGGTGCAAGCAGACTTCTTCTGCTCATATTTATTTGTATATTTATATTTACGTGGAATTAATTTCATAGTTTTTGTAAACCTGTATCGAATTGTCAGTTGGTTTTAATATAATCGCTCGAGGCGCGCGATTTTGAACGGGGGGGTATTGTCAAAAAGATATGGAACATCCTGTACATTAAAATATTTCATTATCATTCAATACGTGGGTAACCATTTTACCTTTTACAATTCAGTACCTGAGAGAAGATATTTTATTTTGAAACACAACTTGTCCTCAACAGAACATAAACAAGAGTTTTCAAAAAGGCCACTGATAGTTCGATCTAGGAGTCGAGTTTAGAGTTCTGCCGTGCCCACAGCTAGTGAGGGCAATGGGGGGAGTTTGGAAGATCAGATATTAGATAGAAGGAAAATGTTCCCTAAATGTAAATGCCGATATGTATTGTAAGTAAAGATCTTTTTAAAATAATTTATCCAATCAATAACTAGGAGAGATTCTTCAATACTTTAATTCATTAATTCTTTGTTGATTATTTCCTTCATTAATTTCAATCGTCTTAATCTCATATTTGTACATAGTAAAATAAATGTTTTTATATTTTTCTGAAGTGTTTTAAATCTATGAATGATCAGTATCTACCTAGTTAGTCGTGAATCAACCCCAATTCACGACAATAATAATAATTAAAATTATTATTATAATATTTTAATATGAAGAACCTACGACGACTCTTTGATTCTTGCATTATTATCATGAGGATATACGGACAATACTGTCGTACAAAATACTGAGTAAAATCGTGTTCCAAAATCTGTCACTATCCCCCGGTCTAATGACAGGAGTATCTATATCAAGGAGGAGTTATAAATTAAATGTGATCATACGGTATGAGTCAACAAGCATAAACTGCAATTTTAAGTAAATATTTCAGAATCTCGCCTGATCATGTGGAAACATGTGTTCCAATATAAATAAAAAAAATCTTCACACACATTGTTTCAGCAGTTCTGTTCCCGAATGCGTTTTTTTCTGAAAAAATTAACTGCAAAGTAGTGAGCAAATTTGCCCTGGAAGTCTGCCACACGAAAATAATTAAAGGAGTTAGCGAACTTCTTTATTTATCCAACTCCGATAAGCCAGAACCAAGTAATTTTGATTAATATCTGTTTGGAAGTTTCCGCAAGAAATTTGTAATTTCAAGTTTGTTGTTGCTGGTGTAGATATTGAAGGTTCAACAACATCAAAGACCTGTTATAACTTTTTTCGTTAGGACAGGATAGATTCACGAAGTGGATTGATACGTTTTATGCTAATACACAAATCCGAAGCAAATTGTTTTCTTTCCCAAGTTGAAAATGGAAGTGACTTATTTACGTAATGAGTTTTATCTTTTTTTCGAAATAGCATGAATGCCTAATTTTTTGAATATTTATGTGATACACTTGCTTGCTTCGATAACCAATCACTTGTAATAAACGTTTAGATGTCAAAACAGATTACCTCACAAGGCGGAACTTCATGAGATTTATGGTCCGTAAATTAAAAGTGGGGAGTGATAAATCCACATTCTGTGTGCAAAATTCTTACAGGGAGCCTAGTGAAAATTTTGATGTAGAACGTTTATAAACACATCAAACAACTGTTTTTTCCATTCGCTAGGTAGTGCCACCAGGTGAAATTGGTGGTAAATCCTTAGAGCTAATTGATTCATATTTATGTAATAGAGAGCAATTTGTTGACATGAATGGGCAAAAGTCAAAACATGGAAACACTAATTATGGTGTCCCTCAAGGACCTATATTGCGCCCTATGTTATTTAAAATTTATATTAATGACAACAACAGACTGATAAAAAATACTAATACCATTCTTCATGCCGATGACCCTACTTTCATAAGCTGAGATAAGGTAGTCAATACTGTTCACAGACCTAGTGATGTAGAAAAAGCGACTGACTTATATTTTTCGTCGATTATACTAAAAATTAACATGGAAAAAGCTCAAAAATAACTATATCAACTAGACAGAACAACACACATACAGAACCAGTTGAATTATTGGGCTTTCATATTGACAGCAAATTGACATGGAATTCGCATATTGAACATGTGCCAAAAAATGTTCTTTAAGTTTGTTTTTGTTGCGACGGTCCCATGGCATGATGGGAATGGAGTATTTTTCTTTCATAAATAGTCATCTACGATATGGAATTTTGATCTGGGGCATCAGTACCAACATTAATATCCTTTTTTCTTCTCAAAAACAAGCAATCCGATTTATATTCAGTGTTGGTCCAAGGACACACTGTAAGGACTCATATATTCCTAGTATGTTTATATTTCAATGTTTGGTACACGTAAAAGAGCTCTTGAATAACAGTTAGTTAGTTCCATGATTATAATAATACAAGAAATATGAGTAATATTGCAAATCGACTCCAAAAATCACTGCAAAGTGTAAACTATTATGGTCCAAATTTCTTCGACAAACTACTTGATGATTCAAAATATTTAATATAAATATTTATTCAAAGAATGTTACTACTCCATTCAGGAGTTTACAGATATTTTGACACAAGACAGAAGTAATAAGAATTCACACTAGTCAAAAACATCTGGATGATTTGAAATTTAGGTAGTTAAATGCAAAATAGTCACAGCTCTGTAACATTCTTGGGCATTACCTTAGATGAAAACATGGCTTGGAGAGATCACTGTGAAAAACTTACATCGAAGTTATCTTCCTTGAAATTTCTTTTCATAAATTTGAGAAATGTATTAAAATTAAATCAACTCAATTTGTATTACGAACAAGTAGAGTCTAGATTACGTTATGGCATTTGTTTCTGGGGTAATGCTACAGCCATTTCACAGGTATTTATTGCACAGAAGAGCATTATCAGATGAATAGCAAAAGTTTCGAAAATGCTGTCATGTAGAAATCTGTTCGCACAATACAATATTTTATCACTAAGCAGTCTTTATATTTATGAGCTATGTATATTCGTGTTTAAAAATAACTTACAATTTTAACTCAATGAATACTTTCATGATTAATATACCATACAAAGAAGTCAATTTCGTGTGCCTTTGTCGAGGAATAAAATAATATACTGTTCGCCAGATCATATGGGTTTCAAACTGTTCAGCAAACTACCAGACCACGTAAAATCCATCAAAATCCTTAATTCGTTCAAGTTAAGCCTGAAAACATTCCTGACTGAATACTGTTTTTATACCATTAATGAATTTTTGTCGTGAAAACCGTTTGTTCATTCTGCATTTCCGTTTTAAAAACTGTATCTGTAAATAGTGTCTTCCTCTTTTCTATCAACTCTTGTATAATTATCACTTCTTTCTAGTACGTTTCCAATACAATGTATATTTGTCAAAAAGGAAATAAAATTAATTGAATTGAATATAGATTCCAATTTCCTACAAATGCCTTGCCAATATTATTATACAATTGTAAAATGTTTTTTTATTTATACATATTTATGTATATTTAGCCAGATTCGAACTCATATTCTCAACCTAAGTAGAAGAATATCCTTGGAGATGCAGTCAGAAAAAAAGTCAGTTTAGGAAAACTCTTTCGAAAAAAATTATTTTCATTCTCAAGACATCTGAAAGCTTGACAATTTACCTGAGTTTTCCCCAAGGATATTCTTCTACTTAGGATGAGAATGACTGAGTTCTAAACTGGCTCTTTTCAACTAGTCCAGTCAAGAGACCACCCTTCTCTATGTGTATTTATATGTATACGTTTCTGACTAAGCATAGTTATATATTTTCATTCATAGTGATTTACACTGTTTTATCTTAATCTTAATCCCTGATTCTTATTATTTTTGTTCGTAATTATTCAGTAGTTTTATCTTCATCTTTTATTATTGTACCTTTTGACGAGCAACACAATGAACACAATAAACCGAACTAAACTGAAAAAATTAAGCATAGGCCCTAAAAAACAGACCCTTGCTGACTTTCGTTACGTCCTTATTTCCCATTAGCTATTATCAAATTCAAAGTTCACGCCATATTCGCGTACGAGAATAAACATTATACTTACAGTTATCGGGATATCATGATGGTCGCAAGTATCCAGCCTCCGTCTGAACCTCAGCACAGTGTGGGTGTTATTCTCGTATCCCAAAAGTAGTTGGTAATCCTGACTGGGATCTACTTCCGGTTCTCTGTCTATTGCACTTCCGGGTGAGTCCTTGACATGTCGGTCCTGTAACAAAAGGAAACAAAAGTTGTAAAAAGAGATTCGAAGTTGAAGTCATTTTGTAGTTGTAGTTCGGAAAAGACGGAAAATTCCTGTTATTAGGTTAGGCGGAAAGTTCTCCGGGAAATAGAGAAAATTCTATCTGCGGTGAAATATATTGGGTTGTTTGGAGAAATATTTTTACACATGTAACTCAAGTGATAAATAAATTGACGTATAATAAAAGTGTTCATGATATTATTCTAATGAATCTCCCATTGTATAACAATTGATTTCGTCAGCTATTTGACAGTTTATAAAACAAAATTATTGGTACTGATTTGAATTTTTCAGAAGTTTATCAATTAAAAGTACTAAAATAATTGTATGATTTCTGGTTTAATTCGACTTTAAACCAGAAGAAACCCACAGTAGGACTGACTAGTCGTCAAGTTACAGAGGGAGATCAGTAAGAACGGAATAAGAAGAAACTAGAAAACTGGCTGATATAGAGATAAAAAGGATAGAAATTGAAGCTGAACTGATAAGGAAGGAAGCACAATGAAACATGAAATGATTCAGGAAGGTTCTTCAAGATTGTCAACAATTTCTAATGCCGGAAGTAGAATTGAACTAGAAGAAATTACTCTTCGAGATAAGATTGCTAACTGGAACATCGAAGAAACAGGGAATGCCGATTTACTGACAACCAACATTTTCGTCACAATGTCTGCAGATGATTTCAACCAAATTTGTGATGTTCTAAAAGTAAACTCTCATAAATTGACATGCCATGAAAGAACATGAACATGAACATGAAAGAACAGACATAAAGAAAAGTTTCCAAACTTTTGATGGAAACCCGGAAAACTGGCCATTATTCCATAGTCAGTTTCATTGTTCCACTGAACTTTTTAATTTTTGTGAAGAAAATACTATGCGTCTCCATTCTAGCACCTTTTGAACCCTGCATTTCTTTGAATATATATCACCGGTGAGATGAGTTCAATAGCTTCTTCTTCAGTTTCTGTACTATCCAAATACTCATCCTCGTAATGTTTTTTAGTTATTGCTTTTACTGCTTTAGGGAACTAATCATAATATTCTTCAGCATTTTCATTTTTGACGAATGGGCCATACTGGGAGAAGATGTGGTTCGAAAAATCACGACCTTTACTCTCTATGTCTATTTTTGACCCGGTTTTTGAAAGCTTTATGGCAGAATGAAAGTAGGGATGATGAGATCAACAGAAATGAACATGATGTGGATACAGTTTTTGGAAAATTGAACAGAATCATTGAAATATGTATAGCTAGATGTTATGGCACTTATTTATATCCCAGTAAAGATATCATGGTTTCCGCGAAAGCAGCGAAATGGCACTTTGAGCTGTAGTTTATGTGCGATTTAGTTATAAAGAAACTGTTTGTACATCATATGTGAGTACAAAAACACGGATTGCGCCTATGAAACAATTAAACATACCAAGACTAGAGCTACATGCTTGTGAACAAAGTAAACGCTGACTCAGAAATCGACATATCTACGATTTATCTATAGACCGATTCAAGAATTGTCTTACACTGGATTCGATCCAGGAAAAAAAGAGGTACTTATAAAACATTTGTAGCGGCTTGAATCGATTCAATGGCGCCCATTTGCTTTTATATCTGCAAGGTAACTCAGAAAAACCTACAACACCACATCATTCGAAGAGATACAATTAATTGGATGAAAACTCCTAAAGAGGTTTGTCGAATTATGAATATCTGCTCTTTGCTAAATTATGGCTCCAAAAGGTCCACTTCGAAAGAAAACATCATATTTAAACAACTGTCATCAAATTTGTACCAGTCCGTTCTGTCCTTGGCCAAGGTGTAGTAGTGGCCAGAATAAAAATCCAGAGCCACAGTGAATGATAATTTCATAATGCTCATTTATGAATTTGAAATATTCAAAATAGAAGTTTGTTAATACTGGAACAAGATCCAAAAACACAGTAATTCTTACTCAGTGTAACTCAGGTGACAAATAAATTGACTGGTTTCATGCAATATTAGAATAAAGGTGAATTTATTTTATACGCAATCTATAAAAAAAAAACAAATGATGCAAGGGCGCCAATCAAGCGGAAGAAAAGCAACGCCTCATGATGTACGAAGTAGAAATTAATTACTTCTTGCGGCGTCTTCCATATGGCGTAGATGAGCCGAGAATGTTGTTTTTTTTGCCCTTCACAGTTGGCATACTTCTCACTAACTCGTATTTTAAGACATGGGTCTTTATTGCTCTCTGCGCCTTTTCCGGATAAACCCGGCTAGTAATTAGGTCGACCGGGAGTTTCAACCTTATCGTCGACTCAATTGGGTTAGATATAGCATATCGCGGGGGTTGCTCTTCGTCATGTAGTGCTGTCGGGGGATTTCTGGGGCACATGTACCGCCCTTTGCGTCCGTGAAACCTCAACTTGCTGAAAACGTAATTAGTGAGTTTGTAATGATAATATGCGAAGGATTAAGGAGGCGCTAGGAACTAGACGGGGAAGATTAAAATGTTGAGAAGGGATGATGTTAGGACTGACTGCAGTTGTGACTTGGTTTTTGTGATCTAAGTGAAACAGATCAAAGAGCTATGCGGATTAGGATTATGAGTTGAAACTTGGTGAAATATACATGGTGATGGTAATGATGTTTGCATGAATACTGTAGTAAAGATATATTTTATGTTTGAAGGAAGTAGTCCATACTCAAAGTGGAATTTCAGTGTAGAGAAGCTACACACATAATAAATAATAAACTTAAAAAAAAACTTGTTAGAGAAAACCTTTTATTTAAATGCACCAAAATGAAGAAAATGAATTTTGAAGTGAAATAAAACCATCATTTTGTTACATTTTCAAATTTTAAATTATTTTAAAGCTTGTCGAGAGAAGTATCTATGTATTTCTTATTGTAAATTAAATTTAAAATAACCTCAAGATTAATTTTCGCGAACAAGCATTTACATAATTTGAAATTTTATGAGGTAAAGAATTGATGGGTTTAATTTACTTCAAAATGTATTTTCTTATTTTTAGTGCTTCAGTGCTTTTAAATAAAAGCTTTTCCCTAAAAAGTTTTTTGTTTAAGTTTATTATTTGTTTTTTATTTTTTTTTGGATATGTTTCTTAGTCTGTTCATTTCCATGAATGCGACATTGTTGCGCGGTCGCTTACCTGTTCATTTACAACAATCTAGTTCTTCGAAGAGGACGCGTTCTCCATCTAGTTTTCAAGGGGGTAGGAGTGATAAATTTTTTTGAAACCGTATTATTCAATGGTCAGATAATTTTCACTATTTTTACGGATTTTTTCGATTTTTATTTCGCGAGTTTTCCTATTTTTGTTTCATGACACGAAACTGGGAGAGCCCCTCGATCGATTTTTTTCACCATTATTTTCCATGTCCGAAACTGTTTCCGAATTTTTTTGCGTTCTCTATCTATCTTTTGAGAGGGGACAGGGAAGGTGAAATTTTTTTAAACCATAATATTCGACGGTCAGATATTTTTCACTATTTTTACGGATTTTTCCGATTTTAATTAAAAAAATAGCAAATCAAACTATTTTCAAACTTTCAAATGATTGGAATTTAAAAAAAAATACATTCAGTTATTTACATAATTAACTATATGAGATAAAAAACATTTCATCAGTTCGATGGTAAAATTCAATAATATAATTGTGAGGAAATTATAATTAGCTGTTGAATAATTTAAATTGAATTATCGTAATTTACTCTCATTAACTATGAATGGCCCCACCAACAGCACTCGATTATTCTGTCAGTTCAGCAAGACAAGATGTTTTCATAATTCAGCTTGTTTTTCACCAAAGAGAATAAATTAAACGTCATCTGACTAGGAAAGTTTAATCCTCATAAGAAAATGGTGACAATAATAGAAAGAGATGAAAGAATATTTGTGACGTAGTAGGACATGTCATGGCCGCCATTCTCTATAGACAGTGACGGACTAGCTCTTGGTATATGAGAGTTACATATGACAGTTTTGTTTCTTGGTTCGAGTTCGACTATGTACTCATGTCCAAGTACGTCACTATGACGCGGTGATGCTACAAGATTCTGATTGGCTAGAGCTTATTCTGTTAGTTTACTCTCTTTGGTTTTTCACCACTGATAAAACATTGAACAAATAAAACCATTGTATTTCTTGAGTAGGTCCTAAAAATTATTTGACTTAAAACAAATAGTTTAACTCTTGTATAAAATCGTCGAATTGGCATTGGCTTTGGTGAACCATCAGAATTTCTGCAGAGAAAAACTTGTTAAGATCTGAAAAAATATTACTAATCACTCCCATAGGACTCTCCTGCCAGAGCAGTAGTCTCAGGACAACAAATTATCAGGCTGACCGGACATTTGAACACCAATGGACCTTTCCAAGAGATATGAAGTAAGACTGAAATTAGAAAGTAAATACGCTAATATCACTCGGGATTTTTTATTTATTTTTTCTGACCGCTAGTTTATCTATAATCAGAAGAAAAGTGGTTTCGTTACGTCACGTTCATCAAAACTTGGCAACGTTGTTGAAGTTGTGCACCAAATTCTCATTCAAATATAATGTGTCGTATGACAGTTGTCATTTGCTACCAGATGGGTTCATTCATCTGTTTCACGGTGCGATCAATAAGAATAGTTTGTCTCTGTCTAACTCATTTGCCTACCCATTTGATACAAGTGAAGCAGTTCTATCAGATCTAAACTTCAAAGAACACTACCTTGATTTATTTTTTGAAGTTAATGCAGTTCTGAAAGTTTTGAGAGCTTTTGTTGTTTGTGTTCTAATATCTCCAATACCTGTATCCCTACAATAACTGAACATGTCGAAAAGGTGCTTGGTACCCGGTTGTCTGAACACCAGTGCAAATTCCAATAAACAATTTTTTTATGCACCTAAAGATGAAGCGCGTCGGAAAATGTGGTTCGAAACAGTGAATAAACCTTTTGCGAAAAGCGGAAATATATGTTTTTGTGAAGAACATTTCCAAGTGAGTACTTTACGTTATGTTATTATTGTATTCAAAGCAGAGTTCAAGGAATGATTTTAAATTTTAGTCATTGCAAGAAAGACCGTGAACAATTACACAAACAAATTCACACCAAAACGTTTATGATAACACCTCACTACAATATTATCGAATTTATCAGTTGAATGTTGATTGTTGAATGTAAATAAAATAAACATTAACCTCACATCTCCATATAACTTTTGAGAATTGAGAACTGTCATTACGAATTGCTGTGTTGTCAATGCTCGTTCTTCATCAAAAGGATGATCCGTTCAGAAAATTTTAAAGTTACAAATACAATAAAAAATAGCTAATATGTGGATTTTTATCTGTGAGTTGATCAAGTGACAATGTATTGATTATTTTCCAACGGCTTATATTATGCTAGAAGTTATATTTTTAAGGAGAACGGCATTGCCTGTTTCGGAACGTGGATCATGGTGGGAGGTATTTCCGATGAACGTGACAGCACACTTTCAAATGAGGTATTTTTTTAAAATAAAAGAAAAATAATGGAACTTTTTGTTAAATGGACTTTTCAGACTAACAACTATCGATTTAAACGAGTTTTGTAATTTATTTTCCGTAGACGTAAAGGTCCATTCTCTGAAGCCATACCTTCAGTTAGACTCACAGCATCATTCAACTTCACTGACAAATCTAAGAGAGGAAAATAATAAAACTCAGCAGTCTTCTTTGGACAGGATTTGTATATCAAAACTGTACTTTAACAAATTGTACATTTGAATAATATTTTCTGTGAATGTACTTTTTGTCTAATTAATTATTAGGTAATTTGATGAATTATATTCCATGTACTTTTGTTTAACAAATCATTCATTTGATTCGTTAAATTATCTCATGAAAGTTTTTTTCTAATGGAATAAGCTTTAATTTAGTTCCACTCAAACGTGGTAGCTTGTCTGTAATTTGACGCGAGCATCATCATGTTATTTGCTCTGGTCAATTACCTAAGCCACCAAATTTTCATTCATAATAAAAATTTATCCGATAAAATAAAATTGTGCTATTACCCTCGAAAATTTCACATTGCGCAAGTAATTTTCGATTTTGTTTTGCAAACACTGGACTGGCTGGAGTAAGTACTCATGAATAGTGTTTTGACCTAAAGTATTGGCGCCTCCTTAGAACTGTTAAACTGAATATTCTAATAAAATTGAACATAAAAATAACAACTTCAACTATACGGTTTTAATCGAATACTCGTGTTGAGTACTCGGAAGGAAGTGAAACTTGAGACAGACCGTGCCACCCTGATCAAAAACGTTCAGCATTCTATTTTCAGAGCCCATTTGCACTAAACTCTGGCCCTGTGAAAATAACATTGAATAAAATGACTATAACCATCTCTTGTAACAACCACTATAAAACTTGAGACCGGAAGGTGAAACTGATATCTTTCAACCAGCATTGCTGTGGCAAAAATTACACGAAGAGGGTTTCTCACAAACCACATTCGGTACGGGGTTGCCACAAGCTAATATTCAAAATGAATAATGCGGATGAAAATGTGGGATGGCAGGTCATCGCTGCATTTGCAGGGTATCTCATTGTGATGGTTCTTGTTTAATTATTGTGTGTGCTAATACTGTCACAGTTGTTGCCGAACTTTGTAAATATACACGGAAAAAAAATCGATACTATGAATCCGAAATTCATATACTTACTCTTCATCTGAATGGCGAATACCCGAGGTGATAGCAAAACGCTTTTTCGTGATCAGATGACAAATGAAAAGTTAATGTTAACAGCCTCCGTGCGTTGAGATTTATTAAAAAATCAATAGTTCAAAAAAATTTTCACAACTTATTCTGCTTATAATATAAGGTGTTCTTCCTTGAATAGAGAAAAAATTGACCAAAACCCTATATAATAGTGCGGAGGGCTAACTCTTATTGCGGAGGCAAAGGTCGTGGTACGGTTATTGGTGATGAACCCAAAGATATTCACAGAAATTCAATTTATGGCAGAGACAATGAAATAACCAAGTTGAAGTTGTCATTTGGACGCAATCTACAGAAATTCAGATTACTTATTCCATTCTCAAAGCCAGTCTCTGTAGAAAGCCTTTATTGCACTAAAAAATATAAAAAAAATAATATCCAATGAAGTAGTAATTTGTGTTTGCAAAGCCAAACAATTGTTAAAAAACTAATACTCAATAAAGTAAGTAATTGTCGTTTGCAAAGCCAAAATCAGGGCATGGTGAGAGTTTGAAAACGTCTGAAGTGTTGGTAACTTGGTAACAGACAGGTTAAAGTGACAAAATTTAGAAGTACCTTACGTTATGTTATTCAAATGGTCATATCAACTTACATATTTCTGAATACTGGATTAAGTGCATTTAAACCTTACATACTTTTCCTGACCAAGAAGTTAATGTACTCCTGATTCAACAACTTCGTCTCTTGTAGTTAGTAGATTGTCTTCCTAACCTCTCTTGGACTCAACGTTGACAAATTCAGCTCTCTGAATTCTCCTGATCCACCACCTGGTTCTGGACACCTGATTGTTTGTAAAATTCAGCCAGTTGTGATAGCAAATACCGAATGGTTCTTTGACTACTGCTGTTTGATCCAATAATTCATATCCCTTTTATTGAATTTATTCTCTCCTGGTCTATAATCGGCCATTGCTCTTCCAATAGCGAGAAAAAGACTCTGTATAAGAGTCAGGAGTATTTAAATTTAAATAATCATCATCGATTATCGATTTTATCGATTCAAATGGTTTTTCGATTTTATCGATTCATTTATTTTTAACTTGAATCATCTTCGAGTTAAATGATTTTTAACTTAAATCATTTTCAAATGATTTTTCCTGGCTGAACTCTACAAAAAAAAATTGTTATTGAACATGTCCAATGACGCCATTTGAAATTTATGAAATTCTATTGGAAATACTTTATGAATAACAAAAATACGTATTTCCATGAATTTCCACATTAAATTCTGAATAGATAGTTACCTCTTAATAAGTTGTTTAACTCGACACTAATGGGATGATTATCAAAAATAATTACTTCATCACCAGCGTAGTTCGTTCAGTGAGCCAGGAACAGAAATGGACGATGGAAAACTTTGTGTTTCCTTCTGCCCCAAATTGAATATCAAACGGAAATTCCGTATTACCAATTGTTACATTATTCAAGAAACGCCTTGCCATATTCAGAACCTCACTGAAGTAGAAGCAAACATCTGACCTCTCTCTCTCTCTTTCTCTCTCTCTCCTTGTTTGTGAATTTAGTTGCTACTGAGCAACCTATTAAAACAGATGTACCCAAGAAAAGTCATTTTGACTATGTCAGTGGGTGACAGCTATGATTAACCTACAATATACCTAATAGGTATAAACAATACAAACCAATCCATTCAGAAATAATGAAACAAATAAGAAGGTTGTTTAATTTGAAATCCAAGTAGGGTGTTCAGAAGGATTCTTCAAGCTGTAAAATAAAATGTTTAGCAACAAAACACTGCATGTCACGATCGGATTGAAAATCAGTTGGTGTTTTTGGTATCACATGCACACTTCCCTGCTCAAAGGTAAGAATGAACGTTTGGAGAAATGCAAAAGTTATAATAATAACAATAATTATAATAATACTAACTATTTATAAATTTGAAAAGTAATTTGACAATTGCTATTATTTGAAATTTCTATTCCATCGATGAGAGATTTACCATCTATAACACCAGTAGTTGAACTTGTTGTCGGTGTGGCCTCATTACTATGAATATTAATTTTCTTAATTTTCTTTGAAACTGAATTTTCAGTATACGACTCCGCCATCGCAGAGGAGTTCCAACCTCCAAGTTTTTTTACTGACAGTAGATCGCCACCATTTTCTACAAGCATAGTAGCCGAGGATCTGCAAAAACGAGTGCCCTGTGTAGAGCAGACGATTTTCCAATTTTAAGAATGCTGCAATTTTCTTTGGAACAGCTCCGATAGTATGAATGCCCACAACATATTTCACACATTTACCATTCCTATAACCAATGAAGAATCGCCAATTTTCCAAATTTGAAGGCCTCAAATCTACGTAGTTTTGGTATAAACCAAAGGCATCAAAAGAAAGTCCTTCTTTGGAAATGACAAATACCCCGTTTTTTTTGTTTTTAGTATTCCGCAATGTAACCAAAACTCATCGTAACAAGTATGTCACGTCTATAGGCGCCAAAAATACCACACATTAATACAATCCTTTCAAGCAACCATGTATGATCATCTGCCTCCAACAAAAACTTAGTTACTTCTTCTGCAGACAAAATTTTTGCTTTCATTGGTGAGTATCCATCAGACTTTCGTCTCAAGAACAAAACTAATTTTCCAAATCTGAAAATATCATCATTGTAGGTAATACTCAACAGCTATTTGCACCGGTTCAGCTTAAGTGGACCTACATTACGATTTTGGTTTGCACCGCTATTTGAGGACAACATAAGGATTATGTTCCACTTACCTACTTAACCTCACTTTTCACGAAATTTTTTCCCATTTTATTGATGTTCAAAGTATTTCGTGCACTTTTTCTGGATTTTGCTGATGTGATTGTATTTTTACCTCTATTTATGGTGACCAAACCTACAGCTCTCTATATACTAACCCTGATTGAGGCTGATATTGAATATCTCTATAATGAGAAAGTATGAAAATAATTTTCAGATTCAACACTGAAGATTCCTACAAGAGAACGGTAGTATTGGTGATAAATGAAATTTCCTGTAGGACACGTCATATCAGGCTTATACAATGCATTTTTGAATTTATACCCCGGAAATCTATTTTTGATGAAAATTTCTAGTATGACTAGCCGTTTTATCGGTAATGGACTGGTTTTATCTTTCAACGACACCTCATTTATAGAATATAGGAATTTTGTAAACCTAGTATAATATAAATAATACACTTTTGTAGGACAGTCATTTTAAGCCATTTTTTTAGTGTATTTCCACTGTTTCCAGCTCCGCGTCGAGTCTGACTGCCCTGAACTTTGCCCTATAAAAATAAAGTATTATTACGAGTTCTACCGGTTCGGGGCTCCAAACTGCAAATTGGCTATACCTTGTCCGGTTTTATGACACGTGACCAATGCTCTCGATGACCTATTTAGTATATATGCGGAATTCGACATAAGGGTTTCGATAGAGATCTTGAGAAAGAACGGTTCATAAAACTTCTAATTGCGTGCCTGTCTAGAGCTAGTTGGTAATTGAAATGCTGTTTTATGTTCACGGGTGGTCTTGGTAACAGCTTGTGCAAAAAAAGAGTGTTACGAGGGTTGAATCAGAACAGAAAGAACATCGATGTGTAGATTCATTCACACCCATAAATTTTGTTTTAATAGCCGACTTAGTGATTGGTTTCTATGATTCTTACACCCATGCTGAAATGCGCCTTTTTTGATTGGGTGACATTTTTGTGTTGATAATCAAAAACATCATTATTTATTCGATTTTGTAGTTCGTTTCCATATTGGTTGTTTTATACAGCAATGACACCACTAGCAACACTGATACAAAGGATTTTTGGCATCAATGCAAATTTATATTGATTTGAATGGGTCCAACCAAATATTAGTTTGATTTCTTGACGTAATGCTCATAACCACTTGAAAGGAAAATATTTTGAATGAATATTTCAACTTCACTAATGGACACTATTCGGGAGCACTTTCTTCTTTGAATGAGTCGGTTGAATCAAGAATGTTGCAACTTCAATAATGAATAAGTACTATTCTGGTATCAACTTGGAGCTTGACTTAAATAGGCACTTTACACTTGTTTATGACAAAATGCAATTGAAGCCCCTTTCAGAAGGAAAATGTTACATTTCTTTATTTTGCTTGGTATGAGCCCGATAAGGAGTTGCTATTGGCATATTGCGGATACAAATAATTGAGAAGAGTAAACCACGTGTTTGTTTTAAATTGTAACGCATGAAGCTCACATTTAAAATGAATTTTGGTAACAAAATTGAATTAGAGCATAGATTTACTACTATAGAATATAATAGTTATTTATGCAACAAGTGCAAAAAGTGAATGTTTATTGCACTCGACGTGAAATTGTCCGACGAGGCCGTTAGGCCGAGTTGGACAACACGTCGAGTGCAATAAACAATTTTTGCACGAGTTGCATACAACATTTTTTCTACGTTCATGCAAAAAGCAAAAAATGATTTATTGAGGTGCGGCACTAGGTGTAGGAAAATGAAAAGCGCAACTTGAATACTTTATTATTAATATCGATTTGCATTGAAGCAGGAACTAATATGTTACGAACAATTTAACTCAAACTTTATTTTTACCCTCAATGTTGAAAGTGAATGAACAATTGGTGCAATTTTCAATATGAATATTTCGTAGTGAAGTACCTATTGCCAATCTCACCGAATATCTGCAAAATATGTAGTAGGTTTAAACGTTTATGTTTGTCATGATGACAGCACGTTGAAGTAGAATGACAGATGAGTGCAATAAAAACTTTATTGCACTAGTGCAATAAAGAACTTCTTTTTCCACTGAATATAGTTCAATAAAGTTTTGCTTTTTGCATGAATGTAGAAAAATATACTTTATTAGCTAAAATAAGCTAATACATAACAATTAAAATGTACATATAGAGTTTGAAAATAAACAAAATTATTTTAAATCACACATAAAGTAACATCTAACATAACACATAAATGTTTATGTGCAGTTTGAAAATGATCCATAATATTTTAAATGAAGAAATATATTTTCCTTAATCTAGACTTAAATAGTTTTACCGTGGTATACGTTATAATACTAACTATGAACAATGTAGGTATGAGTAATAAACAAATATGAGAATTTGAGGCATAAGATGTCCGGAGGACTGCTCATTGCTAATATCCTATACAATAGGAAAAGTTGGGTCGAAAATCCATCAGAAAACAACTACTTTCCTGGCTAATGCTACGACGAACATTGAATTAGATCTGATGAAATTTCCATGAAGAGTTCCTACAAGGTTGGCGCCTGTTGCTTGTTGCATGGAAATGTTCATCGAAACATTCGGACCACCTATATATCGATTTCGGGGTGTTGCCCCTCATCAGTATAGGGTAGGTCTAGCAGTCAATAACTAATGACTGCAACGAATGAATCGCTAACCAAATCCATTTCAAGACCGAAACTGAGATCGCGCCCGCACAGTGGATAACTCCAAAACTGCGAGCGCCATCCCAGCGCCGACCACCCAACTAAGCAATACCCATGAACCACGATCGTCAAGACCGTTTAAAACGAAGAAGAAAACTGTAATTTACAAACAATGAGCTTATGACTTGAGGCATAAGATGTCCGGAGTACTGCTCATTGCTAATATCCTATACAATAGGAAAAGTTGGGTCGAAAATCCATCAGAAAACAACTACTTTCCTGGCTAATGCCACGACGAACATTGAATTACATATGATGAAATTTACGTGCAGAGTTCCTACAAGGTTATCTTTGCAATTGCTTGTTTGTTGTTTTCCTATTGTATAGGATATTAGCAATGAGCATGTTTGTGAATTACAGTTTTCTTCTCCAAATATGAGAAAAATCACAAATTTCTTGATGAAAACCGTAATTAGTGACGTTGTAGAGAATCGAATTAATTTAATTTCATTTACAAGAACAAAAATAAGTTAGAATCGTGAGCGTACAAGATGCAGTTTTATAATCTTAGTTTCAATCGTTGAAACGACGAATTAGGAAATATTGAGCATATCCCAGCTTGATTCGTTGTCCATTGACAAATCCACAATTCCTAATAGCATAAGACTTTCCAACCGAATATGACCATGGGCGAGAATTGTTATCAAAAACACAGAAACGCATGGTCATGTTTTGGACAATTAGAAAAGGACCTCGCAAACTCCTCATGGAATTTGGGTCCAGGTGGATTTTTTTGAATTTTTGGTATGATATAGTCCATATAATTCTCAACCAATGTTACCATTGCGCCAACCCAAAAAAATTAACAGTTTTGCTGCTAGGGGGCGTTGAAATCACCCCTTGTGCAGATTAGACTATTTATTTTTGAACCCAGTAACAATATTTTCACTTGTTTCATTATTGCTAATGTTGCACAATATTGTGCTATTTAAAAAAAAATTATTACCCCCTCCCCTTTTCCCCCAACTCCTATTACGAAACGCAAAAAAAACATTTCTAGAGTGTCTTCAAATACATCGTCGGATGTTTAAATATGCCTAAATAAGGGAAATAGCTATTTTTGAGATTATTCCCCACCCCCCAAATGACACAAAAGGAAAAAAATTCGGTGGAGTTTTCTGAATGAAATAAATTGGGTGACAAACCCCAAAAATGAATGGTTTTGATGCTAGGGGGCGTTGAAATCATATCTTGCTCAGAATAGACTATTCATTTTTATAGGCGGAAATAATAGCTTTACGTATTTTAGTTTAGGTTATGCTGATCAATTGTGTAATTTTTCATAAATTTAAAATCTAAAACCACCCCCTTACCCCCTACCACTATTTTAAAACACGAAAAAAATTTATTCCCGACTACTTGTAAATCTTTTATCAAAATAAATGTATTAATCAGCTCAAATTGAGGAAATCGTTTCACGTTTCTTACTAGGGCGTAGTTCATAATTTTTTAATATCAATTTATTGGGCCAATATCTTGAAAATAAATAAAAATTAGACATCCACAATTTGAATTTGAAGTGATGCATGAATAAATTTTTTTCCTGTTTTGAAATAGGGGTTGGGGGTAAGGGAAAGGTTTTAGAATTTCAATTTATAAAAATTTACACAATCGTTCGGCATAAAATAAAACAAAAGTACGTAGAGATATTGTTTCCGCCTATGATAATGAATTATTCTGAGCAAGGTATGATTTCGACGCCCCCTAGCATCAAAACTATTCATTTTTGGGATTTATTTCTATTCAAAATAACATGAACTGCATCATATCAAAAATTCAGAAAAACCACCGAAATTTTTTCGTTTTGTGTCATTTGGGGAGTGGGGGGATAATCATAAAAAACTGTTATTTCCCTTATTTAGGCATATTTAAACATTCGACGATATATTTGAAGGCACTCGAGAAATTTTTTTTTCCGTTTCGTAATAGGAGTTTGGGGAAAAGGGGAGAGGGTAAGAATTTTTTTTATAAAACAGCACAATATTGTGCAAAATTAGCAACAATGAAACAAGTGAAAATATTGTTACCGGGTTCAAAAATAAAAGTCTAATCTGCGCAAGGGGTCATTTCAACGCCCCCTAGCAGCAAAACTGTTCATTTTTTGGGTTGGCGCAATGGTAACATTGGTTGAGAATTACGTGGACTACATCATACCAAAAATTCAAAAAAATCCACCGGGACCCAAATTCCATAAGGAGGAGATGCACCTACCTTCATTGAATTTCCAAACAATGAAGAAACGCCACCGTTTAAGAGCATATAAATATGACCAAGCATTTTGTATGATATCGTGACAGTTTTTATTCCAGTGCCAGTGCCAGTGAACACGTCGTCTAAGGCAGTTGAAATCAAATTATCAAAATTTTATAGAATACTATTGTGAAATAACTGCAGGATACTGTATTGATATGGCTCTAATAATCATTTTCATCCCCAATAGACGAGGAAAGTGGTGACTTCACAAATGTCATTCTTGTCAAAAACTGATTCCAAACAAACCTCCGTCGAATTTAAATCAGCTTGTCCGATATTGTTTCCGTTAAAGTTTTCAACTTATTTTGCTTGAGAAAACAAAATCCAAACTACTAAACACAAACTAGGAAGCAAAGCAGCAAATAATCAACAGAAAATGTCACCTAAAATTCTTTGTTTGGAATCAGTTTTTGACAAGAATGACATTTGTGACGACACACTTCCTCGTCTATTGAAGAATAACACCGATAAGAAATCACTACTGTTTACCACCCCTCTTATTCCAAAAGAGTAAAGACAAACACATGAGAAATCCAGTGTCCTACTAGACTCGTTTTTGTTATTGCTGAATTTATGGCTCTATTAGAGAGGTTTTACGCTAGACCGCTGAGCAATCCAACTTTTCATGAAACGACCAATTAAGGATGTCATTATGGCCGACGACATGCGAACGTTTATGCACAGAGAATTCTTTCAGCTCATAATGTGGTTTCGTGGTATTCCATTAAACATGACAATTTTTCAATGTTTTGCTTGATCCACACCATCGAATCAGTATCGCATGACTACTGAAAAAACATTTATAGTTGTTAGGTTTTTATTTAGCTGTTACAGAAAAAGTTTTTTCTTTATTGGCTTTGACATGAAAGATAACTTGTAGTCCTAAGAAAAAAAATTACTGCCTTACCGTTGAGATTTCTTATATCTGTTCTTTATGTCAGGTTGAACAAGTTTTTCTTCGAAGCAATTCTCGGTAGCGGTGCGTTTTCTTTAAAGAGTCCCGCAAATAAATTAACTAACTTAGAAAGAATGAATATGTGAATTATGCAGAAGCTAGCCTGAAGAAATTTTCCTGATAACATAATAAATCGGCTCTTTTTACCTACATAGTAAGCGTATGTCGGTTATCCTGTACTTTACTCTATACCATAAATCTCCTTTCTTTATAAGTGAAAGCGTTCTAAGTGGCCAAGTACCAAGAAAGTATTCCTTTAGGAAATGTCTCCATAGTCGATGTCAATACGAACAAATTCCTTGGAATATACATAGACAAGGAACTGAAGTTTCAGCATCACGTCAAGCAATTGGGAAAAAAGCTAGCATCAGGATGTTATGCCCTGCGTATAGTAGCCAAGGAAATGGGTGAAGCAACTTCTAAAATTGTATACCATGCCCTGATTGAATCGCATATTTGATATGGAATATCCTTCTGGGGATCATGTAACCAAGAAAACTTCCATGCAATCTTTGTCTTACAAAAACGTGCCATTCGATATTTGTGTAAAGTAGGATCCCGAGTATCACGCAGGTCACTGATAAAAGAGAATCGATTATTAACTATTCCATCTCTGTTTATCCTTGAAACAGTTTGCTTGGTTTTCAAAAATAAATCCTTGTATAATGTCAATGGAAAAATGGGTTGTTCCATCGCGACTGGCGGGCAGTGTATATCACTTAGGCCATCACCATTGAACCGGTAGGTGCATTTCCATAATTTCCTTTAGTGATGAGAGCTTCATCATTCTAACTTGATCATTACGGAAGTTACGAGGGTGCTTCCATGAAAAGTGAGACAAATTCGGATTTTTCAGGACTGAACTTTTTTCAGGACTGAACTTTTTTCAGGAAAAAGTAGTATATGTAATAAATTGGAGGTCCTGATCATGAATCTGATGGAATTTTGTTTCTATTTTGCACCCTAATATGATTTAACTTTTTCAGGAAGAAAGTGTATCTGTTGGTAGTCCTGATCACGGATCTAAAGGGATTTTGAGCCTATTTTGTCACCTAGTATGTTTTTCCGTAAAAATGAGTTGTTCCATCGCGACTGGCGGGCAGTGTATATCACTTAGGCCATCACCATTGAACCGGTAGGTGCATTTCCATAATTTCCCTCAGTCCTGAGAGTTTCATCATTCTACCTTGATAATTACGGAAGTTACGGGGGTGCTTCCATGAAAAGTGGAAATACTTAAAAAATTGTTAAAATTGTTAATTTCATCAACCGATTGCACCCCTACGCGCAATCCTCAGAAGTCTTCGAGAGACTTGTGTGACGCAGCTCTTACCTATTAACGTGTGATGCCATGCACGAGACCAGTGAATAGGTGGATCGAACCCACGACCCCACGCATGCGAGGCGAACGCACTACCAGCCGACCACCACAACTGTATATAACTGAATTATATTCCTAGGAATAACGAAAGCTGCATTATTTCGAAAACTTGTTTGTGTTCATGCAAATCTGAATAAAAACCTGTTTTTGTACATGTGCTGTAAGGAATGATTATTTTGATAAGTTCTTAGTGATCAATCCATGTTGTAATGATTTTAATAAGTAAATACCATGGCAAATTCATTCCTTCATTTCGAAATGACAAATGCAGTTCTGGTCAAAAATAGGTTGCAGTGTTGAGTAATTCATCAGAAAATATCAAATTCTTTATTACAACCAGATTGAAGAATATTCGATTACTACAAGTAATATTCCTATTTTCTCAGCCAGCAGAAATATTTATTTGTATTGAGAATTTGAAAATTTTCAAAATTAAATCATCAGAAATGTTATCTGGAGGTAAAATTAGTATACTTGGAGAATTATATTATCTTGAAACTTGAATATTTTGTACTAAAATACACAAAATATTCTGACGAATACTTTAGTTCTCACAATACAATAATGTTTTTTCAGAATTAGTGCTCAAGAATATTGCTCTAGAATATTAAAGTTTTGAAAGAAAACCTTCGAATAACCAAATTTTCTTGATGATTAGAAACGATATTCTATCAATTCAAGACAATTAATTCAATACTCTTGAAATTTTCAAGTTGAGAATTAATTATTATGTGTGTACTCAGTGCAACAAAACTATATCATATTGGGCAGAAACCTGAAGTCCCTTTTGAAAATTAAACAATATTAGGTTAAAGGGTAATGTCCCTGGATTAGTTTTACAGATTTATCAATAAACATTACCCATAATTTGTCGATAATTGTGAAGTTGATAAGAATAATTAAAAGTGAATGCTTATCATGGTGTTGTGTCATTTCCGGAAGAGGAAAATATTATGACAGCATCACAGATAACAAGCGGTTTCAGATATATTGGAGAAGAACTGATTTATTCTTGGCTCAGAAATAAAGCGATTGCGGACCTATGTTTGTATGAAGAATTTCTCTTAAAATCATCCAAGAATTATCGCCTCTTCAGAGCTCAATTATGAAGCACCCTGTAGAATGCGTTCCGGTTGTTTATCAAGATATAGAGTATAGTGGGTATTACAAATTCGAGAATATATGCAACTAGATTATTTCTATTACATTAAATTCTTTCATACACACTTACTTTCGCATTACTAGTTAGTTTTGGAAAGCAGAATGCAATTGAATGAAAAAATTCACCACAAGAGTTGATTTTTTTATTAGTAATTTACATTGATTGAATTTATTTTTCAACACATTTCTTGTGGGGTATGAAAATGATTATACAGGGTGATTCAAAATTCGATGTAAATATTTCAAGGGCGTATTGTTGGGATCAAAATAAGACTTTTTCTTCGAATCAACATGTGTCCTAAAATGCACCCCCTCCGAGCTACAGCCCCTGTAAGTTAGGAAAAAAAACAAGATTATCTAAAACTGTGACAATAATAACGAATCGAATCTTCTGAAAATTGGCATACCCCTATTTTTTTAGGCACTCTATAATTTTTTTGGTTCAAAAATTATGTAAACCCAGTTTTGGGGAAGTTGGAGGGAGGTCCACACTTTTATTGGCCCAATTTTTATGTTCAAAAAGAGAAACTTCGAATTCGAATAGCATTATCTCATTGGCCATAAAAAAACTAAGAATTCGGTCTCTGAATTTTTATCGTACAACCAACCGTTTGCCGGAAAATCGTAATCAACGAAAGGGGGGTATTTTCACAATATCAAACTAACAAAACATGTATTAGTTAATTTATTCAAAATTCGATGTGAACATTCAAATACGTATTGTTGGGATCAAAATAAGACTTTTTCTTCAAATCAAATGTGTCCTAAAATGCACCCCCTCCGAGCTACAGCCCCTGTAATTTAGGAAAAAACGAGATTAACTAAAACTGTAGCTCGGAGGGAGTGCATTTTAGGACACACGTTGATTTGAAGAAAAAGTCTTATTTCAATCCCAACAATACGTTTTTGAAATATTCACATCGAATTTTGAATAAATTAGCTAATACATGTTATGTTAGTTTGATATTGTTGATTACGATTATCCGGCAAACGGTTGGTTGTAAGACAAAAATGCAAGAGATCGAATTCTTAGTTTTTTTCATGGCCAATAAGACTATGCTATACGAATTTGGAGTTTCTCTTTTTGAACATAAAAATTGGGACAATAAATGTGTGGACCCCCCTCCAACTCCCCCAAAACTGGGTTTACATAATTTTTGAAGCAAAAAAATTATAGAGTGCCTAAAAAAATAGGAGTATGCCAATTTTCAGAAGATTCGATTCGTTATTATAGTCACATTTTTAGATAATCTTGTTTTTTTTCCTAACTTACAGGGGCTGTAGCTCGGAGAGGGTGCATTTTAGGACACATATTGATTTGAAGAAAAAGTGTTATTTTGATCCAAACAATACGCCCTTGAAATATTTACATCGAATTTTGAATCACCCTGTATAACAAAATTTTTGCAATTCAAACATCATTTGAACCAAAGGTCTCCATATAATTAGGAAAAAGTACTTAGAAAATAGTATTATATGAAACATTGTATAGAAAAAAACAGGTATGTATATACAGTGTCCAGCATAAAGTTCGCAGCATATGGAAAACTTTTTATTATGATTTCTCATAAAAAATTATTCTTGATGAAAACCTCTGCTTCATCCCAAACCTAAATTGCAAATACCAGAATTGAATTTTATACTACCATATACGAGCGATATGGAAAAACAATTCAGTTTTATTTACTATTTGCAGCAAGATTTTGTGAAATACCGTCACATATTTCAATAAATTTTTCGATAGGAGAAAGAAGGGAACATCCAGCGAGTGATATGATCATATCTAACAATATACCATCCATCTAGCATAGTTTTCCTCATATCGTACAGGGCGATGAGGAGAAAATTGGAGAAAAAGTGGAAAAATTAAATTGATCATAGGTGGCTGTGATTTGAATTTCTGAATCAACATTCGATTCTGAACAATATTTTCCCCATACTTTTAATTCTACCATGAAAAATGAAGTGGTGGTATCAATTTCTTTTTTAAACAAGGCATGTTTTTCAATATCGCTCGTATATGGTAGTATAAAATTCAATTTTGGTATTTGCAATTTAGGTTTGGGATGAATGAAGTAGAGGTTTTCATCAGGAATAATTTTTTTTGAGAAATCAATAATAAAAAAGTTTTCCATACGCTGCGAACTTTATGCCGGTCACTGTATATATTAGAATCGAAAATTGAGCCGTTCAGATTATAAATTTTTTCATAAACATAATTATAATTCGGAAAAAAAAATTCATTTCGGAAAATTGTTATTTAGGTGACCTTATTCATGAATAAAATTTTCCAGTAATTCATTTTGTTTCGTTAAGAATTATGACTCTTCTGATGATTTTGAAATTATTAAAATGAACTTCTTTGGACGAAACTTTTTTTAAATGTAGGTTAAAAAATAAATGTTAAGAATCTTTAAGCATAAATTCATTCAGTGCGGAAAATTTTTCTATTATAAATTTTATTTGTGTATAACAAGAAAATGCCACATTTTTTTGTTCTAACTGTTATCTCTCCGTATTGTTGAAAATAAATTTCGATACTGTTATACTAAACAGATGAATACTCAAAGAATATGATGTATATAGTGCATAGGTAAGAAAAAACCTTGGTCAGAAATACAATAGAACCGAATGCAGGTCGCTATGATCTTTAGATTCCAAAAAATTTCGAAATCACCACAAGGGACAAAATGAATGACTGGAAAATTTTATTCGTGAATTAGGTCACCTAAATAACAGTTTTCCGAAATGAAAAATTATGTTTGAGAAAATTTATAATCTAATCGCTCAATTTTCGTTTCTAAGATATAAATATACGCGTTTTTTTCTATACACTGTTTTATTAAAAACGAATAATAAGCTGTACCATTAGAAAATTCAGATTTCCTACTTGAAAATATAGTATTTGAAATTCCAGCTGAAGATCTCGTAAGTACGTATCAGATTATAATGTAAAACGCCCGGTTCTAAAAAATAGCTCCTCATGCAGCTGACTAGGTATCCCGTGCGTAGTATGTATACGTTCCTAAATAATTTTATTGCGGACAAACTATAACTCTAACAAAAAAAGTACAAGAGATCTGTTTGGTAGAAAAAACTTACCGTACAAGACAGTATTTTTATTTTTCATTTCATTCATCCCAGCCCAAAATATTCTAGGATTTTGAAAATAAAAAAATATTTTTGATATTTTTTTTTGATTTTAGAAAATCGATTTTTTTATATTAACCAATACCTATACTCTAAACTAATTATTTAAAAAAAATCAGCGAGATTGCTAATTACTTGTGCTTTCAGAGTAAAATTTACTCCACCAACTGGGCTAATTAGCGTAATTCGTACTTCATGATCAATGATACAAATACAGTCATTAGTTAATGTCATTCATTTCATAAGATCACTTTCAATCCTGTTTACGCATTAGATAAGAGGACATCTTAAGAGAACTCATTACGAGCGACAGAACTTAATATAACTGAATGAGATGTAATCTCACATTCAAGTAGGGACGTTTGTGAGTAAATTATATTTCTTCACCTTTTGCGCAATTTCACTAGATTTATTGAAGGAAAAGGTACAAAATTGGTTTAGCTAATAGAGACTGTAAATAATCCTAATTTCAGTAAAAATCCTTACAATTGAGTATTTTAGTCTCTCTCTCTCTTCAATTATTGTCCTTCGGCTTCCATACGGCACCATTAGGACATGCCCTGCTGCGAGAAATCCGTTCCCATCCGGCCTCTAACCGGCGTAGACAGCAAAGCTGTATCGGGGGGACGCAGTCGTCTTGCTCTAGGCAATACTGCATTCCATATTAATTTACACTTTTCAGTTTTTAACAAACACTTTAAACTTTGGTCGATGCACGTCCTCAAACGGCGGACATTACACACATAACCTGACTACCATCACAAGGCCGCCGTCTGACCTCAACCGCTGCCGGAAGTCGAATCCGGGTATTTTAGTCGTCAATCTCTAACAGAAAACAACGACTACCCCCTACGACTGTTGTTTTGAATCTATTAAAGTATTTGTAAAGCCAGCCCATAATGATTGACAGTGAAGATTATGTGATTGGCAATAACGAGGAAAACGATATGGAATGTTTCCCTCGTTTTGAATCAATACAAGGGTTTCACTACGAGATTTATGAAAAACCGCATAGTAGTTCAAGTAGAAAGCTATACCAAGAATCTTACAGGTATAATGTGATAGTCGTAGGGGTCAATGATTGTCTTTGGTTGAAGACTTTGCGTCGAAAATATGTAAGAGCGATTCTACACATATAATGCGGTAATAATTCCAGTTGATGTCGCTGTTTCACGAAACACTTTGCAAGACAATGCCATCTAGCACGACCACAACTTAGTCATAAGCTCGAACTACTCAACATAACTGTCCTATTAGAGAATAATCTACAGTTATGAGTAAACTACATTTAAAATTCTGGGAAAATGGCGTTCATAAACTCAGTGCCTACCTTTGCGTGGGCGATACCAAAGTATCCAGCCTTCTTCTTAGTGATTATGTTTATGTTTAGAACTCATAATAAAAGTAATTTAATGTCTATTGTCTTGTGCGAAGTATAGTATGAAAGAACGTGAAATTGGGGTTACATTATTATGCTTTGGAAAACGTATTGCATAATATTCATTGTTCATTATTTGTATGTGCAATTAGATGAGTTGATAGGGGCATTGTTTCTGAGAGTTACGATAATGTGACAGTATTAATAATGAATCAAATTCATCCATTGTTATATGAATATTCATTTGTGGAAGTTCCGTGCATTGTATACTAGTAAAAAAGTGTGGGGGAAATACGCGAAGCCATACGCTACAAATAAAAAAAACTGCACCTAAAATGGAAGATTAATATACAGTGATATTCAAATTCTTTTCTGTACATGGAGATCTCGTAAACGATAAGAGATAGAGTGTCGGTTGAATTATGGTAAAGTTGCGTATTTTAGAGACCTGTTCAATGATGAGAAAAAATCGAACTTAGCTCTTTTGGTTCTGGAGATATACAGGAAAAACCAAAATATCCCAAATAATTTTTTTGCCTGTATCTTCTTTATTCGCAGACATATTGAAAATATGTCTACATTTTGCTATTGGCACTTGATGTGGGCTATCAGAATATGTCCATGAATCTTTTAAACAGGGTGTCATTTGACTTAGGCCACCCCCATCTTTGAATTTTTAAATAAGGAACTTTACTTTTCGTTGTAGTTTTTAGATCGTCGACGTTTACTTCATACTAAGAGATTCAATTTGATTTTATATTTCGGGATGTTTCGGTAATATTTTATTATAATTGGGTGAATTATTCCCTTTTGAATTACAGCCCTGGAAATTGGTTGACCGAGTTGAATAAAAACATAATAGCAACTTTCACGTCTCCCCGTGTACCAAAGTGTTTTTTCGAGAGTATTTTTTTCATTTTTAGTTACCAATTCATATATCTGAGCTCGTCCTCATTGTACAAGAGAGGTTAATCAGTCCAACAACAGATGGATAGCAAATAATGGGCTAATAAGATGGCTTGCAAGATCACCCGATCTTACTATTTTGGACTATTTTCTATGGGGAACATTAAAAAATTGGATTTACGCTGGAGGAGAAATAAAAAATGTGGAAGACTTGAGATTGAGGATTTTTAATGCTTTCGCAACAATGCAGCAAAAAAGTGTGATAAGGGCAATAAATAATATAAAAAACGAGTTCAAAAATGTCTCGAAATGGAAAGACTCCAATTCGAACATTTATTGTGCAATAAATTTTTTATGTATATAAATTACTTCATTTCAATTTTCATTACAATTATAGTGTTCGTTTCGGATGTAATTATTGATATAATTTCTTTTTCAGCTTATCAAATTACATTTAATCTATTTTTGTTGTAGATATGTTTCAGATAATCATATATGGTTTTGCTAGTCGAAGTTCATTGTAGAAAACGCATTGAAAGAGCATTGAAAATGTGAAGAAATATGAATTGTTACATAAAAATGAAGAAAATACTTTCAAAAAACACTTTGGTACATGGGGAGACGTGAAAATTGCTATTGTGTTTTAATTTAACTCAGTCAACCAATTTCAAGGGCCGTAATTTAAGAGGGAATATTTCACCTAATTATAATAAAATATTACCGAATCATCCCGAAATATAATATTTAATTTAATTTCTCAGTATGAAGTGAACGTCAACGATCCAAAAACTACAACAAAAAATACAGGCCCGTATTTAAAAATTCAAAGATGGGGGTGGCCCAAGTCAGATGACACCCTGTATAAAAGATTCATAAACATATTCTGATAGCCCACATCAAGTGCCAATAGCAAAATGTGTACATATTTTCTATATTTCTGCGAATAAAGTAGAGACAGGCAAAAAATAATTTGGGGTTTTTTTGTTTTTCCTGTATATCTCCTGAACCAAAAGAGCTGAATTCGATTTTTTTACATCATTGAATAGGTCTCTAAAATACGCAACTTCGCCACGATTCAACCGACACTCTATCTCTTATCGTTTACGAGATCCCCATGTACAGAAACGAATATGAATTGCCCTGTATAATACCTACGCCGGATATAAGAGCTTCAAATATACGCCATCAATAAATGACAAAAGTCTATATAAACTAATAATGGAAATAATTTATTTATGTACTGAAAAAAAAATTGTTCACACAAAGAATAAATTTCAAAACGTAAATAAACCATCAAACGATGTGTAAATTGATACCTGTTAAGAATAAAATATTATAGTTTTGAACGAGGCATTAAATAATTAAAATTGAATTGAGAATGAAATCAGAAAAAGAAATGTTTCCAATATAAATATAGATTGGTCATGTCAAATAACTTCAAGATTTTTTAAGTCTGAATTAGTCAGGTAAATTTGGCAATTTATTTTGTTCTGAAATTCAGAAAACTACCTACCCAAATACCAAATCCACGTCAATTTCACCACAGCTTACTGCTCCTGATGATGCCAAAATTGTTGACGAAACGCGCGTCGACTAAAATTGAGATAGTCGTCAAAAGAAATTTTCTGCCAAAATATTATGCGCAACCATTTCTTCATATGTTTTTCGATAACAAAACTGAATAATGCACATAATATTGAAGACTTGAATGATCAGTTGAATGAACATTACATTGACATTAATTAATACTCTTAGAGTTATTACTAATTAGAAACTATCTGGTAAGTACTTAATGTGTGAGAAATTGTTTGAATGTAATTTGTAACAAGTCGTAAATCGGTAGAAGAAAACAATCATGAATTATTCAAAAAGGCATAAATAGATCGTAAAATGAGAAATTTTCTGGCAAAAAGACTATATACATACAGGGTGTAACTAAATAAGTGTAAAACATTTAAGGGGGTGATTCCTCATCAAAAAAAAGATAGGATCTTTCATATAAAGAAACTTCATTGGAGCATCCCATGAACATTTACTACGATTTCTACATGTTGTATGTTTTGTTATTAATAAATTAGTTTTGTTTATCCCCCTTTAATCATTTAATGCATGGAGTAACTACAAAATAACAATAAATCCAGTTTGCATTTATGACGATGTACCTCTGTAGTTCGTAAAATAATTTTTTGCTGCGAATTGGTTTATTTTGGTCAAAAAATTCAAGGGACATTTTTTGTTTACAATGAAACAGGCTATAGGAAATAGATTTTTAAGTGGTAAACAAATAATAAGACAAAAAGTTACGGTAGAAACAAATTTTATGGGTTGCGTTTGCCACCACTTACAACCATGGGGTAAACCAAATAAATTACTGGCTAAGTGCCTTTGTGGTAGTAGAAAATTTCAGGTTAATTTCAATACTATAACTTTTTTAGTGATTGTGAAAAAAATTCTTAAACAAATTTTATGTACCCCCTTCAAGGGGCTGTATCTTAACATGGGATGCTCCAATGAAGTTTCTTTATATGAAAGATCCTATCTTTTCTTCGATGAGGAATCACCCCCACACATGTTTTACACTTATTTAGTTACACCCTGTATAGTGTAGCAATACAGTCAGTAGGTAGTTATTTTTTGTCACGAGAAGAATTGCAGAGAATTGAAACAAAATAACATGATGGGAATATTAGGAGAAAACCCGGAAAAATCGGAAGGGAAAAAACCCTTATCTCCTGATGCCTCCCCCACTACTCGACCGCTTGTGTGGGCTCGGCCATTTTCAGTCATGTTTGCAAGCATTTTTCACTTATTTCGGGTAGAGCAAGATGATAATATAGTTTTCTAATTCAGGTAAACTGAAATCAGACGATCCATGACGTATACAGGCACGCTGCATGTTACTGCATACAAAAATTCAATTAACATACCTTGGGGAGCACCCCTTTTTAGTCTCACTCGAACAGAAAGGGAAATTCTTAATTTGACCATTTAGTTCTATCAGTGAAATAACTAGTCATAGAATTTAAACTGTTAAAAGATTTACTGTAATTCAGTAAGACCAAATCTGTGCAGATTGGTAGATAGGAATCAGTTTATTTTGTTATTTCAAAATTTTCTTTTGATCGATCAGGATATGTTCTATGATTTATGAAAATGTAGGAAGTATACTTACTGGTCTTAAGTCCTTACATTCCTCAAACATTTTTAGTTTTGGGAAGGGGAATGACATGCGCTACTTTCCAGGATTTTGGAAAGTAACATTCCAAAATACAACAATTTACTATGTGCAACAAAAAGTTATTGATGACAGGAAAGCATATTTCAAATCAAATCAAATCCAGTCCACCATCTCCTACTGTAGTACTTCTTAATTTATTCATAATGTTCAGTAGTTGATGGTCATCCACTATCCGAAACTGGATGACATTTTCTTCAATACTGCTATCAACATTATACTGTCAGAGAATTCGGTAAGGTGTTTATTATCATTTGATAATTTGGGATCGCTCTCGAGAACAAAGCTGTTTATGTCATTTGTATCACTTAAATGATTAGGAATTCGTACTTCGTTGTTTTCTTAGCTATATCTCAATTTTTCAGTTCTTTCCAAAGTTTAGGATTATATTTACTACTCTTTTTTTCTTTATTAATCCATTGAAGAGCTCAAAAAAGCAATTGGACAAGTCAGTACATATCAAATTCGGATATAAAAAATAGGTAAATAATACAAATGTATAACAAACACATCCATAAATAACAAAAAAGTATTGAAACAATCAAGTGAGTGCAGCAATGATGCAAGAGAAAAGAAATACACAACATTTTACTAACTTAGGTAAGAAAAACTTCGACGAATGCCTTTTTAATTTTTTACAGCGGATTTTACATGATTTCTGAGTGTTTTGTGATATTGCCAGGAACCCTCCGATTCATTTGTTTTATGCCTCAATTTCGCTTTATCTCTAAGACTCATTATAAATCTGAGGTTATCCGTTAGCCAAGGAGCAGGCTGTTTCTAAAAAATCCTCCGCAATCCATTCAAAATCGCATGTGATTTTCAGAATTTCATTGTGTTAGATATTTCAAGTAATCTCAAACGATTTCGCAAACATGTATCCATTTTTCAATTGGTCACCCCCCTCGGAATGTTTAAACAAATTCACAATTGGCAGTTGAGACTAGAAAACAACAGAATATTATATGTCGGTTTTCTACTAGTATTTTGTTACGGAAAAGTCATCTTGTGATAAACAAATCATATAGGTATTTTTACAGGAATCTCTTATTCATCCACGGGCATTGAATCATTTCGAAAGACAACATTCAACGTCGGATAGAACATGATTCACGTCTAGTAATGATGGATCACGTTCTCTTTCACGGTAAACCCCATGAGAACTGTGCTTGCAATTGAAATAACTCTTCGAACCGGCATTCACCTACATGCGTGACTGGTAGGCAGTGTTGCCGGCATGTTCAATGGACTTGAGGAAGGTGAGAACGGTTGCAGTCTCCTTAAGACTCCCATGTATGTGCAAAGTGAAGTAGGCCGAAAATAAATGGATATTTATTCATCTTCTTGGACTTGAAAATTCATAAGTAGTAAATACATAATTTCGAAAAACCTATTTTGACCTGATGGTGTTATTATATCGATACCCGAACCACATACTTTATGCAACAGCAGGATAAAAAATAGGAAACAAATACCTACCTGGTAAGTGACAGATACGTTCAAAAACAGAGCAACAATAATACATTACTTACAAGATCCATACCTAATTATGAGAGCCAAGGAAAAGTAAGTAATAAATTTGAAGTAATAAAATTGAATTTCTGCAGGCTGTATGCCTCAGGAAACGCCTCCCGAGGCAGTGAGTTCCAAAGCTTTGCCATTTGATCAAGAAGTTTCACATTTCGCTAGTGTATGCCATTTATACGTGGATTTTATTGCAGAGACTTATAGCGAAGTTGGTGATTGTTAGTTGATTATCATAGGTATCCAAAACTACATCTTTGGATATAAGTACATATCCTTCAAGAGGGTCATATAATGGAAACAAGTACAAGAAATTAATTCTGAGAAAACCTCTGTGTTGAATGAAAGATAATATTCTTAATGATACAATAAAAATATACGGTTTTTAGCACATATGGACGTATTGGAGGTAAGCAGAGCTGCTGTTCCGCTGTTTGTTTACAAGAACCTCTTGCAATAGTGTCCTTGTAGATTGAGATATTACAGTGGATACATTATATATTGATGGTGTATCCTGTATACGACGGTCCTTAGGAAAAGAAAATTGTATTTATGTTTGGCTATTCAATTTTAACGAATTATTGCAGAATCGGTATCGTCAGAGTTCATTATCTCTCTCTCTAGAATAACGTTCATAAAGATGTATCGCCAAATTGTGTTTTAAAAGTGTATTATGGCTAATAAAAATGAATTTGCGAGTCGTGATTCCGAACAGGAGAAAGATCTGTTTGCCAAACACAATAAGAATAATTCATGATGGTGAGTTGCCTGCTTTTAGAAACGTCAAATAATCGTAGAGCAAGCTTTTATTTCCTTTCAGAGAGGGTGACCATTTTATTTCATGACCTGATAATGTTTTCGCTTATTATTATTATTGCAAATACGGAGTATTAAATTAAATCTACATTGGGATTCATTTTCCTTTAGAAATTGGATTATTTTCCTATTTTACATGTTTTCCACGTTTATGATATTCCTCGTCTGTTTTTTCCACAATTTTATTCTATTCATCAAATCTGTTGATATACTCCAGGGCTTATTATTTCGAAAGTCCAACTACCTTTTAAGATCCCCAATATTGCAGCCACAAGTCCGTTTCCTAGGAAAGATGGCCAGATCTGAGCCAAAAATAGAATACTGGTATCCCCTAGCCAGTAACATTCTTTTAGCTCGGTTATAACAACAAGAATAACTGAAAATTGTGGTGGTGAGAGCATTTTGCTTTTCATTTATTTGAATACTCTTCAAGCATTGTTAAACTAAGTGGTAACTGAGAGTCTCAATAGAGACAGTGCAGTGAAATTGCAAGCAGCCAGAGGAAGAAAAGCTACTTCCAGGGATTGTATTCGAAGGAAAGATTACACTGTTGACCTATAATCATGAACTGCATATTAAATACTATAAGAATACTTCCTAGGATGGGCGACTTTGGAATGGTAGTTTTCTCTGGTGTGGGTTTGATTAGAACCCGAGATAATTCGTCAACCAATAACTCTAGGTTGATATTACAGAGAAATAATCACCTGGAGACTAAGAGCTAGAAATAATACACACTCACAAGGAGAGCCGATGGGTGCCAAGGACCAGACCATAGGACTTCCTCTGAGCTGGAGGACGGCACACTAGGAAAAAGAACAAGAGTGACCCCCAAGGGTGCTTATGAAGTGCCTAAACCCAAGTTAACATGAAAACTTCACAAGGGACTCCCGAAACAACCGATGGAGGAAGCTCCACAGCTGCCTCCAACTGAAACCGAATATGTGGATGCACGAAAGGCCCAAACTCATAGGTATAGGTGCAGCGGTTTTAAAACTCAACCCCTCCCTGTGGAAGAAGAAGAAGATATTATAGAAATGTACATGGCAGTTTCAGCAATGGAAGTAAGTACCTAGTAGATTTGAGTCAGATATTTGCAACTATAGCTTGTAAAATTATTGAAGAGACAAGAGAAGGTTGCGCCAACGTTGTCGAATGGATTCACTTTACAATAAAATAATTTAGTTTCTGTCAAATAGTAGAAATATATTCTTCTGAATATCGCTATAACATATTCCAGAAACATTAACACAGAGTCAATATTAATTTATTTCTTACGTTGTATACAGATCGGCATCATTTGCATGCAATCGTTTAACTTGTGTATCAGCCCAGAACATAGCATGGCATTGTATCACACTTCAAAAGGTAAGGGCCACGTCTTTCCTAGAGCGTAGGGGTGCAACCGATTGACGGAAATAACAATTCAACTCAGGACCGAAACGAAATTCACGCCAAATCCGTATTCAGAATTCTGTAGAAACGCTGGCAACAATGTCGATCAGACTGTGTCAGAGTAGATCAGAGGCCGAGCTTGTAACACTTTGTGGCATAATTTTAGGCCGATCGAGATCTTTCTTTGATGGAAGAGAGCGCGTGAGACGAGGTAACGCCTTCGGTCATTATTAATAGTTGAGCTGTCAGGAAAATGAAGCCAAGCCGAAGAGAACACGGTGGCCGCAAGAAGTTTGTATATTATGAAACTCACATGACTTGTCAAAGTCAAAGATTGTAATCGGCTGTTCGTTGGGTCGAAAGTATTATGGAGTGCCAATGGCAAAGCGGCCAAGTTTCGAGGTAATTGACAATGTGACAATGACGTAAACCAAGTGAGCTACAGTAATATCGATATCAAAGAAGGCTCTGTACACTTTACAACTTCTATGCCAAATAAAGATGAAGAGACAACGTTTTTACGTGAGATTTGGACTCAAATGGAGGATCAGTGAACTAATCCATGTTATATGGGAATTTGTTGTGCGTTCTGGCTGTAATCATTTATTCTTTCAAATATCTTGTTAGTATTTCCCTCAATTCATGTGTTCCAGCAATTCTTGCCTTCGCTCCTTTTTATTATTATTTCCTACTTTATCTCTTTCTCTATATTCTACTCTTTCCCTTCTTCCACCGCCCTCATCTTTCTCACTCTGTCACCTTGCCTTCAAGAACTTCTTTTCCAATCTGGCAAGCATGCAGTCCACCTTTGTTTAAAAGTTTGCTTACATTACAGACAGGGCTATAAGGTGTAACCTCCAACCAAGAGAATCTTGTAGAACTTTCTTTATATACAATACTATTTCAACTGTTACTGCAATATTATTGGAATCTGTTTGCCTAATGAATAAGCATATAATGAACTTTGCTGAGTCTTCTACCCAGTATAACACCCGTAATAGTTGCCAAACTCTGAAACTCCCAGTGCCAACCAAAACTAAAGATAAAAACAAAAGACTCCAAGGTTGGAAAAATGTACACTTATCTTTCTCTGTACATAACATCTGCATATCTGAATGACTCCCAATTCAAGAAGGCAGTCAAACATGTTGATTTTATTGAAAATATGAACAGGATGTTCATAAAGTCAGTTGTAGAATCGTCTGCGACTGAAAGATGAACTTTGGTCGCTATTTTCCATCGTACAAGATAACCTCACTTGAAAGGGATTCGTGTTGTAGAGGAAAACATTCTCAATTGAAAATTGAACCAAAAACATGACTCCTCTGGAATTGAAAAAAACCTACGAAAAATTGAAGTTACTTTTTTGTAATATCTAACAGAAAACAACTACATCCCCGGCTAAAGCCACGCTGGATATTGGACCACATCTGAGAGATATTGTGAAAAGACCCAATCTGATAGAGCCTATAGTAGTGAATTTGAAGTCTAAATGGTTTCAATTTATTTATTCCACATAAAAACTATAAGTACTAGATAATTTATATAACAATTATATCTCACTACTTCCCCGGCTTAAGCCACGCTGGACATTGGACTATATCCGAAAGATATTGTGGAAAGACCCTATCTGATAGAGCCTATTGTGGTAAATTTGAAGTCTAAATGGTTTCAATTTATTCATTCCACATAAAAACTATAAGAACTAAGTAATTTATATAACAATTATATCTCACTATTTTATTTACACTAGACTGTCTATCGCTTCGCTAACTCACTGTGTATATCCAAAACTGCCTCCGTCTGCTTGCGTTGATTCCTGTATACACGGAGGGAATCTAACCGGAAAGTTCTAGAACCGCCTCATCTATTCGCATCTAGATGTCGCATTTTGCAGATGCCGGATATTCGAGAATTCCCGAATACTCTTTCGGATTGCGAACTTGTTTATGAGTAAAGGCGACAGATCCGCACTAGCCCATAGCATCGCCACACTATTATAGTTTGCAGAAATATTTCAACGAAAGCTTTCAGCTGACTCACTCATGTTTTCACATTGACTAACCAGCCCAGTTGTTGATTAACTGTCTTGTTTGCCCTCTCATACATGATTTCATCCATTAATTTTACCAGTATTTTCCATTATATTTTATTTATTCTTTGAGTCCCTAACCTCCTGTTTTGTTTTGTACACCATTTTTTATTCTTTTTTAAATTATATACTTCCTAAGTTTTTTCAAAAAAAAGTTGTCGTCTGATAATAAAGCATATTTTCTGTTATTGTTATTATTAAATGAATATGTGGAATAGCACAAGGCGTAGTTTTCAGCTCTTCTTGAATGTCTTGTATACTAAGTGACAATTACGTCCATGTCGTGATTAGTTTTCAGAAGTATCGACGATTCTAGAATCTGTTATTTTTTAGGTATCAATAATAAAAAATGTGCCCAAGAAGATAACACATTATTTGAATATAAGACAAGCCAGTCTTATTAAATTGATTTGAAAATGAAGCACGCTTTCGGCATACTTTTCAAATTACCTACCACGGTTTCGGTCATGGAACGAATTTCTCAACGTAAAAAAGAGACACAAACTAGCCAAGTTGCTTGTAATTCGCTCACTAATTAGTTTGAAAAAGTGAAAATTAATCAGATGCACGCTGCATTACCAGAAGAGAAAGACACGCCTCCGACGTGTCTCTTTTTTCTGGCTGCACACCGAATTTTATTAACGTAATTCTTAACGCATTTTCCATCAGCGAGCTGCCAGTTGTCACATGTTATTACTCACTTCTGTCAACTCAAATGAATTATAGTTCAAAAATTATTTATTCATTCAACTTCTTGAGTGTTATTTAGTAATGAATTCCTATGTATTCCTAAGATTTAGTGTCTACAGTGGAATACGGAGCATGTGGAATGTAAAATACGTGGGATGAATCCATCCATTGTGTATTTGTGAATTGACGACCATGACACATTTTTACTAAAAAAAGGTATATTACATACTTTTCCACGCTGAAATTTCGATTGATACTTACTGCGATTTTATCGTATTTTAAACATTACGTGAAAGTTTCATCCCAATCGCTTTGGTGACCAGATTGTGTAATTTCACCAAAATTTACTGAAACAAATCTGCCGACAATTGTTTCAACACCGTGTCTGTCATCTTCGGAGCGAGTTATAACGAACAGGCAATCATTTACAGAAAAAAAGTCTATATCGAGAAATAAAAAGACGAATGGAAGTAACAGAAAAATCCAACGTATTGATATGGAACAAAGGAATGTGGGTCAGTGATTTTTTTTTTAAATTCAGTAAATTGAAAACATGTGTAGGTCAGTAGTCATTAAAAAAAATATCTAATATACATAGCATTCCATTTAAAAGAAAGCCCTTGACTCTGCAGATTTTCCTCGGTTGACAAATATATTAGGCAACAATTTCCGGTTATAGACTCTGTTATCTAGTTAACTTCAATTTTTTAATGATCTTCCTAGCCATCATAGAACTCGATCAGTTGAACTCTGACCCTGTAGATAATACCAGTATTGAAGGAGAATAATTTTTAAATTTTCTTAATTTATTCAAATAAGTTGATGATTCGCTAAGGTGTGACTAACATTGAATCACTGTTGAATAATTCATTTACTAGATATTTTATTGAAGGTCATCGGTAATAATGGTAATTTGATGTGACTAAGAAATTAATTCATTGATGCACGATCCATGAAAATATGCTTATGTGAATAATGACTCGAGTACCTACTAAATATTTTGAAAAAACAATAAAAGGACCCTGCAAACTCCTTAGAATTTGGGTCCTGGTGGATTTTTTCGAATTTTTGTTATGATGTAGTCCATGTAATTCTCAACCAATGTTACCATTGCGCCAACACAAAAAAATTAACAGTTTTCGGTGATAGGGAGCGTTGAAATCACCCCTTGCGCAGATTAGACAATTTGTTTTTGAATCTGGTAACAATATTTTCACTTGTTTCATTGTTGCTAATGTTGCACAATACTGTACTGTTTTATAAAAAAAATCTTACCCCCCTTCTTCCCTCTAGACTGGCAGATAATTTCATGCCTTTTTTATTCAGTTTGCCATGAAAATGAAAAATTTTTGATACTCATAGAACATCGTGAGAGTCGAGGTAGAAATTGGCGTTCTTCTTGAATATCTGCAGGTTGTATGCCTCATGGAACATCTCCCGAGGCAGTGACAGTTTGCCGTTTGATGAAAGAAAAATACGTTCCGCATGTCTTCAGAGTGACAAGGAGATCTGAGAGATTATAAATCTATATTTAGTTATCACTTGATTGTATTCAGCTCTTGAAAGTATTGACTATTCAACTAATTCCAAGAATTCGAATATAAGATTGGAAAACTATGAGAATTGAGGTAATACAACAAGTGTATCGGTGATTATCGATATAGAAATTCCTTCAATTTTGAGAATCAAATTATGTTGCAACCACACGAGCGCTTGCACGAGTGTGGTTGCCTAAAGTAACATAATTTGTTTCGAAAACGAGATGGAATTTACCATAATCGCCAAATAACACGGGTTGTATTTGTTAAGATTATTTCATGAATAAAATCGAAACCATTTCTATTTATTATTATAAAAAATAACATTAAATGTACATTTCGTGCTGTTGTATATTTTAACATCATCCATATCCAGTTCATCCTTTTTTGTACTAGTATATACAACAGTTTGCGTTGTGGATATATTTTCATCTTCGTTCCTAAGATTTGAAATTATTTGTTGTTGTTAGTTGTAAATATGGTTTTGTTGACATTGAACTAATATGACCAGTGACTTCAATTATTTGTAGTTCTTCGATTCCGGAACTTGCCTACTGACTGACAGCTGTAGATCTATCACAAACATTTATTTGATATTTCCAAACATCATTCGTAGTTTCGTCGTTGCATTTCTACTGCTTCTCGCTTAAGGCTATGTTTTGAAAACATTTTGGTTTAGTGATTTGATTAATCAACGAGTATACAAAATTTGTCTAAGATTGTGAAGTTAATATGAATTAATAGTGACTGCTTATTTGGTTTGGTGTTGTGTCATTATACGAGGATGTAGGTATTGATATCTCGTTAGCCTAGACCAGTTCCCTGCATAAACTAAATATTGCGTTACCATAGCAACAAACAATAACTTATTAGAAGTGTCAGTGTAAAGTTTGACGTAAAAAAAGTAAACCAATAAATTAAAAGAAAAAATATGTCCACCGAAATTGAGTATCGAGCCATCATCAAGTACCTGTATTTAAAAGGGTTAAGAGGTGAGCAGTTTTACGAAGATATGCTTAATACCCTTGGTGATCAATGTCCTTCGTATGCGACCGTGAAAAATTGGACTACAAGCTTCAAAAGAGGTAAATTTTCCATTGAAGATGATGACCGATCGGGAAGGCCAGTTTCTGTATCAGTCCCCGAAAATATCGATGCAGTTCATGACATGATTTTAACAGACCGTCGAATTGGGCTAAAACGGATATCTGAAGCACTGAATATTTCATACGAATGCGTTCATCATATAGTTCACGTCAATTTGGACATGAGAAAAATTGCTGCAAAATGGATCCCCAAATGTTTGAATGTTGACCAAAAGCGTGCAAGGATAGTAGCATCGCGTTCGATCTGTGCTCGATTTGAAAACGATGTAGACTTCTTAAACCGAATTGTTACTATGGATGAGACTTGGATACATTTCTACGATCCAGAAACAAAGCAACAATCGATGGAATGGCGACACTCCGGATCTCCAAGACCTAAGAAGATTCGTTTCCAAAAATCTACTGGAAAAGTTCTTGCTTCAGTATTTTGGGATTGCCATGGAGTAATCATGATTGATTTTTTGGATAAGGGTAGAACAATAACTGGAGATTACTATTCGACACTACTGACCACTCTACGGGAAAAAATTAAAGAGAAAAGACGCGGAAAGCTATCCAACGGTGTTTTGTTTTTACAGGACAACGCCCCTGCACACAAATCTCATGTTGCCATGCAAAAAATTCGTGATTTAGGGTTTGAATTACTAGAACACCCCCATTATTCACCAGATTTGGCTCCGTCCGACTATAATCTCTTTCCTCAACTGAAAAAAGTTTAAAAGGTCGTAAATTTTCTTCCAACGAGGAGGTAACAAAAGCTGTGGAGGTCTGGTTTGCAGAGCAAGAAGAAACATTTTTTTTGAAAGGTCTAGAGACGTTGCAGGTTCAATCAATGTATCCAATTAAGAGGAGAATATGTTGAGTAATAAAATATTTTGACATTGAAATTTTGTTTGGTTCTATAGCAGGCTAAGAATTTTTCAATATATCCTCGTAGCAGCTTGCTAGTGGTACGTTTGTTTTTAGAAAAAAACAATCAGGAATCGAACTAAAAAATCGAAAACATGATGTTTTCAATTATCAACACAAAAATTTCAACCAATCAAAACACGCTATTTTAGCAGAAGTGGAATAATCTATGAAAGCGTACAAAATTAATTCCCAAGAAATTGAACCTCCAGTTCCGTATGCCCTCTCATGGTAAAAGTAAGTAATAGTTAAAGGTATTGTGTAAGGTGTCTGTTTTAATAGACCCGAAGCGCGCACTAATAGCTATGTCTAAGGTTGGTAACAATGGGAATTTTAAAAGTTCCCCGATTATTACACTCTTCGTCCAAAGAATGGAAGGAGACCCCATTATAGCTTTCCTTTGTGTTCGAACGTATACGTGATGTCAGGAATTGATGATGACGAGATATGGGTGGATATGAGATTTTGTATCGCAATGAAACAAAAATGGCAATGCCTACGTGGTGTCACTAGTTATTTTTTTTTCAGATTTCAGATTCACATTCATTGACTTTGTGATATAACAAGTAATTAAATACATGCAATTATCCTTTATGATCCTAAGGTTTCACCTACGCACTTGATGCTCTTGTTTTGTGAAACCCTTTGGATTATTTCAGGATTCAGTATGAATGGTATAAATATATAGATTGGTTTCAATGGAAAGTACATTATTATCAATAACTGGAATTCTAGTAGGAATCGATAAGAAACTCTATTTGATGCATATTTTTTTAAATTTTATCATTGGAATAGTTGTGGCAAGGACTATTCCTATATACTCAAATATTTACATACAGAGAATTCAGTTTGTTATTTTTTTATATTCAATTATATCTATAATATATTTATTTTATACTAACTTCACCAGTGTTAGGTTGTTAACGCTAATGAATTGTTTCAAACTGCGCTCTAGTATATTGTAAAATGTAAGACCGAAGTAGAAAAGTTTCGTTGAGTGTGGGTTTTTTAAAAAACGGAAGGTATAACATTTAAATTGTCAGTATATCTAATATTTTTCATATTTTCTTTATGGTACAGAAAATAATGAGTATACATCCGTATAAGACAGTGATCAATATATATATATATATATATATATATATATATATATATATATACATCTTATATTATACAATTTTCTTTATAGAGCTGTTCTGTTGAGTACTTATAGCATTTTTTTCGAAAAATAATTTCAATTATTGTATTTTGCATGGCTTGGAGACTATACAGATTGCAGTCGAAAATACCACCCCATACGGAGATACAGTACCTAACAACTGATTCTGCCAAATATCTGTAAACCGTCATCAGATTTTTTGTGGTTAGGATTTCCCTTCAATTGTACAGCTTGTGAGTTAGTTTGCGAAGTCGCTTTGTAACATATAGAGCGTGTTCGTCCCATCTCAAATGCTGATCAACAAGTACGCCAAGATATTTTAGCTTTGATTCTTCTTTTATCGAAGGGCAATCACATTGTTTTATCTGTGCACATTCAAAGGTATGTAATTTTAGTACATTTTCAATTGGTTGGTCATTTTCCAGGAGTGTGAAACAAATGAATTTTGTTTTATTCAGACTCAAACTAAGGAGATTATAGTTCAACCAAATTTGGATATCCTTCAACCCATTTTCTGTCATTTGGAATACTCGCTGCCATGTTTTACCAGAAAAAATTATCGCCGTGTCGTCAGCGTTTGAAATAAGCTTATCAGAAGATTTTATACAACCTATGCTATTGAAGTAAACTAAAAATAAAATAGGCCCCAATACTGTGCCTTGAGGAACACCAACAGTGATTTCATTGGACGATCTAAGATCACTGCCAATGTTGACGGTTTGCTTTCTTTGCGATAAGTAATTTTTCAAAATGTTTTTTTTTTCAATTGAGTTGACATTGTCTATATGTTTTTTCGATAACCGCATACATTTTTGTTGATGAACCGATTGTTACTAACGGTGTCTAAACAATTTTCATGTATAATATAGAATAGAATATGATTTATTGATCTCATAATATCAAATAATGACAAGACATGTCAAATATGCACAAATTAAAATGTCTAGCCAAAACTAGAACATTCACCTTAAAATATTAGAACCAAGAAATAATTTAAGTTAACATATGCAGTATCGTAGATATACAGAAAATATTACAAAAAAGTAGAAGCACCCAGGTGTGTCAAAAGTACGAACATGTTGCAGTTTAGACATAATTCATTGAGTATGTTCAAAATAATCTTCAACTAAATATGGACACATGTTTATGAGATAGTTTTTAGTTTTCTCTTTGAATTCATGCACTAAGGCAATATTACTATAAAGTTTAATTCCCATTAGTGTAGGTGTTTCTTACACATTTCTATACGCTGGCAAGGTAACGTGAAATGTGATTTATATCTTGTGTCATGAGTATGAATATGACTATTTTGAGAATAATCGTTTTCATTTCTGTGAACCGATGTGATTAAAACTAATATACAAAGGTTAAAATTCTCAAAATGATAAAAATAGGTCGACAGGAGTCAACAAACGATATGATTGAAATACTCTTTGGGATTCTTTTCTGTGATAAAAAAAAAAATATTTAGCATGGGAAAAACTTCCCCAGATTCATATTCCATAACTAATCCTAGACTGTATTTCACTAAAATAAAGTGAACGAATGTGATTTACATTAAGTGTTTTCCTTAGATTCCTAATTTGAAAACGTTTAAAATTACAGATCTTAGATGAATTTAATCATTGAGTTTCAAAGGACAAATCTGAATCAGATAATACTACTAGAAATTTCACATCTTCTGTTTTTGTTATATGTGAGTTGTTAACCAATACATCAAAGTCAGGGGAAAAAGTTTTTTGGCAAGGATGAAATGAAATGAATATCGTTTCAGTTGTATTAAACAACAAGGATTGATGATTAGACTACGCAAATAATTTCAATAAAGCATTTATGACATTGGCCTTTAAAATGTCTGGGTCTTTAACACTACATAGAAATGTTGAATCATCTGTATGAGGCCTGGTAAACTACTCTGGTATGAAAGAAGAGAACTTATTTATATGTAAGTTAAACAAGAAAGGTCCAATTATGGATCCCTGTGGAACTCCTTGTATCCATAAGATCAGATCCTTCCTTTATCAACAATGTTGATGATCAGTAATTATTTTATGAATTAATAAAAATTTCAACATCTGCGTAAGCATGCATGGGATACTCGAATATTTTTGACAAAGCTGATGATATAGAGATTAGGCGGTAATTCGACATCATTTCAGCAGTACCTTGTTTCAAAATAGGAGAAACAATTGAAAATTTCAGTTCAAAAGAAGTATTAATTATAAGAGAAAGCAGTTTTAAAACAAAATTTGCAAGTTTTTTAATGATAATAACAGATATGTTATCAGAAACACAGTAAGGTTTATTTTTTATTTAATTTTTTATTGTTTCAAGAACATCTTTGGTTATCATATGACATATGAATGAAATATGCTGTTTGAAACAAAATTATTTGAAGGGGTAAGTATTTCGGTTCAAATATCAATTTAATTGTTTCATTAGAGGCATTTACGAAGTATTTATTAGATTTATCAGCAATCAATAGTGGATCATTTGCTGTTGCGTAATCATTATTTGAGTTGATAGCTTTCTGAATATTTCTCTTTCCTCTGAGTTTATTAATGATAACAACCCATAATATGGTTATATTTTTATTGAAGAAATTATTTATTTTATAATAATAATTCTTTTTTGTTTTGGCCAAGGCCAAGCTGAAAAAGAAACAACAATTCAAAGTCAATGAATGATGTTTTTTCGGGTTTTTAGGCCGACGTTTATTTAGAGAAAATCTCGACGTTTCGCCAACACGAGTGGTTGGCATTTTCAAGAGAAATGTTTACAGTTTCGATCACTGAACACTACTTGTTTGGTATGCGTTGTCTCAGCCAGTATTTATGGGTCGACGTACTCGTACCTGCGTCCGGTGCCATCGTCCCTGTGTCGGGTACCCCCTCGGATTCATTAATATCCCGGTATTGTTTTCTTGAGAACAGGTAGCCATGCTTTATTCAATTGTAACCCTTCTTCAATTCTGTTGAAATTGTTGGGATGTTTTTTGATTTCGATTGCTTCTCGGAAGAGTCTTGGATAATATGCATGTGTTGTGGCAATTACTTGGGTTTCTTCGAACTTCACTCTGTGATTGTTATTGTTAAGCGCATGTTCTGCGACAGCGGATTTTTCTGAGTGTCCTAATTGGCAATTGGCCTTGTGTTCCTTTATTCTGGTATTTGTGGAACGCTTCGTGGTTCCGATATAAACGTTGCCACAGGTGCATGGAATGCGGTACACCCCAGATGAGCTTAGTTCATCACGTTTATCCTTCGCCGATCAAGTAATCCTTCAGTTTCTTTGAAGGTTTATATATGGTTTTGATATCATACTTTCCAAAAACATCCCAACAATTTCAACAGAATTGAAGAAGGGTTACAATTGAATAAAGCATGGCTACCTGTTTTCAAGAAAACGGTAATAACACCATACCGGGAAATTAATGAATCCGAGGGGGTACCCGACGCAGGGACGATGGCACCGGACGCAGGTACGAGTACGTCGACCCATAAATACTGGCTGAGACAACGCATACCAAACAAGTAGTGTTCAGTGATCGAAACTGTAAACATTTCTCTTGAAAATGCCAACCACTCGTGTTGGCGAAACGTCGAGATTTTCTCTAAATAAACGTCGGCCTAAAAACCCGAAAAACCATCATTCATCTAGATATATTTCCAAACCAAGTGGGTTTTGAGTACTGAATATCTAGATTAGACATTCAAGAATGGACTAAAGTTTGCAAAACGCCGAAAAAACTATAGTCTATATTGGAAAAGTCTATAAAATTTGCATCGTATTTTTAATCTTCAAAACTTGAAATTATTTAAAAAGTATATAGAAAAAAAAACTTCTGTCGTTCACTATCCACAGGATCTACTCATTCTTCTTTCCTTCATTATTTGCATTACAATAGACGGTAATTAGGTAAGTTGTCGCTGGTGAAATCGAACGAAAAAATCTCTCAGTTTACATGAACCCCGCCAACCGTCCCAAGGTGGCCACTATTAAAGATCGAAGAGTGTCAATTATTTTTCTCGCGACAAAAGACGATCATAAATCAAGGAGTGTCTATTCTTGGTTCCGAGGGGACCGCACACGCTTTCCGAGGAGATGCGGATGAGATACGCATGCGCGCTCAACTGTCAACCTTAATTGGATTGCAATTGTTTTATACATCCAAAGTGCACGGCCTCCTGCGTTGTCCCTATATGGAGTAATTAATATGGCCGGTAGTTGGGCTGGATTTACGGTTTTCGTCTATGACTTAATTACAAGAATGATTCAGGTTGGTTTTTATGATAGTCTGGTAGTGGTGTAGGAACACAACATGAGATGGGTCAAAGAAGTGAAATGGAATATAGTTTGGAATAACTCTAATAGGGCTAAATTCAGCTTCATTTGATTTAAATAAAAACAAACACGCTGTAAACCAGAAACATTACTGATCACGTGCAAATTAGTGAAAATGTCATGCGTGTTTGCCCTCCGTTGTTTTATGGACTTGTTTCATATGGAAGGTCTTGTCAGTATGAAAAATCACAGGAACTTGAGTACCATTCTAGTAAGACAAAAAGTTGGTCGACCTGTTTCAAGTGAATCGAATGAACACTTTTGCTTCTAGATCGTAGATAATGATATGGTTTTATAGACTAAGCTTGCTGTATGTAGTTCACAATTATTATTCCTAGACTCCATTTGATTTTCAAATTGTTTGATCGCCAGGTCTGCCTGGTACAAGGGATGTCTCGATCAAAGATACTGATGCTTGTGTGGGCTGCTTCATAGGAGGATCTGAATCTTTTGGGATTAACTGGATTTTACATCTCAGGAACCAGTATTTTAGGTCGTCTAGTTTACCAGTAGTATCCTGCCTCATTCCTTTTGACTATATCCAGTATTGGGATTATTTGTTATGTACTTGTTTTTCTAGTTCATAAAGTATTGTGATGGTACTTATTCCGCAGAAAGGTCCCAGAAATGGTGTTTCAGAACCTTTTATTGCCAGTACTTTAGGTACTATTTCTTTACCCTCCACTCCAGTGTCTCCCAGTAATGCTATACCTAGTTCATATAGTTTTTTGTTATTTAGTTTTGTGTCTTTGTCCTATTCACTTTTGCTACTCAGTTTTGTGTTGAATTCTTTCACATATCTCAACTTTTTTGTCATCTCATCTTGCGGCATACCTAAGGTTTGGTGATTTCTAGGGAGGAGTAGAAATGGGATATTTTTTATATTTAAATTTCAAACCCAACAATGTGAAACTGAAAACCAAGCCAAAGAATACCTTGTTTTCAGGAAACGCCAAAAAGTAAATGAGTTGAAAAACATTAGAAGATGGCCAACAAAACTCATTGCTTCTCGTAACACATTAAAAGTTTGCAAAAGTTGTTCGAGTTGTCAAGTAAATATGGATTTTTGGGAAAAAGGTGGTAGCAGTTTGTTTCGCTTTACTGTTTTCCTTGTATATATCTTCGTGCAGGGTTTGTAAGTTAAAGGGGCTTCTCTTTGGTTTCTCTTCTCGATGATGTTTGTTTTCTGTTTTTGCATTTCCTCATTGATTTTTTTATATATTTCCTTCGTTTTTTGTCTGTGTAGTTGGACATAGTTATTGATTAAAGCTCGTCTTATATCAATGTCAAATGGATCTTGACTATTGAGATGTCCGTTGAGAATATCCATAGGCTTCTGTTTTGTTGTAGAATGGATAGAATTGTTATATCCTAGAATGGCGTAGAGCATTTGTTCTTTGATATCTCTTTTCTTCTGTGTCTGTCTCAGTATTCTCAAGTGCTCAATCAACGTAGAGTGGAATCTTTCGATAATTCCATTTGACTGAGGGTTTTCTGGAGTCGCATAATGTATGTTAACTTTATGTGTGTCAACAAACTCCTGGATTAGTCCATTTTTGAATTCAGTTCCATTATCCGTGACGATCATATGTGGGATTCCATGGTGGTTTATGAAAATTAGAAGAGCGTTCAGGGTATTGATTGCGTTGGATCCTTCTATAGGAAACGCCTGGCCATATTTAGAAAATGCATCCACTATTTTCAGGAATTTTTGTCCACTAGCCTGAAAGGTATCCATGTGTACTATTTCAAGTGGTTTTGTTGAAGTAGGTGTTAACATGAACTTTGGCTTCTCTGGTCTTCGATCGTACTTGTTGATTTGGCAGGTCTCGCAGAAGTTGATAGCTTCTTCAATATCCTTCCTTATATTGGGCCAATAAAACAGTTTTCTGATCCGAGTTTCCGTTTCAGTGATTCCTCTGTGGTTCGTCTTTCCTTCGTGTTGCTGCGTGATTATTTCCTTTTGTCTGTCTGGGTGGTTGATATCTTCTAGAGGGCGATTGCATTTTATTAGATGGAAGGAAGAGTTCTTGAATGTCTCTCTCAGGATTCTGCACATGCTGGGATAAAGGTCATCGTCTTCGAACATCAATGCGTATTTTCTTCCGGGGCTTACATATTCTTTGAAAAATTGGAAAACGTTTTGGTCCAGATTATCATTTCCTAGCTGGGTATGGTATCTCTTCTTATTTGGGAATATTTCTTCAATCACTGTTCTTGCTGGATTATAGCTTACTCGTTTGAAGATGATTTGATTATTGAAGACATTGAGGGGTTTCTCCGATATTGGTATTTCCAATATTGGGCTTTCTCTGGCTGTATGATTAGTGACGCCACTAGTATCTTCATCTGGGGTATCTATCGGGTTCATGTTTCCAAGTTCTTTCTTTTCTTCCGTTGAGGTTTCGTTTTGGACCGCCTGCTCATGCAAATCTGGGTCTTCGTCTTCAGGAAAATATTGACGAATGCAGCCTTCAAATAATTCATTTATGATGTCGTCTGCAGAATCAGGACCTTCTGATGGGAGATTGTTGTATAAAGAGGCTTTATCATAGTCATCATTTGCTCCATGGATCTCCTTTGTATGTATTTCAATTCTGGAGAGCGCATCTGCGTAGGTATTGCTTGTGTCTTTCTTGTATACCACTTCATAGTCGTATTCTTCTAGCTTCAGACGCCATCGGACCAGTTTTGAATTTGGATCCTTCAGGGAAAAAAGCCACTGGAGGGGTCGATGATCAGATAAAATCTTGAATTTTTTTCCGAAGAGATATGGTCGAAAATATTTGGTAGCCCAGACTATAGCTAACATCTCTTTCTCGTTGGTAGAGTATTTCATTTCTGTTTCGTTCAGGGTCCTGGATTTGAAGAGATCATGAACTTGATTCCTTGCTGACAGGAATTGAAAAAATTCGGACAAAAGAATTTCTAAAGGGTTTGGAATTGAATTTAGTAGGTAATCTGTGGACTCAATTTTTTTAGATATTTGAGCATTTAAAGCATTCAATATAAATCTGAATTGTACTTTGAGTACTTAGTTTTGGTTGCTTGTTCCATACGTCGAAATATTTTCAATTTCAGTATTTTTCGTTTCAATCGTATTGCTTGTTTGATTAGTTTGTTTGAACATTATCAGATATTTATGTTATACTCATGTACTATATACTAATGTTGCCCCATCGATTTAGCAACGTGGTGAATAAACTGATTTTAACTCCGTGTATACCCTGTACGTGTCCGTGACAATGATAGGAAGTGATTTCAATGAAAATGGTGAGACTGGATTTGACACATTTTCAAACTTCAAAAATTTGTCTAGTTAGACATCACCCCCAAGTTTAGTTTTGCTCAAACTATTGTAGAAGAGGTCAAGGGTCGAGCAAAATCAATCAAGGTATTTCATAATTAGAAACAGGGAATCAGAAATTAATCGTGATACAACAAACACTTGCCTCTGAACTTTTCTACGACAATGACTACCCATACGGTATCTCCCAGATCTAAGCTCGTACATGCAATTTTTATATAAAATGCAGATACAATCTCCAATGTATGTATGTGTCGCCATACAAAGTCCTTAATAACCACAGCCAACTATGCTGTTACTTCAAATTACCCAATGAAAGTCATATTATGCTTAATTTATGTTTATAAGCGGATTGCTTTTTAAATCCAGAAGAATGCAAAGACTTATCGACCCTTGAATATGTGGGTGAAATAACATTTGAAGAGTATTACTTATTCGTCATTAATTTATGAATGTTTCAGAATTCCTACGCGTTCTGATAATAATAATAGTGTTTATTTCTAGAAACAAATAGTACAATTTACAAATATATATAGATAATATACATGAAAACATACAAGAATAAACATGAAGGGATACACATATATCCCAGGAAAATAAAAGACTCAAAAAGAAATGGTATATAATAGATAAATCTTGCGAAAAGCTTTGACATGGAAAAAATAACTCACCTAAGTTCAATGAAGAACCTGTCTGTTAGTATACCTCAAATTTTCATTTATTTGCATGATGTTCAGTTTTTTCCACGGATGCAGATATATTATGGAAGTTTTGAAAATATAAAATGACGAAAGTTTCAATACACATCGATATGTTAAATACTAAAAATATAAAACATCAGCTCTGCTTAAAGATTAAAAACAAATAAAGATATGAAGAACGCCGCTTATAAAATTACAGAAACGTGTTAAGTTAAAAACACAATATTTCCATAAAATTACTGTTCATATTATAGGTAATGATAATAGTAAAAAAGAAGATGCAGTAAATTAAATATTCGGAAAGGTTTCACTGAGGGGAAATGAGAATGATAGGGAGTATAATTCGATAATGCTGTGAATTACTGTTTTATCACTATCCAGGATCCAGAATTTCAATATTTTCCTCAATATCGATTTTAAGTTGAAGTTTATAAGACAATAAACGAAGTAAGTGAGGAGCAAGGTGAGACAAGCATCTCTGGCCAATTGACTTATTTGCTTTGGGCATGGACACATTGATCCCTTTGTTGTTTCTGGTGGAATATCTTTGGTACACTGAATGGATAATTATTTTATTCTTATAAACAAATCGACTAATAGTTTTACAGAACAGTTGTCTCATGTCGAGTAGTCTTGATTCAAGGAACAGCCGTTCAGTTGAATACTAAGTTATCAGTCTTCCCAAAATTATTTTGATGAATCATTTTTGAAGAACCTCTAATGGTTTTAGATAACAGCTCAGAATGCCTCTCAATAACAATAACGTAGTGAATGCTGAATTCTACTAAAGCATAGTAAAATTTTGAGATGTGTGAACCCCAAAAATTTCTAGACCTGCCAGAATCTGCATGTCTTTACTACATTAGCAATATGTGTCCCACCTAAAAACCGAATCAGTATGGGTTCCCGGATATCTCAGCGATCATATAATGGGACATGACATTGTTCAACGTAAGAGTATAGTAATGGGGTCAATGATTTTGGTATGACATAAATGGAACAACTTTAGTTTTCTCTACGTTTACTGTTAGGACATTGCAGCTGAACCATTTGATTATATTTCTGGGGCCGTTTTCAGTTGTTTCACGAACTTGTTGCCAAATATATATCTACACTAACAAGGTGGGGGGGGGGGGTTAGTTACAAAAATGAAAGACTCGAGTATGGCACAGTCTACAGGGCCGCGTATTGCCAATCCCCTGTGCAGTACAGAGCACGCCATGTATTCCATGCTTTGAATCACTCTGGTTCTGGTAGTTCTGCTACAGCGTTGACCTCTCTATGTAATCATCAACAATGAGAATAGCTCAACTGAAAATAGGAATATGAAATTTAAAAAGAACAGCTTCTGCTCTGAAATAGGAGAGCCCAGGTTATCCAGCTCTTTGGCAATGTCAGTAAAGTGGGAATACTTAAGAGAATCACACCTTTTGGGTCGGTCCAGACTGCGATAGTTGGCTAGTTAGTGAGAATAATGAAGAGACAATCTGGTGTTACTAAATTATGTATTGCAAAAGTGTTGACTAGGGGTCTATGAATAAATATACCGTCTAAAAATATCCTGTCAAAAATATTCTGCCAAAAATCATCAGTCGAATAATATCCTAAAAAATAATATACTACCCAATAATAACCTAATAATTTGGGAGGAGTAATTTTTTAGTCTGATCTTATCAGGTATAGACACTTGGGCGCTTGAAAATTAAACATACATTTTGTGAGAGGAATTTTTATTCTAGTCTAATCCGAATGAAGTAGGAATATCATCGGTCAGGATATTAATGGTTATAAGGATATTATCGGACCGGGGATTTTTGACAGTATATTTTTGGACGGGATATTTTGTCGTGCTACCGTTGACTAAAATCTTGTTTTATTGATTATCGTTTCATCAAATAGGAAATACGTTACTGATGAAATTGTCGAAACTTATTTTTTGTATCAACCGAACTGGCTCTGGAAACGAATCACAACTAATTTAAAACTCAAAGCGGTTCCCGCAAAGGCGTATATCACCCGGTAGGTGATATCCCGGGTCCAGAATCGATGGAGGAAGTGAAATATCTTCGAGGAAAAGGTCCGGAACGTACAAAGGGAAAGATAAATCGCTAGTTGGGAGTTACGCACACGCCGGTGCCTATCCTAACGAGAGAAAATGAGAAAAAAGAGGATTATTGCTTCAGTCCTTGTTGGAAACAGCTATTCATTGTGAGAGAAAATGTTTTATATGTGCGGGACTTTGTTGAAGTTGGGCATTGCGAGTGCTTGACAGATGACATATGTCCATTCTGACTAACGTTTGGATGCAGACATAATGCTTTTTTATATGAGTATGAGAGTTCAAGGATATGTTTAGAGTGCTGTACTTTTATCCATACTTGAAATCGATAACCTTTCAAAACTAGTATTTCTCATGATTTACAAAATGTTTTCTCGTATAGAAACAAGGTTCGAATTATGAATGCACTTCCCGATATAAAAATCGAATCTGTGATCGTTGAAAATTATTTATAAGATTGAATTATTTGTAGTTGAGTGTGTATGGGAGAGAGAGAGAGAGAGAGAGAGACTGTGATTTCTTACCTTGAATGATAGCTGGAGCACGTCTTTGGAGGATGCACTTTTGGAGCATGCAACCAGCCGGTGCAGTAGTGAGAGGGCATTATCATTTTGTGAACTTGTATTTGTTAGTATTCGTCCCATCTCCTTCATTTTTACTATCACGCCGGAGCCCTTTTTTTCACTGTTTTTTTTTTGTATTCTCCATAGCGAGGATAGAAATCATAGAAAAAAATTGCGAAAAGCATGGGCGTAGATATAAGGATTGTAAGAGACTTTTAACTATTACTTATTAAATATAAACTGAATTCAATTCAAACTGAATAAAAGAAAAAACTGTACAACGTCGTACACTCTCCATCAGATATGAGGGCACGAAAGTAATAATTCTCAAGTTGCTGGAACGCTCATTACGTATACAAACAATTATTAAAATATTTTGTATAAATCCCAAATATTGAAATGCTGCATGTCAGTGTGCTTGTCTAGATCAATAAACACACAAAATTCTCTATATAGGTGAAAAATAGGTGACTTGTTGTCTAATGTATTTAAATAGTGCTTTTTCCCTGTTTTTGGAGAAAACCCCTCAAAAGCACAAGAACTGCAGCTTGAGGAATCGTTGATTCCAAAGCACTTTACCTCCGTTATAGATAGTGAGATCGATACTGGGTGAGACTGTCAGGAAACGTATCTTTGGAATTCATTTTAAATATTGACCAAAACGCACAGACATACAATTAATTTAGTCCACATTTGGAAGCCATCAAATTCAATATTCAGAGTCATAATACGGTCCAGGCTCACAAATTCAGGAACAATAAACGTTTATTTCTCTGTACTCTCTAGAATCATACGAGGGGAATTCGATGATTTTGAACAAAATATTTAAAAAAAGTCAACTATTGTTAGAGCAGGCGATCTAGGTGGCCATTCAATTAAGTCACTACCTCGTCATATCCAATGATTTGAGAACTGGTTATTTAGCCACTGTTCAAAGGAAACAATTTTAGTCCTGTTTTCTGTTTTATTATTGAATGAGTTTTGATACTAAACTTTTGCCGTTTTTGACAAAGAAAAAACCATAGAGTGCCTTGGAAATGAAACTGAAGGTATAAAAAATTGTGTCGAGATACAATTTTTGAAGTTGATAAAAAAATAGATGAATTGAAAAATGCGTTTTCTACAGGGTTGGTTCCATTTTAAATGAGTGACACTGTACTACAAAAGATATAATGAATAAAAATCGACTTTCTTCTAGTGCAAATAATAATTATATGAAAGATAAAATACGTTACACATGCTTTCGGATATGCTTGCGTCATTTCATTATACTTTATAATATGATGACTCCACAGGAAAATTTTTTTTTTCATTTTTCGGTATGATGAAATCTAGATGACGCAACGTTATGAATATGTATTTGCAAGGATGATATTATTCTTCAAGAATTGTATGAAATGTGGCTCAATGAGAATTTATTCCTCACAATAGTCACGGTAGGTTAGAACAATTGCTATATCTCAAACAATTATTCATTTCTATAGTCATACTTCAGTGGTTGAATATTAACCAATCTTCAGACATTACATTGTTGATGTAGAAAAATAAGTAAGTAATTATCCGATTGAATCGTATGTTTAATAACAAGACACTAGTAATATTTGATTCGTGATTAAATAGAATCATCCATATTATCGTATCTTGAGGGTCATCCTTGTAGTAACCTTCACTACAAAGCTCACACGCAGAAAAATTCGTGGTTAAATCAACAAAATACCATTAAACTTGAATTTATTTTTGGTTCATCGAGCTGAATAGCTATAAGACAAGTCAGGTTGTACATATAAAATTTAGTAATAAAATTACAGAAAATTGACAACACAGCAAACATTCACAAGAACATACATATATAAAAAAATCACAGTATGAAATTGCCGAAGTAATCCTTCAGGCTATAGGGACAAAGGTTGAGGAGGAGTGTTTTTATTTTATTTTCGAAAAGTAGCAGGCTATCGATCTTTTTTATTTTTTTTGGTAGAACATTATAAACTCGTAGCCCCAAGATGTCTGGTGAATTTTGGGATTATATGTTTTGTTCATAGAAAATCTCTTTTTTTTCTTCCTGAAAACATCAGATAATTTAGTCGATCATATGATTTGATATTTCAACATTAGTATTTTAATTTGAGTTTGATTCCAACGAAGAAAATATTTTGTTGACTTATGTAGTGCATCTTCGGACAGAATTCACAAAGTACTTCAACAATTATATTTGTTCGCACAAATATTGAATTTTGAGGCAATTCACTAACTAGTTCGTTGAACATAATATCTTTCAAATGAAATATTTGTGATAGTCATAAAGAATCACATAAAATGTCGAACTAATTCTGACACACATGTCCTTAACAAAAAAAAGGTATTTGACCGAAGTATATATTTACTGATTATACCAAAATATTTGAGTCAAACATTTTGTTCGTTCACTAATACTTGAGGAATAGGAGTCAGCGAGTCAGGATTGATGAAAATATATCCACACCTCTTGGGATAACAACTGGAGTTCCGCAAGGATCCATTCTTGGTCCGCTTCTCTTCTCAATTTATACATCGTATTTCTCGTCTTGTGTTGAACACTGTAAAGTAAGCTTTTTATGCTGACGATACTCAATTATATCTATCTTTTTACCCTCCTCATATAGACTCTGCACTCTCAAAAATAAACTCAGACATTGCGGCACTTTTGAAAAAATCTACATCTCATTATCTCAAAATGAATGCTACGAAAACCTCTGTTTTGCTCTTTGGTTCTCAGATGAATAGAAACGCGTTGAAAGATTTAATCGAAGTTGAAGTTGAGGATCAATTAATAAAACCGTCTAGAAGTGATAAAAATCTAGGACTCACTCTCGATGATGACCTTAAATTCAAAGCACACCTAAACAATGCTAGGCGAGATGCATTCTATAACTTGAAGCTGATATACAATTCCAGACATTGTTTGAATAGAAAAGTGAAGGCACTTTAGTGCGACACTCTAGTGCTTTCTAAGAGTTTAATTTTAATTATTGTGATGCAGGTTATGGTCCCTTGCTTGATGCAGATGATAAACGACGACTGGAAGTTATGCAAAATTCTTGCTTACGCCTAATTTTTGGTAGGTATTAGAAGAAGAGAAGGTATATCACACAAACTCGATGATATTAAATGGTTAAATATGGCACAGAGGAGATTTTAGCATTCTGCCTGCCTCTATCACAAGGTAATCAACTTTAAATCCCCCAATATCTATGGAAAAAAATTACCTTCAGAAATGATGTCCATAATATCAACATTCGTTTTAAAGGTACACTTACATCACTTTCTCACAGGACTGACACCTTCAAACGGGCTTTTTCATTTCAAATAACCGCTACATACAATGGTTTATCTCAAGATATTAAAGACAAATCAATGAACCCCTTTAAAAAATACCTAAAGAAAAAATTATTAAATGAGCAGCTCGATTGTGTGAGGTAGGTAAAGAATGAATGTAGATTCAGAAATATTCAGAAAGGAATTAAATTTTATTTGTAGTTCATGTATTAATTCTTTGTTGTTCAATTTCGAGCATGAGTTTTCTACTCGACAATAATTGAAGGGGCCTAGGTATAATCTACAAGTTTTTTTCTACATTTCAATTTTTTTTATTTAAATTTTGTTCACATTACATTTTATGGTTGCGTTCAGAGCTTGGGAATAATAACAGGGACCCAGGTACTTGTACAGGGGTCATCTGATCCTCCGCGTTTTCCCAATGCATATAAAATAAGTGTAAAGATTGATCTTGTTATTATGTTACTATGTGTTTTGGGAAATAAAGACCTATTATATCTATCCATCTATCTATCATAGACACTGCTAGTCTATTCAAGCTTGTTTTTGCTGCAGCTGCAAGTAATTTATTTTCATTCGACAATAAAATCTTTACAAAAAAGGAAGTGGTAACAACAATAGCTATTTGTTTATTAAGAGCGCAAAGTGATATATTGTCGCTTGACAAAGAGAGTTACCGCGCGACGCGAAGCGGAGCGCGGTATTCTTTGGAGAGCGACAATGACACTTTGTGCTCGAAATACACACAAGATTTTTTCTACAAACGCAGTTTTCAGAAAAAGAAACACCAGATGCGTTATTCAACAAAACTACATCACATTATAACAAACTTTCATAATGTACTTATATGCTAACCAAATTGCACTAAATTCAAAAAATACTAATCGCTTCTCAAACTACTAAAAGCATGAAATATTAAAATTTACCTTTTTTAGTAGATATTCTCCATCGGGCGCTTCTTGTAAAAAATTTGTGAATATCTTCAGTGGTGAATGTTTTGGATTTTTTCGCTTTATATCCAACAGACTGTTTCTTAAGAAATGCGATCAGTTTAAGATACTTATTGATTTCGATGTTATTTTTAACACTCAAGCATGTCCGAATCATCGAATATGTAGACCAAAGACTTGATGACTTACAAGTCAATGATTTTTCTCCAAAATAAGCCAGTAATACGTTTTCTGAATACTCATTCGACTGGCACCACGTCATGAATTTACCGTATTGTAATTCATATTTCTTCCTTGATTTCTCTGGTAGGAGATTCAAAGTAACAATTTTTGCACTTTCTGCTACATCCACAGAACTCGAAATTATATAATTATGACTAGAACGCGCTTCATGTATCGTCGACTACTCTAATCTTGAACAAATCGTGGGCTTCCGCAAAGGGGACAATTTATACTAGTAAATACATACGTCATTCCTTGTAGTTCCAAGAGGAAATGAGAAGCATCTAGAACGTTTGTCTGTCAAGTTCATCAGTTTGTTAGTAAACAGAGCGGCGTTGTCACTTGTGATTTCTTTAATACTTGGATTTTGGAGATAAAGTAAACATTTATTTATTGATTATATTGTGTTATATTTGCCATTATATACGATGAAGTGTTCCGTTAAGTTTTGTAATAATTCCTGGAGGAAAGGAAAGAAAAAAGAAAACATTTCTTTTCATAAGTAGCCACTTAAAAAATATTTCGAAAGCGTCCCTACAATAAAGAAAAACCTTTTCAGATTTCCGAAAGCTAATTTCAGGGAATGGTTCCGTAGAATAGGAAGTGATCTACATTTGGAATGGCCTCAACCACAGCTATATAAAATTTGTTCGGATCATTTTACAAATGATTGCTTTGTACGGACAGAATTTCGGACTAGACTGAAGCCAAATGCACTTCCTACACTTGGATTACCAGATCTAACAGTTAGTGATGGTGATATCTTCAATCCAGACCAGTCAGCAATAACTGATTCCACAGTGACATTATCAGCGCCAGAGGAAAAGTATATGTCTGAATCAGAAAGTGATACTTTGGGCATACGTAAGAGCCTTCGAAAAAGATTCTTAGATTTGAGGTAATTGTTCATTCATAACTTCACCTGATTTGGTTTGTAGCAAATATCCGATCAAACTGGATTATTCGTATAATTCACATTTACACATGTGCAGCAACAAAAATCCGAAAAAGTCATATGGAGTGGAGAAAACAAAAAATGAAAGTAAGTTTATAGTTACCCATTACACCATCTATTTTTTTTATTCTCTATATAGTTCTAATTATATTAATAGAATATGTCCGTTTCAGGTGAGACTAGCTGCACAAACATTAAGTAGTAGTGTGGCCGATGCACTAGAATTTTTGATGAAAGATCTGAAAATTCCACAGTTTCAAGAGGCACATGCAACAATTCGTTTCATCAGAATAATAGACAGATTATTTGACATTCTGAATTCAAGATCTCCTGTTGGAAGAGGTTACAAAGCACCCTTGAGGAAAGCCAATCAGCATTTTTGGGAATCTTTTTTAAAGAAAACTGTAGAATATCTGAGGAAGTGTACATTAGATGGACGAACATTAATGACTTCAGTACCAAGAAAAACTCCTTTTGTTGGCTTCATAATAACGATATCTTCTACAATGGGAATTTTTGATGAATATGTTGAAAGCAATAGACTAAAATACCTGCTTACATATAAATATAGTCAAGATCATCTTGAGATGTTTTTTTGTAGTGTGAGGTGAGATTTGAAATTAACTCTATATTTTGAAACTTTGTTACAGGTATAAGTAATGATATTAAATAACTGAATTACGTTATGTTATGAAATGTATTGTATAGAAATAATAGTGCCTGAATGGTGATTTATATAACAAAAATTCTGTTGTTTATATCTGGATAACTATAAGAGACATTTCAATAGTCTGTATTTTTTCCAGGAGTCACAACGGTTGGAATAACAATCCAAATGCTCTCCAGATGCAGCATACATATAGGCGTCTACTATTCCATGCACAGGTGAAAGGAGTTGGTGGCAATTGCGAAGCCATTGATTCAACAACCATTCTTTCATTGCCCAGTAATCAATCCAAAAAATGTGACACGGATAATTTCTGCATTGATGTCTCCATTGCAAGGAAATATGATATTGATATCATACCCCCCAGGGCCTGTGAAGACCATGATTATAATTTGAAATATTCTCCATCTTTAACAGAGTATAGTGAAAATGTGGTGACATATATTTCTGGCTACGTCATTCGAATGGTGAGGAAAAGGGTGAAATGTCCTGAATGTTTGACAGCCATTCATGATTCCACCAAGTGCTCTGAATCAACCAAACTTAGCTTGATTATGAGAAAAGATAGGGGATCAGAATCAAGCGGTCTTCTGTGGCCCTCGGAAGGGTTGATTGTTATATGCATGAAATGTGAGGTCTACATCCGCAGATTACTTTCTGTTACCGAAAATAAAGTGCCGAGAGAAACTGGCTACGTAAATACTCTCGCAAATTCTATAAGTCAGATTTATTATAATAAAAATGTATTTCCCACCTTGGAAAATCATTTTTTTGAATATGAATTCAACAACAATCATGTTTATTTATTAATACGAACCATTTGTTTATGTTACTTGAGAATAAGATTTTATAATTTGAGCAAAAATCAGACAGAAGTTGTAGTAGGTAGCAAAATAAGACAAACGTTTAATAAACTAATATTATTCAATAATCAATAAAATAAACTCAGAGTTGTTATTATTTCCCATTCCCATTTCCCAGCAAGTGCTAATTGATATTGAAATATTGCAACAAAAAAAGGTTTGTACAATTTGAAATAAATGAATTAGAGATTCAATCAACCACAGTTTTTATAATATGTGAAACAATTAATTACTTTCAGTTTCAATTACAAAAGAAATGAAAATAAGTCACAATACGATAAAGTAGCCTTATTTTTATATGGTTATCAAAAAATGTTTTTTTAGATATCATACAAAGTAGAAAATCATTAAAACAAATTTTATAGTCATCATAAATGGCTATTATTTTTCCATAGCTGAAAAGATGACAGGTTCAGTTGGTACAGACTTTCATTAGATTGATTGATTGACTGTGCTTTATTGTACAAAGAATACAAATCTCATTAACAAAGCTTATAACTAAAGTAAATACAAAATATATTAATATAATATTTGGCTTGAGGTAACAATGATATACCTATCATTAATCAATTAATTAAAAAAAGTAAACATCGTTTCGTCAAAATAGTTCCCAGTGACTAATGTTAACCTAGATTAATTATTTCTATAAATAAAATAAGCTAATTTTGATATGATAAGGAACTTAAAAAACAAAAAAAAATTCCAGAATGTGTACGTTCCTTCAATATAAAAAAACAACATATTTCCGATGTTATTTTTAAAATGAGTAGTAGGATAGGGGAACTGTTCGGCAGAAATAAGAAATCATTACTTTTTGTTCGGATGTTCCATTTGAGGAAATATAGTTTCAAGAAAGCCATAACCCAGTTCCCATCCCTAAGATACGCACATTGTTTTATGCGCCGCTACTGTGAAGAGGACATTTACAGTGTTGCAGGTTTTGCATGATTTGTTCATCCGCTATATTTGAAACGCGTTCTAGTCATAAGATATAATTTTGAGTTCTGTGGCTACATCAGAAGGAGTGTTTGATAATTCGCTGTCACTATCATCAATCATCATGCAGAAATACGTTGGAGAAGCGAGCGTTTTCGAAATATTTCCGCTATAGAGCGCAAATGCTGTCACAAAATGACATTTCACGGAAAACGTCAACTTTGCGTCGAAATCTGAAAGCGTCAAAGGCTACTTTGTTAAGCGTTTGTAGAAAAAATTGTTTTTACCGTGAAACTCTGTTTTTCGTTTGGTAAATATTCCAAATATGCTCAGAAGTTTGTTCATGAAGAAATCAACGCAAATGAAAACTTAGTCACTAAGGATTCAGAGGAACGAAAAATCAATAGCCCAATTCTAATATTCTAGAACAATTGCGTCAAAACCAAAGTGGTTTAAACGAAATTTAGCTCAAAAATGCCCGATCAGGACCCCAATACTCGAGTTCAGGAGAACGGAACGCTTCCATCACTGGATGTGACTGTTCACATCGCCTGCAATGTTCTCGCGCTTGAAATTGGTATTCTCGAACGCATGTGATCACAGCCTCTCGAGAGAACCGTTGACACAACGTTGCCAGACGATTTTTGGTAGAAGCCTTACATTTTCAGTGGATGAAGGAAGAAAAAACCTATTTTGTAAAATAAATCAAATAATTATGTGTTGTGTATTATATTATTATCCACTGAGCTGAACTCTAGCTTCTTGCATAATACTAATTTCATATAAAAAACCGTATCTTCATAGGTACCTTCTGCGCAAATTTTCTAACTCTTGAAGATTGTTTGGAAGTTTTACCGAGTTATTTGAAATTTATAGTTGTTTTGCATCTGTCACTTCTAAAATACAGCGGAAGTGCTTGATTGACTTATACTCAAAAAATTTTATTCTGATAACTTCTGATAACTTCCTGAAGAATAAAATCTCAAAATTATATTTTTATACCGACTACCCATTTTCAGCGTCTATTAAATAATATTAAATAACCTGACCATAGATATACCAAAGTCACCTCGAAGTGTTGTTGTTATCTTCAATCTTCAAAACATACTATAAACGTCCTATTAAGTTTTATACCCGTCACATGAGTCTGTGAGCTGTCCAATTACTATTAACTGTTGGACTCCAGCCAAGAAAATGGTCCAATAAAAGCCCCAGATACCCAGATACTATCTTTTTTATTTATTTTCCCGATAAAATCGAGCGATTTAAATTCGAATCCGAATAAAAAGCGGAATTTAAAATTTCATTACTTCATTGAATATTACACTCCTATGGTTTTGTACAGAATTCAACCCTTGCCTAAGCGCGGATAACCCACTTCAGGATATATCTCCATTTTATCCCGAAATGGTAATGTATTCAGCCCTAATGACAAGTTATTTATCAAAGGTTCGTTCTGGAAAGGAGAACGAGTTAATGCACGCACAGGTTAGGTTATTTATTAGGGACCGAGGTCTAGAATCTGATAACATGCTTGTGGGTTTGATAATTACCTTAATCTGAAGTGGGGAAAATAAAAAATTTAATTTAAATCCATGTCGACAACGGAAGCTTCCAGGGAGCGTAATTAATAACCTCTTGGTGATTGCAGTTGTTGGTATTTTCTTATCTGTGTGAGTTTCGAATTTATCATTTGGGATTCCATTAAGGAGCCACAACTTTTATGCAGGAGTGGCATGAGTAAGGCCCATATTTACGCTAAAATCTTTAGTTGAATCAAAGTGTTATGGACATGATATCGAGTTTATTAATTGGATAGTGTATGGCTTTGTGTTTCTGTAATTCTCAAAATGTTTTGGATTCTCTGGTTCGATATAATATGTGTTTAAAATAAACTGATAGTATAGGAGCCGAAGAGAGGAAGATCTTCAACTATCTGTTAATTGGATGAAATTTTTTTTTATGTAATTTCATAAATAGACGAATACGCCTAAAATGCCTTGCCTGATTTTGGCATATGAAAATATATTATTACTGAGTAGTATCTGATCATTCTAATTCACATCTTCCCTGTTTTCTTTTTTATAAAGTAGTAGTTCTGAAATTATGTCCAAACTAAAAGAATGTCACATCAATACAAGGTCCTTGCTTGGTAATTTTGCAGAATTCAAAAGAATTACTTTTAATAAATATATTATTACAATTTCTGAAACATGGCTGAATGATAAAATTTTAAATGATAAAATATTGCACTGATGGGGTTATTACTATTTCTTTATTAGCACATAAAGCTAATTTCACATTGACAACATAAAAAATATTAAAATAAATATACAATACAAACCAATCACAGTCACAAATATAACAAATATATCACAACAAAAAGGTAAAAATAAAATATACAATAAAAAATGGTAAAAACATTGTAATTCATACACATTAAAACATAAACTGAGTAGGTAGGCAAGAGTAATACTGACAATCATGTATGACACTCATTGTAACGCTCTATGCCTTTATGGAAAATAGATTTTCCTGAGCTTTTTTTGTTTTTTGTTGCGACTCGTATATCTGCCCTTATTCGTGTGTTGCAGTTATACCAAATATTCTGATAAGATCGACTAGAAGTTTTTTGCTATATTGGAATTAAATTTTCAGTTCATATTTAAAATTTATTTTAAATATTGTAAAATAATGAAGACAAGAACAGAATCTGTTTATACTTATAAGGGCCAGTCTTTTCAGTTCCAGTTAAACTCCAGATTAATTAACTAATGGTTAGAATGTGATCCTTCAAACATCATTTGAAGAATGTCATTCACCATCTAAGCTATTATTTAGTTAACTGGAGTTTAACTGGAACTGAAAAGACAGGCCCTAAACCATAGAATTTTTGTTTTACGACTAAACGCCACAGATTCAATAATTTTTTTCTAGTACATGAAGTGTGATAGACGATTCTTACCCAGATAATATGGGTTCAATCCGTCTGCCACTCAGCCAGAGTGGTGAATAAAGGTATAAAAGTGGATGGAAAAATGTTTAGGATTTTGGAAACGTTGGTTTCTTAAAAAATTTGAGCAATAAATCTCCACTATACCAAAACATTTTATTGCTATAAATACTCATCTGGAGACTATTGTTAGTTCTGATGATGCTAGTTTTATTAGCGAAACGTAAATCGAGTATAGTAATGAAGTGCTTTGGTGACCCGGAGACAAATTTCTCAAATTTATAGATACATCTATGGTGTGTTGAATAAAAGAAAAAATATACATTAACGTCCTAAAGTAACGGATAAATTCATATCCTACGTTATTAGCCATTTCCAAGTAAAACCCTGAAACACGTCAAATCATGTTTTCGAAAAGATACTCTGTGACTTCAAAAAAATCGAAAAGAATAGATATGGCTGTATATGCAATTGAATTCCCTCCTAAATGAGGTATACCACTTGACCCCCTATTTCATTAAAAAAAATTGGTGGGTTGGCTGTCACTTTGAGAAGGGTGGAAGAGAGGCAATCTATTTTATACCACAGAGTCTTTTTAAAAACATAAATCGATATATTTCAGTTTTTTTTTTAAATATATGGCTTATAAAGTAGAAAATGAATTTATCGGTTAATATAGGACCTCACTGTATAAATTCATAATAATGTAATCCCACATTAGGAAATTCCATAGCAAATTCACATCAGAGTGTATTTTTCATGTTATAAAATCAAACCGTAATATTACAATGTATAATTCCACTGCAAATTATTCACGATAGAGAATCAAACCGTAATATTACAATGTGAAATTCCAATGCTAATTTTTATTGTGAAGTAATATAACAATGTAAAGTTCCACCTTAAGATTATGTAACAACGTAAAGTAACATCGAAAGAGTGCATAGAGTTATTCAGAGTAAATATCCAAGGTGATATAATACGTGGTATGCAAAGTTCCACTCGACGGTAAATTCCCTTTAAAACAGGCGGTATTTAAATTGCCGCTATAGTATGGGAGCGGAAAAATGTCTCCCTGCAGTGTAGGTTTTGAATCGTTCTAAAACCTTTGCAATTTATAAAATGAAATGATTGAATATATCGGATATTTCAAGCTATAAATATGTAGATGTCATAAGTAACTTTCTATTACATCATGATATATATCCTTCAAACCCTGTGTTCAATATGATACCACCCGAATAAAAACAAACAACTCCATCAAAATGTTCAAAAAAAAACAATGGATAAGGAACTTACCAAGAAAAACAGTACCCGCATTCATAGATTTAAAATATAATGAACCGAACATAAATAAATGCTGATTTAGTTTTAAATTGTGATTCTATAAAAATGTATAATGAATGCATCTGCAAGTTGTACTAAAAAAATCAGCTGGTAGCCTCTAATTCAGTTAGAAGCAGCAATTCGTTAGTACAAAAAAAAAGCAAATCATGAAGCGGTGATATGATTGCAAACAAGTTTCATAAATTAAGTAGTATCATAACTTCATTTATTTCGTTATCTTTTCTCAATGTATGAATATTAAATTATAAAGAAAAAAATGTAAATTTCAAATCAAAAGGAATCAGGAAATAATATAAGTATCATTATTATTATGAGAGGAGAACGTTTGTTTAAGTTAATGGAAAATGTACTTAATTCTAGTAAAACTCATGCGTGTGATGACCCAAACACATTATGGTGAATTACTTATGTAGGCATTATTTACAGATTAAAACAATTCTTTTTCTCCCATTGCTACATCATTTTTTTGCTACAAAATGTGAGTGAGTATTGTGCCTTTGATTTAAGAGTCAATTTTATACGAAACGACCCTGCTTCCATATGTTCCAAATTACAGACAAGAACTAATTATTTTTGATCATGGTTGAGATCTGCAGTGAATGCCTGCTTTGCTTTCAATTTGAATCAGGAAGTTGTTTATCATAGTAACAAATTTAGAAATCAGTTCGTTCGTTAGACCGTGCCAGAGGGATGATGAATCACTTTCTCATTCATTCAAAGGGAATGCTGATATTTGTATCCATATTCATGGGTTGTCTCAGGATTAGGCGCAAATTGAAAGGCGAGGTTTGTTAAGAGATTTAGGTACTCTGCGAAATTTGAAATATGAAAATTACTATATTTGCCACTTTTCGGAGGATTCATTACTGTTCAATAAATATTTATTGTGGAATAAAGACGAATACAATGTTATCTCGTTGTTTACTTTCGTTTTCATGCGAAAAGGGCAATCGTGTATTGTTCACAAAACTTCATGAGCATGGCAATGGAGCGAGACTCTGGTGTCGGGTCATGCAATTTGTTTCCCAGTTTTTTATATGTAATTTGGTTAATTTGGATTAAAAAAAAAATTATTTACTAACCTTACGTACACATTTGATATTGTTAACGTAGATAGATTTTGCACAATTTTTCTTTGTGAAAATACATTTAATGGGGATTTAATGAGGAGTAATTTTTAAGTATGATCTAACCAGAATGAACCAACCTTACGTAACATTTGAGTGGGTGGAAAGTTGGGCCATCGCAATGGCCAGTGTCAGAAACGAGAAGCCAAATATAGGGATTGGGTAATAAATAACATATCATCATCAAGCATCCCAAATACATTTTTAATTTACTATCTGACCAGAACCAAAGTACTAACACTAATAGATTTTCGACAGTTGTTACTTCGGGAAATTATTTTAGAAATAGAAACTACCCAAAGACCAAAACTTCGTAAAATCACACTCGACGCGCGTTTCGCCACCAAAGTTAGCATCTTCAGGAGCTAACCGCTATTATTATTCTATTAGTTCCTGAATATAGAATAAAATAAATATCTGTTTATTTATTGTTCAGTTAGTTGATAGATGTACTCCAAAAGTCGAAACTTGTGCGGAGTGTGAACAATGCAGTTCTCAAGAATACATAAAATAGTAAAAATGTATACTTATGGTAAAAGGTACTTTAAAATAACACAAAGTTGGGGTATAAAATTGAAAAAAAATCTAAGAGAATTAGTGTATGGATAAAAAATATTAGAAAACTGAAATGTATTTTTATACACAGAGGGAAAATACACTTACATCAACGGTGAGGTAGCTACCTACATGAATATAAATATTCAATAAATATTCGATTTTGCGAAGTTATTTGGAATATCAATGAAAACAGTAAAATTTATTGGTTTGGAAGCCCTAAAGGACTCGATGAAAATAATGAAAAATCACATGTATACAAAATGATTGTTTATATCATAAGGTTTCTCGATTATTTACTTTAGTTTCTATCTTTACACATTTTTTATATTTTCTATTGATTTGTTTTTTATGCTTCAAGTATTCCTTATTTTTATACAGGCCACATGGGTGGTAGGATGTTTATTGATTAAAATATATATTATATTATTATTACTTATATTGTGAATGGAAATTGTGTTTGAGACGTCATGATCTTTATTTCATTTTAAGTGGATACAGGTACTATTTTTTATTACTTAAGATAAGAAATTGTAGAGCTTCGGACTGAGATAATTGACACTTTTTCGAGCTAGATGAGGATTAGAGATGAGGTAACGTAATTTTGTTGCCTCTATCTGGTATTGTAATTTTGTTATTTTTTTCGTCGGTTGGATTGGGATTTATGTTATTTACTATTACAATTCATGAAGAACAATTGCCTTGGATCCAAAAGTTCAGTTTCAAAAACAAAGTTCGTCTGACAGGTGCTCGTTTTCCTTCCTGAAAATGTTACAATTTTTTTTCTGGGAGTTCTCTAGTTTTTAGAGTAAGGTTTCTCCAACTCCGCCCCATGTGTAGTAAGAGATTCTACTGTAGAATAATATAGTATCTCCAGTTGAGTTACATTCAGTAAGTCTCAGAGATTATTGAACATGAACTTGAAGTCTGTTTTTTTTTGAGTCTGTAAATATTCCGAAATATTTCATTTCCGTATATGGATTTACGCAAAGGTTTTTGTCTATAGGCAAATTATGGAAGCTTGGAAATGATGCTTCATCCGTGTTAAATACTACATAGAACATCTTATCAGAGTTTATTGAAACGAGCTTATTTTCAAGCCATTGTTAGAAATTGTTTGGGGGATATAAATGACTTCTGTGTCATCGGCATTCAGGTATATATTAAACAGTATTGGTCCTACGATAGTGCCTTGTGGTATGCCATACTCTATCACTAGGATTTCATTTAGTATGCTCTTTATATGCACCCTCTGTGTTCGGTTCGAAAAATATGATTTAAATGAATTGAGTTGATTACCTCTGATTCCCATATTCATTCTAGTAGTAGAGTATGGCTTACTGTGTGAAAGGCTTTCGACAAATCAATGGAAATACATAGAGAAGGTCTACTTACAAAGTACATGGCGGCAATATTAAAAAATAAATCCTTGAGACACAGTTAGTTAGTGAATACATGACTAGTAGATTATTTAAGAAGGTGCATAACCCGTCTCATGATACCACTTTAGTTATGTGAGAAAAAATATTCCTATAATCTACTTACCTAAGAGTCGAAAAGTATCTTTCATCACTTTAATGTAGTCCACCGAGACACGGCGAAAGTTCCAAGAGTTGGGTCAACTTCGCAAATTACCATTTTACTCCCAAAAGGCAGCAGCAAAATTATGGCCGTTCTTGAAACTTCCATTCCGCCAGAATGGGATATTTGCCATATCGACCAACCTGAATTATTCATACACAATTCACATCGATATTTTAAAGAGCCTTCGCAGAGTTTTCGTCGGGAATTGGCTATTGAACTAAACGACCCTTTGGCGTTACTGAAAATTGAAATCCACGTCTATAAAGACCTGGACAGTTATTCTGAAATCCGACCACAATTTAATTTTCGTTTGATAGATAATTCATCGGAATATGAGTGACACAGACAAAAAGTATTTTCTTGGCTACTACTGCGACAGACATTGGATAATATAAGAACTTTTCTAATGTCCTTCAATGCTTCTTGTAGTCGACAACTGAGTGACCTGCAGGCTCGGTTCTGGCTGATTTTCCTTCATACGTGTCAGGATGTATAAGTCATAGCAGACGACTTTAAAGCGATATTTCTCACTTATGTTATTGTCTACGCTGAATCCAACGTGCAAACAGATTCCATTCAATAATGGACACTGCTTCAACTGAATCAGATTGTCAAATTTTTGTAAGGGTTACACAAAATATTACATTCTCAGCTTTTAGATGGAAAAAAAAGATTTCACATTTTAGAGAAAAGAAGTATTAGCTGTATTATAATTAAGAGGCATAAGATGTCCGGAGGACTGCTCACTGCTAAAATCCTATACAATAGGAAAGTTGGGTCGAAAATCCATCAGAAAACAACTACTTTCCTGGCTAATGCCACGACGAACATTGAATTACATCTGATGAAATTTCCGTGCAGAGTTCCTACAAGGTTCTCTCTGCAATTGCTTGGTTGCATGGGAATGTTCATCGAAACATTCGGACCACCTATATATCGATTTCGGAGTGTTGCTCCTCATCAGTATAGGGTAGGTGAGGGTAGATGAGGAGATGAGGAGGTGAGGGTAGATGAGGAGCAACACTCCGAAATCGATATATAGGTGGTCCGAATGTTTCGATGAACATTCCCATGCAACCAAGCAATTGCAGAGAGAACCTTGTAGGAACTCTGCACGGAAATTTCATCAGATGTAATTCAATGTTCGTCGTGGCATTAGCCAGGAAAGTAGTTGTTTTCTGATGGATTTTCGACCCAACTTTCCTATTGTATAGGATTTTAGCAGTGAGCAGTCCTCCGGACATCTTATGCCTCTTGTCATAAGCTCATTGTGACCTACAGTTTTCTTTTCTGTATTATAATTATGTTATTATACAGGTTATTCAATATATTGTTACTCATCTCAGGCTTTTGTATGGGCCGATCAAAGTCGTCTTCGGTAGCTCATGGATAAGGATGGAGCTGAGCTGTGTTTATGTAAAGTAGTAAATGAAATAAGGCAAGGATTCACATTATATAAACTTTGATGCTCCTTACTTACACCTATTTAGTAGTGGAAGTAAGCTAATTCCAATTTATCAATTGCTAAAAGCTCTAAATTAAGTAAGGATTTTTTCAATATAATTTTTTTTTTATAAAATCAACAAGTAGTATATTAACATAAATACAATAAAAATTAGGTATACAGGCCGTTTCTTTTATCATGTGGTAACATTGCTATATTCTAAACCGTAACAGATACGAAGACGATTAAATGGGAGAAAAGGTAACTATTGTGGAGAACAGTACAATGGTCAAAGAAAATTTACAGGGAGTCTCGCCCTTCCCGAGTTATACAGGGAAAACTAAAAATGCTGTTATTTGTTTTTTACGAATAGAATTGTTATTTCTGAAAATATAAAAAAATGGAAAAAGAAAGTTTTAATGTATTCTAAATGTACTATAAAAATGTAACAATGAATCTTTGATAAAACGTTTCGTGTCAACACGGCCACCATCAACATTTCTTTTCAAATACGGACCTGTCTGTTTTAGTACAAATATTGATAAAGCGATAAAATCACAATTCAGTGGTACATCACACTTGATATTTTTATAACGTTTCATTTAAAATAACTAACATCATCAGTGACAACAATTTTTAATTACGGTCCTGTCGTTAGGTCGTTTATGGATTCCACAAAACCTAACTCTCCGATATAAAAATTATCAGTGACGCTTTGAATAAATCTATTAAAATTATGTTTACACTATAATAAAAGATATCTGTAGTTTCAGAGACGAACGATAGCAATTTACCTCGGAAATAAACTTACTTAAGAGTAGAAGAAATCAAACAAACAGAAAACAATTTATTTCATATTGAATTTTTGAGTGAAAATAAAACCAATACAGAAAATGAATTCTTCATGATAACCTACATTAAATGCTCGAATTGCCGACCTCTTTGTTGAATGCACATAAGTTGTCTGTCCATACAATATCTGTGGCAATTTTCTAGCATGATGGGTGTTATGCTATTACATGCATCTCTTATTTTTTGTTTGAGATGGTCGATATCTGTACTAGTTGTCGAAAAAACTTTATCCTTTATGTATCCCCAGATAAAAAAATCTAAAGGAGTCAGGTCTGGGGATCGAGCTGGCCAGGCAATTGGTCCATTGTTTCCAATCCATTTTCTTGGGAATATTGCATCTAAATGTTCCCTTACTATTGCTGCATTATGGGGAGGGGCACCGTCTTGTTGAAAATATTGTATTTCACGGCGGATGTTCAGTGGCAATTCATCTAAGTAGCCATCAAACTCATTGGATAAAAATGTAAATACATTCCACCATTCAAATGCTCGTCGTAAAAGAAAGGACCTAGTATGTTTGTTCCCAAAATTCCCAACCAAACATTTATTCCAAACCTTTCCTGGAAATTGGTTTCTCTATGTAAATGTTCATTTGTATTATTCCACCTATAATGGATGTTTCTGTTAAACCAACCATTGTTGGTGAATTTTGATTCGTCCGTCCATATTATATTATTACAAATATTTCCAACTTCCCTATTTCTACGTCTCAACCACATCGCAAATCGTACTCTCCTTCCGTAATCCCTTTCATTGAGGTGATGAACTTTGCGTATCCTGTAGCATTTGTATTTGTTCCTTTTCAAAATATTTCTGGTAGATTTTACAGAAATCCCTAGTTCGTGGGCAATTTCTCGTAAAAAACAATCTTGATTAGAAATATTTTTGTAACGGACCAATCCTAAATTGAAAAAAAATATTTTCGTCACTTTGTTAATCTTTATGAAGTAATATTTGCTTACCTATAACATTTATTTGGTTCCGCATACTTCCAGTAACAACACGTTTTCTAGTTTTATTTCTATCAAATGCACCACAGTCTCTCAAATTTCTTTCTAATCGTCTAAACATTTGAATGTTTGGAATACGACGATTTGGGTATAGCTCACCATACATATTTTTTGTCAAAAGAGGATTTCTATTTGATTTTGCATAAGCAAATAGCATATCAGTCCTTTCGTCATTTGAATACATCTTTGATATGACTGAGTGTATAAACGACTGACAGTTCTTAACACGTATCAACAACTCATTTATTTGTCCTGCCATAGAAACCAAGCAAAGCCTACTTGTTTAAAAATGGTAAATGAAGTGAGATGCTATTTAATTGTACCATATCACACAATAGTCGTATTTTGACCAAAAACTAATATTTTCGTTACTTCCAGGATTGAGAATTATAGAAATATTCAGTATGATAATTGATTCAGAAGAAATTAGCCTTGAAACAAGGATTTCTGTAATACAAATATGCCCAAGAAGGAAAAATACGAATGTTTGTTGTGTTGGGGTATCTTCTTATCGAAATTATTGGGTGAAGTCTGAAGTATGCCAATAGTTGAATAGGTTTTGAATAAATCAAAATAATTTACAAAAGAACTAACGACAGGACCGTAATTGAAAAATGTTGTCACTGAGGATGCTAGTTATTTTAAATGAAACCTTATAAAAATATCAAGTGTGATATACCACTGGATTGTGATTTTATCGCTTTATCAATATTTGTACTAAAATAGACAGGTCCGTATTTGAAAAAAAAAATTTGATGGTGGCCGTGTTGACACGAAACGTTTGATCAAAGATTCATTGTTACATTTTTATAGTACATTTTAAATAAATTTTTTTATATTTTCAGAAATAACAGTTCTATTCGTAAAAAACAAATAACAACATTTTTGGTTTTCCCTGTATAACTCGGGAAGGGCGAGACTCCCAGTAAATTTTCTTTGACCAGTGTACTGTTCTCCACAATAGTTACCTTTTCTCCCATATAATCGTCTTCGTATCTGTTACGGTTTAGAATATAGCAATGTTACCACATGATAAAAGAAACGGCCTGTATATAAACATTATAAAAGTATAATAATATAAAAGTGTGAAATGAAAACCAGGACAAAACCAAACAGCAATCAACGATGAAACTCCTATGAGCAAGACTCATAAAAAAGGACATAAGCGTCTCCGCTCACAATTGATCCCATTGCAATTGGAGATACACGCGAGTCATTATATTCAAACCACGTGCATGTGGATGTCTACAGTAAGCTGTGTAATGTCCACTATTAGAAGATCCACTGTGGTTGGACAATGCATACAGGTTGTAACAAAGAGGCAAAAGCTTATTTGCTGCATAGTTGCTCAAATCGAACCCTTCTAGAGGAAAATCAATTTCAACATTCAACTTTCTATTGAAATTTCCTCCAGGAGAAAAACGTTTCAGATAGATCACTAATATTTTTGGAAATTTATGAATGGAAATGGATTTCGTGAATTTCCTCCTCACTTCGCAATTTGAACAAAAAGGTTTCTCATAACCATCTAAAGTTTCTTCTTTAGTGAAAGAATCCAGACATTGCGAAAGTCTTAGTTTGCCTGTTCTTTGCGGAAGTGATATGGAAAGGTCCCAAAATGGATCAAAAGTGACCATTGTTCGGACCACAAAACGTACACTCCAATGAAGATTTAAGTTGGCCAACAAAGCAGTCTACTATCTTCGAGTTGTCATTCCGAAAGAATCTCAAGGATTATACTCTTATTGGATCATATTTGAGTAACAGATCACAATACGTTAAAATTTCTAACAGTTTATCAAAAGAAATAAGAGTGACTTCTGGTGTTCCGCAAGGTTCCCATATTGGTCCAATACTATTTCTCTTATTTATAAATGATGTTGTTGACTCATTTTAAAACACTATAGTTTCACTGTATGCTGATGATCTCAAATTTTAAAGAGAAGTTACTTTTCCTCAAATAATGGCCAACTTATTCAAAAAGACTCAGTGAATTTTTGCAAATATCGTGAATTGAATCTATTAGATATAAATGTGGAAACATGTGTGATGCGTTTCTATAAAATACATAATCCCATCCTGTGTGATTACTTCATCGGTAATGTAAATCTGAAATCAGTTGAGAATATATGCGATTTAGGGGTAGTAATTGACAAAGCTCTCAATTTTGCTAATCACATAAACAGTATATGTAATAAAGCCTTGAGAATGCTTGGTTTCATAAAGAGGCAAACCCAAAACATAAATGACACCAATGACATAAAAACGTTATATTTGTCTTTGGTCCGTAGTATTTTAGAATACAACAGTATTATTTGGTCTCCATTTTATCTTGGTTACAAGGAAAGGTTAGAGAGAATTCAGAATTCACTAAATTTATTATTTATAAAATGAAAATGTCGTTTCATATGTTCGATTCTTATCTATCTCTAGTGAACCTTCAAACTTGCCTTGGTTTTTTTCCTTCACAAAATTCTAAATAATGTCATTAACTGTTCGGAAATTCTAGCAAAGTTGTCCATACATGCTAATCCCCGGAACACTAGAAACAGGCAGTTTTTCTACTCGCAAAATCATAGAACTAATTACGGTAGCACTGCGTTCACATCAAGGCTCCAAAACAATTATAATAAGCATTTTATTTCAATTGACATTCTGAACCGTTCATTCGAATTTTTAAATTACAAGCAACCTTAAAATTGCAGCATAATTGCTGAACTGTCAATAAAACTTTTATCTTTTGTTATATGGTGTATGTGTATATATATATATATATATATATATATATATATATATATATATATATATATATATATATATATATATTATATATATATATATATATACAAAACAGGAATTTTTTTGGGTATAGCAGCAAGCAAAACGTGTACTCTCTTAACACTATATTTCCGATATTTCAACAGTGAATACTGTCATCTTCAGGGAAGCTACAAGTAATAAACAAAATTGTACGATTAATGGAAAGAAAACTTTGAAGAAGAACCACTTACTGTGTTGATGAGAATGATTGCTATGGATGTAATATTTAAAATTATAAACAACATGTCATGTAAGTAACATGTTACAAAGATGAACAAAACACATTAAAATACGTCAAACAATAAAAATATTAATATTAAGTCATTGTTATAAAATTTTGTTTAAACATTTATTTGAATTATCTCCACACGTGGAGAGATTCAAATGTAACGTAAGAAATTTGGTTAGGATTATTAGACAACAGACAGTTGACATTATTGACATTAGATGTCAGACACTTTCGAAGTGTGACACGAAACCACGAATTGGCCGCTGCTAGTGGGTATATATATATATATATATATATATATTTGTTAGTATTGTTTAGATTTTATGATTTTCTTTATTGTCATTTATTGTCTAAATACTTTTATCTATGTACCATTTGGAATTTCATCTTATTCTGTAGTGTACTCTCATCAATAAATGAATAAATAAAATTTGGTAAAAAAACAGAAAATCAAACTTCAACAGTAGTTGCATTTCTTGATGTCGTTTGAACAACTGTACAGGAAAAGGGTTTCTAAGAACTCTGTGTATTTTTTGATTAAAGTGAAATATATTGAGGTCTCGAAAATGACAATGTTCCCAAATACAGCCAATTAGTCACCGTCCAGTAGGTCTCTCGTTTCACTCATAATGCCATTTGAATAGCTTCCTGTCCATTTTAATGTGGAAAAACGACAAAAGACGTAAAAACATCTGTCTATCGTTTGTTTTAATTATCAATTATGGGTATAACAACTTTCAGAAATGTGGTTAGGATAGGATACGTTAATGAGTTGTGTTTTTCTACTGGAAGTAATGTTGTTATGGTACCCCTAAAAAACAATTTACAAGAACATCACAATTCCATCGATTGTGAAATTCTTTGGGGATTGAAAAACGAAGAATCATTCTATGACGAAAAACATATGTTCTAACGGGAAATACCCATTTGAAAATATCTAATCTAATTACAGCTATCTTTTTTCATAGATGTGAGACGCACGCAACAGAAAACGACTTCAAGAGAAGTGTATTTCATTTTCTTTACTTGCGACATGTATTTCGAGTTGTATTTTGAAGGTAAACATTTTTTGAAATCAGCAAATTAGGTTGTGGAATGTTCTCTCGCTCTATAATTCTCCGATGCACCTTACAACTTTTTAACATTGATAAATATACAGTGACTGCCAAAAGGTATGTACCCTATGGAAAAAAAGTTTATTGCTAGAGTATTTGAGAAACATTTCTGGGGAAACTATGTGCATGTCCGATATCCTAAAAATCGATTTTGACATATGTCACATAAAAAAGCAGGATTTTTTTTCGATTAAAAAATCAACACATCAGAAACTGTGAAAGAAATACCTAACAAATGGTGAATAAATTCAATTTCGATAAGAACAGGTGAGATATTGATTATTTACAATGAACCCGTTATTGACACTAACTTTCAATTACCATTCATTCGATTTTGAAAAACCAGAAACGTTTGGATAGAGAATGCGGAGAGCTTTAAGATGACACGACCCACATTCCCTAATGATGATTCGCAAGGAGGTGGCCGTCCCCGTCAGTGGGGGTGAAATTGCGTGACTCAATCCATCACTGGCATGTGTAATAATAAAAATAATAATAATACTATTAATTTCACATTGTTTTACAATAGTATTGGTAGAAAAGAAGGGAAATAAATATAATGAACCCATAAAAGGTTGCCCTCCAGCATGGATATGGGGAAAATAGAATAAATTAGTTGTTTCAAAAACAACGATGATACACAACCTAACATATACAGTGTGTCCCACTTTGAGCAGCCACACCCTCATATTTCGTTGAGCATGAAATAATTCGAAATTTTCTTTGACTCAAGTTGTAGTACTCGGAAATACCTACCTTTATGTTAACGTAACCTTTGTATATCCATTTTCCACGGCTAACTACGACCAAATGAAAAGTGAAAAATTGGGAAAAACATACTAGGCATTTTTTTTATCGCAAAAATAACACCAGATTCTGTTTCAGAACATCTTAAAACCGGCAAATCTCAATGCTTGAATCATTTGAATATACAGGGTATCATTCATTCTGATCAGAGTTAGTCTTGGAAAAGTGATATTTGGCTATTTTTCAAAGTATTAATTAAATATTTTTGGTAATTCTGTGACAAGAGAAGACATTTTGGAAATTTTCCAAGCATTATTTATGGATTAGAGTTGATAATGCTACAGATGATACAGATAAATCATCAGTAAATCATAAGATGTCGCTCTAAATCCAAGTCCTTCTAATACCTCGAAGAGTTGGGAGTGGCTGACAGTATCAAACGCTTTCGCATGGTCAACAAAAATGCATAGGGCTGGAGACTTGTCAATGTATTCAATCATGTCAAGTAATTTATCGGATCTTGTGTTGATTTGTTCTCTTTGAAACCGAATTGTCTTTCTGATAATATATTGTATTTAGAGATATTTTTCTATGCGCATTTTAAATATTTTTTCCAAGAATTTGAAAGCGTTTGTGCAATTTCCAGGACGAAATGCCCAGTTTATGATATCGACATGTTTCAGAGTTCCCGAAAATAATTTGTCATTTCCCAGTAAATCCTGGTGGAAAGTTTTCGTTGGACCACCTTGTATAAAGAAGTTAATTTCAAAATTATAAAAACTAACTTTTGATGCTTACATGCCATGCCGCGATGCTTTCAATGACAATTCTCTATTTTTTTATAATTTCTTCCATATCACCCTAACGAGCCATTTGTAAAAATGTAATGAAATGATTGTATAAAAAGAAACAGAAAAGATATTATATAAAAAATTCAGACAAGAAATTATGTCAATTTCATTCAAGATCTGAAACTACATTAATTTATCTTCAATTACAACTCAACTGGAATTTCCAGTAGACTCCAAACAAACGTCACCGAAATCTCAAGTTCTTCGAGGCACAAACCAAATGAACATTGACAGTAATATCCAGAAATTAGTAATACTCCTTGCGTCTCCACCACTTTCCATGTTTCCTAAAACAAAAGCTCTGCGGGATATCAGAAAATTATAAATTGTAACCGAACTCTCGGTTATTTCTCTCGCACGCTAGATGAATTTTCCTGCAGGCAATCCGAGCAGCAGGAATAAAACAATTTCTTGATTTCATTCAGAACTGGAGCTCCTTTGATGTGTTTCAACATTTACTTAATGTTACTTGGTACAATTGCAATGAAGAGAGTTGAAAGAGCTGAGTACTCCGCTATTTGCTAATTAATTTAAATTGTGTTATTGTTGTAGAAATCCGCTGGAGGTGAGTTTTAAGGCTTTTACGACTCACTACTTTATTCCTTAGATTCGCTGGCTTGACGATTTCTTTGTTATACAGCTCAAGAACTTGATTTGGCGACATTTCCTCTAATTAGTTCAGTTTCAGAAAGGAGTTTCATTTGACGACTTCCCAAGAAGTTCATGGGGCTTTGAAATTGAAGACGCAATAATAAATAAACAAAGGATTTAAGTTTTTTTGTAATTTTTTAAAGGTCTACAATATATTAAAGTGTGTCCCTAATGGAAAATAACCATTGCATTTTATTTTGTTGCACTTAAATGTATTATCTGAATTGTGTTCTTTCATTGGCATTTTAGCTTGCTTTATATATTATAGTTTTACATTTTTATATTCTTTAATTCCAACATTTCATGATTTTTGTGTATACAGGGTGTTCCACGAAGATTAGGACGCGGAATAACTCGGAACTTGAGAGTAGTAGAGAATTGTAATTTTGGGGTTATAAATTAAAGCAAAACGTTTTTTAATAAAATATGGATGATCAATATAATTTTGCCTTGTTTTAATCATCACAAAAATATAAGACTGCCCAAATATACAGGGTGACCCTAAATCAGACGTTGTGGGACAAAGGATATTGAAGTAACAGTATTTCTTGAAATGATCGTTTAAGACCACGAGGAACATAAAAATGCCAAAATATACAGGTTGTCCCATCAACAATTTTGGTTCTGATGTCACGTGACCGAAAACAAAAAGCTCATTGGGTAACATAATATCAAAAAAAGCTGCACCAATTGCTTCAATTCAGAACCCCACAGTTACATTTCTCCACTACTTTCGAGTTCCGAGATAGTCCCTGTCCTAATCTTCGTGGGACACCCTGTATATATTTTTGGTTTACATCTTTTATATTTTAACATGATCACATTACTGTATCTCATAGTTTTTATATATAGTTTAACATTTACATATTCTTAAATTTTAACATTTTATAATATTTTTATATTAACCATTTTTTTCTCCTCTAATCTTTTATATTTTATAGTACATCATCACATTTATACATATTCATTGCTTATTTTATTTTCACTTATCCATATTGCTAAACGTATTTAAAAAATAAATTACAAGGTTCTATGTATCTGTCAAATTTATTTTCCAGGTTTTCCCTGACCATCCTTCAACTTACATAACAAAAATTCTTATATAATAATAAACTGAATTCTAAGAACATTCCCTACCGTAAAAATCCTCAACATCTTCAGCCGTCAGTCCCATGCAAGTTTCGTGTAACTAAGTTCCACATTCTAGACAATTTCGCATGTTGCCCGCGGGCCTTATTACCGGGCGAGCACTTTTTCTTAAACATGCAATTTCCAGAAAAATTAACAATTCTTTAAATTTTTCTCTCAGTGCGAAAGATAGTACCAATGTTATAGTAACTGATGGAGCACTATTTGTTTCTTTGGGTAAAATAGGTTGAATTAAAAACGACGTCTCACCTTCTTGCGAACTTATAATCTGTGCAGCCTGAAACTGGACATTCACCTAGTGTTGTTAATGGCGAACTGAAGTCAACGATCTTTTAATAAAGCTTCACCACTAAGATGATGAAACTAACCATGTTGACAGATTTGAAAAAATTCGCCAGTCTTGAAAGAAAAAGACATTGGGCCTTATTTACCGCCTGGCCTTATTCCCCAACACTACCTTAGTACAAATAAGTAAATAAAAATTCTGATGTTGATAACAATTTTATCTGTAATAAAAAGGAAGAAAAAGTGATTTCCCTATAATTGTAATATAAATCCAATATGCATATTTTTAGGGGAATACAAAATTGAGGAAAACTAATACAAAAACACATTGATAATTTTTTCAGAACCTATCAGGAAGTCAGGATGAATCGAACAAAATATTCATCATTCAATATAATATGGTCGCTTTCATTGTGGGCTTTCTCTCCTCTTGCTATCTTTGAATGTCAACTTCATTCTCTTTTTTTATCAAAGTAGTTTTGATACTTGAGTCAGGAATTCTTGCAAAAAAACTTCATTTCAAAGTTTACATTAATATTTTCTGTACCCCAAAAATGATGTGTAGCATATCATAAATCAAACTTCTTCTTGCAAGTTCTCTATTAACATTTGCTTATTTACTGAAAATCCACTTTCCACATAAGCGTTACCATGTGACAGAATCAAAATGATTTTAACAACATCGTAAAATTCGGAAGAAGTTTATCTCTTGCAAATTTCTTCGTAAAAAAATTTCCAAATTTTCTCTTTCATAGATCGAAAAATATTCTGCAACAACGTTTTTTCTGACTTTTTGAACGAAATCACATAGAATGTATAGCAAAGCAAAGCTTGCATTCTCTGAACAGCATCGTCACATATATGGTTATGGCAAGTGGATCAAGTGCTGATATCGCCTTTGCCAATTTATATTTCAAACAGCAATAATCATATAAGTACTTTTTAGCTTTTAGAAACAATCTACAATCTTTGAAAAATAACAATTTATCTTTTTTTGATATGTCAGGTATTATTTTTTGTTGAAAAATTTCGAAATTGAAAATTGAGATAGGTAGACAATAGGATCAACCTAGATTATTTTCATCTAAAATCAACTGATGTAGATTTCATGTACTCGTTTCGTTTTCCAGAAAAGCCATGGAATTCATTGAATTCTGCTGAAAAACTGAAAATTTCCTGACTTTTCTATGACATTTTAAACAATTTTTTAATTCCCTGACTTTTCCAGGTCTGTGAAAACTCTGTATACCTAACCTAATTTTTTCTTCATTGCCTTGGTGTTCCCAACGACTTTCCATCGCCATGCCAGGCCGTAGATTTCTATACCACAGAAATACTCGAGGTATAAGGGAAAAAGCAACTAACTGCTGAGTCGCCCGGAGGGCCGACTATTTGGGAAGACTTTTCCCAGACGTTGCATGTCGTACACCTACCGGACTACTACCTTTTGTGCAACTCGGCGTCATTAAATATCCGAGCGGCGAATTTGGTCCGGCCAATGGTGCTCCAGAGCGCCGGTGGGCGGGGCCTAATGGACTTTTCGAGCTGGATATAGTCCTGCTCGAAATTATTTTTATCTCATTTCGAGAGGGTTTCTGGGAGAAGATAACAGAACGCATCCCAAGTTTGAGCCATATTGGTTTATTTCTTGTGCGTGGCATTCGTGTAAATCAAGGAAGTCGAGTGATTTTTAAGAAATGGACGAAAAAGAATTACTTTATGAAAGGCAAAACGCATCAGGAGACTAAAGGGAAGCTTGAAAAACATTATGGTGACTCTTCACCTTCGATTAGAACCGTTTATAACTGGTTTCAAAACTTTCGGACTGGCCATATGAGCAAAAGTGACGCGGAACGTTCTAGACGGCCTATGGAGGTTACAACTCCAGGAATCATTGATAAAGTCCTTGATATGGTGATGGATGACAAAAGAGTGAAGGTGCGTGAGATTGCTAGTGCTGTGAATATTTCGACTGAATGGGTACACAATATTTTGAAAAAACATTTGGACATGAGAAAGCTATCCGCATGATGGGTGCCGCGATTCCTCATGCTTGACCAAAAACGGAAGTGTTGCCAGGATGGTTTGTAGCTGTTCCAGAAGAATCCTGAGAACTTTGAGCGTCGTTTCGTCACTGTGGATGAAACATGGATACATTATTATACTGATGAGACCAAACAACAATCTAAACAATGGGCTACCAAGGAGGAATCAGCACAAAAAAAGGCGAAGACCGTTCGTTCGGCCGGAAAGGTTATGGCTACTGTCTTTTGGGATTCGCAAGGGATAATCCTCATCGACTATCTGGAAAAGGGTAAAACTATTACAGGTAAATGTTATTCATCGTTATTGGATCACTTGAAAACCGAGCTGCAAGAAAAACGCCCACGATTGGCCCACAAGAAAGCCCTTTTCCATCACGACAACGCACCAGCACACACCTCAGCAGTTGTGGTCGCATAATTAATGGAAATCGTTTCACATCCCCTCTATTCTGCAGACTTGGCTCCCTCGGACTACTATTTGTTCCCCAATTTGAAGAAATGGCTGGCGTGACCAATATTTCATTCAAACGAGGGGGTGATTGCAGATACTAATGGACATTTTGCAGACATGGACAAATCCTATTATTCGGAAGAGATAAACAAGCTGGAACATCGTTGGACAAAGATCGTTTAGGTATGAACCTAAAAGGAGACTATGTTGAAAAATAAAAAAGATTTACCCCAAATACGTTAGTAGTTTTTATTTTTGCACTAAACAGAATTATAGTTCAAACATAATTCTAACAAATTCACGAAAAAGTCCGAACAAATTAATAAAGATAATGAATATACTATAAAAATTAAACAAACGTATCAAACTATTAATGAATGAAAACGCTATTTTATTTATAACCTCTAGATCATGCGTTGGCATGCGGCATTAATATGAAAGATAAGCTGCAACAAAGAGATTGAAATGTATCTAAATTTTTTTAATGGCCATCCATAACTGATGAATTTCTCAAGATCCTGATCTGTTCAAGACTGACGAAAAGCGAACGCATAAAACGACAGTTATAAAGTTTATGGTCACAAGATACCAGCCTGAGTCGAATTAACAGTACATAAACAGACGAATTTGCATTTTTATTCCGCAACGGGCTTTATCTCAAACAGTACAAAGCTTTTTAATGTTTTGGAAAGACTAATGAACACCGCAGATGTCATCTTATGCTAAATACCTTGTTAGTCCTTGATGAGGTTTTTTAGCTTGGAATGTTGGGATGTGGGAGGTAGAAGTTCATTGATACGTCTATATTTTATGACATATAATTACATAAGAATATTGAGGGAACATCCATACATGTTAATACTGAGAGACGTCAATTAGGCGATGCAAAAAATGTTTATTAAAAACTTGTTTGTTTCTACTTATGCAGATCCTGTTATCTCTTTGGCTCCAACATCGATGACACTAAATTCACAGATATATGCTCGATGCTTTGACTGTAATAATATTTTATGTCTCTTTTATGTGCTTCATTCAAGGAATGACTAGGAAATGCTTTGTTTCACTTTCAATATTATTCTCTGTTCTCAGTTGTTTCAATCACCCATTCCAGCATATACATAAATGAATTTGGGACACTCAATGCTGGTATAACCATTTCTCTGTGTTGAAGAGCATCGTGTTCTTTATTTAATTTTCCTACTCTGATGGGTCCATCACTAATTTGTGTAGCTATATAAAGTTAGCGAGACAACTTCGAAAAAATTGAAAACGGATTATTCCATAATTTGCCGCCTTTTTGTCGCTAATTAGTTGCGGAGAAAAAAAAATTGTCGCTGTTTAAAAAAAAAAAAAAGTGAAGTTAGCGAAACAACATCCCTAATTTCTATTTTTCCACAGTTCTAAAATATCTATGTATAATTTGCCGCCTTTTTGTCGCTAGTTAGTTGCGAAGAAAAAAAAAATTGTCGCTCTTTCTTTTGAAAAAATATGCGTTGTTTCGCTAACTTCATATGAAGATAACTAAACAACTTCCATAATTTAAATTTTTTCTCAGTTCTGAAATATCCAGAATATGCCGCTTTTTTGTAGCTGATCAGATGTGGAAAGAAACAACTTGGCTCTTTTCTCAAATAAAAATATACGCGATGTTTTGACAACTTCCGTTATTTTTATCTTCTCTCACTTCATAGATATCCAAAAATTGCTCCTTTCTTTAAAAAAATATGCAATGTTTCGCTAACCTTATATGAAGTTAGCGGGACAACTTCCGTCATTTTTTAATATTTCAAACGGTTTTTTTTTCAGCTAACAGTTTTTTTTGTGTGGGTTAAATCTAGAAATTGAAATTTTAACTCCCTTTCTGTTGAGCGATTGATCTGAAATTTTGTGCACACCTTGAATTCTGATGACAATGCAATTATATATATTTAGTATCATTGTAAATCCAAGATGGCCACCACCACAAAATGGCGGACATATTGTTTTTCAACCCCCACGATACGGGTATCAAATGAAAGGGCTGAACTAGTAGAATACAGTACACTATGAAAAAATTCCAAATATAAGATGACCGCCGCCCCAAAATGGCGGAAGACATATTTTGTTCAACAATATGGATATCAAATTAAAAGGCTGAACATGCTAAAAAGATGAAAACTTTTTTTTTAAGTACATTAGCTACAGAGGAAACCATGTACCCTCCGTCAAAGTAATGAAAATGGATCATTTTTGGCCTCAGTTAAAAATGTGATGTAAAAAAATTATTGCTTGCAAGTACAGCAACCCATAGCTCGACACTTGTTCATGTTGATACAAAACTACAACTCACAACGACTCACTCTATAATAATATTGCATGCCTCAACTTTGCTCACTTGTTATAAGTCTCAGAGTATATCAGCTAAGTAAAATCTGATGAGGGAACGTCACAAAAATATGATGGGAGTGAATTTACGTATACGTATACGGTGCTTCAACATATTCGGAACAAAAAAGCAATAAATCAAATTAAATTTGCTTATGGTACTACTTACCGCACACTTGTGAAATATCATTTTGAAAGGAATTCAGTTACAAAAACAAAGGTCTGCCACAATTTTATTTAACGGTTACCTGAAATATGTCATGAATATCTTCTGAGTCGATAAGAATTACATTTTTTTTCGAAAAGGGATCTTATGGCAAATACATCATATTTTTATCATCATAACCTTGTTATAGTCAAATTATGGATACTTCAAATTGATAAAAGGTAGAAAATGCGGAAGTGGTTTCGTTAACCTCAGATGAAGTTAGCGAAACATCGCATATTTAAAAAAAGAGGGACAATTTTTTTCCGCAACTAACTAACGACAACAAGGCGGCAAATTATGGATACTTCAGAACTGTGAAAATATAGAAATTCTGAAAGTTGTTTCGTTAGCTTCAAATGAAGTTAGTGAAACATCGCATATTTAAGAAACGAGCAACAATTTTTTTTTCCGCAACTAATTCGCGACAAAAAGGCGGCAAATTATGGATACTTCATCAGAACTGTGAAAAAACAGAAATTAAGGAAGTTGTTTCGCAAACTTCATATGAAGTTAGCGAAACAACGCATTTTTTTTTTAAGAAAGAGCGACAAATTTTTTTTCTTTGGAACTAATCAGCGACAAAAGGCGGCAAATTATAGAATAATCCGTTATCAACTTATCCGAAGTAGTCTCGCTAACTTTATATAGGTAATTTGTGTAGGCTTCTACATCGTAAAATGTACGAGAGGGTACACTCTTATTAGAACCCTTTGGGATCTTTCAAACTCTGAACTGAACTGAATGGATGGGAGAATTTAGTTCAGTAAAACAGCGGAAGTTTTTTGTGTCAACATTTTAATTTTGTTCCGATATGCCGAATACTACCTGTTGAATGAAATCATTATTGCCATGGACATTTCCATTGACGGTATGGATTCATTGATTTACTATGTCAGTATCACCAAGTTGTTTTCACTTTCATTAGCATTGAAAATTCAATAAATTTTGTTCTCATTTTGAGTCTCAACAACTTTTGAATCGGTTATTTGAGAAACAGCTCATGTCCGTATACTAGCAAAATGGAGATTGCAACAAATATGTGAAACTTACTTCTAGCAGCTTCTTTCCAAGAAAAAGCACACAAGTGTTCTATGTGGTTGCAGCGATGCGATGAAATTTGCGCTAACATGAGAAAACCCACATGTCCAGGATGTATGGGCTTTCTCAAATAAACTAGGCATATCCACACCTCATCAATGTTTTCCAAAACAAGGAACTTATGAAGAAGGAAAAGAACCAATGAATTCCAAGAACATGGACAGCACAAAGAAGTTTGCAAGATTCATCGATAACCAAGAAGGCACCGTCAAAAAATTTCATGAGGATATATTTTCTTGGTCGGCTGTACCCGCAGCAGATGACATTGTAGAAAACTGAATTCTGTATCATTATTATTATTATTCATGGGATTTTTTTTGTTCAAACACATGTATTTCAGTAACCCCGCATGTCCACCAAATTACATAATTTTTTTCAAGCAAAGTCAAATCGACAATTTTGAATAAACACTGGTATTATGTCATGTTCATGTATTACTTTGATGGCCTAGTAACAATTCTGAATCTCGATTGATGTTTCCCATGGTGAACAATTTCTTGCTTCTGACTCATGTATAACTTTCCTGGACATGTGTTGTTTCTGAAATAACCGATTCACTTGAGGTTTATTCTTGTTTCGTACACTCGCGTTTCGTACACCCAAAAAAATATCCTGAAATATTCTTTTTCCGTTCTCTGAATAATTTATCCATATTTGAGTTGTGTCCATTTTTCCTTGTGAAAATACATTTTGTGAGGAGTAATTATTTAGTATGCTCTATCCAGAACGAACTAACATTGCGCAGACATTTGAATGCGTGGAAGTTGATAACATAGCGTCGTGGTAACAGCAATACGTTGTATGTCAATCATCTCATCTTTTCGAAAGTCTGTGAGATAGGACATATCAATGTAACCAAATCGCATTAGTTAAAATTTCGTCATATTATAACAAGATGATTGGTCGGTACCCAGTTGGCTGATTGACATACAACTCATTGTGGTGCATGGCATCAGAGATTTTGGTTACATCGATACAAAAAGCCAGAAATCGACTTTCTCTGATATACGACATATTGCGGTTACCACAACGATAGGTAGGTTTTGCACCATTTTTCCCTGTGAAAGTATATTTTGTGAGAAATAAATTTTCAGTATAATCTATCCAGAACGATCTAACGTAACGTAGACATTTGAGTGCGTAGAAATCAATAACATAGGTAAAGGTTTTGCTCCATGCATTATTCCTTGAGAAACTGCATTTTGTGAGCAATAAGTTTTTACTATGATCTTACCAGAACGAACTAACCTTACATAGACATTTGAGTGCGTAAAAATCGATATCGTTGGTAGGTTTTGCACCATTTTTCTTTGTGAAAATACATTGTGTGATGAGTAATTTTTTAGTATGATCTAACTAGAACGTCCAAGCTTACGTAGACACTAAGCTCGTGGAAATCTGACCCATTCCTGTGAAAGCACCCCCTGTGAATGGTTTGATTTACATGTCAGGAAAAAAACTCACTTCCCCTCTTCCCACTTCAACTCTCACGAAACAGTCTTTGATGTATAGAAGCAAGCAAATTTATAATCATTTACCATTTCAAATCAGAGACATTAGCAACATGGAGCATGTCCGAAAGTCAGTTCAAACCGAGGGGCTTGTCACGGGGGAAATTCTCGTACGTTCAAGGGGAAATACGAGGAAATATAGGGCAATGCGAGGCAATACCAGGAAATATGGGACAATGCTGGGCAATATGAGGAAATATCGGGAAATACGAGGCAATGAAGGGAAATATTTGGAAATACGAGGCAATACCAGGAAATATGGGGCAATGCGAGGAAATATCTGGAAATGCGGGGCAATGCCAGGAAATTCGTGGCGATGCCAGGAAATACCAGGCATTGCCGGGCAATTCGAGGCAATATGGGGAAATACGAGCTGATTCAGGGAAAATAATTGATCGAGTTGTTATTATTTAGGAAAAATTTTTAGATGAACAATCGACTTTTAATTATCCTATTCGAGAATAAATTATTAGGCTTCAAATTTATGATTGTACCTCTATGAATTTGGATATTTTATATGCATAAATGCTCTGAATATTCGATGAATTAGATTCCGAGGGCTTCATACTGTATTTGTATTAACTTGTTTTAACCATATTCATATTATGCTCGATATTATGCGTTAATACATTAATCAAAACGATTATTACAAGTCATAAATTAACTAAAATGTTGGTAGGTATCGGGAAGTACTTATCTATATCAAAACTTTAGTTCCAGTACAGAGTAAATAAAAATCAAGAAAACATTATAAGTGAACATACCTAGACAACTAGACATATTTGTGACTTTCAAGTTGATCATATTTTTTGATTTCATTAAAAGAATGAGGAAGTCAAAAGTACACGAAAGTGGTGACGTCATTAGTATGCATTTAGTAGCGTTCGATGCTCGGTTGAGAATAATAATTGATCTATGCCAGCATTTTGTTGAAATACTTTTAGACAGAAGAATGTTGAATCAATTCCAACCTAAACATCCACAGTGTATACAGGGTGATTCACGACGAATTGTACATAGTCCAACCATAAGTACTATGGACCAATGCCATTTCATATCTGGTATTGAAAAATGTCTTGTTTCGTTTTTGACGGATATACAGGGCGATATTTGAAAATATGTGAATTATTAAACGTTAAATATCTCTAAAAGTAAAAAACTCAGGCATATGAAATTTTCCACGCTGAAAATGCTTCCTGAGCTCAATAAAATAGTTTTTGAAAAAAAAATTATTTCAGGTTCGGACTTAGTTTTTTTTAGATTTTCATTGGTTTTTTAAAAACAACACCCTGTAAGCAACATCAGGCAAATTTTATTTTTCTCACATTGAAGCCTAAGGACCATACTAAGCAACAGTGGAAAAAAATTGAACGCGGAAGTTTTTGTTTTCTGCAGAAAAAAATTGCACTTTCAAAAATACTATAATTTTAATGGATTCACATTCCGCTTATGACTGATGCGGCACCACATCGATAACACATCATAATTTTTCAACAGAAATTATGAGGAAAGTTCATAATACAAGAGATAAAGTATTATTCAACCAACCGTTAAAATTCCAGGGTCGTATTTTTTTGTTTTTATGTTTTTATTGATCCAGTATAAACAACACCCTGAAAAGCGGGTTGAATAGATTTTCTTTCTGTCACGTCAATGCGGATGGTACGATAGAAAAAACCTTTTTTTTTTAACAGTGCAAATGTATTTATTTCTACCATGGCTAATACAGCACTACATTGAAAAAAACATTTATTTAAAATAAAATCGTTCGGAAAGTATTACTTACTCGATTTAAAGATTGATATTACAGGTCCAAACTTATTTAACGTTCTAATTGGTTTTGTAAAAACAATACCCTGTCACCTTGGAGGGTGGCTAATACTAAATGCCAGAGCAAAACTAACTAAAGAAAATTAACGTAAAATATTCAAAAACTAATTGATTTCTATCATGCAAGTAAAACAAAACCTTGGATGTTGTATCCAATAAAGATGGCAGCCGATCAAATGTAAAAGATGGAGCTAAACTCACTTTTATTTTTCTACGGGACAATTTTTAAAGTTTGCTGCTAACCGTCACCGTAAGAAATACATGAAAATGTTTTAGTCAACTTCAACAACCGTTATTGTGAAAAATGGAACGGAGAGTAAGTGCAATTACAGACATACAAATAACAAATTCAGTTTTCTAGAAAATTTTATTTAGTTGACTCAACGATAACAATAACAAATAAACACTACTTAAAAGAGACCTAATCGGATTTACGTTTAATTTCAAAATGCCATCCATTCGCCTCCCGGCACTTCCTTTCTCTTTTCAAGATATTCCTTACGGCTTTTCTTATCTGATCTGGATGCCTTCTTGTGAAGAGAAATGCTTCAATTATTCTCTCACGTAGCTGTTCTCTTGTTGTAATCTCTACCTCATATACTATGCTTTTCAAAACGCCCCACAAATAATAATCTAGTGGGGTAAGGTCAGGTGATCTCGCCGGCCAGGGAATCGGCCCACCACGTCCCATCCATCTATTGGGAAAATTTTGATTGAGAAACTGATTAACTGCCCTGGTTGAATGAGGTCCTGCTCCATCGTGTTGAAATCTCATATCTCTCACATTGACTTCCTCATCTTCCAGAAGAACAGGGAGAACATTCTCCAGAAAATCAAGGTACTCCTGCCCACTCAATCTATCGTTCAAAAAATAAGGACCCACTAATTTATTACCGATGATACCTGCCCAAACGTTGACAGAGAATCTAACTTGAGATCTAGTTTGCTTTATAACATGTGGATTTTCATGTCTGCAGTTGTGATTATTTCTGGAATTGTTTATGCCGTCTTTCGTGAACTGGGCTTCATCGCAAAACAATATCTGATAAATGTATCTTCTATTTGCAGAGATCCACCAGCATAATCGCAAACGTGGAAGATTATCTCCCAGATGCAGTCTCTGCACCAGTTGGGGGTGATAGGGATGGAGGAGATCTTTCTTCAACGTCCTGAAAACTGTGGACTGGGAAATGTGCAAAAGGATGGATATTCGCCGGGTACTTATCTTATCATTTTGATTAACCATTTCTAAAATATGCTCTTTTTGGTCTTCAGTCAGTCGCTCACCACGTTCTGCAGTACCAGAAGGAAATTTTCCCGTTTCTCGCAGGTGCGTAAAAACGTTGTTAAACGTTTGGTGGTTCGGTACTCTTCTATGTGGGAATCTTCTCCGGTACTCCCTGACTGCTGCTCTGGCATTTCCATTACAACATCCGTATACAAAAATGATATCTGCGTATTCTGCGTAAGTAAACTGATGAGGCATCGTGCTGAATGACCAACTCAAACTGTCAAAATGGATACCCGAGCTTCTGTCACCCGTTGCTTTATTTGTTTTTCAAAGCGAATTAAAAGCCTACTTGCATTTGAACTGTTTTCAAAAGTAATAGTTTCTTCTATGGCAAATGGTGTCTATTTATTAAGAAAATTTGTTCAACTCCATTTACTGGGTGTTATTTTTACAGGATCAATAAAAACTTGAAAAAAAAATACGGCCTGGAATTTCAACGGTTGATTGAAAATACTTTATCTTGAGTAATATGAACTTTCGTTAAAATTTTTGTTGAAACATGATAATGTGCTATCGATGTAGTGCCGCATCAGTTATAAGCAGAATGAGTATCCTTTAAACTTATCCTTTTCAAAATATTCCATTTTTTTTGTAGAAAACAAAAACTTTCGTGTTCAATTAAAACTAAATCAGCCTAGGTCATTTTTAGGTAGTTTTATTTGATATGTTATTGTTATCGTTGAGTCAACTGAATTACATTTTCTAGAAAACTGATTTCAGTATTTGTATGTCTGTAATTGCACTCTACATTCCATTTTTCACAATAATAGTTGTTCATGTATTTCTTATGGTGACGGTCAGCAGCAAACTTTAAAAAGTGTCCCGTAGAAAAATAAAACGGAGTCGGCTGCCATCTTTATTGGATACGAAAGGTTTTGTTTTACTTGCCAAATAGAAATCAATGAGTTTTTAAACATTTCACGTTGATCTTCTTTGATTAATTTTGCTCAAGTAGTTAGTATTAGCCAGCCTCCAAGGTGACAGGGTATTGTTTTTACAAAACCAATTAGAACGTTAAATAAGTTAGGACCTGTAATATCAATCTTTAAATCGAGTAAGTAATACTTTCTAATACTTTCTAATACTTTCCGAACGATTTTATTTTAAATAAATGTTTTTTTCAATGTAGTGCTGTACTAGCCATGGTAGAAAAAAATACATTTGCACTGTTTAAAAAAAAGTTTTTTCTATCGTACCATCCGCATTGACGTGACAGAAAGAAAATCTATTCAACCCGCTTTTCAGGGTGTTGTTTATACTGGATCAATAAAAACATAAAAACAAAAAAATACGACCCTGGAATTTTAACGGTTGGTTGAATAATACTTTATCTCTTGTATTATGAACTTTCCTCATAATTTCTGTTGAAAAATTATGATGTGTTATCGATGTAGTGCCGCATCAGTCATAAGCGGAATGTGAATCCATTAAAATTATAGTATTTTTGAAAGTGCAATTTTTTTCTGCTGAAAACAAAAACTTCCGCGTTCAATTTTTTTCCACTGTTGCTTAGTATGGTCCTTAAGCTTCAATGTGAGAAAAATAAAATTTGCCTGATGTTGCTTACAGGGTGTTGTTTTTAAAAAAACAATGAAAATCTAAAAAAAACTAAGTCCGGACCTGAAATAATTTTTTTTTCGAAAACTATTTTATTGAGCTCAGGAAGCATTTTCAGCGTGGAAAATTTCATATGCCTGAGTTTTTTACTTTTAGAGATATTTAACGTTTAATAATTCACATATTTTCAAATATCGCCCTGTATATCCGTCAAAAACGAAACAAGGCATTTTTCAATACCAGATATGAAATGGCATTGGTCCATAGTACCTATGGTTGGACTATGTACAATTCGTCGTGAATCACCCTGTATGTAATTATTTGATTAGTATATCTTTTATAAAATATCGATATTCTCTGATATTCAATATCCATCATAATATACCTATTATATTCAATTTCATGTCAGTAAATATACCTATTGGTCCTATTACCCATGAAAACAAATATCAAGGAATAAAATGTTTCTTCATTCAAATCAGTGCCTATTGCCTTTATTGGGTCAACAATTCGCGCCAATTTTCTGGGAATCCCGGCGGCTCGCAGCCCTCCAATTCTGGTTTAAATTTAGTTCGTCCGGAGATTCATCCACACAGGTGTCTGGTTGCGGAGTGTCTGTATGTATACAAGTGTTTACTTTTCTCGGTTTTAGACGATTCGTTACTAGAGTTGTGAATCATTTATGAGGTAAGTGCCATATCTGGAATTATTACTGGATGTTCATTAAGAACGTTGACTAAAACAGCTTTGTTTTCGAGATACAGGGTGATCAAGATACATTTATCTTTCGATACTCGTGATAGGTACCTGTGAAATTAATTATATTTCCACTGAATAAATAAGTCGATAAATAACCTTTTCGGGATCTAATTTGTGTTTTTCCGGATTTTTCAGATATTGAAGAACATGAATGTATTGAAAATTATCTAAAATCTTCCCTCCCGAAATTTCTCTATTACCTTATGGTTATAACTGGTTATAATAATGAAAGATCTCTGAGAAATTTCTCAGATAAAGATATAGATTCAATTCAAGAATTCGCAGTCAATAATCTTGGGGATATAATTGACCAATCGGAATATGAAAATTTCTATGGACCATTCAAAAATAATGTGGATAAATTTGTTATCGCATCTGGTTACAGAAAGACTATATTAGAAACAATTAGAGATTTGAATATCCCACAGAATACAATTTCCGAGAGAATTCCACCAAATAGAAATCGAGATAGAAATGATACACAACATAAAAAACAAATACAATCAGCTACTGAAAATGACCAAAGAGAAGGTCCAATCAATTTGAATAATGAAAATATTTTAATAAAGAAAATATTATTAAACTTTATAAAAAATAAAGCAAAGGAAGTTAAGCTGGAAAATGTGAATATTGATGAACAGAGACTGAAAGTCCAATGTCAAATCAGTGTGAATCCCCTGGAAACATTACATGTTCAATGTCATGTTGTTTCTGTGAACAAACTATCAAAATCTATAAAAAGAAAAAAGATGAGAGAAAAATGCCACGGTGGATTAATAGTAACTTTTGTAATCATGTTAATAAACATTTTTCTGAAAATATTGAGAGAATCGATTTTAGAAAGGATAGAAGAAACCCGTCGATTTTGGATTTTTTACGAAAAAAACATGTTCCGGGCCAACTGAAAAGGAAACATCTAGGCCACAATTCCGACAATTCCCGAGACAATTCCAATACACCATCTGTTTCGACGTTTGATGCAGAAGAAGAATTTCGAGAAGAATGTCATCCAAATGAAAAAGACAACGACGATGTAACTGAAACCTCGAACGAAACATATGATGTTTCGAATTTTTAGAAAGTGGGACTGAAGAGGGCACCGGCAGTTCCACAATTTCTCTGATGAAGGTGCCTAAGAAAAAATCCAAATGGGCAACAAGAAGTGAAAGAAATAAAATCAAATTAGGTGTCATCCCCGAAAATCAAACTTTCATAACACAATTCTTCCCGATATTTGAAAAAATAAAAGAAATATTTTCTGTTGATAACGATTTGAATACGATGATGTCCAATAGGGCAAATAAAGTGTTGAATTTGGAGGGGGACAAAAATAATCAAAAATTACTGGAACCGTTGAAAACAACTGTTATCAGGAATGAATCAAACACCAATTCCAAACAAAACAGATATGATCAATCGTTAAAAGAATTTTCTACATACTTGTATTTGATTGGGGGAAACTTAATGTACCAAACTTTGTATGCTAATATGAACGGATCTATACCATCTATAACAACAGTAGGAAGGCAGATTGAGAAAACATCAAAAACCTTTAATGAAGGTGAATTTAGGTTCCGTGAATTGAAACAATTTTTGGTATCGCGAAATCTTCCACTTTGTGTTTGGATTAGTGAAGACGCTACAAAAATTATTGAACGTGTTGACTATTCCTCTAGAAACAACAAGAATGTTGGCTTCGTATTACCTATCATGGAAAATGGGTTGATAAACACTGAATTTTTCAAGGTATGTGAAATGTATATACGATATTAAGTGTTATTACCTCGATTATTTCATTCACACATGGCTGCACCAATACAATTTCATGATCGAAGTCACATGATGTGCAATATCATCGACTATTTAGGTAAACACGGCTATTTTCATGTGAACAAAGCAAACTGAAGTGTCAAAGTTTGTCATAACTGTCACTCAAAATTGAAAAGTCTTGTTTTGGGTTATCTTTTACTACACAAATTCATGCATATATAAGCAAATCCATTCCATATACGTTGAATTAAATGTTGGAACATATTATATGAACGAGTATAATAATTATTTTATGCTGTCCATGTGTTCATGAAATAATCTTCCTGAATATCCCTCGACCATGGCAAATAGAGACTATTATTTTCTTTGATTCATATCGAGTAACTTGTATTTTGAGACAATTCAATTCGACCATATGAACATTAATAATCAAAGAATAACTCCCTCGACCTAAGGGTCTCGGGAGTTATTCAGATTATTAATGATCATATGGTCTCATTAAATTGTCAAAATACAAGGTACTCTCGATAGAATTATGAAGAAAATAATAGTCGGCTATTTGTCATGGTCTTGGGATATTACATACGATTATTTCCTCGATCTTCGATTATTACTATTACACAATGAAATCCGATAAAATCAAAAGTTTATTGCTGCACTTTTTTATAAATGAAACCGGAAAAACCAAGAGAAACATTTCATGTTTAATATCTAATTGATCTGAATTTCACAAACATCACCTATTCAGCTCGAGATTCAGCTTAGTTTGTATGTCTTTGATGATATTCTGTTGCGATTCTTCACCCTACGTTCTGATATAACATTCTCTACGATTTTCATCCATGTACTTATTCAATAATATTCTGTATTCAACAGCTAACTGATATTTTCTTCTAGGCCACTTCCTACCAAGAAATCAAGCGCCAATTCTCAGAAGAAAGTGTGTCTTCTTATGCCTATGTGATAATGGCTCAACCGTTACAAAACAATTGTCCCTCATTCTGCTTGAGTGTTTTCGGAACAGACAATAAATTCTCTTCTGAACACGTTCGTCAGAGATGGCAGAAAATGAAGGATTATGCCTACAAGAAATATGGTATTCACATTCTCGGATTTTCGTCGGATGGCGATCCTCGTCTATTAAAATGCATGCGATTAGAGGCAACTTTTCGTCAATAAAGAAATACATCGGGACAAGGAGAACAACAAAATGCTTCCTGGAATTGGTTTCAAGCTAATCTTCAGACAGAAAATATCCCTATTCAAGATACTGTCCATATTGGTATCAAATTTAGAAATCGTCTACTCAAACCATCAGTTTATCTGCCAGTAAAATTATTTCTTCATCTCACCTAGCAATTCTAATCACAAAAGTTTCCAAAGATGTTCACTTTTTAACTGGATACGATATAAATCCTGATGATAAAATGAATTTTCAATCAGTGGAAAGAATAATATCAGAAAAAGTCACAACAGCTTTACTAAACCATGTACCCAATTCAGAGGCTACTGTTTTTTATTTGAATATGATCAGAGATATGCTTAACAGCTTTTTAAAGAAAAATATGTCAGTTCAGATGCGGTTACATCTTGCTTGGAAAGTAGTATTTCAACTAAGAATATGGAGAAATTGGATTTTGACGAATAATGAATTAACACACAAAGACAATTTCATCACATTAAATAATTACATATCTGTGGAGATAAATGCTCATTCTCTAATATTCTTGATTAGAAAATTTTCCAAATTCCAAGAAAGGTATCCCGCGAGTATGTTCGTTCCATGGTTAATGAGTAGCCAGCCTTGTGAACAATTATTTGGTTCTACCAGATCCATGACAAGTACGTTCTCTACCATAGTTAATTTCAGCCTACTAGAAATAATTAATCGTATTAACAAAATCCAATTTGTACAAAATGCGGTCAATAATTTGAAGGGCACTTTTTGTTTCCCTCGTGAAAATAGCGTGCGACTTGGAACACAGGATGATTTTCACGAGTACATTCAATTTGTACCACTGAGTGATGATGAAATAGAATCAATAGTACTGTCATCTTTACAAGATGCTAAAAAGGCTATGAATCATTTAGGCATTAGCGATATACCAGATTTTTTTTTTTTTTTAATTTGAATATAAGAAGCTATGAGAATGATGACACAGAACATGAATGTGAAGATGAGATGTTATCAAATGGTCCTCATATTGACGTAAGTTCATCTGAATCTGATGATATTGCAACCTTAGTTGAAGATATGACTGATGAAGATCTATCAGATAATTTCTCCCATCCAGAAAGCATTTTGTTGAATGATATTGAAAGTATAGACGACCATTTACAAATCAAAGACTATGCCAAAGATACCAACAAAAACACCAACATTTACTTTGATGATGGACCATTTTTGCGAGTCTCTTATAAAAATGAAATCATGGTTGTAAGGAAGTCTACTCTCTGCTGGCTATTTACTAAAAATCGATCCAAGTTATCCAGTGATCGAGTGCTTCGAGTACGGCCAGAGAAAAAAATAGACTCTACTGGTAGTGTTTTGTCAAAACCTATATCATCAAATATTATATCCATAGGAGACTGGTGTATTTTCAAAAATAATCTCAGAAATAAAAAAACAGATTTCGTAATTGGATGTATTTTATCGTTCAAATATCTGTCTAAGAAAGGAAAACAAAGTGAATACGCAAAAAAATTCGTAAATATTTCCGAGTTGAAAGTAAAATCCTCCATTGGTTGTTTGGCGAATTGGTACGATATTGAAGAAAATGGTGGTCTTTTGAATTCAGATTTCAATAAATACGGTTTCTGTGATATTTCTAATTATAAAGTTAGTGTTCCTGAACCAAACCAACATGACTGTGATAAGTTAGTGATTGATAAAGAGATACTCGATTATCTTAAACATGCTTCGCCAAGTACTTCTCCTATCGATTCAGATTCAGAATCTGTTGCAAATTCAATTAGACTGAACGATTCTGACACAGATGAAATCAACGAATTTGATGATGATGATGATGACTCGGTTGATGTAAGCAATAAATGTGATTCGGAAATTTCCGCTGAGAAATATTATGGTGTGTTCTATGATCAAAGATGGTATATTGGAAGGGTTTTGAACTGCAAAGAAAATAATATGTTCACTATAAAATTTTTGAATGAAGAGTTGCAAAATTTTTACTGGCCCAAACCGGATGATGTAGATTGTGTTCACAAAGAACAAATATTCTATGGTCCAATTAATATGCTCGGATGTGATCCACTACAAATAACAAGGTATGATAGAAACAATATAGCTAAAATTTATAAAGATCTAAAAAGGAAGAAGAATTAGTATGTTGTTGTTGAGAAAATGTTTAATGCAAAGTGTATCTTTTCATTATGGAACGCCCCAAATATAAATATTTATTTTCATTTTTTAGAAATGATGTTTATTTTTATTTTTTATCTGATTTTACTCACTTAGATTTAACTCTTGTTTGATAGTATATATAGTATATTTACATAGTTTATATATAATATATTCGAATATATTGTTCTCGATACTGTCGATGATACTTACCTAGTGATATTTAAATCTCTTGTTCTTTTTGCCAGATGTATTTTGTTTTCTTGTGATGCCTGTTTTATTTTTTTGCCAATAAAATACTATAATTATTACTATTATTATCATTATTATAAAGATCGCTCTTCAGTTATAGGATTGGACAAAACAAACAAAGACTATAGGTTTCTTTCGCAACGAGCGTACCTGATACTCGAGCCAGTCGATCACTACGAATGAATATCACGATATACCTACGCAAGGAATTATCAAGCATCGAGTACAGAAGTAATTAATTATCCGATTTATGCAACAGTCACGCCAGAAATATTTCAGAATTATTTTTAACAACCTACCTGTAGGTGTTTCCTGAGCTACCATAACCTTCTTTTCTAATAATTGATTCATATGTCTACACACACTATGGCCAAATGATCATGTACATGAAAAATAGTAGAACAATAACTGCAATACCGGGAAATAAGGAAAAATGCAAGCAATACCATGAAATGAGCGGTAATGCCACGAAAATGAGGGAAACCGAGGGGGGAACACAAATAAATGCGAGGCATGACCAGGAAATATTGGGAAATGCAGGGCAATACGAGGTAATACGGGGCAATACGAGGAAATAAAGGGCAATACGGGGAAATACGAGACAATACCAGGAAATGCGGGGCAATATCAGGAAATGCGGGGCAATACCAGGAAATATTGGGAAATGCGAGGCAATACCAGGAAATATTGGAAAATGTGAGGCAATACCAGGAAATATTGGGAAATGCGGGGCAATATGGGGAAATACGGGGCAATAAAGGGGAAATGTCAATAATTCGTACGTTGATTTCGCTCGTGGCAAGCCCCTCGGTTCAAACACTTCTGATAGGGAAATTCTTCTACAATTTAGAGGAGTATCTAATACTGTAAACTGTGATAGGTACTGTAATATTTTCAGTTACATGTTATTTTGTTTATGTCCTTTTTGTAACTTTAAAATTTTAATTAATGTTTTTATCTTAATAGGAGATTTTCTCCTAAGACTTCTTATGAATGCTAATGTGTTAACAACTAACAGTGTGATAATTTTGAATTTGTCGACAAATGTTTTCATTTAGACAATGAACTTTATTCATCTATCTATCTAAATTTTTCACATAATACCTATCCAATCAATAATAATTATCGTCCTAGGAATACAAGCAGAAAATCATTTTCAATTTAATAGCTTTTCAATACAATTCTGAAAACTGAACATAAATCACAACCAGACATCGAAAAATGAAACTTGTATAAAAAGAAATATTCCTGGAATCCACAATTCCTATCTTCCGTAAATCCGAACTCGATACACTTCCTTCGTTTTACGTTCCGCAAAAACCGTCCCAGAAATAAATTTATTTTAATATCTGACCAAAAAACACATGTTACGGGAGGAGAACTGCCAACATAGCTACCGTTTCAGTGGAAATATCCACACAAAAAACCAACCCGAGCTGCATATTAAAAATATCTCAAACCGGAATGACCAGAAGCCGCAAGAGACGAGATAGAAGACAGAGGCGGGGTCAAAAGATTTATAAGGGTCAACAAGTCTAGCCCTGAAAAGCACCAGCGTTGTGGAAATCGATTCGCAGACATTGAGACAGCTGTAAAGTGGGAGAAGGAAAAACAATAAAGCTCAAGACTTTTAGCTAGTCGTTTAATGGGGTTGTATAACACAACTCTAATTTTGCTAATACATAATGACTTGGAGATCGATAAAAATTTATTTCAATACAAAAACAATCCTATGATCCAAATAACAGAGTATTGCTGTCAAATACTTTTATTGGAACACACATAAATATGGTAAAAAAAACAGTTCATGCTGATAACACTTGTCACTGCATTCTCCATTGGGCTTTGTGAGAGAAACAGAACTGACTATAATTGTCAAAGAGGAAAATACAGCTCTTGCAGAATATAAGATCCCACAAGGAGAGATAGCTACACTCAGGAAATTTCCAAAGTATTATTACCTGGAGTAAGTACTTTCATAAACGATTCAAAATGTAATGTCGATTTTGCTAACAAAATTAAAATTCCCGCTATGTGAATCTTTTTTTCTGCAGCAGTCTAGAAAATAAAATTTTCGGTCTGATTTATTGAATCGAAAGTACCACTTTACACAAATGGTACCGAAAGTAGCTATTTTTGGGACGATTTCTTTCAGTTTCGAAACGATATCTTCACGATTTTTGGTATCTATGTAGGCGGCTTTGACAATAACATGAACTCTGTATTTTGTTATGACAGCACTTGTCATGTAACATTGGTGTGTGTTATTTCGCTTTCCAAATCTCGAAAAATGGAAATCAGTAGTTTAAGTGAGATTGAAATGATTCCATATGAGATTAGTGAATCTGTTGAAGCGGCTACTTATATTGATTGGTCTACAATTTATTTAAAAAATGGAGCAAGGATAAAAATGTGCATACTATAAATGAACAAGTGGATTCTTGCATATTTCAATGAAAAAATCTAAACTCTTAAAGCCATCAAATCAAGCCTCTGGAGCAATAACTCTATCCTTAAGTCCGCAATTGATATTAGGAATAATACCTTTAGATATCCCAAAGTTACTGCTTTCCTTAAAAGAAAATCCATTGGTCTTAACCAAAAAAATAAAGAAGAATTAGATTACTTTTTATCAGAAGCCGGAAATAATATCTACCAAATGACAAAAGTTAAATAATTGAATCTAATTCCTCTTCTTCCTTGTGATATTTTTTTTTTCATTTCATGTTGGATTGGGCCGTGGTGGTAGAGCGTTCGCCTTTGGAGCAAAGGGACGATGGTTCAAAGACTCGCATGGTCATCGGTCTCGTGCATGGCATCACACGCTGAAAAGTAAGAGCTGCGTCTTCCCTAGCTCACACAAGTCTCTCGAAGACTTCCGAGGTGCAATCGGTTGACAGAAATAACAACAACAATTAATAATTGGTTTGGCAGGCACTTGTCGTCGTGAAGAGCTTTGTACAATGAATTTCGATGATGTAGAAGATAAGAAAACCATAACCATTGGAAATAGTATTTCTTTATACAGAAAATATTTGTCATTACGTCAAGCAAACACACCACACCGTAGATTATTTCTTTAATATAAAAACAAAAAATGTACTGTACAACCTATTGGTAACCACACATTTGGAAAAATCGCCTGCCCAATCGATGAATTTCTTAAATTACCGAATCCCAAATATACCGGGCACTGTTTACGCATGAGCTCTGCCACTCTAATCACTGAAAGTGGTGGTAGTATGGAAAGAATAGTCAAGAAATAACAAACTTTGGCATTTGAATTGGCCTCTGGAGCCACAAACCCGGTCAGATGATAATTTTCAGAGATGTTGTGGGAGACAAGCCAATTGTTTCCCAAAATACAACTGAAGAACTGTTATGTTATGCGGTGAGCGATCATGATGATTCAATAACAAAAGTTTTGACAGTTTCAGAGTGACCTAGCTCTTCACCGGACCTCAATCTCATACAACACTAGTGGCATATGAATAAAAGAAGGAAAAATAACACTGCCAACGCAGTTAAACTGATTCGAGTAATTCTGGAGGGCGGAATGGGAAAATCTCCCCCAAGACAAGATTAATAGCTTGATAGAAAGCATGCTTCGTCGAGTTAATGATTGTATCGCGGCTAGAGGTGGCAGTACTGAATACTAATTGAGAAAAGGTGATTATATCCTTCACAAATTATTCACTACGTTGGAATTGCTTTTTAGAGAAAGTTGCATTGTTGAGTTGATTCTTGGTATTAAATTTATTCCATAATATTGAATCATATCTTGGGGCGGACTTGGTTTGTATACTGATTTCTCGATAACTTGTTCTTTTCTTTAAATTATCGAAATCTGGACAACATGTGTTTCCATTCTACTAAATATCCGGAATTTTAAGACATCATACAAAACTAAATTGAATGAGAATCAAATACAGTATTTTACATAGGTATTTCACGTGGTATCTGGACAGTTCTTCGAATGCCAACTCTTCGAAAAACAGTTATTCGGAGAACAGCTATTCAAATATATAGGTTTTCGAAAGGATAATCCTTTCAATTCTTCGAAAAGACAATTCTTCGAAAAACGTTGAATTCATTTTATATAATCAGTTTTATTTTTATGACCATTTGATTTTCAAGCAGTCAAATTTCTTCGTTAGGTCAATTCGTTCTGGTAGAACAAATTAAAAAATTACTCCTCAAAAGATTTTTGTGTTTAATATTTACGCACACAAATGTCAATGTAGGTTAGCTTGCTGTCACGAAAATTGTGTTGCTTAGAAACACCTCGAGAGCTTGCTCGAGTGGTGTTTTGTACAGCAACACAGTTTGAGCGACTGGCAAGGTCAAAGTATTTTGAAAATGCTGCATTTTGAAGGGATATTCGATCAGACAATTCCACGAATACATTAAATTATTATGGACTAAATGTGTATTACAGGAACGGTTCATCATGTGTCATTAATGTCAGTTGAAGAGTTGAACCGTCAAACTGACGTTTCTAAATTTACAGTGATTGTTCTAAGGAAACGTATAAATAAGGAAGAGGCGAAACACCCACGGGGTGGAGACAGTGTTTTCGAAGAGTCCTTTTCTCATTGGTTTGAATTAAAAAAATGATGGCATTGGATTGGTTTATATAATATGAGGGAAATTGTCTTCAGAATACACTAATTACCTGCTACTGGCATTTAGTCTTAGCCCTTATTGTCGGTCCCACTTCTTGCTTTGAAAACCCTGTTAAGTTTTCACATTTGCGAGTTCGCTCTCTTTCGTGAGTTCGGCATTGAAAATTTTGGTAGAAAATGGGGGTTTTATATATTGAAGTCAGAACTCTGAAATTAGCACATTCGCAGTTTTGGCATGGGACCGAGGAATTATAAAATAGAACACACTTATTTTGAAGAACTGTATAGTAGAATTTCACCATTAAATTTTAACTCCGATTATTATTTTATATCTTGATCCATTGTTCAAATATCATTGAAATAATCTTTTATTATTATTATTACTATTATTATTATGTAATTCAAATTCTGACGAAATTACGAATTCTTATAACAGACGTTATATCAACATTCTATGCAGCTGAAATGTATTTTTGTTCCGCTACTGAGATGGTTTGGAGTTACCACATCGAGACTGGACTGGCTTGATGAATAATTGAATGTTAACATTAACTACTTTAAATTAAATAATTAGTAGTTAAAGTCACATTGAAATGGAGTTCAGCTGATTTAAATGAGGTCTTGACTGAAATATTTGTCGGATAACTGTTGGAACAAAGGAAAACTTCCCGATATTCATAACCATGAAAAGTGACAACCTTAATATCCTCTATACATCTTTTTAATACACTGTATGGAATAAAACGGAAGATTAAAACTGGTTTAGTGTAGTTTTTCTGTCATTTCTCCTTGTCAAGGCGTTCATCAAACGAAATATTATGATTGCTGTGTAAGAAGTATACCGCATGATGTTCATAGATAAGATATTGAGTGAGAACCAAGAGCTGGGACTCGTCATAATTTATGACAATTGGGAGAATACTGAATTCCTAATAACATATTTATTTTTTTATACATATAAGGATTCAGTGATATCCAGCATTGTCAAAAGTTACTTGCTGACAAAAATATTTCACAAAAAAATACTATTTTGTGACCCAACCACAGATCGCATCTTCAATCTGATGGAAGGTCCCATGCTATTCACTTATTTAGACACCACTAAGTTCTAACAAACTAGAACTAGAAGAGATAACTAGATGTAAATGTTAGTATAGTACCTACAACTTAACGGACTACAGCGACAAGGGTGCCTGGCGAATACTGGAAGCATTCGCTCCACGCCAACGGCAGCAATGGAAGCCCCCCTTGGATTACTTCCTCACAACATAGTTCTGGAGGTAGATGCAAGATGGGCAACATACAGACTCTACCAAGTGGCCATTCGTCTACCGCAGGCATGTGCCATGAGAGGCAGCAGCATGCTGGAGGGCTATTATAGCCCACAACATTCTAGGAATGTCCTCAGACATCATGTCTAGAACTTTCAACCTTCACAAGTCCTACAATTTAGTCTTTCTCGAAAGAGAAGACTGAGTCCGGAATGAAACCGGCCTATGTAGGGCAAATGAAGGCTGGTTTACCGATGGTTCCAAAACTCTGGAAGGCGTCGGAGCCGGAATATATGTGATGAACCCAGTAGTGAAACACTCATTCAGTATGGGTAGACCAGCTATGATATTGCAGGCAGAGGTATATGCCATTGAAATGAGTGCAAGGGAGCTGGAAAATCGACACCACACATGAAAAACAAGAAAAATATTTTCAGATAGTCAAGCAGCACTGAAAGCGCTTGAATTCAACTGCTTCAAATCGAGAGCAGTATGGACCTGCAGAGACACCTTACCGACTAGCGCAACGCAACAACGTTACGCCCTAGCAAAAGGGGGGGGGGGGAAACAACGTTCGCTGGACCAGAACCGGTTTACCATATAGCACTGCTAAGAATGTCATAACAGCTTGGGCAGACAATAAAAGACTCGAGTATTGGCGTAGTCTGCCTAGCCTAGCCCATTCCAAAGCATTTATTGCTTGTACAAAGAAAAAACAGGACTCAAACTTCTAGAACACAGTAGAACGCATCTCAGAGTTATAGTAGGTTTGCTTACTGGCCACTGCATAAAATCGGACTTGTACAAGATGCAGAGTGCCAGCTATGCATGGAGGATGATGAAACGGCTAAGCACATTCTGTGTACATACCCTGCAGCGGCCAGAACCAGATTCTCAATATTTGGCGGTACGACAGTAAGGCCAGAAAACCTGGTAAATTGTTCTCCCAATACATTACTCAATTTCGTTATGAGATTGGATATACTGGGAGAAATATAACCATAGGGTGAGCCACACTAGGCCATTGGCCGCAGTGGAGGGACTGATACGGGCCCACTCACATTCATACCTAACCTAACCTACAACCAGCCTTTGAAATAAACCAATACTGTTTGCCAAAAACTTGTCATAAATCTGCTATTGTGGGTCGACTCAGTTACAGGCTATTATAGGAAAGAAAGTATTAACAAATTATCGTTAAGTTCCGCCCACTTCCAAGTGGCCAAACTTTCAAGAACCTAATTTTTAATTTATTACTATTCATTTACCTAAGTGTCTTTTCAGTGAGTTCTAGAACCTTCCAGAGCCCCTGTTCTGGTTCATTCAACGATTTTCTAAATTCACTAGAACCATCCAGAAGTTCGGGAATATTCTAGGGTTTTCTCTCCTATCATCTAATAATTTCTAGAATGTTCCATCTCCTCACTCATCTCAAACTGAAATAATTGTCTTACAGATAATTGAAGTCAACGATGTACAGATGTGGCAACTCTGTAAAGCTCAAATGGAAAGTTTCTATTTCCTCTCAGAAGAGTATTGGCACTACGAAACAATTTCCTTCAATTAGACAAGTATTACTCCTAATTAAATTGTTCTCGTGAAGTTGGAAGATCCGCCAATTTCAATTTGGGAAGTATCATTTCGTTTTATCGGGAAATTTGCATATTCTCTGACGTTCTTGGAAACTATATCGACTGCGAGAGGTTTAAAATAAATTCACTGTATAGTTGACAGATAATATACAGAAACGAATACATTAGTTATTGGCACAATAGGATATAAACGAGATATTTTAGAGATATTAGTGATTAAAATCGATCAGGTGAATGTTAATTTTCACACAAAATAAACATATTGAGTTAAAATTCAGACTTTAAAATAATTTAAAGATTAGGATGATTAGGAATATGTACCAAAGAATAACTGAGTCTATAAAGATTATTTTCTCACGACTGTAACTAATCTAAAATATACCTAATGTGGATGAACATAAAAGAAGTAATGACACTTAAGAAAAATGCATAGGTACAGGAAAGCAGTGACAGAAAGATAAATGGTAGGTATATACAAGGTGACAAAATCATAAAGAATGTATAGAGGACTACTATTAGAAAACACCTTCGGCATGAGTAAGAAATTATCTGAATTCAGCTGTAACCCTGAATATTTTAGTATTTTTTTGATTTATCTGCAAGTTTCACTACGTGGTTTTTGAGGAGTTCCTTAGGAAAACTAAACTAACCCAATGGATGACTTTCATTTTTGTGTACTGAAAATGCATGTTTGAGGTTAATGAAACGTAAAGTAAGTATTTCTTCTTATGCTTTTACCCTAGAGAGTTCATCTGTGAAGGTCATTTGGTGTGGGTACATATATAGTTTTTAAAATGAATGATGATTTTCATGAAACTTCACAATTTATTTCAATTAATATTTTTGTATTTTTTACATCAACTAATACTAGTGGATAGTGGTCAATATGAAAATTTTTTGAACATGGAAATCAGCAAAAAGATTCATCTAACTTCAATACAATTTAGGTACGAAGTATGATTAGTGCGAATTCTTTGAAAATATCATGATAATGATACCAGCACTAGAACTGAAACGTTCGTTGAGCTAGAAACAAAAAATATTAGTATATGCGCGAAATCTTCCGAATTCATATCGCATTTGGAATTTCTACATTTTTAAGATGTCACTGAATATGATAAAGTTTTACACACAAAAATGATAAAAATGTGATAATACTGCTTTTTATAACACATAAGATCATATTTATCAGTATCTGTGCGATAATAAATGCGATTTTGTAAATTTTTATTTTCAGTGTATACTCAGAAAGAGTATACCTGCCACAATTTACATTTTAAATCTGAATACAATACAATACAGGGGTAGTTTTCAGAGTAAGCCTTGAGAAACAAAATTTGAAATGGACTAGGAATACTGTCTTAGCTCGTTCTGAATATACAGAGGTAAATATATTTTTAGAAACGACGAATAAACCTAGTTTTTGCAGTTTTTTTTAAATTCTGCGTAGTTTTCAGGGTGAATATTGTGAAACAAAATCTGAAATGGAGTAGGTACGCTTTCTCAGCTCGTTCTGAATATACATAGAACAATAAATTTCCCGAGACTACAAATTAACTCTGTTTCATAGATTTTTCTTCAATACAAGGGAAGTTTTCAGGGTGAGCCTTTAGACGTAAAATATGAAATGGGCTAGGTATGCTCTCTCAGCTCGTTCTGAATATACAGAGGAAATACATTTTCAGAAACGATAAACTGATTCTGTTTTTTTTTCAAGTTTTCTTGAAAACTGAGTAGTTTCCACGGTGAGTATTGAGATACGAAATCTGAAATGGGGTGAGTATGCTATCTCAGCTCGTGTTTAATATACAGAGAAAAATTATATTCCAAAAACTATGAATGGACACTGTTTTGTTGATCTTTTTGGATACGGGGGTAGTTTCCAGGATGACTATTGAGATACAAAATCTGAAATGTGGTGGTATGCTTTCTCAGCTCGTTCTGCATATAACCTGTTAAAGAAATATCGAGAAACACCCTATATCCCATGAAGTATAAGTAACATATGGTAACCCTTCCGCAGATAAATACTAATATTTCGTTTCTAGAGCGATGACCGTTTTTGTTCATACACTGGTGATATAGTCAAAATCGGTCTTAACGTGCGGGTGTGCCCTATATAACCTTTCTAGTTTTATCGTTTTTCATTGTGTTAAATCATACACTTTCAAATAAAATCCCTACGATAAATGAGACAGACATATACGATTTTCACATGCGAAGAGAAGATGCGTTGATATTTTTCAGCGGCTCTAAACTTTCAGACTCACCGGCTTAGTTTTGATTAATGGATGACAGTTCTGTATATTCGACAGTTGAAAGTTTGTGAAATGGAGAACAAAAATCAATTATCTGGTTTCTTACATACGTAAGCAAAAAAAAAATGGTACTGAATCTATTGAGTTATTTCGAAACTGAAAAACGAAATGAAGGTTCGTCTAATATTAATATACAGGAAACAGTATAGCAAGAGCACTGGGAGTAAGTTGGAGATCAGTGCAGAAAATTGTGTACGAGAAAAAGAATAATACTTATAATCCCCAAAATTTCAAAAAATGTAAAAAAAAAAACAAAGACCGAAGATTTGAGAGTTGGGATCAAAATGAAAGTACGCAATGTAATTTATGATTTATATAAATTGAAAACAAACGTGACGCTTCCAGTTTTGAAGGATGCTCTGAAAAAGCAAGGTGTTTTAGAAATTGGACTTACTGCCTTGTCAGCATTGATTAAAAACTTGGGTTTTCGCTTTAAAAAAGATTGTAACCGAAGATATTTATGTGAAATGCCTCAAATTGTAAGTCAACGTGTTCAGTTTTTGTAAAAATATACAGAAAGTAACAGTTCAAAATTAAGACAAATTGTGTTTTAAGACGAAACGAGGATATTTTCGAATGGGAGTAGGTAAAAATCGTAGCAGGATGAGTCCGTAAAGAGCGTTAAAAGAAAAAGAGGATGCGGTCCGGGAAAACGGTACATTATATTACATGCCGGTTCTTCAAAAGGCTTCGTTCCAGAAGCAAGTTTGATTTTTTCTTCAAAATCAAAAAGTTCAAAAGTTCGAAAAGTGGCTTTCGGACAATGCCTCTTATCATTCAAGAATATTAAATAAACAGCTTAATTCTCCTTGGAGAAGAAGTGACATTTATGAGTGGTTAGAATCACATAAGCAAAATGTGTAACAAAATATGTTGAAATCAGATTTTCTGTCGGTTTCAAAATCCATTAAAAAAAACCTACAATGTATGCCGTGGATGAGATATTACGTGTGCATGGCCATGAGGTATTACGGCTACCACCATACCATCGCCAGTTCAATGCAATAGAACTAATATGGGCTGGTGCTAAACCATACTATGAGAAACATGTGGGTAATGGCCTTAAATCCGATGAGGTGGAGATGGTCTGGGAAGCTGCACTGGATCACATTACGGAGGAATATTGTAAGAAATCGGTTGAACATACCGAAAAATGAATAAGGGATTGGTGGGGTCGAGAACACTTACTCGATGTCGAAGTAGCACCTGTGATAATAGTTCCATTTGAAAACGATTCCGAAAGTAATGATTTTATTAAACTTCCTTTCTGCCATGGAATTACTTTAATGCATTAGTTTTCATTTTTCAGCGCTAGTTGAATTATTGGTTTGGCTCTTGCATGATTAGCTTCACTCACAACATGCAATATTTATCAACGCTTGGTAGGGTGTAATCTATTTTTATTAAAGTATACAAAGTGGAAAACTAGCTTAGCAGTTTTTACCTTCAGCATCAGGACATTCCTAATTTGAATATGATGCAGTAGTACCTACAATAATAAATGTATATTGTAATATAATAATAATTATTGTTTATATATACATATTTTTTTTTATTATTATAATTTATTTTCGTTTTGTGATTTTTGTTATAGAGCAGAAATTTTGTATTGTTTTTGATATGATGTCTTGAAATTCTGTTATATATTGAAAGATATGAATTTTTATGCTGACAATTTTATTTTTATCAGATTGCCCAGGCCAAATACTTACACCATTCACTCTATAATCTCTAACCCCCTTTTTTGTTTCAGTAGCTCAGCTCAGTCGGTGTCTATTAACATGCAAATCTCTCTTTCTCATGTAGAATTCTTGGAAAGGTTTTGAAATAAGCATTTTGAAAAAGTATTTTTTTAAATATATTATACCAATGTATATAAATAAAGATGTTTCAAAACTCAGGTTGTTATTTTATTAAAATCAATTTAGCAAACTTCAATGAAAATCGTGGTGTTCAATCTTCCTATTATGTGCCAAATATCTCATTTCAATTCAAAAAAATTCTTAATCAAGTACCCAATAGTGAAAATACCACATAACTTTCTTTTTATCACTTTACTGGCTCAGCTTCAGCCAAAGAAATATTGAATGCACTGTTCGTTCGGTAGTATTTCCTAACCTAACTTTTGTGATAAAATAAATATCAACTTTCAAGAATGAAGATTGTGATGAATTGGTAACTAATAAAATGATAAATAGAGTTTTTCTGGCATTTAATATTCACTTTATATTGTAGAATGTTAATTTTTATGAAGTTTTTCAAAAATTCCAAAATATACTATTTTTGATTACTTTTTCCTCTCAACAATCTCTTTCAAACAAAATCTCTCCATATTTTATCAACCGTATTTCTTGCAACGTGATTTTTTTTCACACTCCCAAAATTCGAAACTGTCTTTTCAAATCACTTGTACTTATGGTTCAAATATACCTACTCTATTTCTTAAAACTAACTATACACTATAAAATGAGTTATTTAATTAATATTTACTAAGTTTCACTATTTTTTTATAGTTTGTCATAGTTTTTGCTAAATTATTTCTGGTTCTGTTTCAGTTTCCAAGTTCATATCCTTGTTTTGATCAAAGTTAGCCATGTCAAAATTGATATTATTGTACTGAATGATATTTACTTACAAATTTTATGAAATTTGTATTCTATTTGGCATTTTATTTTTGGCAATTTCAATTTCTAACTTTCTTTATCATATTGTTCTACTGATATGTTAGATAGATTAGCCTGTTATCGTAGGACTACAACTGTTATTGACCTTTTTAGTGGACTTTATGGTAGTCTTTGAGTGTAATGGTGAAAATAGGATACTTCAAAGTTCAGATATAGTACTAGCATTTTTCTGGTTCAATAATAATGATATTTTAATAAATTTCTGTATAAAACAGTTTTCACAACAATATATAAATACCTAATTATACATATGTATGGGATTGAATGGGTTTTTCCTCGGTAGGAGAATGCTGAATATTCCTGCCTAGACTGTAATTTGATTATAAAATCTAGTACAATTTGTTATTCAACATCTTCATGGGTTGTCCCGAATTTATAGCAGTAGGATTATCCTTGGGCTGAATGGTCCAGTCGTTCCGTCTTACACAATGATTTGGTTGTAAAATGAAGTAGTGGATTCATTTAGGGATTAGATTTGGTGTGATCGTTATCACAAACGTTGACACGGCGACAGGAGAGCTAGGTATGCGAAAATACAAAGACTTCTTGAAGTATTGAAGGACGAGAACAGATTTTGGATTCCACTCGAGTTGAGATGTTGTAGGCGAGCAGATTGTTTGCATATTGCCGTTTATTCGTTGTCAAGTTCTAAACTTATCACCTTTTAGCGGATATATTGATATTAATAATTGTGAAATTGTTTTGAATTAATGGTTGTGTGTGCATTTGAAGTATTAGTTATCTGAGAAAGGATGTCTGACTTCAAAATTAATCAACACTCGGAAACCTCCGCCCCGACACATATACGGATGAATAATTCAAATTACATGGACCATTGCTACTAATACGATATAGCAGAAAATATTTAAAAATTATATAAGTATGTATATTTTTTCTATTCCCAATAGTCATATCCGACTCTGTGTGCAACACATAATTTAGGAAGTTGAAATAAATTCGAACATACCGAGATCTCGTCGTTAAAGCTTAAATTAAATATTCAGCATCAATATAATTATATTTCACTAAAAACGGTTTTTATATCTTAGTTATTATTCATAAGCACATGTTCCATTTTTTTTTGTATTAATTACCCTCATGGAAGTGGCGCCCGCAAAGTGAAAATATACATATGTTTTTGCCCAGATGACCACTATAATAATTTATACAAAATTAATGGAGCGAAAGACATGTATCTCCACCAGCGATTGCAGGAATGAAACAAAGGGTTTAAAATTTCAATCAATGCGCAATACCAAATTATCATCTGTTTCAGTTGAAAAATTATTACATTGTGGAACACCAGGATTGATGTCTTGATTGGTTGAAAGAGTGTTATTTACTTTGGTTCATAAATAAAATCTATGATAAAAAAGTATTTATCCATCCATATACATTCAGGCATATATTCAAGAACAGATCTGCTTTAACAAAAATGAAGTCATGAACACACTGACATACATATAAAAGGTGCTAACGTGATTGAAACTCTTGCTGCAGTAGTTTCGGTGATATTAAGTTGTATCACATTCATTTCAAAGGGAGACGATTATTCAGAAGAAAAAACAACGATGAAGGTGATCAATTGTACTACAACTGTAAACTGATATTCAAAGCAACGCGATGTAGTTCGTATTCAAGGATTTATTGACGGTTTGTTTCAAAGCAAACTATACCGCGCTGAACACCCTGAGTGTTTCCATTGAATTAGTGTTTCCCAATAATTTCGAGGTAAACAATAATTATCCGAATTCCCATCATTCCCGGTCCCATTCAAGGAATAACATGACAATAGTATGTGCTTGAGAATCTAGGCGGCATTGCTTAGAGGCGCTTCTATTATTTGTACTAATGGCGTATACATGCTCCATTCCTTCATTGGGAAACTCCTAAATCATTGAATTGGATGTTAAGTCTCAACCAATTTTCTTCACGTTAATTACTGTCACTGGAATTTCTGCATAATTTATAAAAGACACCGTGCCAACCTCAAAATACGTATTGAATGAATGTCGATTTATAGCTATTTCCTCAAATCGTTCTGAGAACATTTTCTTTAAATAAAGTTGTTTGGCCTTTATCTGTAGTATATCCCACAAGGTACGATATGGAGCCAATATAAAAGAACATCACTGTTTACATGGCTCTAGACTTATTATGGAGTTACTCAGGGTAGTGTATTAGGACCGCTACTGTTTATATTATATATCAAGGACTTATACTACTATTTATAAAATTCGTAAATTTGTTTGCAGATGATACGTTTATTTCTGTACTTATATGGTGAAAATTACTGTGATATAGTAGATAATATTAATAAAGAACCTGATATTTCAAATGAGTGATTGATATGGAAAACAAATTAGAATTAAATATTCAAAAAACGAAGTGATTGATACTAGGTAGTAGAAAAGAGTTCTAATTTCAAACTATTTAAAGATGTTGTCAAAATTGACAATTCCATAATATCAGCTTTTTTTAAATTCATTATTAAAAATTTTGAGATGGAAACGTCCCTTCCCATAACAAATGAGTTTTTGACTGAATACATTTGTCGAATGTCAACAGAAATATGCATAGACATCCAGGAATTTACATTTTCAGAGTGTGGAAGGTTAAAAAAAACATGTCAAGAAATATAAGAGAATATCTAACCAAATTGACACTCGGCAGTCGAAACCAAATAAAAATTTGAAAAAGTTAGCCTGAAATAACTAATATCATGTCATCAGTACAGGAGTTCAGAATTTCAACCCATACCCCTCCCAAATCTGTTAAATATTCGTCAGAAGGTTTAGAAGGAACTGTGGCACAAGACGATGATAGATTATTCATATGAAGATTTTCACCCATTTCCTGAGAGCCAAGCCCAAACAATGCCAAGAGACGGTTTCGATTTTTTTTTTCATTTGAGAGGATGGTAGGAACTAGGTGAGAAATATCTAGAACACTCCTTTTACTTTCTTGACTTGCAGATTCGTGATCATATTTAGTTTAATTACTAACTTCAAGTTTTTTTTTGGAGAGTTTGAGGTCAATGACTGGTTATTTCTTGCCAAATATTTACTTACGAAAATCAATGAACTGTGAAGAAGTTTTGTGTTCACAAATCCAGTATTTTTGAAATGTCAGTTTCACATTAATAACGACAAGAAAAAACGGCTTCTCTTTGGAGCTTGGAATTGCTATAAAAGCGTCGGTTCAATTGGCCATAAATATTTCCTTGGTGATGTTTTACTACCGACTAATCCTAGGAATAAACATCAATTTACTTTTGGAGCTCAAAGCAATTTGGATTTCAATTAAAACGGATTTAAAGACGAGTTGAGGGATTTTAAGGTTTTCCAAGGTTTAATTGAAAAAAAAAAACTAACTTCCTGAACTCAACCAACCATAGTTATTTCAGTTATTCTCTAGATTTCTTCGTTTTCAATCCAATCAAGAGCCAAGTGCCGTAACGAATTGAAAGTTAATCCTTTAATAACGGCAGCAGAAGAAATACTGGGAATATTATTTCACATATTCAGAGAACTGGTAAAACTTTTCAATGTGACTAGGATATTTCTCAATTGAAGATCTTGGAAATAATATTTTCATTATACCTATCTGAAAACAATATATCTACATGCTTATTTGGCATACTGAAAAAGGGATTTTTACGTGCGCCCGCCAAATAGGGAAATGATAAATATCTCCAACATTTTGCGAGTGTCAGAAATGACTAGCGACATCTGTGAAGCGACTCTCCAATTTTGGAATCATTCTGACTCTTAACCGCGGTTTGACGCCATTTTTGTTTTGCACGGTCATATCTGGTTCATTTGTCGTTAATTTACTTAATAATAATAAGTGCTAAGAAGGTGAGTTCATGATTTTTTTTTCTAAATTATACCTTGCATGATTATGATTGTATAGTTCTATTATTTTGATGTGCTGATATAGAAAAAATGAATATTCTTTAAAAAAACACGAATTTTAACCTTAACATGAGGCCTAAGTTTGGTGTCAAACACTAAAACAAAAGACCTAAGATTTCTAGTACTTGACATTGATGTCAACTTCTATAGTGTTAAGTTCTAGTGTTAAGCACAGACTCTTGATTTTAATCCCTTTTCTCCTAAATTTTTCATTATTTAAAGAAAAATCATTTCCTTCATTATTAATATTGCTCTAGGTTCTTTGGTTGACACTAATATCAATTACTAGAATCTGAGGATGTTATCTACCGAAGCACGACTACTATGGAAATAAAGAGAACAAAACCTCCTTTAATAGAGAAAAAAAAAAGAAACGAGCAGAGAAAAAACAGGAGAATGACGTTTTGAAAAATGAAAAGCAACGCATAAAACAGAAGACTATTGGGTAAATACGAAAGCCACCTACGAGGAAACGAAGAGATGGATGACTTATCTTCTGAAAAATATAATAATGAAGAGGAGGAAACTGTGAATGGTTATGAAGAAGGTGAATATATATTAGTCAAATTCCTCTATTAATGTTATTTCTCTAGGTTCATTGGATCTACTAGTTGACACTGTTGTCAAGTACTAGAATTTTAGTATGACATCTATACAAGCACGAAATTTTAGATCAAGGCTACCATGAAATTAGAGACAATAAAAAGCTACTTTCACTAAAGGAAAAATAGAAAAGAGATGAAGAGAGGCAGAAGAAAAAACAAGAAAATGCTATTTTGAAAAAACAAAATCTGGAGCAACACATAAACGAAACGCATAACGCATAAACAAACGCCACCAACGAGAAAACGAAGAAGGTCCTCAAGTACTGACGTTGAGTCGTGGGTTGAATCTGGAAGTAGTATGGATGACCTATCTTCTGAAATACAGAATGATGAAGAGCCTGAAGAGGAAACAGTAAATAGTTGTAAAGAAAGTGAATATATGTAAGTCAAAATTCCAGGAAGTGTAAAAGAATATAATCATGCGTGTGTATTATACAAAAAGTTTTTGAAATTAGCGAAGCTGAAGTCCTTCGTATGAATTGTTGTGACGAAAACAAAACCATGACATTACATTCTTCCAGTTAGGCAGTGGCTAAATGATAAATTTCCTGGTAGATAGATTGGTAGAAGAGAAGCAATTGAATTGCCACCAAGATCACCCGACTTGGCGCATCTAGATTTCTTCTTATGGGGCCATCTGAAATCGGTGGTTTATAAAACACAACCTCGAGATTTGGAAGATTTGAAGAAAAGGATAAAAGCTGCGTGTAGAGAAATTCAGGTAGAAGTTTTTCGAAAAGTTAGAGAAGAGTTTGAGAGCAGACTGTATTACTGTTTACAAAATAATGGACAACATCTTGAACATTTGATAAAATGAAGGTATTTTTGTTATTTTGTTTATCCCTCAATGGCTGAACCAGGATCAATTTAACCCTGTACAATTTTAATTTACTCTTTGTGCGCTGCATGTACAATCTTTTCATTTGGTCGTCTCAGTACCTTCCCGTTGGTTGCTGAATAGACGTTGAAGGTGTATTTTGGTGTTTTCTTCCGTATGAAAATATCGAAAGTAAGCGTTACAGGGTCAATTTGACCCCGGTACGGTAAATTCTTTTTCGCTCTTTCTTTGAGGGCATTTGTCGAAAGTATTATGGCTGGTTCATCATGGACAATAAAGTTTACAGACCCAGACTATGAAGACACACTTCTTCAGTGGATGGAGAATTCAAACACAGATGTTGACAAAAAAATGTCTTATGAAATGATCTGATCTGATGACTTCAGGACAGCCATTGCACTTTTTTTTTAATTAATAATTTTAAAAAATTTCAATAATTTTTCATATGCCTTACATGTTTACTTTTCCTATATTGCCAAAACAATGCTTATTGAAATGTAATACTTTAATCTTGGCAATTTTTATATTACGCACTGCAGAAATGCTACGCTTTTTATAATTCTTGTTGAAAAATATTATCCATTTTATTTTGAACAAAGTGGAGTTTCGTAACATTGGAAAATATACTACTCAGCATTGTAAACTAGCTCAAATTGCTAAAAATCGATATTAGGTATTAATAAAAAATTATTCAAATAACAGGATCACTTTGAGCATGGTTCAGTAAATACGTTCGTACTCCGACGTTCAGTGGTTAAGGGTTAAATTTGATTGCAAAACACTGTTTCCTAAACCTTTTTAGAGTTTCCATACCTGATTTCTCCAAAAGTACTGGATAGAAATTTAAGTATGTAGTATTTTTGAATAGGTAATTGAACGGTCTTCAAAATGAGGTATCACTCGACCTCCCTTTCTATTTAAGATTTTAGGGGTTGTTTCCACCCCCGCTTCAGGGTTGTCGTAATTTGAATGAAAACTCTCCTACAAAATGTCCCCCTTAAAAATAAATTTGAGGTGTTTTTGCATATTTTTAGATTTTCTGCGGAGGCTGAGATATTCGGGGTGGTACGATTTCAAATTGACACACTGTATGTATATAATATCACAATATCAGTTTGATTTTTGACTAAAGAAACCAGTTCCCTGATGGAACACAAATGAATATCAGTTCGATTGCTAATTATATTAAATTCATTACACATTACGTACATTGGAGATTTCAGCTGCATATTTGTTATCGCTCTCGGAAGCTTGAAATAAGTTGCATGAATTCGAGAAAAGGATGAAGTGATATTGAAATTATTCTGGCTGATTAAACTGGAAGAGTCAACGAGGCCATTCAGAACTTTATACAAAAAAATGATAAAGGCACAAATTCTTCTGCACTCCAAGCCGTCGAAATTGAACCTCATGCATAAATCCTGATTGCTTGTTTCAGGATAAGTATCATCTATTTTGAAACTGAGAAATTTCAATAATCTTTTTTGAACGCCCTCAATAGCAACTTTATGACATTCATAAAAAAAGGACCAGACAATACTGGTGTGGTGCCATCAATTTAATTTTTATCTCTCGGTAGATTTTAGGATGGTTGTTAGATTTTGACGTTTTAGGTTTTGGAAGGTTAATTTTTATCTTGATGTTTTTCGGTAGGTAACAGTTATTCATTTCAATTTTGAGAATATGAAATGTTGAAAAGTTAATAAACCATTTCATAATATATTTGATTGAATCATATAAACCTTCAAATCAAAACCCATAATTGGTGACCCCGAATTAAGTTTCCGAAATGGTGAAAATTCTGATGAATACTATCAGCAAAGAAAACGCCATAGAGATCCTCGAATTCTTTGGAGCTGCAACTGGAGGCTGTTTAGCTGATTTGAAAATAAGACTTGAAGCAATTATCAGAGAGAATTACAGTCTAATAAATGCAAATGACTTTGATTTCACCGACATTTTGGAAAGAATCAAATTCAAAAAAGTTTCGAATTCTGAGTTATCTACATCAAATGAAAGCAATGATAAAGTACTAGTGAATATCGAACACATTATGGAAAAAATCAAATGCTTGGAACAATTGTGCATTCAATTGATCGACAAATTTGATGAAAACTGCAAAAAGTTCGAACGTTATGACCAAATCCTGATGGAACTGAAGGCTAATCAACTACCGAATCCTGGCAGTGATACAAAAACTGAGCTGGTTAATGATTCCATAAATAAAAATATTGAGATCAGTTTACTGAGTGAACAAAATAGTCGGGCAAAGTCAGTCAAACTACCATTCTTCTGGAAACAAAAACCTGAGAATTCTTCTCCAAGGCAAACAAGATATTTGAATTTTATCAGTCAATTTACCACAGATCTGAGACATGTTAGTGGTAGTAGCAATGTCGTAGCTGATACGTTATCTAGGATGTATACAATCAATTTACCCAATAAATGTAGTTACGACGATTGGGAAATGAAACAGGAAGAAGATGAAGAACTTCAGAAGCTTCTTTTAGGATCAACGTCTTTGAAACTTCGTAAGTTCAACGTTCCTGATTCCAGATGTCAAATATACTGTGATTCATCCCAAAAGTTAATTCGACCCTTCGTTCCAAAAGTTTACAGACGTGAAGTATTTGAGCAAATTCACAATTTATCTCATCCAGAGGTAAAAGCAACTACAAAATTGATAAGTGAGAAATTCGTTTGGCCAGATATCAAAAGGGATCTCCGAAAATGGACCCAATGTTGTCTTAAATGTCAGCGTTCTAAAATAAATAGGCACGTTGTTAGCCCAATCGGAACTTATGAATTGCCAAGTGGAAGGTTTGAACATGTGAATATAGACCTCGTTGGACCTTTGCCTCCATCTAATGGTTATACCTATTGTCTTACATGTATAGACAGGTTTACTAGGTGGCCTGAAGTATTTCCCATTAAGGACATTTCGGCAGAAACAGTTGCTAAACAGTTTTTCGACGGCTGGATCACGAGGTGTGGAGTGCCACAACGAGTAACCACAGATCAAGGTCGTCAATTTGAATCGAATCTCTTCCGAGAATTTTCTAAACTACTTGGAATTCAACATATACGCACAACTGCTTATCATCCTTGCTCGAATGGAATGATCGAAAGGTTTCATCGTACAATGAAAGCGGCATTGAAATGTCAGGAAGACGAAAAATGGAGTGACGCCCTCCCAACGATCTTACTTGGAATGAGAGTTGCAGTGAAAGAAAACATTGACTGTTCTTGTGCAGAGATGGTTTATGGAACCACACTTCGAATCCCAGGAGAATTCATAATACCGAATTCGGATCCATTACCAAACTACCAATATTTTCTTTTCAACTTACGAGAAACGATGAATAAAATCTGACCAGTACCAGGTTCAAACAATGACCAGAAAAAGACATTCATCCACAAGGAACCTTTCATTTGCAGTCACGTTTTCGTTAGAACAGATACACTGAGAAAATCACTTCAGGCTCCCTACACTGGTCCGTATAAAGTGATATCAAGAAATGAAAAATGTTTCAAGATATCAATTAATGGAAAAGAGAAGTTTTTATCAATAGACAGATTGAAACCAGCATTTTTAGAAGAAGAACCCCAAGAAACATTACCAAATGAACAAATTCCCAGAAACAGACGAAAAGTTAGATTCGCTATTCATTGACACTAGGGGGGGAGTAATGTGGTGCCATCAATTTAATTTTTATCTCTCGGTAGATTTTAGGATGGTTGTTAGATTTTGACGTTTTAGGTTTTGGAAGGATAATTTTTATCTTGATGTTTTTCGGTAACAGTTATTCATTTCAATTTTGAGAATATGAAATGTTGAAAAGTTAATAAACCATTTCATAATATATTTGATTGAATCATATAAACCTTCAAATCAAAACCCATAACTGGCATATTCTAGTTTTGATCCTACGTTGAAAAAGCACAGTAGTTTCAATGCATTGATGTTGGTAAAATGTTTACAATTTCTCATGATAAAACCGTATGATTTCAGTGCTTGTGAGATTTTTGAGAAACAGATCGACAAGCGTAAGGATGCCTCTGAGATACGCAAACGATAGAAAGCGTGAGTAGATGTGCGACAACGATCGACTACTGTTTAATAGAGCCACAATAGGCCATTGGCCGCAGTGGAGGGCCTGATACGGGCCCATTCACGTTCAAACCCAACCTAACTGTTTAATAAGGCAGAGCGATTGAGCTCCTGCCCCACTCCAGGGTTTTGTCTACTACGCAACCAAATCTCGGAGGCAAACGTACGCTTGTCAATCAGTAGTGTTCTCGATGTAATTCAGCTCTTTGTCGAATATTACACCTAAATCCTTAATTTTACTACAATATTCCAATTCAGTATTGCTAACCCTATAAGAATGCACTATTGTTGTAGTTCTTCGGGTATAATTGAAGAGTTTGCATTTTCCAACGTGAAGACATTTACCTATTTACTTATATTACACCAATTTTGATCCTGCAGATGTAGGCAATCGTTAATATCATCGTCAATAGAGAAAATCTTCAAATCATCAGCAAAGAAAACCCTATCACATATCAAACCGTCACATAGATCATTCACAAATATTAAAAATAAAAGCGGTCTTAAGTTTGAACCTTGAGGAACACCGGATGACGCCAGGTAAGTGTCATAATGAAAACCATTATAATGTCAACTACTTGCGCGTTTACCTTAATTGAGAGTTCATTTTTACAAAGTGGAGTTGATTCTCACAAAGTGATTTGAAATGTTTTTTCACGTTTCCAGAACAATTCATTATTCTCAACATAAGTTTTTCTTCTGCGATACAAATTAACGCAACTCCAAATTTTTTTCGTCATAGTTGGAAGTGATGATGACAATAGAAAGCAGACGAAATATCAACTCGTAGCATACAACTGCTTAAAAAATTGTAGAACAAAACTATTCATTACCACAATACTTTCTCATTTCATTAGCTCTAGCTTTCCCCGGTCATTGAGATACCAAAAAAGCATTTTATCAAGACCGAGATCAAATCCCAGCAATCTAATCTATTCACATAGACAGACAACAATAATTGCCACAAATTTAGTACCTAACACGTAAATTATAGTAATTTTCCTTCTTTCATAATATGAAACACACAATTCATTAAATTGGGTGACTCAAACCGAAAGTTCTTTGAAGGATGTGAATAAATATAGTCATTTGAGGCATGAGTTAATTCTAACAAGGGTGAAATTTTGCCTCATAAGCCGGCAAAGGTTCTGCTATGATTATAATCCCTCCGTATGCGGTTTGGTAACCGTAATTATCTTTGCGACAAAATGAGGTATACGGATGATAGGTACAGTAAACGCAAAGAGACCGAATGTTTCTATGTATTTGTAGAACCATATTTCCACGTTTAAATTACTCCAAAAAACTTTTGCTTTTTTGGTAAACGGTAAATAATAATATAAAAATGTAATTTTTGTATTAATGAAATTGCAGTTACTGGATATGGGTATAAGAGAAAACGAACTATTCCAAAGTTATATCCCAATTAGACAACAGACAGTAAGGGTTGGTAGTGTTCAGAGTGGCTTATCAAATATTGAGTACGTAGTTCCGCAAGGCACAGTTCTAGAACCGGTTATATTTAACATGTATATTAACGACTTATTTTTAATTCAAAGTTCGAGCGATAATTTAGCATTTGCAAGCGACACTGTATTGATAAATTCAAGTAACTCATGGGACGATTTGAAATCAAACGTTTAGGATGATTTCTTTAGTATAAAGAACTTGTTTCATTACAAGCTACTCACCCTGAACCTCATATCTCCCATTTAGCATAAATACAGCAACAACACCAATATTATTAGATATTAACCCCTAGACAACTGAAAATATTATACCACTCGCTAGTAGAGAGCCATATCCGATTCGGAATTTCTGCCTGGGTATGTTCTTCAACTCTCTTGAAATGCTACAAAAAGAATTTTGATGATATTTTTTTCAAAAAAAATGGACTTACCCTTCAGATAGTCTTTATAAAGAATCAGGTGTCCTAGATGTAAGACAACTGTTTGTACAAAACGTAATTTGTCATTACCATACAAATAAAACTAAAAACCAGAATGTTTCTTACATAACGAAACAAAACAAAAAGGCAACTATATAGTTCTTATGATGAAATAACCACTAGAACAGAAGTCTCATGAATTTGTTGCCCCAAAATTTTATAACTTCGTACCCAATGAACTGAAAGAGATCACCAACATCCACGTTTTCAAAAAAAAAGTTGAAACTGTAATATGGTATTATTGTGTTACTATATTTTGAATTATTACTAGTTTTTTATTTCTACAAATGATTAATTGACAATGTCATTCTTCTTTGTACGAGGATATATTGAAAATTTCTTAGCCTACTACAGAACCAAACAAAATTTCAGTGTCAAAATATTTTATTACTCAACATATTCTCCTCTTAATTGGATACATTTATTACAGCGAGCCTGCAACGTCTCTAGACCTTTCAAAAAAAATGTTTCTTCTTGCTCTGCAAAACAGACCTTCACAGCTTTTATTACCTCCTCGTTGGAAGAAAATTTACGACCTTTTAAACTTTTTTTCAGTTGAGGAAAGAGATGATAGTAGGAAGGAGCCAAATCTGGTGAATAAGGGGGGTGTTCTAGTAATTCAAACCCTAAATCAGGAATTTTTTGCATGGCAACATGAGATTTGTATGAATGGGCATTGTCCTGCATAAACAAAACACCTTTGGATAGCTTTCCGCGTTTTTTCTCTTAATTTTTTCGCGTATAGTGGTCAGTAATGTTGAAGAGTAATTCAGTTGTTCTACCCTTATCCAAAAAATCAATCATGATTACTCCATGACAATCCCAAAAAACTGAAGCAAGAACTTTTCCAGCAGATTTTTGGACACGAAACTTCTTAGGTATTGGAGAACCGGAGTGTCGCCATTCCATCGATTGTTGCTCTGTTTCTGGATCGTAGAAATGTACCCAAGTCTCATCCATAGTAACAATTCGGTTTAACCCTTTATCGGCCGATTCTGATCAAACTAAGCGCTATTTCATGGACCATGTAACCATATGGTATCATCACATCCAAAAGCATTTGTTCTTAGTTCCGCGTAGTCCTTCGATTCACAGGCAACGAAACCATACGATAACAAACAAGCTTGGGAGGGGGGACAAAGGCACAAATCGATTTTGCGTTACCTCTTATTGCCAGTTAAACTTTTTATGATTTGTGCTCGTAATTTTTTTTGCTAAGGTTGCGTTTACATGTAAATATTGATATTATGAATACGTTGTAAAATTATGCAAATTTTTTTAGGACATTTTGATGACTTGCCCGATAAGGGATACAAAGAATTATGTAGCCATATGGTGACAAGAACCGATAAAGGGTTAAAAAGTCTACATCGTTTTCAAATCGAGCACAGATCGAACGCGATGCTACTACCCTTGCACGCTTTTGGTCAACCTTCAACCATTTGGGGATCCATTTTGCAGCAATTTTTCTCATGTCCAAATTGACGTGAACTATATGATGAACGCGTTCGTATGGAATATTCAGTGCTTCAGATATCCGTTTTAGCCCAATTCGAAGGTCTGTTAAAGTCATGTCATGAACTGCATCGATATTTTCGGGGACTGACACAGAAACTGGCCTTCCCGATCGGTCATCATCTTCAATGGAAAATTTACCTCTTTTGAAGCTTGCAGTCCAATTTTTCACGGTCGCATACGAAGGACATTGATCACCAAGGGTATGAAACATATCTTCGTAAATCTGCTTACCTCTTAACCCTTTTAAATACAGGTACTTGATGATGGCTCGATACTCCAATTATTCGATTTTCACAATTTCGGTGGACAAATTTTTTCTTTTAATTTATTGCGTAACTCTGGTTTACTTTTTTGACGTCAAACTTTACGCTGACACTTCTAATAAGTTATTGTTCGTTGCTATGGTAACGCAATATTTTGTTTATGCAGGGAACTGGTCTAGGCTAACTAGATATCAATACATACTCGTACTTGAAACAAGTGTTCAATCACTTATCAAGATCCCTTTATTTACATGATATTTTTATCCTAACATTGAATCATTGTTTATGCATGTGTGTGAATAAACAACAAAACCAACAACAACCTAATGCTATACTTCATTTCTTCGATATTGTGGGGTGTACTATTTTGCCACATCATTTTTCAGATAATCCCAAGGAAAAATCTGACTACTTCAGATCTGGCTATCTTGGTGGCCATTCAACAGGCCCACGTTTACTGATGCACCAATTTGGAAATACTTGATTAGCGAAAGTTACTGTGTGGATTCTCTTCCAAAGCGAGAAACATTTAATTTGACATCTTTCTCGTTCCTTACTTTGGCAGATATTCCCTAGAACCTGTCTTCACTAATGTCATATCAATGTTGCTAACTGTAGATTTGCTTATAGAATGGGTATTCGGTATGAAGTAAATAACATCATTCTAAATGGGAGCTCCCTATCTTCAAACCCAATCATTATAAGAATTTGAATTTCATCTAATGCTGACAAACATTGACAACAGGTCTATTCACTAACACAAATGACAGAATCATGGGTACAGTTGCGGCCAATAAAAAATGGGATAACTCTTATAGCAGATTTTTGTTTATTTCTAGCTACTTGAATTTGTGTTATGAATGTGTCACATGGCAACATTGAATATTTGACATCTATCAAACAATTCCAAATTAGGAAGTAATCATGCCGCATATACATGCAGTAACGAAAGGTGGAATAATCGCAAAAATAGACAACTGTCCCTTTTTTTTTTTGGCCGCAACCGTACATTTTGTCCTCAAATACTAGACGATACCAGAGGTGCGTTTCAATATTACGTCCGACGTGCGTCCGACGTTTAACTTTTCTTATGAAGCGTTTCGATATTAGAACGTCTTGTCCGAAAACTTCATTCAATCGTTTCAAAATTCTTGAGTGGAACGTCCGACCGTCAACTATTTACCCCACGATTTAGGAGAGCGTTTCAAAATTCAATCTGACAGATATAGCCCGACGAAACAACTATGACGTCATACATCGTCCGTTACCGGGCGACAGACGTTAAATTGAAACGCACCTCAAGTTACTTAAAAATAATACAACTAATTCAATAAGGTAAGTCAATAATGTGCTTATCAAAGAAAAAGGGATAAATGGAATGAATTTGACAACTAGTCTTTAAAGGATGATACAAACATAAAATATCACTAGTCATTCAACCTAGAAAAGTTATATTTTCTAATTTAAAAAATCAGGAGACTTAGACTATTAAGATGCCAGGTATTTTGAAATAAGTGTTTTATGAAATGTGAATAAATGAAAAAATAGACGTTCCGTTCAAAAAATTTACGATGAGGTCATAGCCGGAGCAGCAACGACGCCATAAATAGTTGAGAAAACAGAAGAAATTGCGCAATCACAAATGACAAGCGACCCGCCTGTAGATTTTTCCAAAATATTTTCACAAAAAAAAACAAAGAATTCTTTCTTAACTTTATTCACACACTGTACTTTCAAAGCATATTCTGATTCTTCATAAAGGCAAAAGCGACAATTGACTGTGTCCCTTATAATCCCAAAGTGAAAAAGGTTCACAAAAATCAAGCAGTCATGCGGGTTATTGGAAATATAATCGCGCATTCACCTCGTATCAACAAAGAATCCATTATTAATAATAATGTAGATAAAGGTGTCTGAGAGTGGGATTAAAACTCGGAGAATTTTATTTAATCTCCACAAACAAAAGCGTTTTCAATTATGAAAACCGTCAGAGGCAGAGGTAGAGGATTATGGAATATAAAATGCAAGTGGTAGGTACTGGTAAGATATTTATTAATTCTTGATAATGCTGGATGTTACGACGGTTGCGTTTTTTGAATAATTCATACGTCTCGACAGCGACTTTAAAGATGTATAAATAAGGATGTATGGATATACTTAGCTGGATGGACGTACACGAAAGTACAAGTCATGGGATTTTTATTCCATTATGCAAATGAGGATTAAAATGAAAGGATAAGAGGATTTAAATCTCGTTTTTGCGACAAAACCATAAAGACATTTTCAAAAGCGTGATGGAAGTAAGTAATAGCTTAAAGAATTCTCAACAAAAAGAAGACCAACATTACATTTAAAAAAAATCACCTAATAATATTGAAGAGGGGTTTTGGAAGTGAACACAAACGAAACCCAATACATTTGCAAGACTTGGTTGTTGAATGTGTTGAAAGTATTTACAGGGAAATAATTACTTACCAATTATAGAAAACCAAAAAGAGTGCTCTCTCTACAAAGAGAAGTGATGTGAAATTTGTAAATTTGGACTAATAAAATTAAGACCCTAACTGAAAATATGTGGACAGGGTGCTTCATCCCTTGTCAAACGTGTGACTGAAGCTGGTGGTTTTAAATTTAGGCTGAGAATGACTCTCAATGAGAAATTACAAAAAGAAATATTTTTTTTTATAGCACAACACTGGACAATGTCAAAGTTGAAGTAAATAATGTTGATGTCGAATCAGCTTTTTATGTACGAGAACACAGTGTTTTTTTGGCCACAAATTACATTCATGCCGCAAGTTTCAACGCTTTTTGAACAATCGATTAAAGAATATACGTCGAAATAATGTCTCGGTCATTAACGTTACAAAAAAATAAAAATCAGCATTGATTTCATTAAACTTTTACAGGTGCGTTTCTAAATAATTGACTATAACGCCATTTTATTTAACGCGTAATTGGTTATAAATCAACCTGTAATATGTATGGTTTGGTAGAACAATATATGATATAATATATTATATGATATAATATATGTTTATAGGAACGAAATTGTCTTTAATAGATAACCCTGTGTCTAAGAAGCAATACATAGGAAACCAATTCAAGTGTAGTCTCCTGTAAAAGACCACCATAAGTTTATGTATTTCGAACCCTTGCTATGAAACGTAATGTTTTTTGAAGTAATAAATGTATTATTATTATCACCCTGTAATATGTATGGTATGGTAGAAGAATATATGTTATAATAATATATGATATAATATACCTTTATAGAAACGAAATTGTCTTTGATAGATAACCTCTGTCTAAGAAGCAATATAGGAAAACTTATTAAAAACAACGAAGATGAAGTGGAAAAACAAGAAAACTGTCGAGTCTATGAATTGACCTGTGGTAGGTAGTTGTCACCAGATTTATCTTGGCCAAACTGGTAGAACCTTCAAAAAACGGGATAACAAATTTAACTCATGCTACCAGTTTATCATCCGAATAATATACTTTAGACCATGAATTGGAAATCGTTCATGATCAAAACCGAGACATGAAGCTGAATCTTCCAGAAAGTATGGATATTAGTGAATGTAAAAATTTTCAGAACCTTCTCAATGACCAACTCGAACTTAATAATTCACCACTACTTAATGAGTATGTTTCCTGAAAAGGTTAGATTAAATGTGAACTTCTTCAGTGAAAATCACTTCAGTTATATATTCATCATAGATGTTATTAAGCAATTACAATTTTGAATAAGATGTCGCATATACTGAAATCGTCAGAGAGAAAACTGAACATTTGAGAGATCAAGATAGAGTCCAAATTAAAGATTTTCAGTTCACTCAGTGTTCTTATATTAGTTTTAATTGTTATATGATTTTACATTTTATCTGTCCTGTTTTCACACGTACATTTACGTTGAACTCTTCATTTAGAATGGTGTGCCTCTTCATTCCATAAAATTGAACCTCGTACTAGACATCGCACGTTAAAATGCAATGCCCTCGTCTTCCCCAGCTCGCGCAAAAGACTATTCTGAGTCGTTTGTAGAAGTGCAGAGCCGGTTGGTGAAAAAAAAAACAAAAAAAAAACTTTGAGAAATTGCACAAGCAGATATTAAAAAATTTCGTCAATCAAAAATATACATACTTACTCTTGAATGGAATAATCTTCTGAAAAGAATAATTATTTCTAATTGATGAATATAAATCCCATTTCAATCTGATTGAGATGTTTTGCTTGCATTGAAAACATTCTACTCTTCATCCTAGAAAACACTCACATTAACTCATTGTGAAACATAATCCTCTTGAAACAAGAATATAATTCCTTGGTAGATATCACTACCCGTGCCACGTGACGCAATCAATCAATGAGCAATCAAAGCAGGGGCGACACCGCGACCTGTGAATACGACTTCCATTTCGACCATTTCATCTAGTTTGACCAATTGGGTTGGAGGTTATGAGACTGTGCGTACCTATATGAATGTTAGTTTTGTGCCTAGTGGAAACTGTTTATAAACAATTAATATGCAGTATCGAAAATTGAATTTGGCTCATTATAGGCCAGTTGTGGAAATGAGTGAAATAAATTTTGGTCTTCAAAAGTTATGTGTCTAATAGCGAGTGGCGTTGTTTATATATTCAATCAAACTGCAATATGGTCACTACTAACTGATTTTATTGGGAATACAGTTATTAAACTTACAACTAATCTCATATAAAACCATTATTCATACCTAAATTGTTCTTAGTTGTGAATCTATGCTTCGTTTAATCTATTCAATGGTGCCAAAATGAAAATGGCATCCTTTCTATATTTTTTTAACCAAGTGCAAAGTGCAGATTGGAACTCAACCTCCAAGTTGGAATGGCAATATTCTTGTCTCAACCTACTCCCATGATTCAATAAAAAAGTGCTCATTATTGAAGCTAGAATATTCTTGCCTCAACCAACTTATGAAGCAAGTGTTCACTTGTTTCAAAATATTTTCCTTGTAAGTAAGTGACCAATAGCAATCCGTCAAAAAATCAAAGTAATATTTGGTCGAACCTATTCAAGAATACAATCTCTTTGAATCAACGCTATTATATGCGTTGATGTGTAGTTTTCCCCAACCACAAACAAAATACTAGCTGCGCCACTGGTTCCGAAGACATCCAGTTGATATACTATTGAAGAAGCACGTAGAACAGGAGAACCACATTAGAGCTGATTGGGTTTTTTAAAAAACTTGAAAGAGATACCGTCCGTATCACGAAAACACCTACCCATAACATAAATTTTCACCCTCTGCGACAACCGTCAACCCTTGTTTTATCGCCTAACAGGGATCTTTCCAATATATCGAAGTGCTGCTAGCAACACTGGCGATAGCAACACGTCTATTAGGGCGACTTAATATGAAACAGCAATGCAAATTCTGGGAACATTTGTTCCCGTCAAAATAAATCTACTATAGCACTCCGTCCTGATAGATCCGAATGAAATATTGGAGATGTAATTCCTCCAAATCGGTTTACGTAACACCGTAATAAGTCTCCCGGGGACTCACGAACAGCTGTTCTTTTTGACGATCGTGGGCGTCCGTCGATCATAATGAATGCGCGGAGATAAAAGCTCTGATACCCAACGAATATTGGGCGTAATATATGGTTCACATTCGAAAAACATTTATGTTAAGTTGTGGAGTTCGGACTCAGTTTAATTTACATATCATTATGTTCGAGCAACATGCCTGATGAATTGTGAGAAGTTAACATTCCTGGAGCTTTGTTCGTCTGATTGAATTTGTCCCAAATGAGGTTATGTAGGAGTGGATTGGTTTTTAGGAAGTAATTCATCAACACCAGGACGCCTACTTGATGTAACATCATGGGACAAGGACAAATCTCTTGAAGTTTGTGTGAGATGCTAATAATCTAATGGGGTTTGGTAACTGTGCAGTATACAAGGTATACATATATCAACAAAATTATATTTAAAAATATATAAAACTTTAAAAATATATTTTTACGAAAATGTACAGGGCTAAAAAGTAATAGGGCTATACACAAATATTTTATTTAGTTGAAGGTGATAAAAGCCGTGAAATCTGAATGTTTTCGTAAATATTACCTAAGTAGCTGGTGCAAATAGTAAGAAAGTTCATCGAGGAGTGATACGGGAACGAATGAGTGTATACTAAAAGTTGAATGGATTTTCTACTTAGAAGCTAGACTTAGTTCACACTTATAGACTACAAGCCCATATTACGATTTTGGGGGGTCATGTTATCAAACTTTTACCAAAAAATCTGAAAACCGAAACCCCATCACTTTATCGAAATAAGTTCAAACTATTCTTGTTGGAAAATCAATAAGTCAACGATCTGTTTCATATTATAATGTGATTATGGCTCCCAGTTGATCGTTTTTTAGCCGCTTCATATTGTTTGTAAATAATACTTTACTGTAGGAATAGCCCAAACTTTCTTTAACCTCCTTCTTATTTTTTTTTCTTTTCTCTTTTTGCTCTACTATTGCTGTCGTATTGCTTGAGAGAATGTTTAATGTTAAGTGGAAGAGCAACTCAGTGGCACTAGTGCTACATGAGTTGAACTTCGCCTTTTATTTTTAGCAAAATACCTTTAGCTGTTTTTTTTTTAAATGTTTATTATAGCTGAAAATAATAAAGACAAGTTATTATTATTATTATTATTATTATTATTATTATTATTATTATTATATTTTATACAGCATGAAATATATTCAGAAATATGCTGCTATATGAAAAAATAACTTCAGGCACTATGCCGTCAATTCTTGGTGGGACAAATGACTGTAATATTAATAATAGTAATTTTTCATCGGAAGATGTGCTCTTCCGACAAAATGTTCTTGTACAGCAATCCTCACGTTGGTGGATTATGAAATAATAATCTCCTTGAACCTACTGCCGTACAAAAATAATGGAACCGAAAGCCAGGAAAATTTTTCAATTTCCGAAAAATAAAAAAAAATCCTGGATTTTGGTTTCATTATTTTTGTACGGCAGTAGGTTCTATGAGATTATTATTTCATAATCCACCAACGTGAGGAATGCCCTACAAGAATATTTTGTCGGTAGAGCACATCTTCAGATGAAAAATTACTATTATTATTATTACAGTCATTTGTCCCACCAAGAATTGACGGCATAGTGCCTAAAGTTATTTTTTCATATAGCAGCATCGTTCTGAAAATGTTTCATGCTGTATAAAATGACCCCCCAAAATCGTTATATGGGCTGCTTGTAGTCTATTATCTATATGTTGGATTAAGGAGTTTACTGTGAAGGTTTCTAGGCTGACAAAAAAGATGGGAAAACTGATCTCGTCGATATCGATTGCAATGGAAGTTTTGATGGTGAATTGATGTTTTTTGATGGTAGGTCCACAAAGAGTTTCAGTTCGATATTTGAACTGGTCAAATCCTAACTTCTGCAATCTGGCCTCCAAGTCATATTGTAACTCAATTGAAACAACGGTACAGCTTTAAAATCAGGGTTCCTTGAAGAACCCTGCATTAAAATGACGTCAAATATTTATGTTTGTAACTAATCACGCTAGATGACACTCGCATTTGGGTCCAACACTGATTCCACATGCATTGACTAACTACCTTCCTTCTATTCAAACAAAGATAGTAATTCGATTATGTCATATTTTGTAAAGATCGGAGTGTATTTTTCTCAGAGTCAATTTTTATACAAACTAACCATATTGAGCTACTCAGATAAAACTATTCAAGTAAATAATACACCAATGATGAAAAAACTGCTACTTTACTGGGTAGGGAAAATAATATCACTGATAGGTCCAAAAGAAAGTAGAGGCTGAAAAATTATAGATTGAGTTCATTTGAGATCATTATTCTTATGATAGTGCACCTATGTTCTACCCATATGTGAACAATTCAATTGGATAAATACATAGATGAATAAATAAAGTTTATTGTCTAAATGAAAATATTTGTCGACAAATTCGAAATTTTCACACTAGTCTTCAAAAATATATTCTAAAAATTATGTTCAATAAACCATTTGATTTCCCGTCGAAATTGTTGTTTCACCAGTACAAAATTCTAACTATAAGAGAACTGTTTTATAAAAAATCATGTACTTTCCTCAAAAATCATAGTTCAATATTAACAGCATCAACCCATTACCATAATACTAGATCAAAATCTAACAAAAATCTCCAGTCACAAACATTTTCACACACTATATTACAACAACATGCCATAAATATAGGATGAAGAGTATTGAATTTGGTTCCAGTGAACATAAAGAAACTGTGTAAAAAAACTTTCGCCAAACGTATAAAAGATTGGATTCTTGAGAATATTGAAAATCTAGAAAAACATGTAGCTTTTAAATGAATTGTGATATTTTACTCATTTGTTAATATTTGATATTTTATCTTTTTTGGAAAGATATTTTGTTATTGTTATTTTTTATATTTATTTATGAATATTATATAATAATATATATGATTACACACAGGTATCATAACCTATGTAATCATATATTGATTTTCTTGACCAATAATTTTAACTAACGAACAGTCGTTACCGACCGATGATGAACCCTTTACTCCCATAAACACCTAACTATGTAGGCTTATTATGGCAAGAACCTGTCAGAAAACAACAACTCCCCTGGCTAAGACCACGACGGGTATTGAATTAAATCTAACAGCTACTTGTGCAACGTTCCTCAAAACATCAGAGGACGCAATTGCAAGTGCCCTCTATGACCAACCAGCAGAATTGCGTCCTCTGATGTTTTGAGGAACGTTGCACAAGTAGCTGTTAGATTTAATTCAATACCCGTCGTGGTCTTAGCCAGGGGAGTAGTTGTTTTCTGACAGGTTCTTGCCATAATAAGCCTACATAGTTAGGTGTTTATGGGAGTAAAGGGTTCATCATCGGTCGGTAACGACTGTTCGTTAGCAAACGATCTCCCAAAGATTTCTGTCTTCTTCCATTAATTTTAAATTTTCATATATTAATGTATTTAAGTTCAATAAATAAATAAATAATAATAATAATGTTAATTGTTTACATATTAGCAAAGAAGTCTTAGGAGAAAATATTTTGTGAATTAGTGAAGTGGCCAATAATGGGTATTAATCTGAAATATATCAAAAGTCAAATAGTTTTTTATTGGATTTGAACTATTGGAAGTATTCAAAAAACAACTCATCAGAACCAAACAATCTTGTAATAGGCACTTTGGCGAAAATCACGTCCCTTATACTTGAAGCGGGCTACTCAAGTAGCACAAGCTACCCAAGTAGCACAGGTTACTCAAAAGACATCATATTGACGTCTTTTTTGAGTCACTATTGGTCCATGACGTCCACGACTAAACTGGGAATGCCGATGAAAGACGTTACCTCAGAGTGAAATCTTTCATTACTAAATTAACGTCTTCAGACCATTTTGTTTTATCATGTTTGTAACTAAATTACTGGACTCCATTCAGTTTTCAATCTTCAAACTATTAGAAGAATAAAATGTTGTCAGTCCACAGATCACAGTGTGATGACATCAGCAACATAATATCAAAAGTGAAACTGATTTTTTTCGTTTTACTCTATATTTTCTTACATTTTGACGTCTGAACAGAGTCTTACAGACGTGATTACATCGTCTTAATGGTTGAAAGATTTTTACTTCTTTCATTTTTTACTACGTTTCAATTGCTTGAATCTGCAATCGTCTTCAGGTGAAAACTGACAAATTAAGAATCTACACGATGTTTTATGGGTCTGCCGGTACGGTGTAAAAACGCGCGGTCTTGTGACGCGCGTTTTTTTTGCGCTTTTAGTCCCTCCAAAACGGTTCATTAGCGGTCTCTATACGTTTTTAATTTCCACGCTTGTTTGACTGAAGGCAACACTGACTCGGTACAGGCGGTTCCAATAAATTTGCTTTTGAAGCAATGTTCCTCTCTATGAAGAACACTAGCCTCGTCCCAAAGAATTCGGTATGGCTCTGTCTATGCGTGGTCGGAAATTCTCGAGTCCACTTTTTGTGTTCAGGTATTCTTACAGATGATGGCCGCTTGGTCTCTCCGATATAGGAACCTCCACATTCACATGGGACCTCGTAAATACAATTTTTACTGGATTCTGTTTTTTTCTCTGGTTTCGACTTGGTGAGGAAGCTTCGTCAGCTACTACATTGAAAGCAACTCTTGATGTTGTATTTGTTTCCGATCTTTCTGATCTTCTCGGAGATACCCCTGATGTATGGAAGGACATGAACGTGGTTTTGTGGTCGTTCTTCGTTCGTCTTGGTCCTTTGGAATTGTTTCTGAACTTCTCCTATGAATATCTCGGAATATCCGTTTTGGCGTTGGTACTTTTTGATGTGGTTTATTTCCGCATCCAGAGACTCCTGGTTATAGCAAATACAGTTCGCTCTCTCCACCAACGTTCTTACAATGCCCCTCTTCGTGGAATTCGGGTGATTGGAGCCGTAGTTGAGATGCTGTCGAGTGTGTCTTCTTCCTGTAAACAGAGGTGAGGATACCAGTGTTGTTCTTTCAGCTTTCACATCGAGAAAGGATAGGGTATCTACTATTAGTTTCCTTTTCCATCGTGAACTTGATTGGATCCCTCAAGTTGTTGATTCCTGAGAAGAAGTTGAAGTTGAAGATATGATGAAGGTATCGTCCACGTATCTTAGGCATAGTTTTGGTTTGTATTCTGCCTCTCAGATAGCCAATTCCTCGAACCACTTCTTGTATATGTTGGCGATTACTGGAGAAAGAGAAGATCCCATCGGCAGTCCATCAACTTGGGAGTAGAAACAGTCCTTTTTTGAAAGTACAGTTATGAAGACATCACTTCAGTAGTTCCAATATCGCTTGTACGGTAAGATCAGTCCTTTTATGAAGTTGGATGACTTCTTCCAGTTTCCTCTTGATGGTGGTAATGGATTCTTCTATGGAGACATTAATATAAAGGCTCTCCACGTCAAAGCTGATGAAACGATCTTCCGGTCCTAGTTGAACATCTTTGATAATGTCAAAAAAGTGTTTGGAATTCTTGACGAGAGAACTGCTAGTACCCTGCAAGGGTTGTAATATCGATAGGAGGTATTTCGCCAGGTTATAGGTCGGTGAGTTGCGGGAGCTGGTGATTGGTCTCAATGGCATGTCGGGTTTGTGAATTTTCGGAAGACCGTCCAGACGTCATTCTCTACCTACAACAGTTTGGTCACTTTTCGACCAAATTTGGACTCTATATGGACGCCTACTATCTAAGAATACAGAGAATATTCTAATGCTGTGTTTTTTTTGTGTCCAACAAAATAATTCACACAACTCAAATAATAATACTAATTTTGTTCATAATCAAATAAAATGATTAGTGAAATGCCATAGAAAAAGGTATAAACTCCGTTGATTTGCCTTATATTCAGCAGTTTATGTTAATAGTAATCTTCTTTGTGATGGTTACCTATATAGCCTCTGGGAACCAATTTGTTCCTCTCGCATCGGCCGTATCAGCTAAATCCGAGCGAGATTACCGTCCTAACATTTTTCGGTATAAACCCGAAAAAATCGGAGAGGCATTCCCATTCTGTCCCCAGACTGTGACCGCCAGAGCGGTCTGTGCCTCGAACTCAAAGTAGCAGCGGCAAGATTCCGATCTAAATGTTTCACATTAACATACTGCCGCCATAAAATACTCAGTTGGCCAAGATAGTGAACCGGAGCACACAGATATATCATCACGTTCTCGTCCGAGCCAGGGAAAATTACACTTTATCGCACCCGCGGGCCAAAACGCCTTTACCTTTGTTATGTAACCGTTTTTATTTATTGGCAAACTAAATTTCAATACTCGGTATGATGAAATATTGGTCTGGACCGAGGCGCGATCTCTCCACGCTTCGGAGGATGTGGGAAAATTGAAAACAATTAGAGAAGTTTTATGGTGGTCGTTTGACCCCGAACACGGCAATAAGTGATTTTCAACTCGCCAGCAGTCTATCGTTTCGGTTTGTTTCGAGATAAATATACGGTCATAACTCTGACCAAGCATCAATGCATCTGAGATAAACCAGTAAATTGATATGGAGGAACGATTTCGCGGCAATTTAGACTCAAATGAAGGGGAAAATAAACTCTAGTTTCAATAATTTTTTACTACAATTGGTTTGAATATATCTGTGATTATGACAGAATTTTTCTTATAATAGGGCATAAATCTTGTGACTGCTTTAAGGTTAACCTCGTTTAGTGCAAGTAATTCACTTATGTACCTCATTGACTAATTGAGATGGGTAACGTTTTCTTTTCAAAAGTATTATTTTTATTATTCAAGAAAAAGGAAACTACCCAAAATACCAAAACTACGTCACAATCACTCTCGACGCACGTTTCGCCAACAAAGTTAGCATCTTCAGGAGCTAAAAGCTTACTTTTACTTACTAGTAAGCTTTTAGCTCCTGGAGATGCTAACTTTTTTGGCGAAACGTGCGTCGAGTGTGATTGTGACGTAGTTTTGGTGTTTTTCTACTGAGCCTGAGCATGTTACATGCTCAGGCAATTTGAAGAGTTCACTGATATGGCGCTAGTAGGTACACAAACTAATGATTGGTAATTAATTATTAACCGATCCTGATGAAGAAAATTTTGTTATAAGTGGAGATAACACTAATTAAATCAGTCTTTCTTTTCAAGCCGATAATTTGCTCTCACTGAAAGGCCATTCAAGCAAGCAATTTTCTCTTCGAACTTCCTAATCTACAGCAATTCGTTTCGAATAAAATTTTGAATCAGTGGCAACTCATCGAACCGAATGACACCAGTTATCGTTAATACCAAACATAATTACCACCGAGCTCTACGACATAAAATTCCCGGCCGCTATACGCATTCATAACAATTAATACAACATTTAATCCCCAGAAATGAGCCAATTAAACTCGTACAGGTTCCGAGAATTTTAGGCGGCATTTTTCTGAAATGCCTGAACCGAGCTTTTTATGAAGATCTCCATTTTTCAACATTTCGAACACGCCCGGCATTTGAGACGAGCGTGCAGGGGCTGCTTTGTTTCAGTACACGAGAGTGATTAAACTTTGCTTGCTTGAATCTCAGATCGCGAGAATGTGTTTGTTTATACACAGGGAGGAAGGGTGTTCTTTGACTTTGGTCCTTTATTTGTGAAACTTTGCTGGAATAAGAAAATATATTTCCTGAGTTGAGGTTGCTTCTTCTAGAGAGAGCTATGAGAGATACCAGAACCTCTTCGATAGTCAAGCAGCCATCAAAGCGTTGAGCTCATATAACATCAACTCAAAGATGGCCTGGGAATGCCTAGACAAACTCAATGATCTAGGCAGGAACAACAAGCATCATATACTTTTTATGAATCTCTATCAAATCTTGAAGAATATATAAACACGGCATGGGCATTATTCTGAGTTTGATCAACAAAGTTTGGCAGTGTTCCAGATAACTTACGCTGGATAAAATCCTCACACCTTTTTTCTGCAAACGAAAAATTAGGAGAGATTCAGACGAATCATCCCAAAGAATAGTACCGTAACTAATGTGAGAATGAAATAACGAAAAATAAGTTGTTTTGAGTGCATTAAAATTAGTTACATTTTGAAGTTGTCGTAGGACAAACAACGAACTACTCTGTTTACTTTTCAATTTGGTGATGTAAGTTTTCCAGGATAGATTACTGTTTAGAGTTATTTCCAGTAAATTTGCGGCATGCGATTCTGAGGCATCCGTAGTAGATGAGAGACTGCGATTTATTTTTGTTGAGTTTAAGTTTGTTGGCTGCGAACCAATTTTCGGATTTATTAGCTAATTCTTCGCGAGTATTGTACAGCTCTGATTTCACTTTATCAGAATAAATGAACGTCGTATCATCTGCAAATGAAACAGTTTTCACAGGAACCATATGGTTGCTCAAATCATTGGTGTATATTGTGAATAACAACGGTCCTAAAATTGACCCTTGAGGAACTCCATGCTCAATATGTTTGAAATCAGATAGTGAATTTCCAATATTTACAGCTTGATAGCGGTTCTGCAGATAGTATAGTATTCAGAATTTTTCTATTATCTTCACAAAAATTGAGATAATGGAAATAGTTTAGTTTTAGTTTAGTTTAGTTTAGTTTATTGGTGCTGTTTATACATAGTATTTACACAAGTCAAAAAATACAAGATATGGTAAAGTAAATATCTGAGAATATACGAACATAACATATATATATATATATATATATATATATATATATATATATATATATATATATATATAGATTTAAAGATAAAAATATTTATAATAAAATGTATATAAAGATAAAAAGGTTTATAAAGTTAAAATAGTATATAAAAAATATAAAAATGTATATAAAGTATCACATTGAGTTCAAGTCACTGTTTAAGAAATCAGTATTGGAGTAAAAGGCGTTGCTGAAGGTATTGTTTGACATTCTGTTTGAATTTATTTTCATGCAATAATTTTATTTTGTTTGGAATGGCGTTGTACAGGATGATTCTATAATAGCCAGAGCCGTTACGAGTTTTATTTAGTCTCAGGTAATTTATATCAAGATTGTTTCTGGTCCTAGTAGAATATGAGTGAATTTGGTCTCTTGTAATATAATTTCTGAGATTCCTTTTTATGTAGACTAGACATTCATAAATAAATGTGCATAGTACAGTTAAAATTTTGTGTATTACAAACTTATCTTTACAGTCATCTCTGAACGTCAATCCAGTTATTATTCTGAGTGCTCTCCTCTGCAAAGAAAATACATTCTCAGCAGAGGAAGAGTGGCCCCATACTAAGATAGCATATGTAATGGAAGAATGGATGAGACTATGGTATGCTGTTAGATAGGTTCTTTGTGTGACTGTGCCAATTAAATTTCTTAGTAGATAAATGTTTTTAGATATCTTCTTTGAAACGTGAGCAGTGTGGTAATCAAATGACAATTTTGGGTCTAGGTAGACTCCTAGAAACTTTATTGATTCAGCGTTTGGTGTGTCATTATTGCGTAAAGTGAATATCATTTTTTCTGTTTTGGATTCATTGAGATTGAGGTTGTTTGTGGTGAAACAATTTTGGGCGTTTGACTGGATGTTGATGTCTTTTGCTAGTAATGATGATAAATCAGAGCCTGCTGTTGTGAGACTGGTATCGTCAGCAAACATTATTGTCAGAATGTCCTCTTTCACTGAATTTGGGAAATCATTTACATAAATAAGAAATAGTATTGGGCCAAGAACTGATCCTTGGGGAACCCCTGTTTTGATTTCTAGCAAATCCGATGTTTTGCTGTTGACTTTGACAAATTGATGTCGGCCACTTAGGTAAGAATTCATAAGAAATATGCTTTTTATACTGAAGCCATAGTAGCTCAATTTGTTCAAAAGGATATTGTGTGATATGCATTCAAATGCCTTAGTCAAATCTAGAAACTGGGAATTTATATAGTCAAATCCAGAATTTATAAAACTTGTTAATTTATTTATTGCTAGGGTAGTAGAGTGGTTGTTTCTGAACCCATATAGATTGGTGTTGAACAGGTTATAATTTTGAAAATGTTCACTCAATTGGAGTTTTAGAATAATTTGATAGACTTTAGAGAGTGTGAGAGCTACTGAGATAGGCCTATAATTTGTAAGATCATCCTTATATAATGATAGTGGACGATAGTTGTTGATATTATTTCTGTCTACTTTTTCAAACAACTGTGTTATTTTGGAATACTTGAAGCAACCTGGAAAAACTTCTGTTGAAAAGATTGCAATTATTAGATTAGTAAGTGGAACCAGAATGATGTCACTATTGTCTGTTATTATTTGAGAGTTTATCAGTTCATGTATATCGAGATCCTTCGATTTTATAGCATTCGATACTTTTTGGGGTGCTACCGGCGATAAATAAAATTGACAAAAAAACCAATGGAATATCAGGAGAAAGATCAGGAACCGATTCGGTACGGTGGAATTCTTATAAACTGACCACGATGATCAGAAAGGCAAGGTTCTATAACCCTGCTATCAAATGTAGATTCGTTATTATAATATCCAAACATGTGGACGATGTAGCTGTAATTATTGTATATTCATTTATAGTAGCTGACAAACCGAATGACGTTAAAGTACAATTCAGATCATTCAAGTCCTTTGAATTAAATTTGAAATTTATATTAAAGTCGCCTGCTATTATTATTTTCGTTGCTGGTAAAACAATTTCACTTAAAACCCTCTAAGTTCTCGAAAAAAAGGCCAATATACGAACGTCCAGCGCCATTTCTGAATATGAAGTATCCCTCAAAACAGATCACTATCTTCGTTGGACCTTCTCCGTCCGACAGTTCTTATGAATTCGACTCACAACAGCGCAACTTTTTTCAGTCCCTTTCGTTTAATATCTCTGATATCGTCATAATCTCTGTGGGTGTCTTTTCTCGTTCTTTGACGATGTGAACTCTGCAGCAGGCACTCTAGAAGATGGTTGAAGATAATTTCCGTCCGAATATCGCATAAATAACCATAAACTTCTGCCTCCCAGGTCCAGCGGTCATAACTGGCCGCCATATTAACATAACTCGTTCTCCTTCGGCGTATATCATCCGACTGTCATCTAAAAGTGTATGCTAATAATTTCATTCCATTGCAAATGCAGCTTTGTTCAAACTATCTCGTTCAGTATCTGCAGTAATAAATGACCTCCAGGTAATGATATAATGGGGGATCTGCGTAATACTGTAGCCAGTGTCCGGCTAACTCTTTATTGGGAGGAGACGTAATATGAATTGAATAGGGCTCACAGACTGGCCTATTAGGAGAAACTGGCCTTAGAACTGTCTGGAGATTAAAATAATGCCTACCAGCGGCGTAATGCGAAAGTTCACACATGTTGCTTTGCGGCGTATATATAGTTTGATTCGGAATGTTTATGTGTGATAGTTTCCATGAAACTTGAATTATGTTTACTAGATAGAATGCATTCAGTAGCAACAACAATGTCAGTAAGTCGAGAGGATTCATGAATATACGAGAGAATTTATTCGAGCTGAAGAATGTTGATTGTTCGGAACTGCTTCTGGGATCGAATATTTTCTCGTCCGTCAACGATTCTTGTTCAGAGGACAGTGGCCAGTGTTTATGTTTGCTTCAATTCGATAAAATCGAAAGACTGGAGTATGTAACATATTTTTATTATTAGACTAATTGTCTATTGCCAAATATTATCAACATTGTTCCTATGAAATAGAAGTTGGTTTTTATAACAATTCTATTTGTACCTAACGTTACCTAACGTACCTTACGTTGGATTTTTCACATTAAGACAAAATCGAGGGGGAAATATCTCCTTTGAATCTTGTACAAATAGAAATTTTGAGTCCTTTGAGTCAATTTTCAATCATTAAATCTTCGCTTCAGTCATCGGTTTGAGTCTTTCAGTCATCGGATTGAGCCTTTCAGTCATCGGTTTGAGTCTTTCAGTCTTTTAAATATTTTATGTCTTATACACATTTTAGCGAGATGTTTCCCCCTCGGACAAAATTACTTAGTTCACAATCTTGTCCACAAGCTCACGTCAACAAAGCATCCCTTATATTTTTCCTGGCTACGGCCTTGATTCCAAATATAATAAAAGAAATATTCCATGTGAATGGATTCCAGATTTATTTTGCCATATATTTTCAGGAGAATTATGTTCCACCCTTGACTAGTTTATCCAAGTTTATCCAAGTTTCAAATTTACATACAAACCCTGTAATATTCCAATTTGTTCTTACTTTAATTATTTAAAGTTACATGAAAATGATTCTTTCAAATTTCTTACTCTGATTGTTTAAATAATTGTCATAAACAAATGCAGTGTTTCTAAGATATTTGAATTAAATAAAAAATTAAATAGTATGATCTTTAAGAACAGAATCATTTCTTGAAAAAAAAATTATTGCTTAAAAACGCATGTGTTGATTAATAATTTTTTGCTACCAAATATTAATATTAGGAAACCATTTTTTTTGTTTTTCACGTCTTTCATACTTGACTATTCGAGATAGGACAAAAACACTTCCAATCTTTTTTGATCTCGTAATTGAGCAACTCTATTATTTTTCAACTTGTTTGGAATTATTTATGTAGATTACATTTGATATTTGTTTCATCTTCAAATTGATGTTCTTCATAATGGACCTTCCCACGACATATGAGAGAACACTGTAATTAGAAACTGTATACGCTAATATCACTCGGGAATTTTTATCTATTTTTTCTGACCGCTAGTTTCTCTATAATCAGAAGAAAAGTGGTTTCGTGACGCCACGTTCATTAAAACTAGACTTGGCAACGTTGTAAAAGTTGTGCACCGTGGAATCTCAAATTCTCATTTGAATATAATGTGTCGTAAGACAGTTGTCATTCGATACCAGATGAGTTCGTTCGTCTGTTTCACGGAGCATCAATAAGAATAGTTTGTCTCTGTTTAACTCGTTTGCATACTTTAATATCTGATACAAGTGAAGCAGTTCCATACAATATGTATGCTGCAAACTTGATTTCTTTTTTGAGGTTAATGCGGTTTTCAAAGTTTTGGAATGTTTTTGTTGTTTGTGCTCTGAATTTTTTTCCTATTTCATGTCTCTGTATCCCTGCAATAACTGTGAACATATGTCGAAAAGGTGCTTCGTACCTGGTTGTCTGAACACCAGTGAATATTCTAATAAACAATTTTTTATGCTCCTAAATACCTATGTAAAATGTGGTTCGAAGCAATGAATAAACCTTGTATAAAAAGCGGAAATATAATTATGTTTTTGTGAACAAGTTTTTTCGGCAACCATCCGAGAAGTCCGGCCTAGTCCGGGAAGTGCTCGAATTTTAATACATATATTAATATAAATAAGAATTAGAATGTTTCTGTTGGTACCCATCTTCTGTTCGAATTTCAATATATAATACAAATAAGAACTGAAATGTTCGAAATATTCAAATTTGGAATCGTTTCATCCAGTTAACAGATGGGTGAAAGTCGACCTCTCTTCGTCTCTTAGACTAAATGCGTCTCATTGATTTGTTATTCTACATGATTGCCGAAAAAATAGTGTACGCAACACGTCCGAAAACAGTTTTTTTGGACGAGTAGACCAAATTCTAGGACGAGCGTTAGCGAGTCCTGGAAGTTTCCGGAGTTGTTACGTAAATTACTATTCCAACTGAATATTATTGTATTCAAGCAGCGTTCAAGGAACGATTTTAAATTTTAGTCATTGCAAAAAATAGATTCATATTTGTTAAATAGAAAGAGTCAATCATCTCATAATCTACACTCGGTAAATTATCCGAACTTCTCTTCACGAAGCCTTTCCGTATTTTAATATACAAATAAATTCACACCAGATCGGTCATAGTAACACCTCGCTACAGTAATAATGAATGTATCAGTTAGGAAATGTCGGATGTAAAAAAAAATAAACATTAACTTCAAATCTCGAGATCACATTTGTTGCATGAGAACTGTCATAATGATTTACGGTGTTGTCAATGCTCGTTCTTCATCGAAAGGATGGTCGGTTCAGGAAATTTGAAAGTTACAAATACAATAAAAAGTAGCTAATATGTGGATTTTTTTTCTATGAGTTGATCAAGTGACGAAGTTTCAATTATTTCTCAATAGCTTATCCCAAGCTAGAATCTATATTTTTGAGGAGAACAGTATTGAATGCTTCGGAACATGGATTATGGTGGGGGTTGTTTCCGATGAACGTGGCGTCAGCGGCACACTTTCAAATGAGATATTCTTTCAAAATGAAACAAAAATAGTGGATCTCTTTGTTAAATGGACGTTTCAGACTAGAATCAATCGATTTGAAAAAGTTTTGCAATTTATTTTTCATAAATGTAAAGGTCCAATTATTATAATCATTTCATGTTTCAGATTTACTTAAACTAATTGTTCCGATAATGAATAACACGGTGAATTTAATATATTTGTGAATATATGTCATGCTTTCTATGTGCATTACTTATGATTGTTCCGTTATTTGGCTATTATTAATAACATAAACAAAGAAAATATAAATGAATATTGTTTTTTAGAACATCGAAGTGCAATGGAAATAATGATTTTAAAAAATGGTTCCTTAATATTAATATTTGGTAGCAAAAAAAAATGTTAATCAACAAATGCATTTTTAAGCAATACATATTTTTTTAAAGAAATTATTGTGTTCTTGAAGATCATAATATTCATTGCTGATTAACATTCCAAAAACAAAAATTCGAATATCTTATAAACATTGCATTTGTTTATAACAATTATTAAAGCAACCAGAGTAAGAAATTTTGAAAAATAATTTTCATGTAACTTCAAATAATTAAAATACGAACAAATAGCAATAAAAAAAATTCATAGCTTTCTTTCCATTTTTCATTTTTTACTCTCTTAGATTGTTAATAACAAAGTGGAAAATCAACATTTTTTTATTTTTTCAATGAAGGTCTATTTTAAAGCCTTTCAAGAATAGCTCCAAGAAGTGAAACAAATTAGAGGTTTTTAGTATAACAATTATCAACCTATATAAAGTTAGCGAGACGACTTCGAAAAAAAATTAAAACGGATTATTCCATAATTTGCCGCCTTTTTGTCGCTAATAAGTTGCAAAGAAAAATATTTTGTAGCTCTTTTTTTAAAATATGCTTTGTTTCGCTAACTTCATATGAACTTAGCGAAACAACATCCCTGATTTCAATTTTTCCACAGTTGAAAAAATATGCGTTGTTTCGCTAACTTCATATGAAGTTAACTAAACAACTTCCATAATTTTAATTTTTTCTCAGTTCTGAAATATCCGGAATCTGTCTCTTTTTTGTAGCTAATCAGTTGCGGAGAGAAACAACTTGTCTCTTTTCTCATATAAAAATATACGATGTTTTGACAACTTCCGTTATTTTGATATTCTCTCACTTTATGGGTATCCAAAAATTGCTCCTTTCTTTAAAAAAATATGCAATGTTTCGCAAACCTTATATGAAGTTAGCTGGACAACTTCCGTCATTTTTCAATATTTTGAACGGTTTTATTCAGCTTACATTTTTGTTTATGTGGGTCAAATCTAGCAATTGAAATTTTAACTCCGTGTTGAGCGATTGATCTGAAATTTTGTGCAAACCTTTAATTCTGATGACAATGCAATTATGTATATTTAGTATCTTTGTAAATCCAAGATGGCCACCACCACAAAATGACGGACACATTGTTTTTCAACCCCCCCAATATGGATATCAAATGAAAGGGCTGAACTAGTAGAATACAGTACACCATGAAAAATTTCCAAATCCAAGATGATCACCGCCCCAAAATGGCGGATGATATATTTTGTTGAACCCCCCTCAATATGGGTATCAAATTAGAGGGCTGAACATGCTGAAAAGTTGAAAACTTATTTTTTTTAAAGCACATTAGCTACAAAGGAAACCATAACCGTCCATCAAACTAATGAAAATTTTATCGTTTTTGGCCTCAGTTAGATAATGTTATGTAATAAAATGAAGGGTTCCAACATCCTGCAAGTTACAGCAACCCATAGCTCGACATTTATTCATTTTGATACAAAACTACAACTCACAACGATTCTGTAATAATATTGGATGCCTCAACTTCGCTCACTTATTATAAGTCTCAGAGTATATCGACTAAGTAAAATTTGAAGAGGGGACGAAACGTCATATGAAGTTAGCGAAACAACGCATATTTAAAAAAAAAAGAGCGACAAATTTTTTTCTTCGCAACTACTTAATTAGCGACAAAAAGGCGGCAAATTATGGATACTTCAAAACTATAGAAAAATTGAAATTACGGAAGTTGTTTTGCTAACTTCATATGAAGTTAGCGAAACAACGCATATTTTTTAACAAAAAAGAGCGACACATTTTTTTTCTTCGCAACTAATTAGCGACAAAAAGGGGGCAAATTATGGATACTTCAACACTATGGAGAAGTAGAAATTACGGAAGTTGTTTTGCTAACTTCATATGAAGTTAGCGAAACAACGCATATTTTTTTTAAAAAAAGAACGACAATTTTTTTTTCATTGCAACTGATTAGCGGCAAAAAGGCGGCAAATTATGGAGTAATCCCTCACCAACTTTTACGAAGTTGTCTCGCTAACTTTATATAGGTCAATTATCAGGGTTTACATGTAATTGAAACTTGTAAAAACTAGTTAATTAACAAAAGCATAAGCAATAAAATAATTACGGAAAAAAGTTTTTCCATGGATTTTCGTTTATTCAAGTGTCTAAAAGGTAGGTGATTTTTTTTATTTCTTAATATTGATATTTAATGGGTTAAAATTATTTTTATTGTTCAAGGGTCCGTATCAGTCAGCGCACGCGGGACTCGCATCACCCGCTTTTAGCGCTATTTTCGACTCTAAATTGAAGTTCTTAATATTGGTGGTAGACTTCCGGAAAGTGGGACATTTTTTAGAAATTTTCCTCCTCTTCTAGGATCTACTTTAAAATTTTGGATATCTTTAACAGTTTCCGAGATATTTGCAGAAAACCAAACCTTCCCACTTATTTTACTAAATTGTTTAAAACTTCTGCAATTTTTGCTGGCGCACCTTCAAAGTTTCCATAAAGTTTTTAGAGGTCATTCCGAATCGAATGCACCCTGGATCATAATTTTTGGTGCCCTTGAATAGAAACTCACCAAAATAGTTCTTGTGGACCAGACTACAGCTCGAATTTTCATTTGGGAATTGAACTTTCCCAATCAAGAAAGAATAGCCAGTATGAGCTTTCCACCGTACTAATCTTCAAATAGCACTGTTTTGCAATTCTGAAGGCAACTTAATTCAAATACACCTCTGCGTGACATCAATCCCGATTAAGTTCCGTAAAATATAGATCGGCAAGTGATAAATCTTTATTTACGTTTCGGCGAGTTTAAGTGAATCAGGTCAGTCCCCATCCTTGCAATCGATCTCTGTGATCCTGCGGGCATTAAACATTCGGAAGAAAGACTTCCAACGGAGACGGGAATGTTTTGGTTCTGGGACAAAACAGGATCGGAGCGGGTCGAAAGGTCAGAGAACTGAAGAGAATCAGCAGACGACGCCTGTGTTGGTGATATCTGGACCGGAAGTGGGGTTGTCATTGGCTGTCTTTGAGTGGGACTTCAGTTTGGATCGGTGGGAATTCAGAATGAAGTGAACTAGGGTTCGTTCGTCTTCCAGGTGTAGGTTACGAACACGATTGGAATCAATGAAAACTATATTGAAAGTGAGGGTCCTACTTGAAATTTAGGATTTCGTCTGTCTAAAATCGTTGAATACGAATATCCCAAAGAGTATTCGTAGGTAATACCACAAGTGCATCGGTGATTATCGAAATAGCAATTCCTTTGAATTTGAGAATCAAATTATGTTGCTTGGCAACCACACGAGCGCTTGCGCGAGTGTGGTTACCTAAAGCAACATAATTTGATTCGAAACCGAGAAGGAATTAACGATAATCGGCGATAACACGAGTTCTATTTGTTAAGATTATTTCATGAATAAAATCGAAACCATTTTTATTTATTTACTATTCAATTTAACTATGAACATTAATCCCGCATTTGGTTCTGAAATTATGCAACTAACAAAACATTCACTTGAATTCTATTTCAGTTACAAATGACAGAGCGCGTCATTCGTAGTCTTGTCATTGCATATCTAGTCTACTGCTGAGGTTATGTTTTGATAACATTTCAATTTAGTGATTTGATTAATCAGCGAGTATTTGTCGAAAATTGTGAAGATGATATGAATTAATAGTGAGTGCTTATTTAGTTTTGGTCAAAGTTTGGTGTTGTGTCATTATAGCAGCTTGCTAGTGGTAAGTTTTTGTTTTGATAGTAACCAATCAGGAATCGAACTACAAAATTGAAAACATGATGTTTTCATTTATCAACACAAAAATTTCAACCAATCATAACACGCTATTTTAGCATAAGTGAAATAATCAGTATTAGAGATAGAGTGAAGTTGTAAACACTTCACAGATTCGCGGGTAATATTCTGAGAGCAATCTGACTGATTATCTTTCGGGGACTTTCTCTGGCAGCAAATTATTTTCATCCAATTTCATGAAATCAAAATTACGAAAAAAGTTATAACTGCGCGATGTTCAAACACATGAAATTTTGAAAAAAAAATCGGTTGCTCCGTGGTTTCTGCTTCTGCTCATTCATACTAAGAAACGTCAATATTGTTGTGATAAAATGTTCTCTCCAACCTTAACAATGAATTTCAGATAACATTGAATATTTCTGTGAAGGAGGTTTTTGGAATACTCGGTTCCTTCAGTAATTTGAGGAATAGCGCTTCGACTTGGGTGATTTTCGAAAAATATTAGCAGCATCACTAGTTAAAGGGCTCCCAGCGTCCCAGCGACTTATTATCTCGAAAAAAGGGGAAAATGAAACAAGAGAACATGTATTTTCAGTATTAAAGGAGTAAATTTGACAAAGATAAACAACAATCACTCTAAATATACATTATTCCAGCAACACATAAAAAATAATAAATGAAATGAAATAGTAAACTCGATAAGCATATCTAAAAAAACAACGAAATATCTGAGATCATTCAATCGATGACCCCCGTAAAGCTAGCAGAACCACTTTGGAATTTTCGAAATTTTTTAGGCCATAATTTTAGGCTAATTTTAGACTAATTTATTACTCTATTCCCAAATTTTTTGCTCTTCAATTGTGAGAGATATCGCGGGTTCTGCTAGCTTAACGTTAAGCTGGCAGAACCAAACCGCCAAACGAATGATTATGAAAAGTCTAAGCACATAATAATTTTAGGCTCATTTTAGGCTCACGTTTGAACCCATCGCCGATATTTTTGTAATTCGTTTTTTAAAAAAAATCCCGGGTTCTGCTAGCTTTACCGTTAAGCTAGCAGAACCCAACCTTAAAAAATCTACTCAGAACATATCCAGTTGGACAATAATTTTAGGCTCTATTCAGGCTAATTTATTACCCAATTATACATTTTTTTGCTCTTCAGTTGGAGGAGAAATCATAGGTCGTGTTAGCTCAACACTGAGCTGGCAGTACTAAAAGACTAACCGAATCGTTATGGAAAATCTGATCGTACCATAATTTTAGGCTCATTTTAGGCTCACGTTTGAACCCGTCGCCCATTTTTTTGGAATTCTTTTTTTAATCCTGGGTTCTGCTAGCTTTACCGTCAAGCCAGCAGAACCCAACCTTAAAAAAGCAACTTTGAACAAATCCAGTTGGACAATAATTTTAGGCTCTATTCAGGCTGATTTATTACTCAATTATAATTTTTTTTGCTCTTCAGTTGGAGGAGAAATCATAGGTTGTGTTAGCTCAATACTGAGCTGGCAGTACCAAATGGCTAACCGAATCGTTATGGAAAATCTGATCGCACCATAATTTTAGGCTCATTTTAGGCTCACGTTTAAACCCGTCGCCGTTTTTTTTTGGAATTCGTTTTTTAAAAAAATCCTGGGTTCTGCTAGCTTTACTGTTAAGCTAGCAGAAGCCAAACTTAAAAAAGCAACTCATAACAACTGAAGAGCAAAAAAATTTATAATTGGGTAATAAATTAGCCTGAATAAAGCCTAAAATTATTGTCCAACTGGATTTGTTCTGAGTTGCTTTTTTAAGGTTGAGTTCTGATGGCTTAACGGTAAAGCTAGCAGAACCCAGGATTTTTTTAAAAAACGAATTCCAAAAAAATCGGCGATGGGTTCAAACGTGAGCCAAAACTGAGCCTAAAATTATGGTGCGATCAGATTTTTCATAACGATTCGGTTAGCTTTTTGGTACTGCCAGATCAGTGTTGAGCTAACACGACCTATGATTTCTCCTCCAACTGAAGAGCAAAAAAATTTATAATTGGGTAATAAATTAGCCTGAATAGAGCCTAAAATTATTGTCCAACTGGATTTGTTCTGAGTAGATTTTTTAAGGTTGGGTTCTGCTAGCTTAACGGTAAAGCTAGCAGAACCCGGGATTTTTTTTTAAAAACAAATTCCAAAAAAATCGGCGATGGGTTCAAACGTGAGCCTAAAATGAGCCTAAAATTATGGTGTGCTTAGACTTTTCATAATCATTCGTTTGGCGGTTTGGTTCTGCCAGCTTAACGTTAAGCTAGCAGAACCCGCGATATCTCTCACAATTGAAGAGCAAAAAATTTGGGAATAGGGTAATAAATTATCCTAAAATTATCCTAAAATTATGGACTAAAAAAATTTGAAAATTCCAATGTGGATCTGCTAGCTTTACGGGGGTCAATCCATGAACCCAGTATGACTTTTATAAGGTTAGACTAAAGTGAAATTACATACATGAGATTTTTATCTCTTTCAATATCCGGCAAATTCAAACAAAAACAAAACAAAAAACAAAACGCTGGGTAGCTTTTATAGGAAGACCTGAACTTCGTGTATTGTGTCAAAATATTGTTGATTCAAAACCATATAGCCTTGAGGTTGAAAAACGGACACTGGCTGAAGAAGTGCATAAACTACCAGTCAACTTTAAAATACTTTACAAAACTTGTAGGAGAGAAATCAGTTACCTTTATCTGTGGTGGTTGAATTTACGAATATACCGAGAGATTGATTATCTTGTGAGCAGAATACAAATAGAATACCTGATCGAGAGCAGCTTACTGTTAGTGGTTAAGATACGAGAGACAAAATATTGAAGTGTTATCGTAAAACTAACTGGATTTTTGCTCCAGTTTTAATTCTCGTTCCGCGACATAAGATGAGGCCAAGAATAAAAGACACTTCGATCCAGTAATTTCCAGATATTTAGAGAGAGTCTATTTTCATCAATCAGAGGGACAATGTTCAAAAGAATCCGCAGACGAGTGACAAGAAGATACAGGACCAGAAAATTCGGTTTCTTAGTCGATTTTGATGTCTTATACGCAGTAAATTTTACTCCTGCCGAAGGAGAATGTATGCAGGAGCTTCACAAATATTATTCTATGCCTCGGTGTAATAAAAACACAGATTTATTACAATGGTGAAAAATTCTTGCTTCTGAATTGCCCATTCTGAATTTGATGGCATGAGATCTCCGGTTACTTCAGTCCCGACGAGAAAACATCGAAATCGCCTTAATAATGAATCTGCACGATGTTTGTTACGCCTAAACGACTGGGTGAGAAACAGAAACATTATTTGCGACCGAGAAAGCTGTTAGCAGATCTCTTTTGATTTTTGTAAAATAATGTTTTTAAGCTATCGATGCGCGGTAGCAGAAGAGCTCAGTACAGTTACGTAAATTTCTTCGACCGGAACCGTTGTAAATTTTTCTGAATTTCTACGAGTTCTCTATCTAGCTTCAGGAGGGCAGGGGTGTAAAATTATTTGAAATAAAACTATGCGGCGGCCAAATGTTTTTCACTGTTTTTGCGGAATTTTACGATATTATTTTAGCTAGTTTTTGCGACAACTTTCCACGTCTGCAGCGCTTTATCTAGCCAACAGGAAAATAGTAACATTTTTTACAATGGAATTATGCGACTCTCCCAGATTCACTATTTTTACGGATTTTTCTGATTTTTTGCGAGTTTTTGAAATTTTTTTCAAGGAGTTCCGACCTCCACTGTAATATATTATGGCAATGGCATCAAAGTTACATACATGCACCAAATTTCAACTCAACTCATTAATAATAAAAATAATGATAAATCCCTTCATTATTTTCCACACACAGTACATAAAAATTAAATTTATGACATTTTTAAAGAAATTGGAATTTAAAGAGAATCTTTCATCAATCACTTACTTCATAATGAAAATGTACTTACATTTAAGCCTAGAAAGTTTGTGTTCATGAATACTTATATTATTAAAATAAAAACATTCATAGTTATAATTAATTGATACTTTAAATATTAATACATATGATTATATTAAATTTCAAGAGAATACAGGAAAGGATATTAATATTAAAATTGACATTTGTTTTTTAAGTGGATATTTTCTTACCTTGACCTAAAACTTATATAGGTATATAGCAATTTTTGTTACAATAATTTTGTGCTATAATGAATTCGCATTATGAACTCTTCTATGTCCCATATTCAACCATCCAAATTCAGTCAATTTATGTAATATTCTTTGGAACTTTTTGCTGCCATATATCAATCTTAAAAAGGAATTCTGTACTTTATGGATTTTCTTTATGTAGACAGTAGTCAAATTTGGGCCATATAACGAATCAGCAAACTTAAAATATGACAAAATTAATGATTCACATAATTTTCTTTTGTATATAGTGAAAAGCAAACGGATATAACCCTGAGGCACCCCTGATTTCAGTGTCAAATATTCCGTTTGGACTGATTTAATTTTTACACACTGTTCACTATTAAGTGTACTCTTTTATAGAGTTTATTCCAAGCTTTCGTAAATTTTATTTACATCTTCAGGGAACTACACAGAATTATTATGTCAATTATACATTTTGATGTTATTAAAATTTTACTTACAACTATAGTGAGGTCAGTTGACATGTTCTTAGTTCTTTACAGCTTAAAATTGTAAATAATAAGGAAAAAAAAGACTTTACGAATATAAATAACAGAAAATTTTGAAATTTCAGTCGAAAAACAAAAGACTTGTTGATTGTATCCAAGGGACACAAATCAGTTGTCAATAGAAAAGAAATCTGTAATTTTCAAGTCAATGTTACCAACTGTAATCTTGTACCAACTGTAATCTTGTACCAACTGTTGAAATATACGACTGTTGTTTTGTAAGTTAGGGAAAAAATTACATTTCCAATTGAGTAGTTATGGAGATATTATTATTCATATGGAGGTGTGGTCTAACGACAATAAGAAGGAATAAATCTCACTCAAATGATTTATATCAGTTCTTTTATTCATACATTTTTTGTCTTGAGATATGAAGGCCATTTCCAAAAAAGTTCTCTTAGTCATATGTGTCTCTTTAGCTAATATTTTAGTTGAGTTATAATTTATTCGATGGTCAAATTTGTTTACATGATCAGCAAGAGCACATCTTTCAGGATGAAGTCTACAAACACTTTTATGTGAGGAAATCTAGAAGTAATGTCACTATCCAAAGAACTAAGAACATGTCAACTAACCTCACTATAGTTGTAAGTAAAATTTTAATAACATCAAAATGTATAATTGACATAATAATTCTTTGTAGTTCCCTGAAGATGTAAATAAAATTTACGAAAGCTTGGAATAAACTCTATAAAAGAGTACACTTTTGACTTTGCTGCAATCCCCAATATTAACTGGTTTTATTAGTCAGCAACGACTACCCTTTCTATATATATATATATATATATATATATATATATATATATATATATATATATACTTTAATAGTTATTTACGAACCTAAAATTTTTCCTTTACTCACAGAGAACCAAGGATTCACAAAATTGATTATCTGAACGAAAGTTCAACTAGCATAACGGATATCCTTACTAGACACTGATAAAAACTAGGCAATAACGGCATTATTTTCATTATGGCAAACAGCGTGAAAAACAAAGTCCAACTCTGGTAGAGAAGTATGACATAAGAAGCAGCCAGCTTGACGATGGGAATCTCGCGGCGTCTTTTGTTTTCTGTAGGTATCTAAGATCGCGGTTGACATAGCAAAACGTTCCGCTGAAAATTCCGCACCGAAAACCTGGAGTCGCTTTCTGAGATTTCTGCGATGGGATAAATGGGCTGTTCGAGAGAAATGATGATCGCCGTTCTGTGATTGATAAGAAGGATTAAGGAGTTGGTTATAAATGTAACGGTTTGAAGAGAAAGAGAATGGATTGTTATTTGGGGGAATTGATGGCGTTTCGAGAGTTATGCGTCTCAGTTTCACGGGCTTCCTGAGAAATCAGTGAAACATAACGAAAGTGTGACTTGATATATGGAGGAAGGAGAACTTTGTAAAACTAATTCACGGCAGAAAAAACGTGACTGTTAACGGCTCGCTCTGAGCTGAATGAAATTAAATTGAGTGATCGTTATTCAGCTGGACAGAATTGCATTTCTTAAGACTCTTTTGATTTTAATGATAAATGCTATAATCAACCTGAAGGCCTAGCAATGGGTAACTCACTTTCACCATTTCTAGCTGATATTTTTATGGAAAACATGGAAAATTCATTTATCATTACTTAATAAACATTAATAACATTACCAGCTGGTACCGTTATGCACCATTTCTAGCTGATATTTTTAAGGAAAACATGGAAAATTCATTTATCATTAATAAACATTAATAACATTACCAGCTGGTACCGTTATGTAGATGATTGCCTCGTATTCATTGAAGGTAACAACAAAATTACCTATGACATTCTTGATTCACTAAATGATTTAAACCCTAAAATTAAATTCACATTGGAAATTAAAACAGAATTTAAAATGAACTTCCTAGATCTTACTTTAACAAAAATTAACAATATAAGGTAAGTGTACCAGTTATTGACAGTTTTAGGTGAAAATTTCGGAAGAACTATTTTTAAAAAATTCAAATAATATTTTACATAAATGCACATATTTTTTTCCAAACATTAGTAGTTTGGCCAGTGTAACTCAGATATTTTTCATTCAACTTAAATAGTTTTTGTACAAAATATTTATATTAATTTTTGGGTTGTTGAAAGTACCAGTAATTGACATTCAGATTTTTCTTATGTTCCAGTGAATGACACACCAATAAGTGACAATAATTTTTTATTTTCAATAGTACAAAGATAAAATGTAACATATCAAATAAGTAAACCTAAGCTTCAAAAATGTCAACTTCTTCATTAAATATATATTTTATTCTATCTCCTACGGCCTGCAGTTCTGGTTGAGGTAATTTTCGAATTATATCATTTAAACTTATAATAGAGGTATCTGTTTCTACTAACTTAAAGGATGTTTTGTTGATTGATTTTAAAGATACAACTTCTATATTGTTTGCAGAATTCTTTGTTTCTATGACACATATGTATCTATAAAATATCGTATGTCTTCTTTTTTACGTTTTCGTTCCTCAGCTCTTTTTTGTTTTTCAGTCTCCTTTCTTTGTTTTTCCTCTTGCTTCTTGGTATGATATTCTTGCCATTTTTCGGATGTGATGGCACAAGGAATTTTCTCCTTTCTCTTCTTTTTAGCAGAACTCGTTTCTTCTGGGAAAAATAGTGCTTTTTTAAAAGGTGTTGAAACTATTTCTTTAAGATCTGATACTGTTAACGGAGTTGAATCTTCCTGAAGTATTTTTAAAGGTGACGCAGATATAAATTTAACTGGAGAAGAAAAGTCTTGTGGCACACACAATTCTTTTAATGGTGATGTGTTCATTTCCACGACAGACGGTTTAATTATCTCAAGATGCTGTACTACTACCTTAGGTGAAATTTGACTTGTTGATACTGACTTGTTTACCTGAAGGCCAGAACAGCCCGGTTGAGATATTATGTCAGAATTCACTTCTGTTTCATCAGTTTCTATTGGCTGAACTTCACTTTCTGTTTTCTGTAGCTCTAAATCAGTATCACTTACTGTATCACTATACATTTGTTGCCACACTTCAAATAAAGATAGGTCTATCAAATCACCTTTCCATGTTGAATTTAAATTATCCTTAAATGTTTTTAATTTTTCTGCATGTATGTATTTTTCTAATATGATTAACCCCTCTTTACTCCGACATTTGTGAACCTTCTTGGTAGATTTTTTATTGGAGGATATATTAGAATACTTCACTTTTTCTACATTAAATGGTGATAAACCACAAGCTTCAAAACCATTTTGAATGGTTTCCTTAGTAATGCCTTTGAGGGCTTGACTAAATACTATTGAAAAATGTTCCTTTCGGAGTTTGTTTCCATAATTTTCCACGTGCCAATTTCGTACACTTTGTTTCCAATAAACCTTAAGCGCTTTGAAGACTGAAACATCCATTGGTTGGAGAAGGTGTGTGGAATTAGGATAAAGAACAAGTAGTTCAATACCATTTTGCAGACAAAATTTGGAAAGAGGCAATGTCATATGGGAGACATGTCCATCAACAAATAACACGATTGGTCGCTTGATTTGGTGGTTGTCTAACCATTTCACAAATACATTTGTTATATATTCATAAAACGTGCTACCACACATCCATCCACTCTCAGAACGTCCTATTCCCCACGTTTTATCGACGTTATACACACTTTGGGCTATATGCGCTGGAATACGCTCATATTTAAAGACGATAATGGGAGGCCCCAAATCCCCTGCTGCATTGGCTGTGACAAGAACTGTGAGGTTCTCCTTGTCATCATTCGTACCTGCTGTATAAACGCTACTAGCCCCCCGTTTCGCCAATACTTTTCCACCTTTTGGCTGCAGGAAAAACGCACTCTCGTCACAATTAAATACCCTGGTGGGGTCATCTAATATATTAGTTAATTGTTTAGACTCGAGGTAAGTTTTAACTTCGTTAAACCACTGACGAATTTGTTCTTCTGTAACATTTTCACGTGAAGGAGTTAGATTTTGAGAAACTCTTTGCGTTACTTTCGGGTGCCTTTTTAAAAAAGATTCGAACCATTTCCGACCCGGTCGGCCATCAGTAAAGGGGTTCGCTCTCTTCTGTTGCAGTAAAATCAGTTGAACACTATCTAATAGTTGTTCTTTAGTGACAGGCTGATGTACTTTAGCCAAAGATAATATCCATTACACTAATAGTGTCTCTTCTTGAGAGGTAAGAATAGTACTTGGACCCATTCGACAGTCAAATGGTATTTTTCCAGATGTCTTGGATAATAAGGTTGTTCTCGGAATACCGAATTGCTTTGCTGCTGTCGCCACAGGTAATCCCCCCGTTACAGCATTTATCGCTTCAAGCATTTGCTCTTTGGTATAATCTTTTCGGGGTGCCATATCTGAAACAAAGTGTCCCAGTTAATGACATGAATTGCACCAGTAATTGACACCCTGTCAATTACTGGACAGGATTATCGTTTCACCTTCATATTTATAGGAGAGGACAATAACTCACATATTAACATTTAAAAATTGTTATCTTAATTTCAATGAGTGCTCCAGTGTTTGACATGTCTGGCAATAACTGGAACATGTCTGATACATGTTGACCCAATAATTGACACCCCTTTATTGAGGTTATAAAGGCTATCCTGAATCAAATAACATCTAAAAAGCTATTCATGAAGGTTGTTTAACAGTCCCAGATAGTTATTAATGTACTGTATACCTTTTTACAAAAATTAAAATTACATATTTAAATAGCTTACCTTAACCATTTACTTAAGGAAATAGACGACCATCTGCATGCATCACTTCTACCATTTTAAAATCACGTGATCAACGGTGGGATGACGATGAAATTTTAAGCAGGGTTGCCAGATACTCTGTAATTACTGAATGTTGCAGAAAAATAGCAACGCACCGTTCTATTAACTTATTTTAATTTTTTAACTAAGAAACTGTCAATTACTGGAACACTGTCAATAACTGGTGCATTTACCTTATTAGACTTCTCCATCTAAAAAAAGCCGACCCAGACTGATCACGCCATCCCATTAAACTCTTATCACCCCAAGCAACATAAAATGGCAGCCTTTAACTGTTATGATAACAGGATTTGAAAATACATCTTTCTGCAAATAATTAGAAAAAAGAAGTGAACACATTGAAACAGATTGCTGTCAACAATGGCTACCAACCTTCTAACATTCATAAACTCATTAGTAAATTCAAACATAGGACAGACCGAAGACTTTCCTTCAACACAATTGAGTAACAATGAAAATTCACCCTCAGTGAAATCTTTATCTCTACCATATTTTGATCAAAACATGTGTAATGGCATTTCCAAATTCATAGAAGCCACTATACCTGGTACTGAAGTTTCCTTTAAATTTTATAACGACCTAAGCAACTATTTAGTCAATACTAAAATTATTAAGCAAAAAAGAAGTGGAGTGTATCAGCTTGACTGTTCTGATTGCTCTGCCTCCTACATTGGTAGAACTTGTAGACACCTTATAGCTCGATTTAACGAACACTTAGAAAAACGAGACAAATCTTTATTTGGTAGCCATTTCAAAATTCACAATCACAACTTAGCCCCTACAGAAATAAAAATATATATATATATATAAAATATATAAGAAAAATTTCAACAGATTAGATTTGTTTGAAGAACTGGATATTTCCAAAGTACTTTCCAACAATGATCACTGCCTGAATACCTAAGTAAACTAAGTACAGATATTTCTTTTCCCTTCATCAAAGGATCACTAATTTCAATTAACAATTTTATGTAGGTTTATATTCATTTCAGTTTTGGAAGACCTCATTATTAAAGCATATTCAAGTTGGGGTGTCACTAATGCATTGTAAAGTTCAATGATAGAGTTAACATTTTTAAATAATTTTGTATTTCTAATGACAAAACCAAGAATTTCATAAGCCTTGTTTTCTACAAAGTTCAAATGAATGTTAAATTTTAGGTTAGATAGCAGATATACTCCTAGATCCGTACACTCATTGTTCCCAGGAAGTTCAGCGCCTTTTATAAAATAAGTATTTTTAGTATATTCATGCCCACGAGTAAAAGTTATGACTTCGCATTTATCAATTTTGAGAGTAAGTTTATTTTGATCAAACCACGCAGAAATTGAATTGATATATTTCTGCAGAAGAAGGTACTTAGTCGATGTAGTAATTGTTCTAAAGATCTTGAAATAATCTGCAAACAGGAGACTTGTGGAATGCTCAATACATTTGGGCAAATCATTTATAAAGAAGGTGAAAGGTAATGGTCCCAAATTGCTGCCTTGTGGCACATCTGAGCTTGCTAAGAAAGGTTCACACTGTCCAATTTTTACTTCTTGATATCGGAAAGTTAAATAAATTTTTTTAAACATCAGCTCTTTTTCTGAGAAATTTGATTCACCTAGCTTATCCAGAAGGATACTGTGGTCAACTTCATCAAAATCCTTCGCACAGTCTGTTATAATTACATCAAATTGGGTTTTGGCATTCACTGCCTTCGCTGCAGTATTTGTAAGAACACATAGATTTGTTACCTAGGGCCTATCGACCACGAAACAATGTTGTTGACTGACAAAGACATTTTTGAAACTATTCAATAGGTCATCATTCAAAATAGATTCAGAAAGTTTGGCTAATGAATTTAAAATACTAATCGGTCTGTAGTTTTCTACCTCTTTTTTATTTTTACTTTTGAATACTGGTGTGATAACAGAATCTTTCAATTTATCTGGGAAAATACCTTCTTTAAGTGCCAAGTTACATCATTCTGTATAAGCATAGTATAATTAAATAAGTGGAAATCACCGAAACACAAAATCCCAAGGCAAGTCCGTCAACACTAAACCATCCGATACAAATCGATATCGTCAGAGTTGAACATTTCCCACCAGTCTCCAAACGACGTCGAGCAAAAAATATTATATCAGAGTGAGAACTTGAGTGGAAACTAACTGTTGCTGATCCGTAACACACAATTTTTATTACGGTAACACACTAATGAATTATTTCTTTAAACGGTTATCAAAACCAAGTAGCATTTCTAAACTTTAACAACGATGAAATTTGTGAAACTTCCCACAGACATTAAGAAGTTAATTACACCGGTATTTTGAATATTCTGCTCCACCTATTCTGATGAGCCAATGGCAGGTGGCCATGAACGGAAGAGAACTCCTATTATGTAAATCAGTTGAAAATGGAGGAAGTCGAACTACATACGGGTACTCGAAATGTATAGTAGGCTATAAAGATACTGACACTGACACCTGCATGGGATATTACTCAAATCCTGATTGGTATACCTACCAACAAATAACAATTGAAGTGAAAGCATTCTATGATTATTTTATTTACAAAAACATTGAAAAATAATTTTTCAGTACTGAAAGCTCTGGGTATGGTATTTTTTATTTCAGAAGAGACTCGATTTCTGTCGAATATACTTAAAAGCATGAAACATTTTACTTGACAACATTTTAATAATTCTGAAATATTAGGGTACGATGTTTCAAAAACAGTGGAAATCTACGTTAGTTGGTTCTACACTGAACACTAATTATTTTCTGTGTTTCACTCTTGGTGTCACTACGTGAAAAAGAGATTCTAGAAAATCAATGGAATAAATGAACTTTCGTGTTAGTATGATGATTTTGTTACGTCAATATTTAACAAAATCAAAGTTGGTAGAGAAAACATGTCATTTCAAGTAATGGAAGGAAAATTATTTCGTGTTGGTTGACCATTTAAGTAAACATCGTTATGATAATAAATAGTTTTGCTTGGACAAATAATAATATCGTTTGGAGAAAGAATAATATTGAAAATGGATATGAAACATATCCAACGACTCCCTAATTTCTCTTGATATTTATAGTTCAAGTAACCCAGATAAATACTCTGAAACTCTCAGCGCTGAATAAGTTTTACCACATACAAAGAAGAATAACAGTCACGTTTCCACCATTATAATAATAAAAAAATAAAAAATACCAGATATTTAGTGTTGAACAATGAAATAGCTAGAACTTGTTACGATTTGAAGGATGAATTTCTTGAAAAAATAATAGTTTCTTCTGCTAAAAAGTGATGAAAACCAATAAATAAGAGTGTGTGTAATGTGTTGATCAGAAGAAGAACAAATTTTATGAGTTTTCAATAACAGAAATTTGATCTGTCAAATGGTGAAGTTTCTCAATAAAATGGCCTCACTTCGAAAATAGACGAGACCGTCAAAAATTTCATTTGGATTTTTTTAGAGCAGCCCAAAATAGGTAAGTTTTTTGAAATTTAGATGATCAATGTAACGGTAGTTTTACCTTCATATTTTCTGGTAATCTTTTTGGTTTGAAATGTTATATGTATTTGTCAATATAAAAGAGTTTGAGGAATACCTATTGGTTCAATCCAGCTTACCTCGCTTAAGTGTAAGGGTATTTTTAATTTTCTGTTTTCGGCTTATTTCCCAAAAGCTTGATATGGTGGCTATTTCAAAGGGTGTTGTTTGCAGTCGAACAGGATTTTTAAATTCAGCCTACCTCGCATCAGTGTAGAGATATTTTTATTTTTTCGTTATCGATCGGTATATCTTTTGAAACCTTGATATAGTGGCTATTTCAAAACGTATCGTGTATGCAGTCGAACACTGGCTATTCAATTTAATTTTCAAATCCAGTCTACCCCGCTTTAGCTTATAGATGATTTAATTTTTTTGATTAGTCAACATACAATCGCAAATTGATATTTTCTAAAAGACAAAATTGGTTATGATTGTTTTCGGTTTTCCTCCGTCATTCGATTAACAGCTGTCACAGTGTACCGAGGTTCATATTTGACGAAGCAGCAGAAGTACAGCTGAATGCAACCAAGTAAATTAATGCCTGATTACAAAATAATTGTTGTTCACACTTTCCAAACTCGTATTTTGCTCAGTTGTAGACGAACCAGTCATGAAAATTTCGTTAAAAAAATGAGTTGCGGTTGTAATAAATTATCTACTAACCTGAAAATACACTTGTCCATGATCAACCCATCCGACAACCATATCCGATCCAGCCATCCTCCCGTCCTTGGAAAATCCGAAACCGACGTATCCCAGCGTCCTCACTTGTAACTCGAACGTGATATCTTGCGGCCCCGGGCCCAGAGACCACAACAAGCGATAATCCGGGCTGAGATAGGCCGAATGGGCCCATCTCGCACAGTTCGAGATGTTCACTATGCACAATACACAGAACACTGAAATCAACTTCGAAAGGGGCTCCATCGTCGTTGCTGGGCGGCTGTTAGGCAACGGAGACCATTATCTGGAAAAGAAGGAAATTATTTAGTCAAGAAAGGGCACAGTTTGCGCTTGTTTGGGGTAGGAATTGCGGATCATGGTTATTTCTCTATCGCCAGTTGAAGTATCGTGGACATTCACATCCACCACCCTTTGTCTAGTTCCATACCAAAAGAAGAGTATGTCTCTTTCAAAAGAAATATAAAATTCATTGAATATCTTGCCGGTATCGCCAGCAAAACGGAAAGCACTACGCGTCGATATAGTCGTGCTCGGAACCGTGTCATCGTATGGGTTTTCATTGAATCACCTTAATTTTTATAGATAAGTAGATAGATAAGCTAAAATTTACATTTTGTCGACAAAGTACAATCAATTTCGTTTATACATTTGTGGTATGAACATATTTAAAAAATCTCAACATCATCTTATATTTAGAACATTCACATTTATGTATAAAAAGTCACACGGTAGAATATATAACAAAAAAATTCGTACTATGTACACATTAGGAATTTACGAACAACGGTAACAACACGCATTAAAAGTATGAATAAATCGCTCTCATAGAAAGACTAAACCTCATATGTCAAGTATTCATCGAGAAAGTAGAAGCATTTTCCCATGAGAAGTTTCTTGAAATATTTTCTGAATTGCTTCAAGTTGTTTATCTTGGGTAAATGATTGTAAATTTGTTTGCTCCTGTAAATCAAGGATTGTTTCATCAAGGTGGAAGTGGGAAGCGGAAGAACAAATTTCTTCTCCTGACGAGTGTGCCTTTCTTCATGGGCATTCTCGAACCTATCTGTGTATTTGTGTAACAGATGACTGTCTCTAGAATAAATTATTCAAATATAGTTAATATTTTGTATCCGGAAAAAAAGGCCTACAGGATTCTCGCATCTTTACTTTAAATATAACACGCATGCAGAGCTCGTTTCTGTTACACGAATATACTGATGCAAGAGAACCTGGCTACTATAAGCAATGTAACGAATAGCTACAGAGGAAACTATTTATTTCTTCATTGAACTAATGAAAATGTCTAATGATTTTGGCATTACTTATTTATAATTTTGTTTTTTTTGGGATTTGAAGTCTTAATTCAAAGAATACTCTATTTCTTTAAGGTCAACGTTAGGTCAATTTATTTTGACATCTTAAGGGCAAAAAGGATTATTTTTCAGTGTAATGTGTATATCCTAAGACCATATTGTTATTAGGTATGAATCAGGTGCATCAGACGTAATAGTTAGATGTAAAACCAGAACTTGGTTTTGGGTTAAAAACAAACAATACACAATAAGAGTTAATTTAAAATTCGTGTAAAATAATGATTTTTTTTGGTGCATGCCGAGTGAAACTTAAGCATTTATTTTACCCCATCCACCCCTCTAGAAAAAATGTTTAGTACATCGTTAAAAAGGGGGCAAATGGTGATACAAAATCAACTCTCACTTTCAACGTATCTGACACTCCATTTTAGATTTTTTCTCATGAAAACAATCCCAACAAGACGTTGTTGAAAGACAAAAACATGTGTTTCATAATCTACAAATAATGCGATAAAATCGACTTTCACCTTTTACTTATGAAGTAAGTAATTTTTCATTATTCACCGTGGAAAAAAGTTCCACCAAGATGTTTATTAAAGTCAGAAACATTATTTTATTCCTATGTTCTAGAGGGGTGGAAGGGGGTCAAATGGATACTACAAAATCAGGTTTCAGATTATTTTTCAATATTCTTCCTGAAAAAAAAAATCCCAACAAGATGATAATGAAAGCCAGAAAAATTTTTTTCATTGAACCTAGATGGTCAAAAGGGGGTCGAATGAATGCTACAAAATTGACTTTCACCTTTGACGTCTTTAATAGTTAATATTTTATTATTATCTGTGATTAAAACTCCAGCAAGACGTTAATTGAAGTCAGAAACTTTTTTTTACTATTTTCTAGATGGGCGGAAGGTCAAATAAATGCTGCAAAATCAAATTTCACATTCAACGTATTCAACACTAAATTTTTCAATATTATTTTCAAAAAAATTCTTCTCAAGATGATATTGAAAGCCAGAAATAATGTTATCATTATTTTTAGAGGGTCTCCGTGAAAAAATCCCCAGCAAAATTTTAATTGTAGTCATACTTTTTTTTAGGTAATTTTTCAATGAAAATGTCTCCACATAGGTAATTATAATTCAAGCGAAAATCAGGATCAATTTGCATTATTTCAATCAAGAGATAAACAGTTTCAGCTGCAGCTATTGAATGAAGTGCTTCCTTCTCCCCAGTAAGTTTATATGAAAATAATTGAACGAAAGTAATTGTGAATAAATGAATACGCTGCCGCGATGCTGATCACGACTTTATCGAAGCGTAGAGCTACCTGTCTCGCTGCCAATGCCGTCAGCTGATTGTGATAGCCGGTTTCCACTGACTTTACAAATTTTTCTCATCAAGAGCAATAACATTTCTGATTATTTTCAAAAACTTTATAAAAAGAGAGCTAAGCACATACTTAGTTACATGTTTATTGATTAATGCCATAATTCAATAATGTTTAAAATAAAGAATCAACATGTTCATTTTTTAATCAAGTATCTGGAAAAACTTTCATACGGTGGCGAATGAAAGGAACCTATTCCACCAACAAATCACCACAAAAAAGCTATTCACAGCAAATTAAGTGTGAGATTGGTTGGGTTTCGCCACATATATGAGATGAGGTAATTAAAATCTCATTTTCCATAATGGAGGTTTTAAGAGAGATAGTCTAAATGCATAGATTGGGAATTTGACGAACCAAAATGACCGTCACGATCGATTTGTTCTCCTCGATTTTATGAAGATGACGATGTGAAATTCATATACAGGGTAAATTGGAACAGATGAAGACTGTCCTTCTGTTAAAAGTTTGAATAGACCTGCTGAACCATATCGTAGTTTGCTAATTATAAGGTGTTTTAAACATGTGTGGCAAACTTCACCTTTCCTAAGTGGTTCATGTTTTTTGCAGCTTGCTAATGTTTCTGATAATTTTGAAGTTATGGTATTGTGAAGATTCTAAAAAAGTTAAAACCAGATTTGGGAATTTCATGTTTAGTACAATTGGTCACACTGGTAAAGTTTGTTAATTCTCCCATATTTATTTCATGATATAGTGACTTTTCAGCTCAAAATTCAGCAGCTCTGCCTAAATAAGTGGCGAGTGCAGTAAGGTTATGTTAAATTGAAAAGAAAAACAGCAAGTTGATATTTCAATTATGCCGAAGAATTTGATTTTTAATGTGTACTTCCTTCCGTGGTGGCCGTGCTGGTAGAACGTTCGCCTTTGGAGCGAAGAGTCGATGGTTCAAAGCCTCGCACGGTCATCGGTCTCGTGCATGGCATCACACGTTGAAAGGTAAGGGCTGCGTCTTCCCTAGCTCACACAAGTCTCTCGAAGACTTCCAAGGGTTGCGCGTAGGGGTGCAATCGGTTGACGGAAATCAATTTCAGACATGCCACGTGAATGTGTAAGAAAGACACCTAAACCAACTTTCACACAGGAAGATTTAGTAGAAGCTGGAAATGATATTCTCAATATGACCCGAACTTATAGTGAGGTTAAAGGATACTTACGATATCCATAATCTGAAGTTTTTTTATCGAATTAAAGGAAGAAAAGTACCACTTGATAAAATAGCAATTCTCCAAATCTATTGTGCCAAGTCGAAACTGATACAGTTTTTCATTTAAAGCGAATGGGATTTCCTTGTAATGAGGATGAAATAAAAACACTCGTTGGCGAATACGTCAGGTCCCACAATTTGAAAAGTCAGTTCCAGGAATACTAGGTGATGACTGGTACTATTGTATAATGCATAGGCATCCATCTTTATCATTAAAAAATTTCGAACATCTTCAGAAGAACAGAACTGATGCTCGAGATCCAAAACAACACAGAGATCGGCTGCTAAAGAGAGAATTTGTGGAATTGTTGGGAGAAGTTTCAGTCTACATATACAGGGTGTTAATTAAGTACGTTGACAAACTTATGGAGGTGATTCTTTGAAAGTTTTCAGGACGACAAATTCATATAAACATATGTCTCAAACGGCTTGGTTTTCGAGATACAGGTTGATGAAAATACATTTTTTCAAGATTTTTTAGAGTTAACTTCGACATTTTCGACAATAATCATTTCAAATTAGGCAAATACAATCCATTTAATAGTACGCACGATACAAAATAATGCATTTGTCAAATAATTCACAGGATCATACTTTTTTCAGAGTCATCTTTGTTCAACCTTTCAGAATTTTTTTTCCGTCGCCACTGACATATTATGAGAAAGGAATAATCAATGTTGTTTCATTTATTACCTTTTTGTTTTCTTGAATTTTTTCACTTACTAGTACGGTTCAGGAGCTATAATGAAAATATTAATTTAAACATTTGCCAGTGTCGCATAACATTAGAAAATTTGAAAATTAAACATTCTCAATTATTGTAAATTGATGGAAATATTTTTTCAGAATTTGAAAAATCTACGATGAATAAAAATTATAAAATAAAAAATATTAAGACAAGCTTTGATAAAAAATCTTGAAAAAAATGTATTTTTATCACCCTGTATTTCGAAAACCAAGCCGTTTGGTACATAAGTTTATATGAACTTTTCGTCCTGAGAACTTTCAGAGAATCACCTCCAGAAGTTTGTCAACGTACTTAATTAACACCCTGTGTGTGGCGCAAATTAGGGCAACATATATAATTTAATTTTATTATAATTTTATATGGTATTTCTCCACGTCCTGTTCATTTCAACTGAAGATGTGCATTAATTACTATGCTCAAAAACATGTTTTTGATTTACTGATTAACTGATTTAATTGCTAGCGATGCAAATCTTTCGACAAGTTTTTTGCCAAAGCTGCGTTGACAAGTTTTTCCATTTCTCTTAGGGGTGAAAATAATATATACTGTGGAAACGACTTTGAGTTTTACTTGGCTTTTTTACACTGAAACTCTACTTTGAGAATGGAGTACTTCCTTCAAATCACTATATTCAGTATTGAGTTTGGTTCCAATGCTACCGGCTTCAACAAATCTGATGGTTGAAAAGATGAGCATTTCTTCTTACCCCTATGATCAGAGATAATTGTGAAAATGAAGGGGTAAATTTTAATGGTAATTCTCATGGAAAAGGAATTGAATAGCTTTGTCCCAATGGGAAATATCTGAACTAAAAACATGTATTGACTTGTACAGTGTGCAAAGTTTTGAAAAATAAAATAAAAAATGCGATTTAAGAATAAAACCTTTGAAATTCATTTACATATACCTAACTGACACCTGCCAAGCATCTGAATCACCATTCACAGGCACAGAACCAGTGTTTGGAATTAGTAAACTCGATGCGGAAACCTAATCAATAAGTGGAGCCAATCAAAACACCAAACATATTGGGATCAAATCGAAGGGCATCGACACAGCACATCACCCATGGTGAGACACCTAAGCCAAACACTGACTCACTCAACCTCAACAGATCTAAGATATACACAATTACAGGCTCACTAACCGGACACTGCAGCCTCAGAGATCACCTATACACCATGGGAATGAATAGAGAAACCTTGGAATGTAGACTCTTTGGTGACGAGAAGGCAACTTCTCATACATCATCTTCGAATGCGACGCGCTGCACAACAGGCGCATCAGAACATTCGGACAGATTGACCTGGAAACAGGGATGAATCCGAAACAAATAGTAAATATATCAATAAACCTGGTGAAAAATACCTATAGGACTATTCAACTAGGAACTACTGAGACTGCAGAAAAATACAATAGACCCCAGCTGGTCTCAGTGTTAAGGGAAACCCCAAAGTTGAACCCGGTATCTCGCTCGTTGGACTTTAACCTATCAACCAACCAATCACCTGACCCTTTACCACAAATTTTATATTCAAGAGACTCTCATTCCTCGTGTTGATATTTATTCATCAATTTTGTTGGACTGGAAATGAAACAACATTGTCTGTGTTAGCTGGTATTCCGGAAAAATCACTAATTAAATTCTATTCCAGTACAAAAAAAAATCCCGCATTATCTTCCAAATTCAGGAATACATCAAAATATCCATCTGTCTAGCATTCAGTTATCCAAACTTTACCTTCATCACGGTAATTGACAGTTTGTGAATCCCAAACTGAGAAATAATTTTCCAATTCCCAGCTCCACCAGGCCGTCAGCGAGCCATCACAATCGATAGTTATTCCGCTACGTTTTGTACTTCAAATAAATGCTGACACAACTCCAACATAACTCCCGCACAATTGCCGTTATCGACGCTGATATGCAGTTCGTACGATTCATGCGAACAGTTTCCATTTTGCCAGGATCATCAACAGAAAATGTATGGCAATAACAAGCAGCTTGTTTCGGATGCACAAATGGAAACAAAATTAACTAGCACTACTTAGTGGTTGTTGATACAAGCAATTATATTTTTTATTCCGATACAAAAAATGTTTAGGCCTTGCACTGGGATATCGAATATGAAGGCATTCATATAAAAACACCCAGTGAAAATTCAAGAAGGAAGTATTTTTTTTATTGAATCCCAGTACGAGTGTGGTTTAAGAGGCCACGAGATTGATCATATTTGGAACGATTCTTTTGGTAAAAGTGTCGAAAACTCAAAAACTTCTAGGGGACGTTCGATTCTAAGTTCCTACGGCTGCGGCAGCACCTCACGATGCTTCTAACAGATAATCGAAATAGCTGCAATGGTATTTCTCTTTCATCAAAATTTTGACCAATGTTTATCCAATCGAAATGAATTTGGCATCAAAAGAAAGAAATCGTTGATCTATGTACTTGCTGTAATATTTTACTGAAATTATTTGTTCACCTACCCAAAAAATTGCTTCAAAGTAACTGCATTTTTAGGACATTTTGTGAAAAAGTGTACTGAAACTTCAATTCCCATTAGAGCACGAACCTAGAATCGAACGTCCTCTAGAATCCTATCCTTGTTTGAAATCGATACGACGAACCGATTTTGAGTTATCAATTGACTCTTTCACCCTAAAAAGCGCCACAAATATGAACTCTCCAAATATAATCCAGACAATCATTCTGATGAAGCATTGGTTGAATACAAATAAAAATAACTTTTTCTCTAGTTCTCTAGTTTCTAAATTTTGCAGAACTCAAGCCATTCATGGTGGTACTCTGACGTTGGAGGAGAAAAACTTCGAATTCTCAACTGTATAGTGCAATTCAATAAACCATTTCTTGATCTCATTTGATAGTAGCAGGTGACATCAACATAAATTTTGACGACCATCATACACAGAGACAACTGCTGAATAATCTATTGGAAAAGGAAAGTCTATATTTAAATTCTACAATAAATACAAAAATATAAAAATACAAAACAACAACAAAAATTATTTGGCGCTCCGGGGCGACTTGATTGATTCAAGTGGCGCATTTGCTTTTTCAGCTGCAGGAATACCCGGAAAAACCTGCAGCACCACATCCTCCTTCGTATTGAATGATTCGGAAAACAGGAAAATAATTTCGAAATTTGATGGTCCTACAGAGTGGCTCAGTAACTTAGTGAAAAGATAAGTCATTGAGAATATGTTTAGATCCAAAATATCTTAATGAATCTCTAGAGAGAGACTATTGTTTGATACCAAAGTTGCAAGAGATTAGCGTAAATTTAAAATAAATAAATGCTGTTTCTCTGTTTTGGATTTTAAAAAAGGTTTTTATCACACTCCCTTAGGTGATGAATCGAGCAAATTATGTGCCTTTGATACACCTTTTGGTGTCTATAAATTCAACAGGCTTCTTTTTGGTATGAATTATGAGCCTGAAATTTTTCAGAAGTATAATTCAAAAATACTTGGAGATATACCAGGTGTAATAGCCTATTTTGATGATTTGTTGATTGCGGGTTCATCTCCTGAAGGACAAGATGAAATCATGAAAACAGTTGTAGAAAGAGCCAGAAAGTTCAATCCAATACAGACAAACACAAGTCCGGTATTTGGGACATTTATTTGATAAAAATGGCATTCGTCCTGATGATGAAAAATTAAGGCGATACAAGATTTGAAAATACCAGAAAATAAAAAACAATTTCAAAGTTTATAAAAGGGAAAGATGTTGTATATGTTTCATATTTGGTATGCCACCTACCTTTTCATTCACTTTGGAAAAATGCATATATGACAACACATTAACTTGAGAGCCAGTATCAATCTTGAAATAAAAATATGAGCACTCAACTTTTATCGTTTCCTTCCATTCATTCTTCATCTGAACTTCATTTATTTCTATACTTGTAATCAGCACATCTTTATCTGAATTAATTTCATCTTCATTCATGCCACGGATTTCTTTCACCATTTCATTTCTGCAGAACCTCTCAAAATGATTGAATAAATGACACTTCCCACATTTTTACCCGTAAGCAGGACAAGATTGCGGCTGATGAAATCTGCCACAATTTCTGCACATGAAACCATCTCTCGAGTGGTAATCTGCCTTCTGGTTGGAAACAGGTTGGTATCCTTCTCCTTTCTGCACTTTATAGTATTGGTATGTTTCAGCTGGTTGATTAATTCCTCTTGACGTTCCTCCTCTCTCAAAGTATCTGTTTTTCTTTCTAAATTCATCAATTCTTTTTTCATTTTCGTGAATTTCTTTAACGTGGATTTTTTAAACTTCAGCCATCGTCCATAGATATACTAATAAGTCCGCTCACTCTCGCAAGCGACCCTTGCCATGTCTGTTTGGCTTGAGCGCCGGCCTGGTGGGCTAGCCAGTATCAGTTCGCATAGCCGCAACGATGTCCGTATGATTTACGACCGCTCACAAAAAGAGCGGCACTTTTCGACCACATCAAAGGAGTTACTAGACTTATTAGTATATCTATGGACGATGCTTCAGCTGCTCGGCAAATTTCAATAGACTTATCCACAGTTATCTCCCTTTCCAAGTAATTTCTGTTGCATTTCATTATCAGTACTACCTAAGACTATTCTATCACGAATCATATAGTCAGTTTGATCTTGGAAATTACAGTTCAGTGATAATTTCTTCAGATCAGTGAGGAAATGATCAAAGTGTTCACATTTTTTCTTAACTCTATTATAAAAGAGGAATCTTTCATGAAGAACATTTTTCTTAGGAGATACATAATCTTCTATGGCTTTGATCACCGTCTCGTAAACTTCTTTTTCTTCCTTTGTTAACTTAAGTGTATTAAACAGCTCTATACCTTCTTCACCTATTATATTCAGTAAAATGGCGACTTTCGTTTTATTTGGTTGTGTATCTTTACCAGACGCCAGCAAGTAGATTTCAAAGCTCTGTTTGAACCTTTTGAAATTTTCGGCTACATTTCCACTGAAAGATAGTTTTTCCGGAAGTCGTTTCTCCATTTTATCTCTTCTATCAATAGCAGGTTTTCTTTAAGACTGCGCCATGTTTTATTATAGTTTTTATTATCTCAAAATTACAAAATGTATGTCACCTTCAAAGTCTACCTGACAAATTACAAATCATCAGATTATCTCTGCCCAGAATGCAGGGAGGAGAATAACCAAATATGAAACATATACGACATTGATAACATATGGGAATTCAGGGCATTCATGGCTGCTTGTCTATCTGATATGATGATAATCTTTTGTATGCGAAAATTTGTTTCTATATTGAACTGGACGCATTTTTAGATGGCGTAGATTTCCACTTGGAAAATGCTAGGGGATTTGCCTAGACTTCTGGAATATTTGGTTTCAGGTCCATATCCTCCTATTCCAGTTCCTTCTCTTGTTCTGGATCCACCTGTGTATTAGCACTTCTTTCGAGTCTCGGGAAGATGTTTTTCATCTTTCTCCCGGGTGAAAAATTACAAAACTACTAAAACGGGTAGCCCATGATGTAAGTTTTATGACATTATTTCAAATCTGATATGTCGAAATCGTTCATTGAATACCATTTTTATTACCAGTCATTAATGACACAGTTGAAACCGGCATAACAAAAACGTTAACAAATCTAGACAATGGTCCAAATGACTAGTATTTTATCAAGATAAAGTCGGACGTGTGGGTTAGTCGGACACAATAGAATCGAATTCAATGAAGAGTTCATTATATCAAATCAGTGTAAGTCATTAGGCAATAATCGATAGAAAGTGACCTTCACTTCCACAGGTACAATCGTGGGCATAAAAGTGTTGTCGTTGTTTTTACATAAGAGCGATGTTCTTTGAGGTGCTCAAGCTTATTCCAGTGGTAAATAATTAATGTTTTCGATTGAATCGATTTAGTAATTACCACTGGGTGCTCGAACCATTTGACAAATGATTTCTTTGTTCTCGAGCGACATTTGTTGAAGTTGACGAACCGAATGGGCATTTATTTTATGAGGTAGCAACTATGCATGAAATAAAAAATGGAATACCGGATGATGGTCTGACGGTGAAGAATGCGCGCCGTTAGGTTAATGCTTGCTGCTATTTTTGAACGTGAGAGGTTAGCACCTAAGTAATGGAGGTGCGTTTACGTAATTAATGATGTGGGATGATCTTTTGTTTTCTTTTACCGTCCATTTACGAATGTCAGCATTAATACTGAATAATAAAAATGGTTATTTGCCCAATTTGTTCCTGTTTGGCTGGCTTAATGAAAGACTTAGTTTGTTCAGCTGGCACACAATTAAGTTTAGTTTATCCTTTTTATTGGGATTCCGTGGAAATTGGAATCCCTTTAATTTTCATATATTCGTGCATTAGTCTGTCCAAGTTACTGCTATATACCTCCGAATTATTTTATTGTTCGTAATGGTATTTGAAAGCAATAAGCATTAATTAACCTGAAAGCATATGAAAAGAAAAGAGTGCAAAATGAATGCAGTCATTATTATCTCGAAGTTCTTTTAGGTAAAGTTTTATTTCTGATAACCTTGTAATATATTATAATATTGATTTGGTTGGATAGCTTTAGCCCTTTCAATAATCAATGGAAACGAAGAGTGCTTTCACAATGAATGAAATGAAGCATGTAAAAGTTTAGGAGCTCGGAATATAGCAATTTGTGTGTGGGCGAAAAAAAAATATATGTGATGCAGATGAATTCGCATATTCTAAAGCTGATGGCTTTTTTAGAAAATTTTCTAGGTGATACATTATCAAGGACTGAACGATAAATTATTAACACCATGACTATTATGTCATGAAGATGGCAGTATTGTTAGTGCTCATTGTGATTTGGGGATGTTTGTTCTCATGTACCTACAGTGTTATTTTATTTAGATTACATAAGAAGAAAACAGCAGGAAGTGACGTTGATAGGAAAAAAGCAAATAATAAGCCAGCTGAACCCTGCAGAGTTTTTTTTTTGGACGCAAATCTAGCAAATCCCAAGTGTCTGAACCTCACTGAACATGAAACCCTACATAAAAGGGAGGCAAATTCATTAGATGTATCTTCTGTTTCTGAGGAAGAGAATCAAAATTCACTGATGAGCTTGGTCGAGTCTAAAGTGGCAGTTTACTGACTTCACTCTATAATCAGACCATTTTCAGAATCTTTGGCAGAAAATATAAAACCCATGTTTTATTAATTAATCTTTATACAGATATATAAATAAAGAAATTACTTGCTGTGACTCTTCCTACCCAATAATTGTACTATGATTTGCACTTTGATTGATCACGAGTTGTTCTTTTAATTTATTTGCATTCTTTAATTGTTAAGGATATGTCAGCTTTTTCACCTACTGTTATATCTTAATAAATTGAATACTTCTCCAAATAACTGACTTTATTTTGAGATTCGTATCCAAAATGTTACAAAATCTGTGTGTATAGTAACAGTAGAAACATGATTCATGGTTCAGGTCAATTTCATTTTTTATAAAAAAGATCTAAGCTTAACATTTCTTCCTTCTCAAATAAGCTGATTACTAAGGAAACAGACAGTCGTAAGTCCAAGTTACAGGTCCAGGCGGATGGGTACTCTAGAGACGATCTTTGAATTAGTTTTGGTGACACTGAGGTTGCGCTAGTGGAATTTCTTTCTAAATTGGTAGAAGAAATTGAGGAACTGCCTTGTTCACTTTGAGAAGAGATTTCCTCTACCGAAATAGTTCCCTGCCACTTCATGACTACATGCTTTGTCAAATCACTTTCACCTAGCTAATTACTATATTGTAAGATCCTAAATCTTAAAATGATTTTTCCCGCTGCCGACACTGTAAATAGTCCATACATGCTTAGCAACAAAACAGGTAAATGGCCTATATCATTCGTTTACTAATTCATCTTGACAACGGAATGTAAATAGTGTCATTTACATGCCTAGGGTAATAATGACTTTGCCTTTGACAAGTAATACCTTCAGCTTCATTCATAGCAATTTTTAGGTTATGGGACCTTTTGAATATTATTGTTGTCTGCTTATTCGGTAACTTAGTTACACGCACAAGCAACTTAGAATGAAATAGCGAACGAATAATCATGAAGGAAGGGTAAGAAAACAAACTTCAATTCAGGCAAATTTTGAGAAATGTCAACAAGCAGCGGGAAAAACGTAATAAGTAACACGGAATGTATCGACTGTTATCATCCTCGGCAAGCGACAAGCCTCGGCTTTGCCTCGGCTCGTACTCGCTCACCTCGAATGTTAACACGTCTTTACATTCCTTGTTACTTAAATGGTCTTCATCGTAAACATAAACAAGAAAACGTTTCATCTGCGTTTCACATAACATTTTCAATTTAAATATGTGTCCACATTCGTGAACAACGTGAAAAAAGTGGTGAGAAATAATGTCATTTAAACAGCATATTTGTTGTAATGTTTGAATATATGCAGTAGATTTTTATAGGTTTTCGGAACAAAATACTAACGGAAAACGATCTTCCAGAAGTAATTGATGATTTTTCGGATATTGGTGACGCAGGTGATGTCGCTGTGTTCCATGATGATGACTGGGAAGTTGAAATCAAATTGTCAGAAATAGAAGAAGGTAATCTTATCTTGTATTCATTCACCGATTTATTATATTGTAGAAGAATATCCCAATGAAGAACCACTTGTAAAGAAACTCATCGAAGAAGCCCCAGAAGAGCACACAAAAATGGTTTCATAAATTCATAAAATAGTTATTTCTTTAATGATTTGTGTGTTTTATGTAATAACAATAAAGCCCAATATACGAACATGTTTTCTATTTTTCTTTTTATTGCTACCATTTACTGTTTTCGAAATATTGAAATATTAGTATGGGATTTCCAAAAATTGAATAAGGAATAGTTTTACAGCCTCAGAAAGAGTATGATGTTCAAGTACTACTGTGAAAAGACAATCAGCACACAAGTGTGACTGTCATACCAGTAAGTTAAATTGAACTTTCATCACTTGTGGTACACATTATATATTTTTTTCATTGTATATGGACTCGATGATTCACAATATCCACATTTGTGGACGCAATCAAATCTTAAATACGGTCTTGGGAAAAAAAATGGGATCTCTACTGAAAATCATAAAAAAATCGATGAATTCGTGACGATTATGATTTTATTTTCTTCACTGACAAAAATTCTTGAGCAAAAGGGTTAAAATAATGTCATTGAGCATGGCATAAGTAGTTTTGGCAAAAATGTGTCTTGAGGAAACAATGCAGGCACGATGGTGACATACATGAATCAATTGTTTCCCGATAGCTTTATTTATACGCATGGTACATTCAACTGGCCACCCCGATCGCCAGATGTAGCACTTTTTGATTTTCATTTTTGGGGCATGTTAAAATCTGAGGTGTAACGTCACGAGTACGTACGTGCCACCAATTTGGATGAATTGAAAGAAAAAATACTTAGTTGTGAGCTCAGGTAACACTAGTTACCCTTGCGGATACTAGAACAGAATTTTACAATAGATTTGGCTATTAATTGACCCAAAATGATGGTTTGTTCGAACTTTGAATGAAATAACTTATCTAAAAAAATATTTATTCTTGTTTGTCTTTAATAGTGATTTTTTTTTGTTATTGGTTTGGTTCGGTTTTTTGTTTGGTTTTTGGTTTGGATTTTGGTTTGGTTTTTGGTTTGGTTTTTGGTTTGGTTTTTGGTTTGGTTTTTGGTTTGGTTTTTGTTTTGGTTTTTGGTAGTATTGTGAGCACGAGTTGTATTTATTAAGATAATTTCACGAACCAATAAAGTCAAACAAATTCCATTGTCATTAATTCTTCAAAAGTTATGAATAATGTCTGCTAAACATGAAGTCTCTCAGACTGACATTTATGTCAATGATGACGTGGTCTTAAGGCTTAGACACAATTGAAGTTTTAAAGCAGGATTTATAGATTGAAACGCAGCCACAGCCGTTACAGTTGCCGTTGCTCATGTATACGTTTATACCGTGTGTCCATAAAGTAACCTCCCCCCTGTTAACTTTTGAACGGATTGGAATTTTCGCATGAAATTTTTTTTGGAGGAATGGCAGTTCATAAGCTACTTTCTGACGACAAAAAAAATTGTCTTTTAAAAAATGGCGGCCCGACACCATTTTGAAAGAATTTTTCAAATGGCATGGGGGGTCGAGTGATACCTCATTCGAAACGTCTTACAATGCTCTATACGTCCCCAAAATTTCAAACAAAAATATACTTCCAAAACAAAATGGCGGTACATAATTTAAGAACTCTCTTTGAGTAACCCCACCCATGTTAACTTTTGAACGGATTGAAATTTTGTTTTGATTTTTTTTTTGTTTAGTGGTAGTTCATAAGCTTCTTTTTGACAACAAAAAAATTTTCATTTAATGATACCAAAAAAGATTTGATGATTTTACTAGAGCTCATTAATAGCTACCGAAAAGATCCTCATATGGCAGAGCTCTAACATTATGTACCGCCATTTTGTTTAAGATGCATATTTTTGTTTGAAATTTTAGGGACGTATAGAGAATTGTAAGACGTTTCGAATGATGTATCACTCAACCCTCCATGCAATTTAAAAAATTCTTTCAAAATGGCGTCGGGCCGCCATTTTGAAAGATAGACATTTTTTTTGAAGTCATAAAGTAGCTTATCAACTGCCATTTCTCCAAAAATTGTGAAAATTCCAATCCGTTCAAAAGTTAACAGGGGGGGGGGGGGTTATTTTGTGGACACACTGTAGATCCGCTGCCGTTGTAGTTGCTGTTGTCGCTGCCGCCGGTAGTTAACCAACTATTATCTTGGACGGCAGCGGCAGCGGAAAATGACATGAAACTCAAAATTTCCGTTCACATAATTAAGGTAGTTTAAAATCATTTTATTATTATTTATTCAGAAACGTCAGAATATGAGGAAAATATAGATGCTGATATAGGCGTATTCCTAATCGTACTAGAAGGCTTTTCACATTTATATAATCTGAAGGACAAGAATCATAAAAATATGTCCATGAAGGAAAACAGTCGATGAACACAAAATGAAACTATAAATTGATCATAATTTTACCTGCGGCTACGGCAGCGGAAGCGGCTGCGACACAATCTATAAATCCAGTTTATGTTTTTAGCATAAATTTTTACTATTCAAGATTTGCTTTCAACACGAAACGGTTATTGTCATTGTTATTCTAGTCACACCCCACAAACAATCTTATTGTAAAAATTCAAGCTTCATTTTTCAATTCTGTTTTGCATCCTGTTTTATTTCAAAAAGTAATATCCCAAATCGCAAATCTTAAAGCTTATTACATAAATCATAAATTGTATTTCACCCTCAACTATCAGTGTAGTGACGTCAAATAACAAATCGATATCCCTTCTTCGAGTTTAACAGCCCAAAAACTATAAGGAAGAAACACGGAGTAGGAAAATTTTGGAAACTTCTGAGGGTCAGCCTTTTCAGTTCCAGTTAAACTCCAGATCAATTAACTAAAGGTTAGAATGTGATCCTTCAAACATCATTTAAAGAATGTCATTCACCATCTAAACTATTAGTTAGTTATCTAGAGTTTAACTGGAACTGAAAAGACTGGCCCTAAGTATATTACTTTTATGAATAGATTTCATTACAACGGTTAACAAGATATGTACACGTATCCTTTACACGGCAGGTTTAGGAATCCTTATTGTTGGCAAGCGAATCCTTGTCTTGTTACCTAGTACAATTGGATTAACCAAAACAATGACACAAGCTTTTCTACAGATGCAATTATTATTTCTAATAATATTATTGCTATCAACGAAGTCGTACAAGATTACTAGATGAGGGTTTCTTGGTGAATTCTATTTATAGGGACTTGACACACACGCAGGTATTGATCCAATTACATTACGGATAACGAGAGGGCGTAATATTGACAAACTTATTTTTCAGTTTTGAAAATGGGTACTTATTCGCTGTGTTGTAGATTGAATTCATAATACGATAATGATAGAGTCAAGTTTTTGTTTTATCAACTTGTAATTTGACTCAAGGACGTAGAAAGATACCCGGTGGTGTTAACTTTGTTGACAAAATGCGCCTATAGTGAAATTGACGTAGGGTTAGTTTCACGGTAGTTTGGTTCATGTCAACAATATAGTATAAGTATCCAAGTTTCGGAGTTCTTTCATTTCATCATATTGTTTGGATAGTTTTTACCAATATCGATAAAAACTATATTATCAAAATTTTGTTTCCAACATCCAGAATATTTATATTGTAATACCAATATTCCTATCATATCGATTATAGGGACCAAAAACTATATGGAATATTCAAGTTCCGGAGCTCGTTTTTTGTATTTCATTTCACTAACATTCAACCAATCCTTTTAACCTATATTAGGACAATATTGGTTGAATAATTTTTACCAGCATAGAAAGAATATTTTAAACATATTGTTACCAACTACTATCATATCGATTATAGGGATATAAACAATATTGAGAGTTCAATGGTTCAATATCATTTCACTACTAGTCAACCAATCCTGTGACCCTATATTGGGTCGATAATAGTTGAATAATTTTTACCAACTTCGATAAAACAATATTATCTACATATTGTTATCAAAATAAAGAATAAATATTGCATTCCTAATATTCCTATCATATCGATTCTAGGGATAGAAACAATATTGTATCTGCATATTAGGGACCTTATGAATATCTTTTCAACAATATGCAACCAATTGGGCCAATATTGATTGAATAATTTTCACCCTCGTTTTTACCAAATAACAATATTATCTGAATTTGGTTCTCAACATCTGGAATGAATATTGCAATTCCAATATTCCTATGATATCGATTCTAGGGATAAAATCAATATTGTAATATTGTAAGTTAGGGTGATGATTGGTTGAATATCATTCCACCTATATTCAGCCAATTCTATTACCCTATATTGGGTCTATATTGGTTTAATGAATTTTATCAATATTGATAAAACAGTATTGCTTCGAAAATATTATTTAAAAAACCAATATAACGAAATGTCTGAATATTATTTATTAATATTTTCATAATATTGTACCAATATTATACCAATATAAGTGTGCTCTTGGGTTATCACAATAAGATCTAAAGAAGTGAGTTAGCGACAAATCAGACATATAATAATAATTTAAATTTGAAAAGGTGAGTTGGAAAAGTGAACCAGTCGGGATTTAAACCTGGGAAACTCAATGTCTAGTCGATCGTTATAACCTTCTGAGCTATGATAGTAAATTTATGGCGGGAACTTGGAGGAATGATTTCCGATAGAGAATCTATTAGTCTTTCAGTCGATGTAGGAGCATCAGCAGACGTCATTCTTCGATTATCTGGTAAGCATGATTCATATTAATAATTATGAAGTAGGGATTTTGGTGTCTGTAAATCAATATAAAGAGATATGTTGGAAGCAATTCAAACTTGAATAAACTCGGCCATATAGACACTGAGTGTCCCAAATTTAAATCCCGGCAGGTCTATATTTTCATTTCAGTCTTTCAGTTTCGATTTTCATGTCTGATTAGTATAATAATTGAGAATGATATAAGGACAATTAAAAATATATTCATAAAGGAGATTGCTAATTTCATCGCGCAAAAATATCTTCACAATCTCTCTAGAGATATGGGTCAAAATTCCTATGTTATTTGTATCATGAAAACTACAAAATATTTGAATTGCCGTGGCTACTGAATTTTATATTAGTTATAATTGTTTATTATTGAGTTATGGGAATCACATATGGATCATTGTAAATTTTTGATTTTTCGAGATTTATACGTGGTTTCGAAAAAAGCTTCATCAGTAAATTCTTAAAAATTTTTATTCTTGAAAAAACAAATTAAGCGATGCAGCAAGAAAACACAAAGTCGTCTCCACAATTTAATATTACCAACTGGGTATTGTAATGGTGTACGGCAAGAACTATCAATCAGCTAAACCGTAGTGTTAAAAGGACATGTTTCGAACCTATATAGGCTCATCATCAGCTTATAATAATTCTACAATAAAAGGAAACCCAATATAACTTAATGTAACAAAGTATGTTATAATTACTTACATGGAGAGGAAAAATTGTTGCAATAAAAATATTATGAAGGTTAAATGTTGTGTTTCTACATGTTGCCTAATAGGCCATCATGTAAAATTTCATTATGAAATCCGAAAAGCTTCAGCAAACAGAGAAGAGGGCGGCTGTAGACCCTTAGTGCCCTTTTCTTACGAAAGGAAAAAAGGTAGCAAAGCAAATTATGGGGCCACATGGGGCAGAATATAAAATTTATGTAAAACGTGCTCATCAGAATAGCCAAGCACCGAAGAAGAAAGAAGAAGGCCAAAAAGGACCTTTCGAAGTTTGAACTGTCAGAAAACACTTAACGTCATTGATGACATGGAACAGTGACAGGAGAACCCGCCACTCGGAACGAAATTGAAAGAAGACAACTCCTATACAATCCAGGCTCGGAGCAACAAGAACTCATGTCACATATCCAGGCCAATGACATTGTACTCATAAACAAACGTGCGGAATATGAAAGTAAAATTAAAAATCAAAGGGGACGCGAAACAACTACTACCTCTACACCGAGCAATGGGACGAATACCACCCATCTGTGCCATGAGGCAAAGCCAAACCTCGAGAGTAGACAGAAAGAACCTCCCCCCGCCGCCGCACACATCCCAAACAACCACATAAGAAATAATGTGGAAATGAAGGACCCAACACGGCGACAGACCGAAGCCAACCTGAACACACCCAGAGCAAGGCCGCCTAACATACACAGGCCAAGGATAGACAAACCACTGCCGGAGCCGAGCGAGCAGCTATTGTACAACTTTCGCTTAACTATACTACTCCACTTCGAGATACAATAGACTTCTACCACAGATTAAAAAACAAATTGTTAGAATTGGTAAAACTGCCATCTGAACTCACCAATTTCAAAGAAACTATCACCTTCAATGGTATCAGCAGTTAAAAAATTGGATCTAATCAATAAGTAGTTTTGAAGTTATGATGACTAAGTTGAAATTACTACTGCCAATGTATTTGAACTAAAGGCCAATAAGCCAAAAATAGAGCATTACGGTAATTACAGTTGCAACATGATCTGTTAAAATATATTTCTGAGCTTCAAACAATTCTCAATATTTACTACAAAAAGACCTAGGTCATAGTAACATCATTCCTCTGTCTGACAAGGAGCCAAAGGAATGACGCCAGAAAAATGAAGATTCTCAATGTCTCCGTGAAATAATTCACCACTTCCTAATTCCATAAACTTACATTTTGCATAAGGAAATACACGAGAATAATATGAAACTTTCTATAGTGTTTGCATCTATTTAATTAATGTTCCTGAAATAACTATCAGAGGAATGATATTTCTGAGTGTGACTCACCACGATTTCCTTCTGAATCCACCAGTAACAAACAACCACGACAATTCCTTTTATCAACAACACTATTTTTCAACTCATGAAACTTCAACTTGCCTTCTGTATCAGCCACAACTGAAAAGGCGTAATGTAATGTACAATTAGTGAATTTTGAAACTGTGGCAGAGAAATGACGATAAAAGCTAGGAACATTGATTCTCACCTAATTTACTAAAAATCTAAGAAAGAAAGAGTGAAATATTTCCAAAGTTTGTTTGCTTCATATTTATTTATTTATTTATCAGAAACATACAGGTTACCCTAATTACATGTTCCTGCTTCTAACAACATGAATACAAAATATTACAACATAACATAATAATTCATTAATATTAACTATATTAGGTATTTAAGTTAAATCAGGGGGTAGGGGGTAGTCCGTAAAAAAGACAACATCATTAAAATCATTATAAATTTTTTATTGCTGAGGCGGTTTTTCTGAATGATCCAAGACTTGATTGAGCTAAATATATTCAGGCTGAATTATGAATGGTATTCATTGAATAATTGGCATATTTTTTGTAAGCTGTCTGTTGCATTGGCTAAAAAAGTAAGTCTTCTAGGACGTGTACGATAGTCAGGTACGTATAAGTTTATTTGTTGAAGTAATTCGGGTGAGTTGACATAATAATTTATCAATTTATAAAGAAAAATCAGACATCGTTGAATTCTCCGATGTTCCAATTTTGTTATATCAAATTCATTCTCAATGGTTGGTAAGATACAAAGCCAGGGGAAACGTTGAATTTCTTGTAAAAAATATATTTAATAAATTTATTTTGGAGGGCCTCTATCTGTTTTATATTACCTTTGGTTAGAAAATTAGTCCAAATCAAGCATCTAAATTCCAATTTGCTTCTAACCATAGTGTTATAAAGATATATTATAGAGTTGATAGAACTGAAGTGAAAAGTAGATCGTTTTATAAAACCTAATAATTTATATGCTTGAGAAAGGACATTATGAATGTGTGTCTGAAAACTGAGATTAGAAGAGAATGTGATGCCCAGATCAACTACTTCATTTACTCTATTCAATGCTGAATTTCCCATGGTGTAAATAAAATTATTTGTATTTTTTTGTCGACTGTAGGTCATGACTTCACATTTATCAATGTTAAAATATAATTTATTGTCTATGGACCAATCATGTATGTTGTCAATATCATGCTGCAATTGGAAATAATCATTGAGATCGTCATTTTTCAAGAAAATTTTCAAGTCATCTGCGAAAAGTAAACACGGTGATGATATTTTTGATGGTAAGTCATTGACAAATAGCAGAAAGAGAAGTGGTCCCAAATTTGACCCCTGTGGAATACCTGAACCAGCCGTAAATGGTTTAGACTCAGTTCCCTTGAAGATAACATATTGCCGTCTATTCTGCAAATATGTTAGAAACAATTTCAATAATGGATTACTCACTCTAAATAAAACTAGTTTTTTCAACAATATGTCATGATCGACTTTGTCGAAAGCTTTAGCTTTCAATAACTTTATTAGTTATTGACTTCTATGAAAGTCCCTAGTGTCTGGACAGTAAATGCTACATTATACTATAGCTCTAATACAGCGACAGTCCAGAGGAATGATTTTTTATCACTTTGCTTGAACAAATAAAATATTTCTAAGGCGCTTGACCTCAAATATCATAGTTTCGGAATTTTGATCCATTCATACGTACTTGCATCCATTATATTGTTTCTTCTGTTCTGACATGAAGAATGAGGGTTGATAATTTTACCACCTTATAACATAATGGTAATACTGAAAAAAAAACATATTTACTTTTATGAGTGTATGTAATCTCCAGAAATACATTAACTCGGATTTGAAAATGCTTTGTGCAGAAATACAGATCTTCCTCGCATGAATTTATCAACACCCTGTATCTCTGCGACGAAGCGAAGTGCGTTTCCATCCTTTAATGTAAAGTGAACCACTTACATGCAGTTGAACTTTCGACTCGGCATTGCAGTAAATTCGTCCTCATTGCTCTGAGAACATTTACACTCATTGTCTGCATCTTGGTAATAACTCTCATTCAACTTCTCGTATATCTAAAACTTTGTCTAGAGTAAACTCGATAAACTATTCGAACAGAGCAGCAACGGATGCCTGGGATCCTTAATTCTGACGAATTGCAACTATTCGCGTAATACGAAGTTCTTTCATCCAATAACTATTCATCTTGTTTTCACAGATATCAACGGAGTTCATAGCTTTCACATACGCCCAACCTTTTCCTCTACGAAAATTGTCGATAGTGGTAGCTAATAAAATACGCAGGCGTCAATCAGGTCGATTTAGTGACTGCAAAAAAGTCATTAATAGCAGTTAGATTTTCAGTTGAGCCTCGAGATAATTCGATAAAGTACTCGAAAAACTTTTGTCCTACAACATGGATAAAATATCTAACCAGTGGATTTTTTTACCGTTGCTTGGTTAATATTTGTATAATTGAATGGTCATATTGTCCTACAAAATGAATGGTAGGTGTTCCTAGTCCTACGCTCCGAAATTGTCAATTCCATGGTAAAAAAATTATTAGTGACAGGCTGAATCTTCGTGGGTAGCTTCTTTCTACTGAGACGCCTACTTTTCCCTCCACGAAAATTCTCGAAAGTGGTAGCTAATAAAATGCGCAGGCGTCAATCATGTCGATTAGGTAATTGCAAAATAGTCATTAATAACAGTTTAGTTTTTCAGCTGAACTTCGAGATAATTCGATAAAGTACTAGAATAAACTTTTGTCCTACACAACGGATGGTAGGACTGAGTCCCCCACTCTCAACATGTACCTATGACGTGGTCATAAGAAATCACCAGTACCCAGTGGATGAAGTAATATTTGTTTTTATTTACTTTGACGTTATTTTGAAAGATATCAAAAAATTAAAAATACATTTTCATTGCCACTTTTTGAGCTCAACAAGACGACGTCTACAGATTTTCACTACGACATTTCGTTTCCCAGGAACCTTCTAATTTTTTTTTTATATGGCCCTTTTATTTTCATCACAAAATTCGAAGCTATTTTTTATTCAGAAATACGTCATATATCATTTATAGTTGTTCAAATAAATATGTTATTAGCTTATTTTAGACATTATTTAAAATCATTGAGGCAAATCCTGCGATTACGGCTCTTAATGCTTGAAAAATATTAATTTCAGGATGTCATAATTGAAAGTAAATAGATATTCTTGTGCTTATCATTATTCCTTTAATGATAATTGATCCTATTAATTGTATGTACCTAGGAATAATGATAATTACAGGTAGTGCCTCAATTATCGAAAAAGGTATTTAAGTTAAGAATTCACCGAAAATTAATCAAGTGTTTAGTGTCTTTATCCTAAACAATACAAAGGATATTTGTCTACGAAGTCTTTTAATTTGTTTAAAAATGAATTCAAATTATTCTTTTGAGGAAAAGTACGACATCTTAAAGTGTAGCGTTCTGTGTCATTCTAATACTCGAGAATGTATTTACGTAATTTTCCTGAACTATTTTAGCCAAATAAACAGATATTTGAAAGAATGGTTATAAATTTACTGGAGTATAGCTCATTTAAAAAACCAGTTCAAATAGAAACAAACCATGCAATGAGAAAACTCAAAATAATGACTCTGCTTCTTGCTGTGATGGAAGACTCTACAACATCCGTTAGAAACAATGAAAAAGTTACTGTAATGTAAAAATCTACAGTAAATTTTATTTTGCGTACAAACAAATATTATCCTTACAAATTTCGGATCTGCCACGGACTAAGGCCAGGAGATGAGGTAAGACGAAGGATATTTTGTGACTGGTACACAAGAAAATGTCAATAGAATGTAAATTTTGTTAATGAAATATGTAATGTAGTGTATATCCAGATTCGAAACCTATTTCAATATCAAGCAAGTACTACCAACAAAACTATTACTTAGAAATTGGAGATGTTGATTTCAGATCAATGTGCGATACAGAATCAAATACCAAGCATTCACTGATACGGGAAGTTCTCAACAATGCATTTCCACGTTATCTCTTGTCTATCTTCGTTAATAATAACTCTTCCATTATATCAAGAGACAAGATATTGTTCGCTGCTTGTTACGTCTGTTAATTAATTTTCTCGGGATTCTTGCAGTAACATCTCTCCAAGTGACGGCTAGAGGACTTGAGAGATATGTTGAGGGTCTCTGACTGTCACTCCAGCCCGGTAGACCGTTTTTCGAATTGAGACGTAGAAGAAAAGGAGATTATATCGTGAATTTTGCGGTTTATAGAGATACTGTCCTCAACAGGAGCGTAACAAGATAGTATCGATTGGGTGAAAAAGATGTTTTTCATTTAGTGTTACTGTGAAATTTGGGAGGTGATAGGTTTTTGTAGATCGATAAGAAATTATCCTGTAAATTCCCCAATCAATTTATTCGTGCACATGGAAACTCCTTACACTGTATTACTTAATTACGTAAAATCCATAAATTTTGTGTGCTTTATTTTATTTTAAAAATTATAAAATAATGAAATGTAGGGCTATTTTATATATGACAGTGATGTATTTCTGTTAAAGCTGTTGTTTGTGCCTGAGGATTCGATTTTTGTCAATCAATGAACAATATAGCCAACATAATGAATAAAATAGACCTATTCTTCTGGTCCTTCGCTTCATCTATGTTTTGTCATTCAAACTTTCTTTTGTAATCATATCATGGATGTATACGAATAATCTCACGTATAACGGAGCGTAGGAAAGAATAAGTTGGTACAATTAACTATTGTTCAACCCCCGCCTTAAGAGTATAATAATAATAATAAATATGCTTTATTGCCCAAAGATGAAAACTTGTTGACAAAGCTTCAAGTAAATGTATAGAGAAAAATAATACTAGTCACATTACACAGAGTTCTGTTTCATTACGTATACCAATCAGAATAGCAAAAATATGAAGAATAGTACACTAAAAATTGAACAGATCGATCATGCTATGAACAGATTGTCGTGATAAAATTTTGAGAAATATAATGATAAAAAATACACTTCTTTGTCCCAAGATGAAAATCTTGTTGAAAATGCTAAATACAAACTTGGTATTCGTATACAAGTACAAATCCAATAAAAAAAACAGACTGATAGAATAAAATGAATAAGACAATCATTCAATAGACAGAATCTGAGAAAAACTATAAAAACCGGAATATTTTGCGATTTATTTTAATTCATAGCTCCAGGCGTTGACGGACTATTAGTTTTGGTACTATTTTTTTAGGTTTTAGCCTAGATGCTCTAGTGATAGTCCGATTTCAATTTCTCAAACAGATTTTGAAAGTAGAAGTATAGGACTACAAAACGCATATTCTCATTTTGCCCTACAATACTGCAAAATGGGAGAAAAATGCTTGCAAAAATGACTGATAACGGCCGAAGCCAAAATAACGAGAGATAAGAGAAATTCTTCTAATGCATAAAATACGTGATATAACAGGATTCTGAACTGAACAATTATGTTTCGAACTTCTATTATCTGAATCCAGCTTAGTTCGATGTGATGTTTAAAACATATTTTTGATTTATTTTATATTTCTCTTGACTAGTCAATTTTGTTGGATATTTCTCTCTCAAACATCTATTATCTACTGAAAATCTATTACTGAATATCATCCAGAAGTATGTTGCAGGACTTATTCGAATTACCAATAACCATTCTAATTGATTTTTTCTGTTGATTTTGGTAAAGATATTGAGCCAACTCATATTGATACTTGTCTTTCCTATTCTGATGGTCTTTCTGTGTGCATTTTTGTAGATTCCTCCCATTTTTATAAGATCTGCATTGTTTTGGGAAACTGCATTTTTCTTTTTTCTCACTTCATAATATCTTGTAGCTGGGTGTTTTGGACCTGATAAATTGTTTATTTTTTTCAAGAGAAACAGTATGAAATCTGAAATGGATTCATCGAAATCAATATGGTTCTCAAATTCTTTTGAAAGGGTATCATTTCACTTTTTATCTCCATTTGAAACTCATAATTACCATAAATTCCTTCACTTCATAGGAACAAATTATGTTGCTTTAGGCAACAATTTTTTCTTGAAATTAAAGGAATTTGTATTTTGATAATCACCGATACAGGTATTGTATTACATACGAAAATTCTACTTAAGGTAAAAACAACTTTTGGAATGAGAGACTTCACATACCATTACCACATCATAAATTCCGAAATAGGTACTGTGTAAGAGAGGTATTAGTTATGTTATTCCATTGACTTGCCTCACGTGTGAAGTTGACCGGTCGTGGAGATATAATTTAAAAAAATTATTTATAGGAAATTTATTCCAGGAGGTGAAACGCGCGTAAGCTGCCATTCACCTCCACTGGAATATCTGCAAAATCGGCATGCAATTAGAAGGCAATGAGAAGAGTTGCATACACGACACACGTATAATTAAGTGCTGTATTGCGTGCGCACTTAGAAAGCATGTTAAATAGCTCTTGTAACGAACTCACTATTTGCATTTCAACCTTATATGAAGCTGCTGATAGGCATATCATCCTTGCGATTCAGAATCCGCTGCATGTACAATTATTTGCTTTTAGGAATGATGAATGAGTCTAATATCAAATCATCTGCAGAAATTCAAATTATGAGCTCAAACAAACATTTTTCGATTTTCACTCAAACTATTTTGTTTTAGGAAATTCAGCACGTTGAATTTCCACACGAAACTGTTTCCGAGAAAATTAAGAAATGCATTTGCTCGTAAACAAAGATTTGATATGTTTGAAACTAGTCGAGAATGTTTCGGGTTATAGTAAAATGGTTCAGGATTTCCATTGCTTAAAAGAAGAATAGTATATTCTAAAACAAGGTTAGAATGAAAATTCGATACGAGTGGAAAGTGAGCATCACGAATTTTCATTCTAACCGAGTAGCAGACTATATTTTATCCACGATCAAAGATAGGAAACGTGACAGCAATAATTTTGACACTTACTCAAATTTTGCCACTACGATGACAATCAACTGCGTCAAGGCTAATGTTATTATTGCTAAACAGTGTGAGAATATTATTCTATCACAAGAGAGAGAATGTAATAGTTATTTTCCTAACAAGTGCGGAAAGTGATACTTTCCCGCACGCGACTGCCGTTGACCCGAACGACGCCAAGCGGAGTTCGGGCAAGCAGTCAAGGGCGGGAAAGACACTTTACGCATGAATTAGGACCATTATTTTTTCTAAAATTATTGCTGTCACGTTTCCTATCTTTGATCGTGGAGAAAGTATAGTCTGCTACTCGGTAAGAATGAAAATTCGTAATGCTCGTTCCACTCGTATCGAATTTTCATTCTAACCTTGTTACCGAATATACTATTAAATTGCATGGAGGCAGAGGTGTTGCAGAATATTTCTTCAATCTCAAGAGAGAGAATTCCAGCATTCTGTAATCAAATTTTATATCAGAATTGGCAAATTCTGTGATGATCGTGGAGAAAAATTAATTCTCTGCCACTTAGTATAAAACAAGACATTCCGATTGTTAGTATCTACAATTGTCTTCTGGTGAATACTGGAACGTCTTGATTTAAACTCACAGAGACAAGTCCTGAACCATTTCTATCAAAATATATGTGCTGGTGAATCGTTCTTCATACTTTGCCAATAGTTATCCTTGAAAATTACCTTATTTTATGCAACACATCATATGCCACTGCTTCGAATTTTGCACGATATTGCAGTAAATTACGAAAATATTAACGAGGTCTTGGATTGGGTGAATCAGGTAAAGAACAGCAGCTTCTTAAATCTCTGCTAGGTGTACTTATATTTTGGACGATAGTCCGGGACAATCGATCCATTTTTGTCGACCAAAATGTATTGGAGGCCTAGCGAAAGAGATGCAATTCACGTATCAATGAAATGAGCGATTTTATGTGAGTGATACTTCTGAATAACATTCTCCCTTATCTCATTTATAGATAAGAATCTCCAATGGAAACTGGACATTTGATAAATAATCAACTATCTGAATGAAAATGCAAATTTTCACTTTCAGATTTTTTCTCTCAAGTTATGTAGGGTCTTTCTCAATATCTTTAAGATGTAGTTCAATGTGCAGCGTGGCTTTAGCCGGGGAAGTAGTTGTTTTCTGTTAGATATTACAAAAAAGTAACTTCAATGATATCGTAGGTTTTTTTCATTTCCAGAGGTGTCATGTACTGATTCAATCTTCAATTGAGAATGTTTCTCTTTAAGACAATAGAATAATTTGAAACCTAGTGCAGTACCAATACTCTGTCTGCGTAAGCATGCATAGCGAGTGATACAACTTACTGCCACACCGCTTATATTATGAGTTCTAGATTCCTACAAAAAGTACTAAACATACATAGAATCGCCTCAGAAAATTAATGTCAATATGGAAGTTCTTTTCTTTGATGGTAAGGAAAATGCTTATGGCCTCACTTTTTCATGCACCCCCATAGTGGAAATTGCACTAAGGTAATACAACCAGAAATACTCGCAGAAATAGCATCCCTTCAAATGATTTAAATTGAATGCAGTTGCATATTTTGACATGAATCGTTCCAGAAAAAAAAACTCGAGCTTCCAAGCATCCAATTTTATAAATCCAATTTGAGTTGAAATTATTCATGATATTAGCTGAAATAAATTTTCATAGTTTTTTTGTACTTTCAATTTATTTTCCAGTCCAGTGCTTCCTTGAAATTCGCACCGACGATTTGGGGTGGTTCCGTAGGTTTTTGTTGGTTAACTACAGCTGAAAAGTGAATATTATGATACCAAAAACAAGTCGTTTCAGAGCGATAAATAATAATAATAACCGTACTCTACTTTCTCATGGCCTTTGCTGAATATTTGGGATCATGAATATGTGAAAATATGTATTCAAATCGGCTAAACACAAATAACAGGTAAAAGTACAATGAGGTTTCCAACCTTATTCTCCGAGATTCAGAATTAACGTTTGTTAATCTTCACAAGTACCATAATATTTTACTAAAACTGGGCCTGTTACAAAAATCACTGATGACGCGCATGCGCATTGCGGACTAGCCTGAACTTTTTACAACACTTTTGACATGGGGATTAGCATTCTAGAGTAAGTATATAATATATATTTCTATATTATCTGGTGGGACTCCAAACATTTGAAGCGAAATTCAATTTACTATATATGAATGCGTAATAAAGGTTCAAGAGAGTTCTAGCATTCGTGAAGTGTCTAGTGTTCCTTATTATGAATCCCAATAAACGATTACAATTATTAACCATTTTGTCGATATGAGTCTTAAAAATCATTTTAGAATCCATAATGACTCCAAGATCACGAATATCGTTCAATGTTTGCATTATGTGACCATCTATTCTGTACTGATGGTCAATAATATCCTATTTCTTGTGAAGGTTATTTTTTGTGAGGCATTTATCATAGTTCGAAAACACACTATAATTTTTGCATATTTCAACAAATGAATCCAGATCCTCTTGTAGTTTGTTACAATCATCGAAATGTTTTATAGTACCATATACTTTCAGATGATCGACATATAATAAAAAAATTGAATTTTTGAAACATTCACCAATATGGTGAGTAATGGTTTCAAATGAGTCCCCTGAGGCACCCCTGAAGTTACCACAAAGGGGTCAGATTTGTAATCGTTAATCTCTATGATTTGAGATCTTTGAGTAATAAGACCATATCCATTCGCGAAAATACGAACCTACAACGACTTCAGCGAGTCTTTTAATGAGCAATACGAGATTGATTTTAGCGAAGGCTTTACTGAAATCGCTGCGTTTGATCATCCATTTGTTCTATGATGTGATCTGTAAATTCTATTAGATTCGTGTCTATGGATCTACCGGAGAAAAAGCCATGTTGTTGAGGAATAATCTTATTCTTTCATGAACAATTTTCCAAAGATACAGAGTTTGCTTATGGATCTATAATTCTTGATATTGCTCCTGTTGCCCCCTTTAAGGAGAGGCATGATAGTGGAAGATTTCCATTTAGACGGAACTAATAATTGTTATTCGGTGTCACAACTAACATTTGGCCATTTATTTCCCGAAGACTTCCTATATTTGTGAATGAGAGAATGACAAGGTAGGTAATTCAAGGTATCCAACAGCATCTGTTGTTGTACAGAAACGTTGCAAGCTAATCAACATAATGGCATGTTAAGTATCGCCAAACCTGTTCAGACATCGGGTAGGTGGTATAACACTAGCACAAATTCGAAAAAAAAAACAAAAAAAAACAAGCGTACAACTTTGGACTGCCCACAGGTAAGAATGCAGAATGTAATTTGGTTTCTATTATTTTCCATCGCATGTAGAATGTCAGAATATACGCTTCGCTCGTAAATTAATATAATGACCCCCCAATTGCGCATTCGTAGGATTGGCAGGGTCATTTTAGAGCCCGAATAAGTGCCAGTTGGGCATGTTTGTCAGTCTGTGGAATTTGTCACGAAACGAAAACGATCCGGCACCCTTGGTTACCATTTAACTTCACGCTATGGCTTGTTTCGAAACGATGTTCTTGAATTGGTACGCACATGGCACGGTTCAGTAATGAATATAGAACTATTGTGATGTGAATGAAGATTACTATAATCGCTATCATTGTGTTTCCGTGAATGTAACGACCGACTCGTTATTTTATGAAATCGGGATAATCATTGAATTATTCTGGAAAATAGTGAATGTATATTTGGTATCGGTGGAGGGTACGGAGGTATGGTGTTGATGAGAGACAAATCGTACGCACGTATTTAACAATGAACTTCTGGAGATTGCATTTTTGTAGTTCCACGCATATTGGTTGTTTCTATTCCGATTTTTCACCTATGACTAGAATTTGAAAGTTCTGCTGCAACTTTCACTTCTTGCCTTTTTTTTTGGTTATTAAATACTTAGTCAAATTCATCATTCAACGGGTTTCATCCCTAAAAAAAAGAAAAGCTAAAAACGATTTTTTTTCTCAATGATAAAAGGTTGTATGAGTGTATGAAGATAAAAGTAATTTTAAATATATTCTTCAAGTTCTTCAACGAAAGGGATATTTCTTCTCGTTGTTGGTCATTTTTGTTCATTGCCACTATGAAAACGAAAGAATATTTTGGTGTTTTTCTATTTCAGTATTGAAGTCGATCATTTACTCAGTCAAACGACTTTCTTATTTTTCTTCAGGATGTTTCCATTTTTTGTGAATAATTTTACAAAAATGTGTTGTCTTCGCGAAATGGATTTCCTTGCATTATTCCATTCGAAGTCAAGTAATGAAGATTTGGTTTAGCCGTCGACTAGTTAAAACTAATTATGACTTACAATTCAGGATTCAGAAATGGAAATGAATTTCTTTTAAATGACACATCCCTCAGGTTGTATCTACCGCACGGCTGGTGAGAAAAAGAGATAGTATCATATAGCCAGTGTGAAGTCTGGCAAAGGGTCGGATCGTGAATACGAAAAGACAAAACTCATTCTGGTTGAACGCAAAATTGAAAAATCTTATAATCTTTACAATTACAAACTTTTTTTCAACTTTCTCTGTTGGTGTATCTTTATGTGTGCCGTTATGATGGTGGTACGATAATGTTGGACGAGTTTCGTGATTTGTAATTCGATTCCATTCAAAGTTGCTCTCATGGCTCTTATGTCGGTAACTCTGTTCTACATTGGTTTCCTATGAAACGATTTTTTCAGGCAGCGTTTTTGATGTGGATTTTTCTTGATTGATCCAGTAGGACAGGGCAGCAATGAAAGAGACGAAACTTGACTTTTACCACGGAGACCTAACACCAGGTGATTGTTAAGGCTTTGTTCCTTTGGCGGATTTTATCTCAAGAATCATCATCAATTTTTATTTGTTATTATCTGTTAAATTTATATACGAGGTGTTCAAATTATCAATATACGATCTTTTTTAACACACGTTTCTCCATGTTTTGTTATTTCAACCATTTCTTTCAGGAGTTTTTATTTTAATGAGCTGTTGACCAATAATACTAACTGATTCAAAATCGAAAGTATGGAGGGATGACTTATAATGTTCTGTAAGGCTTGTTGGATTTTTTCATTGTTTTAAGTGGGTTGTGTATTTTTACAGTCCCTATTATGTTCAGTCATCCTTTATTTTAAGTACCTACCTCTTTACCCTATATACACTTTGTCACACTCAGCACATGGTTTTTCATACCTAACTCTTTCATTTACGCTTCAAGAAAATTTAGAGGCCTTGGAATCATCCGCGCAACTTGGGAAGCCTTTTAACAGCAATATAATATATGTTGTACTCTCCTCAATACTGGAAATGTTTATTTACCACATATTCGGAATCTAACTAAAGAAATTGAAACCTATTTAAAAAAAATTGATGTGAACGAAAACGATATTATTGACTGTCCAGAATTCAACCGCAATGGAAATAGATGGATTTATAGGAGGGAGGGTCTGTCATTATCAGAGTGGATTAATGCAGTGAAGATGAGCACGGGTGTTGCACCGGTTAGAGCAATTCCTGGAAGGAGTATCAATGGACGCAATTGTAGATCACCTGATTGCAATGAGATTGAAACTTTATCACACGTTCTTGGATACTGCAGAAAGGGTTGTTTGCTTCGGAATGCGAGGCATCATCGTGTAAGAACACTCATTGCAGACGGTATATGGAAGTTTATGAGTTGATATCATTGCAATCAATCGGGGAAAGAAAGAAGGTTATATCCTTGATCCAACTATCCGCTACGAATTGTCTGACACACAACCTAAAGAAGTTGATATGGAAAAAAATACAAATTTATAATCCTACAATTCCATACTTCAAAGACAAATATGGCTTAGGTAAAGTCGAAGTGATAGGATAAATGATTGGAGCTCAAGGAACAATTCCACAGTTCTTTGTTGATTTCACTAAAAATTCCAAGCTGCCCAAATCATTAATGGATAAAATCGTCGTTTATTTCGGTGATCAAGGTCTCAGTGGCCCACCTGAATAATCATTTATATAATAATTTTTGTTAGCGTTGTTTCATATCCCAATATTTCATTTGTTTTTTCTTTCTTATGCATTTATTGTTGATAGGTATCCTGTGTAACTGTAAGTTGTTGTAATATATAGATTTATGATTTGTTGTCGTGTTTGTTTTCAGTCTCGTAGAAAAATAATTTTTCATTGTGTTTTCACATTTCAAGCCAATTTTCAAATTTTCCTTTTGCAAAACTTTGCAGAGTTGCAGAATGTTTCACTGGTTATACTGATTTACAATTTTCTCAAACTTTATATGAAATTAGAATTATAGAAGCTGCGGACCTTTTCTGCACAAAATTACATTCAAATCGGTCAAATAGTTTTCAAGAAAATTGGGATGACTTATTGATCACTATTTTCGATAGTGTTTCAATTAATTAAAAAAAATATATCTGCCAAATGGATCAATTTTGGAAATTTTTCTCAAAATTGATCCATCTACCCCGAATTTGAGAATCAGGCTTTGATATCACAAAATATATCCGTTATTTTAAATTAATTCGGAAACTTGATATTGTGATTCCACATCTGATTTTTGAACCAATTCAAGTTAATGCATTCATTTTCCCAAAGCTACCATGGAGCTGTCATTTTGAGTTCTTGAAATTTGATGAAAGATTCATCATCTCCAACCACAAAATACCAATCCTAGATAGAATTCGACCATACATGGCAAAACCTTCTACCAACTTGAATTCCTGACAAATCTCGTCAGCTATTTTGTTTTTATTTTTCTTAAGAAAAATTCCTACAATGCAGTGTAATTGGAATTATGAAAACCTGTCAAATATCAAATCAAGCTCACGTCTGAAAGTGAAAATCAATTTTAAAGATTCCGTTACATACATACACTGGTCTAGTTAATGAAGGAACGATTCGTGTAATAAGAAAAACAACTTAAATGTTTAAAAAATTTGTTCAAAAATTAAACCCTTTCAAAAAATAATAGGAGACGTTCTCTGAAGCATACGGATATTAAAAAAAGCCAAAATTTTTCACTCACTCATTCTTTTAGTTATCATGATGTTGATAATTGTTGAAAAATTATTTTTGTTACTGTTTTCATGATGTTCTTTCTACGAACGGGATTTTTTTGCAGTGGGAAACAGAAGACAGAACATCAGGCTCTTACAGGAGCTCTTATCAAAATAACCATATGGGGCTTTACGAAAATAGTTAACTGTCATATGAGATCAGAGAGAAAGTGTCTACACTAGTAAAAAGGATTTTTTGCATCGACGCATAATTGCGTTGATTCAAATGTATTCTTGAATAGGTTCAACAAAATATTAGTTTGATTTTATGACGGATTCCTCTTGGCCACTTACAAGGAAAATATTTTGAAACAAGTGAACACTTGCTTCATGAGTTGGTTAAAGCAAGAATATTTCAGCTTCAATAATGGGCACTTTTTTTGTTGAATCATGGGAGTAGGTTAAGACAAGAATATTGCAGTTTCAATAATGAATAATATTCTTCTACCAACTTGGAGGTTGAGTTCAAAATCTGCACTTTGCACTTGGTTACAAAATATAGAATGCGGAAGCCATTTTCATTTTGGCAACATTGAATAGATTAAACAAAACACAGATTCACAACTACGAACAATTTAGGTATAAATAATGATTTTATATGAGATAGTTTTAAGTTTAATAACTTTATTTTCAATGAAACCCGTTAGTAGTGACGCATAATGCAGTTTGATTGAATACATAAACAACGCCACTCGCTAATAGACACAAAACTGTAGAAAACCAAAATATATTTCACTCATTGTCACAACTGATCCATAATGAGCGAATTCAATTTTCGATACTGCATTTTTATTGTATAAAAACAGTTTTCACTAGGCACAAAACTAACATTCATATAGGTCATAGCCTCATAACCTCCAACCCTAATGGTCAAACTGGACGAAATGGTCGAAATGGAAGTCGTATTCACAGGTCGCGGTGTCACCACCTGCTTTGATTGCTCATTGGTTGAATGTGTCACGTGGCACGGATAGTGATATCTACCAAGGAATTAAATTCTTGTGTCAAGAGGATTATGTTTCACAATAAGTTAATGTTAGTGTTTTCTAGGATGAAGAGTAGAATGTTTTCACTGCAAGCAAATTCATTTCAAGAGAATTTATGTAAAGTAGCAAACATCTCAATCGGGAGTATATTGATCAATTAGAAATGATTATTCTTTTCAGAACATTATTCTTTTCAATAGTATGTACATTTTTGATTGAAGAAATCTTTTTTATCTGTGTATATGTAGAGGGAGAAATCGAATAAATCGCCTGAAACTGGACTCTTGATGTAGCCTGTCTTTACCGGACGGTACCTAATGCAAATCTGAAAGGTATAAATTTAACTTCATCAAATTTTTTCCTTTCATACCGAAGACATTAGTGGTGCTTATAAGTGGCAGCGTCTCCATATATGGTACCAGGAGGAACCGACCCATCATCGATTCTTTTCAAAATTAATGTATGCCGTCAGTCAAAATGTGCGCGTCATCGGAATGATTTGAAAGTGATGAAAGGCGGTGCGACGATTCTATAGAGGATTCAATCAAGACTCGTCTTCAGTGAGTTCATTCCGTTTATGCAAGAGAGTGCACTGAATTTTTATTAGTCGTGACGTGTTGCCTTGGGAGAATGACAGGTTCTAATATTGTTCGCAATTATTTTCTGAAAGGGAACCGCTCTGTGTGACGCAGAATTTAATTTACAAGGAATTTTTATTGCGCGAGAAGAAGGGTGGGTTATGGTCGCTTATGACTGTATTTTTAATCTCAGTCGCTTGGCTTCATAATAAATGGCAATGAGGTGATTTGAATATTCTTCCTGGTTATTTTTTATGACTTTGCCAAAAGAATTTTTATCGATAATAAAAATAATACAGTCAGATTTGAGTTGTTTTCTCATCTCTTTGAGATTCACATTTAAGGTCGAGTGAATTTGAAAAATACTTATTAGAATATTATTTCGATGAATCAAATAACACTTTTTCCAGATTATACAATTATGTGATTCCATATTTCGTCAATATATAGTCCCAGGTTCGTATTTCTTAATTAGGAAAATACTTATGTAATTACATAGCAGCACACAGAAAAAAATATGGTGCACTACATCGAAGAATCAAATTTATTACCTATACCTACGTTTATTGGCAAAATACATTTTTCAACGACCCAATAAATAAATATTCACTAAAATACTTTTTATTTATTGATACAATGAATTCAAGTTCATTTAATTCAATGATCATCGTTGCTCAGACCTATGAAATGGTTTCGTTGGGACAATGGAAAAGTTCATTGAGGTGAACAAAATGGTACAGTGTACATTAACCAACATAATTCAAAGTCGCAAAGCACTACAATAATCATTTTAATGAATATGGTTCATTTTATAATTAATAATTGCCGTTCATTACCTCTTTGTTCATTGACACAAGCTCATGTTTGTCGGCTTAATGTACAGGATTCTTTGGCAAGATGAAAAACGTTTAAATACATATTGTTTTAAACTTAATGTGAAGTTGGATTTCTAATTACCCCATAAGTTGGGTGCCATTTTGTTATAAGTAATGTAATGAGATTTTATATAGTATAATGAAATTGTTGATATGATATATTTTGTTAGAAATATAAAAATTTTGTTTGTTGTTAATAATTCTGATCTTGAAAATTTATATTTTGTCCAGTAGTGATCGGGTGCCAAGAAACAACTCCACACCTCCTCTGGAGGGTGGTTCCAGTGAAGGGCTGTGCAGTTTCCTAATGTCATGTTTTGTTATCAAGGAAAGAACCAAATAAAATGTATTCAAAGTTCTTGTACCAATTTTTATTATACTTTATTTATTTTCTCTCAAAATGTCAAAAATTTCCCAATTTATCAAATATCAATCATAAACTCAAATTCCTCAAGATTAGGTTCCCTACTCTAGGAGAAACCGAACTTACTTCTATTTATCAAACAAATAAGGGTTTCAAATACTGAGTTAATAAAAATTAGAGAGTTTGATTCAGTTCAGAACTGTTCTACGGCATGAAATGAAAGATTTTGAAGGACGAACGTTATCTTCGTAGTCTATCAGGGTAAATTTATGCAATAAAGTTTTTGTGGGGTTATGTTGTTATGCAATTTACTAAATTGTTCAAATGAAAAACCTTAAAGATAACAGCGAAGTGGTCGTGGTGTTAGAGCGTATGCCTTCCACCCAGGCTTCCCGGGTTCGATCCCTGGATGCCTGTCACGAAGCTGAAGTGGCTCGGATTCCACTTTCGTTCAAACTGTAGATCCCGGCTCTCCCTTGCTCGCGCAAGCTCTGCTTTCGAGGGGTTTTCCCCGAAAACCTGGGAGTTTCGTGAAAACAAGAAAAAAATTGGATATCACGGAAGCACTAATATTGTTGTTTTACTTGAAGTAGAATACCTTGTGGTATCTGCTGCTGCTGTCTCGTAGTCTAGTGTATTTTCTCGAAGTGTTGTGTTCTTGAAGTCTGGTATGTACTGGATTTATTTGCTTTGAGTATGCTTTCTTCTTGTTTGTTTTATTTGTTCTTGTTTATCATAATTTTGTAAATCCAAAAAATTGTTTGGGTTCTGTCTCGTTCAAAAGTTTTTCTGATACCCTTCTCCGCGTCGTTATTCCTGTTGTCAACGCAACCGAATTTTTATTCTCAGTCGCGATTTCTCACTACTTTCAATGGATCTTCTAAATTTTCTTAAATTCGAACAGCAATGATTTTCTTACAAGCAATACACATCTCCTAAGAAGTTTTTATTTTATTTCTCCATGATTGATAATATTTTGATTTTTATTTTATTCTTAGATTCTTTCTATTCAATTCCTACCCTTTTGCCTGTCTCAATCTGTCATAATTTCGTTTGATTTGTCTGTTTTGTTTTGTGTCCTGTTTGTAAAATTTGTTATACTGAGTGTTCTGAAATTAGTATAGTTTAGTAGTAAAGTCTTTTGTTGGGTATTTAACTTAAATTTTTTTTTGAGTTTGTTTTGTTGTTTGTCAGTCATTTCAATGTTTCAATATTTATGGTGGATTTATGCAGCAGTCATAAGTCATAAGTTTTAAGTCATAAGGAAGAATATTCGTCAATGATTGGTTAGTCCGTTTATTCCAACCAGTCATTGACGAACATTCTTCCTTATGACTTAAAACTTATGACTTATGACTGCTACATAAATCCACCATTACTGTTGTTTACTTTTAGGTGGTTTTATGTGTGGAAGTCGTGTTATCCTGTTCGTTACCATGGTATTGAATCAACATACAGCTGAAAGTTCTCAAAAGGTGAAACTGATGTTATTATGGTTGCTATCGATTTGTGGTAGCTAAAATAAGCTCTACATATGTTGGTAAAGTATAACTACATTCGGTATTTAACATTTTACTTCTAAAATTGCAAATGTTGTATATTTCTACCTTGACAACTTCTTATATCATAACAATATATTACCATTGATTCTTCTATTTAATATAATTCAGTAGGTAGTTTTTATAGAAATAATAATAATAGGATTTTTATTCAATATGTTTTTTTCTACTGTGTCTTACTTTCTAGTTTAGGTATATACTTAAATTAGGCTAACCAATTTTTGGAGTGCACGACATTTTTCAGTGATTCAGAACAGCGTAGATTTAAAATAAAATCAGAAATGTTTTAACATTTCCCGTCTTTTTATCTTTACTAGTCACGTCTGAAACTTTTAAAGATGTTGTAGGTGTCCTTATAGATGTCCAGTCTGTACTCCAAAAAAATGTATATCTGGGTATATGGATACAAATATTTTTCTCAGTTTATCTACTATAGTTCCAAACGGAAAATTTCGTATTGAATTTTAACTTGTATATTATAAAAAAGAAATTATTTTGTTCCAATTATTCACGCCTTTTGAAGAAACAGTTCATTCTGGTGCATTTTCTCTTGGATCTCACTTCAAGACTACGTGTACTAATAGAGACATTCTTCAATATGCTTGAACTGTCTTCCCAATCAAAGAATCTTACACGAACAATTGAGTACAAATTCAAAGAGTACGAACAAAGCGTACAAAAAGTCCACGCTTTTTTCCTCATTCTCTACATTGACACGGTACAACGGGGTCCATTATAAAAAGTTTATTTTCCCATACTCCTCCACGGTGTCATGCAATCAAATAAAAGAATCGAAACCATTAGTGGTGGAAGAACAAAGTAAAGATATAAATGCGATGCCGTTACGCTTCTAAAGTATCATGGCGATTCGATTCCTTCAGATGACTTTCAATTTCGTATTGATTCCATTAATAAAAATCCACTAGCACTAAATCAGCTTAGTGAAAACATGGGGATTTGTTGTTATTTGTGATTTCCTTTGGGACTTGGAAGATTAATGGTCGAGTTTTTTCGATGAATTAAAAATGCTTTTATCGAATGCATTTGTCGCATCAACTGTGGTGTTTCAACATCCGTGTACCGGGTGCAAAAATATGTAAATAAAGTGTTACACCGTTCTTTGTCAGAATTAGGATATTTTTTTCTCCTCTTTTGTTTACTGGGATAACTTTCGAAGTTTTCAGTTCGGTTGGAAATTCTCAACAGTAATACCACAAGTGATTGAATTTTCGCAATAAGTCTGTCGATTCATTTTTTAATGAAACTGAATTGCTTCGAGAAAACACCACGAGTCCGCAGGACAATTCAGTTAAGTTCAGAAATAGGAGACAGACTTATTGCGATAATTTCCCCTTATATCATATAAACCAATCCAATGCCATCATTTTTTGAATTCAAACCAATGAGAAGAGGAATAATGGTTTTAAATGAGAATAGTTTCAAGTTTAATAACTGTATTCCCAATAAAACCAGTTAGTAGTGACTCATATTGCAGTTTGATTGAATACATAAACAACGCCACTCGCTTTTAGACACAAAACTGTAGAAGACCATAATATATTCCACTCATTTTCACAACTGGCCCATAATGAGCCAAAATCAATTTTCGATATTGCATTTTTATTGTATAGAAATAGTTTCCACTAGGCACAAAACTAACGTTCATATATAGGTATGCATAGCCTCATAACCTCCAACCCAAATGGTCAAACTGGATGAAATGGTCGAAATGGAAGTCGTATTCACAGGTCGCGATGTCGCCACCTTCTTTGATCGCTCATTGGTTGAATGTGTCACGTGGTACGGGTAGTGATATCTACCAAGGAATTATATTTTTGTGTCAAGACGATTATGTTTCACAATGAGTTATTGTGAGTGTTTTCTAGGATGAAGAGTAGAATGTTTCCACTGCAACCAAATTAATTTCAAGAGAATTTATGTAAAGAAGCTAACATCTCAATTAGTTTGAAATGGGAGTATATTGATCAATTAGAAATAATTATTCTTTTCAGAAGATTATTCTATTCAAGAGTATGTATATTTTTGATTGAAGAAATCTTTTTTATCTATGTGGTGTTACGTTCAGAAACAAAATGAGTTCTACTCATAGGCGACCGGTTGGGCATCTTCAAATCACATCTGAGGTAAAATTCACCAAACTGTAAACTTTAACGTTTTGCCAATAGCAGACAAGGCTTCCGCTTCACGTAGACGATATACCGTCTCCAACTAATATAAATCGACGGCAATTCTCGAGCCATTGACTCGAGATCTCATGCTATACCTAACGCAGTTCATAAAAAGCATTTATTTGAGCCGAAACATAAACTTTCCGATGATTTTTTTCGCTACACCTCACTGTTTTTTAGCGACTCATAAAAATTCAGTCTTGTGCAAACTTTTTACAATTTCGTTTAACGGTTATTGGAGACATAAAATGGCGTAATGGGCTGAAAACGGCGTACGTTTAATGAAGTGTTCATAACAGTATAAGTAAGATCTTCAAAGTAACTTAAAAGAGAATGTTCGAATGTGATATATAATAAAAAATAGCTATCGTATGATAAACGTGTGCAAGTGCCTTTAAATGACTCGCAACGTTTGTGGCACTCAAGTTTGCTGGAACTTTCTTCGACAAATTAGTATTCAAAATCTTTTTTATAACAAACATCTCCGTTTTGTTTGAATTGTTGCAAACTTATCAGAACATGTAGACTGGCATTTTTCAACACTTCGAAAGTTTGCAGGGGTACAACGGCCCACTCATTCAGTGCCGTTGTTACTTGTCTCCTTGTTAAGCCGAGTGCGGGCTCGGGCCCGTAGTAGGGTTGTCCGGCTTCTTGCTTGGCTAGCTGGTCCGCATGCTCGTTGCCTTCAATCCCTGCATGGCCCGGGAACCACATAAGCGTTATTTCCTTTTCAGTCGCAAGACTCTCCAGGGCATCTCTGCGCTCCTGAATCAGTGTTGATCTGGTTCTGGTTGCATTCAGAGCTCTGATGGCGGCTCGACTGTCCGAGCAGACATATACATGTCTCTCTGGGCCGGACCTGACCTCTTCCATTCTGGTTGCCTTCAGGATGGCATACACCTTTGTTTGGAAAACTGTTGTCCAAGAATCTAGCGCATAGGCTCTTTTCTCTCTGTTTTTCAAGTAAACTCCTGCTCCGGCTTGTCCTTCCTCCAGTTTGAACCCGTCTGTAAATCAGACCAGGCCTTTTGGGGGAAATATCATCCTTTCCTCTTCCCACTCTCTCTTGTCTAGTATCTCTAGCGGGGTCGTCCTATTACACCTAATTGTATACTCTGCTTGTATCACTTTGATAGCGGATAGTGGGATTTTTTTCTTCGCTACCACAGCGATTTCGGTGTGTCCTGTGTACCCCTCTCCTCGCCAGCTCCCTGAGACCAGCATTCTCAGATAGGACGCCATCGCTTCCTTCTTTATACAAGTTGGAAGCGACGGCAGACCCAGCAGGGCGTCTAGGGCTGCCGAGGTGGTCGTCCTCATCGCGCCGGTTATTCCCCTACAATTTTTATTACTTTAATTTAATGTAAAGATTTATATGGGTAACTCTCCAAAATATATTTGAAAAGATCCATTATTTACTAATATTTACTTCATACATTTTCATGGTATTTTTGCTATCCTCATTTTTGGGGTGAGTCCTTTGGCGCCACTTTCCGATGATTTATTACTTACGAAATAATTAAAATTTATTGAATCCTTAATTAATTCTTGTTTCATTAAAATTCCAAATCAATTCCACCAAATTAGAACATGTGACGGTCAGAGTTTATTAAAAATCCTCATCAGATGCAAATTGATTCAATATTTTTTTCTTTCTAATGAAGTTGGGAGTTCATTAATAAATATTTGATCCCGAGGCAGTTAGCTAACGGTATACTGATTTAAAACGATCCATCGAATTTGCATATCTCTCGAAGAAATATTTAACTCGAATTTCTGACAGGAGCCTCACTGAATTATTGTTGACGATTTAAGTATTGAGTTTCCACAAATTTCTCATTGGTTTCTTTCAATATATTGGACTGAAAATATAAAGATTGTTGTTGAAATGAGCAAGCTTTTGATAATAATTTTACATCCCAATCAATGAATCTGAGCATTACCAACGAATAATGTTCATTTACTTTGATTTTGATAACTCTGAAAAAACCTAAATTAAAAGATCAAAGAAAATATATACAGGGCATTCCAACGAAAACTTGACCCCCCTCTGTAAGTCAGAAACGGACGTGTGATCTAAAATTTCAAAGAACAGGTCAATTGTTATTTCTAGGAGGACTAATTTTGATATGAAAATCGTACCCGAAACTTCAGTCCCTTGCTATCAGTAGCTACCCCCCTATTTTGATCAATATCAATAAAATATCACTTGTTCATTTATGGACGCACATTATTATCTTTGCTCCATTTTTTACTTCTCTCTTGACTTTACCGCCAATACTTCATAAGTAGCCGCTTGAGCAGATACACTAATCTCAGTTGGAATCATTTTAGCCTCACTTTCACTACTGATTTTAAATTTTTTGACTTGAAAAGCGAAAAAACACACCAATTTTACATGACAAGCGTTGTCATAATTAAATACAAAATTCGTGTCATTTTCAAAGCCGCCTACAAGATAACCAAAATCGTTCCAAAATTAACAAGAATCGTCCTGAAAGCAAAGAAATGGTTTCGAAAGTGAAAAAAATCGTCCCGAAAATAGCTACTTTCGGGACCATTTGTGTGAAGTGGTATTATTTATTTTATAAATCATGCCGAATATTTTCTCTTCAGGATGACTGCAGAAAAACATATTTTAGTAACATTTTCATCTTAATGAAAGGATATTATTGACTAATAGGAACCTAGTTATTCTTTTTGTTACTCTGGCAGACTACTGATTGTTCTATTTGGTATATTTATTTATTTATTTATTTATTTGCTAATACAATATCGTTTTATCACATAAATAAAAGATGAAGTATGTTAACGTGTAACAAGACAAAAAAGGAACATTAACATATAAACATTAGTAAATCTATAGATATATAAAGTCTTATAAAATTCTAGTTGTTAATTAAAATAAAGCAGTAGCGGAGCATAACACAGCTTTGAAAAAGATCATTATACCTACATAAATCTGAACACAACAAATAGAATAAATTGCATTACTGGAATTGATCATGTAAAATATATTGACGGATATTACTCTTGAAGATATTGATGTTAGGAGACAATTTAATGAAGTCAGGTAAGTTATTAATTACCATTCCAGCGTAGAAAATACTTTTTTTCGTACACATCAGATTAGTTTGACGTACGTTTATGTGGTTTTTTTGGCAGGTATTATAAGAGTGTATTTCATTGCGAAACTGCAAATTTGTGGACAAATATTCTGGCAATATATTATTTATAAGTTTGTGAATAAAGATCATTGTACGAAATGTAATAAAATTTTTTACTGACATCCAATTTAACTTTATTTGTATTCTGCGTATTCTGTTAATATTTTCATATCTGTTGGTATTTAGTAAGAATCTCATACTCCTATTTTGCAGAATCTGTAGTTTATGAATATCTGAATTATTACAGATAAAAAGTAAAGAAGAACAATATTCGAAATGTGTTTTTATTATACTATTATATATTAATTGTCTAGTATATTGAGTTACTGTTTTGCTAATTCTATATGCAGAACCTATTTTTTTTAGATATTTTCTTGGAAAGATAATCAATGTGCTCACTAAAAGTGAGGTTTTCATCAATGATTATACCTAAATATTTAATACTGCTCACTTGTTCAAGATCTCTTCCGTCAAATTGGATTTTGCAATCGATTACTTCTTGCATTTTTCGTTTATTTTTAAGTATCATATATTTAGATTTATTTACGTTAACAACGATCTTATTATTATTGAACCAGTCGCAAATTTTTAAAAGAATTTGGTTTAATTTTCCTATTAAGTTATTAATATTCTCACCCATAATGTAAATTAAAGTATCGTCTGCGAATAAACGTGCTCTGCATTCGCCCAAATCCAGATCAAATATGTCATCAATAAAACATTTGAAAGGCATAGCACCCAATACACTACCTTGTGGTACTCCAGTTAAAACAGTTCTTTTATGTGAAATTTTATTATTGATTTTAGTTTTTTGATACCTATGTTCTAAATATGACTCGAACCATTTGTATGCGGATGCATTTACTCCAAAGTAATATTTGAGTTTTTTTAATAAAATTGACCTATTTATAACTTCAAATGCACGAATCAAAGAAAACCGCTACAATACATTTGCCTTCATCAATAGCATATTTAAAGTCATTCACTACTTTTTGCAGTGCGGTTTCACAAGAGAAACCGCTTCGAAAGCCTGACTGGTTTTGGTTAAGCAATTTTTGAGTATGCTGTGTATTGTTTATAGATTGACAGCTCTAATATTTTTTCCAAACAAGGTAAGGTGTTAATAGGTCTAAACTCTTCAATATTCCTAGTGCTGGTTATCTTTGGCACTGGGATTACAACTGAGGTTTTTAAATTATCGGGAAATTCTCCGACCTGTAAAAAGGTATTAGTGCAATGTAAGAGAGGGTAACCAATAACATCAAAAGTATTTTTTATTAATTTAAAATTAATTTCGTCTTCTGAAAATTTATTCTGCTGCTCAAAAATAATGTTTTTGAGTTCTCCAAGTGAAAGTTCTTTGAAATTGTCAAGTCGATTATTTGGATGTATCGCTCGATTTTCGAAGTACGAAACCTCGCTCATAACAAATTCACCATTCATTAAGTCGCCGACAATCTCTTCAATACTCAAAACAAAATAATCGTTGAATTCATTTTCTATATTTTCATAAATCTCAACATTATTTTTGAAAATAGTTGTTACTTGATAGGTAGGTTTTGTATTTATTAATGATTTTAATGTTCTCCATAGTAATTGTGAGTTATTTTTAATATTATCAATATTATTTTCATAATAAGCTTGTTTAAGATTACGAATGACCTTGACAACATCATTTCTCTTTCGAGTATACAACAGCCAATCATCTTCAGAATTAGAAATTATGAATCTGTTATAAGCACAGTTACGGTCAAATATAGCATACGAATATTTCAATACGGAAGTAAATGAATGAATAGATCATTGCTCGTATGGGTGCAATCGTTTCACGGAAATATCAATCTTAACAAAAGTCACGCTCCATAAGACACAATGAAAGACGCCAGATCTAAAAAAGTTCCAGCGATTGAAAGTATCAAATCAAAGACTCAATCCGAAGACTGAAAGACTTGAGTCAATGACTAAAAGACTGAAGCGAACATTGACTGCAATGACTCAAAATTTGTAGTTGTACAAGATTTGAAGCAGAAGTTTCCTCCTCTAGCATGGAATAAGGACAATAGATGGAGTAGAACAAGTATCATAACTTTTCAAGCAAATTGTATACACCCTATGTTCTGTTTGATACTAGGCATTAGGAAATCCACACTGGAAAATGAATGCTCACACCTAAAAGCTCCAAAACATATAGCATCCATGCGTGTGTTATTTATCCATACGAAAAAAATCTATGTCTGTCGCGGAAAACTCCACTGAAATTGTTCGAAACCACACCACCTACAGAACTTCTCGGAAGAACACAATCTAACACAAGTTTGTCGAAACCACCATTGTTGTTTTCTCGCGATACAAATTCCAAAATTCCCTGAACGTGGAACGTTAAGCCACTCCATAACTCCTTATTAATTGCGAAGAACAAAGTTATATTCGGAAAGTTGGTACGGGGCCTACTGGATTATTAACGAAATGTTGAAGACACTTCCAAACAATTTTACCAAATTAGATAACGAGCAGAAATTTATTGGTTAGGAATTAATGAAGCCCTTCCAGGAAGGGTTGGTATATTCGTTTGAGGCTGTGTACAGCAAGTAGATAGGCAGTTAGGAATAATTTTGTGAATCAGTTATACTGTTAGATAAGTAGGTTCATGGAAATAGAAAAAACTATCATTTCAATAGAAAGTTTACTAGTTATATTCAATAGCACTACAGAGTGCGGTTTTTTTGCCCCCCCCCCTGTAAACTTTCTATGGAATCATGGAACAAAAACCATTTTTAATGGTTTCACCGATACTACTATTTGAAATAAAGACAATCCGATTGCTTTTCACAGGAGGCGAGAGGATACATAAATTTTAAAAAATCATATGGCATGTGGGGTCATCAATTGACACATGAAAAGATAATTCAATTCTGTTTCCAACCATCTAACTTTTTTCGAATTTCGTTAATTTTTTTTCCATATCCACTCGAAATATAAAGTATAAGTACCTTTATCTCGATAAATTTGAACGGTTTGATTTGGAGCAATGGGACAAAAAAATATTTTCAATGGTATTACCGATACTACTTTTTTTGAGAATATACATTGCAATTACACGACAGATGTCGCTGGGGGCACATCAACTTGAAAATTTCTCCCATAAACAATTATTGCAAGTGATGGAAAACATTGGATTCAGAGGCACCCCACTTGAACTTCTTTTCGAGCTATTCGTCAGAAAGAAAACAATGCGTGCAGATTGGACATTCCGTCAGCTCAACACATTATGTAACATATGGAGTACCACAAGGCACGGTTCTTGGACCGTTCTTGTTCAATTTATACCTAGGGCACCATAGTGAGTTTTGCTGATGACACAAGTGTGGTTTACCGGGACAAAAACTGGCAGGATCTCCAGAATAAAGTGGAAAATGACTTCAACAACATAGGGGGAGTTGTGGGAATGGCGGCTCCCTAAGCCATATCCCCAATTACTCTAGTAAAAAAATATATTCACCTTCTGATTTAGAATGAATATTTAGGCAGGATGTGAAGGAACATGTATTTATTAATTAAACACCAATATAACGAAATTTACAATTCCTTATGGAATAAAATAAAAAAGAATGCTTAGCCGTCATTACCCCATGCATGTGGGGTAATCACAGCCGTGGCCGTGATTACCCCTTATGGAAGTTGGTATGAACAATAATCGCAAATAAACTGAACTTTTTCAGTGTCTGTGTAGGCTTTGTGTGCCCAACTTAAACACTTGATACACCTCAACCACATCTCTCCGTTTTTGCCAAATTGATTGATTGACATTGAATTTTTCTTGGACTTTTTCCAAATTTGTATAAAAGAGTGACACCTCTTTCCTGTTAAAGGCGGAAATTCTATTAATGCTGGTAGCCTCGGGCTTTCTCAGTGTAATGGTGGGGTTTCGTCTCATGAATCCTCTCAGCCAGTCTTCACCTGCACTTTGAGAATCTCGGTTGAAAGGGTGTTTTTTATTGTTTTTTTCAGCATACTCGAAGGCACATTCTTTTATTTCTGACCGGCTGACTCCATGAAATAATTTGCATAACTCAATAATACGCAAAGCAAGAATTTCTTCATCCTGTTTATTGAAGATTGCATTACGTCCCACAGATGGACCTCCCTCCTTTTTATTTTTTATTCTTGCTTGCAAAGTAGTTCTAGGAATTCCGAAACACCGGGCTACCTGTCTCAGTGGTCTTTCACTTTCTACCGCTGCAAGAGCATTTTTGATTTGATCAGCAGACCATGCTGCTTTATTGGTTTTTCTCATGCAACTTCTTGGCATCTGAAACAATAACATCATAAATGATCTTATGGGGTAATCGCGGCCGGTTGTCATTACCCCATGACTTGTGGCTGTCATAACCCCAACATTCTATAACAGACGAAAATTTAAATAGTTCATTCCATTCAATCGAGAGAAGCTGTTTGAAGTATTCAGAGTTTAATATCACCACGTAAGTGAATGATAATGGTTTAACAATTATTTTAAACCAAACTAAAGTATTTTATTTACCTTTGTCCACACGGGGAATTCTTCTTAGAACTAGTCACAAAATATGAATATGCCGATAAATGACAAACCGTCACTACGGCTGTCTGCAAATCTTTTCTGCAGGTTCAGCTGTGCACCACTAGATGGCAGAACATGTCTTTTTGAACAAACTAGCAATCTATGTGAAAATAATAGATGGCCGGTATTACCCCGGTGGCCGCCATTCCCCCAACTTCCCCTAATACAATGGTTTGAAAATAGAATTATTACGACAAATATTAACAAAACCTTTCTTTGCCCCATTCACCATCTATAATAATAAATTCCCAAATTATAATACACTATATTTTAACAACAACGGAAACATTATGTATAACTAAAAATGAAAAACCATATCAAATACCTTGGACTCGATAAAGGTCTCAGATGGAATAAACACGCCGAACATGTTGCCAAAAAAATTAGATCGCTCATACATAAATTCAGATTTTTCAGAAAATTGTTTCCACTCGATCAACTGAAAATCTTATCTTAGTTTAGTGCAAACACACATAAACTAGGCAATAACCGTTTGGAGAGGACTCACTGATAATTATCTAAACCATATAGATGTGACGCAAAAGTGGATATTAAAAATCATTGATAAAAAAAATACTCTTATGCGTCGCAAAAACTCTTTGAAGAAACAGACGTTTTTTCTTGCCGACATCTATTCTTCTTCAATCACTTATAATCATAAACACAAAGCAAATACGACCCAAATCGACCATACCCTTAAAACCAGATTCAAGCAAAAAACTACAAAAATTCCGAAAGTAAGCGACTACCAAAAAAAGATAGGTCCTCTGTCCCATAGTATATTCTGAAATTCCCGATGAAATAAAACCATTTATATTTCTCAAGGAAAAAATTCAAAGCATGGATCTTAACAGTACCAATACAAAAAATTTATGAAATTATTCAAAGAAAAATGAAATGAAATAAATATAACGGTATGTCTACATCAAAAGAATAAAATAGATTTTGTAATATTCTGATGGTTTCTAAGAATTCGCCAGTCTAGAAATGTATTTGATACATATATATTACTCTCTCCCTTTCTCTCCTTTTTCTTTCGTATTTTCTATCTTTTTATATTGTTGTTGTCTATATAGTTTCAGAATAACGTAACATAGATAAAAATATACTAACCAAATACATGCTGCAATACAATAATTGTGTACCATTCCCATGATCAAGGCTCAGCCCTTTATTGTTTGCGACAATTGATCACAATCACTAACACTTAGTTAACACGTGATCTTTTTACTATTATTGAAAAAATTTATCTCTACCTCAGATTAGTATTTATATTATATTGTATCTTATTATTTATATTTTATTGTATGGTATTGTATTGTGTGTAATAAAAAAACCGAGATAATATACATTGCAATTACTCGACAGATGGCGCTCGGTGCACATCAACTTCGTTTGTGTCGTTCGTTGTTAGCCTGTTGTCGCTATCTAAGCAAAATGCAAAATGTCTAGCCATGGTCCTGTCATAAAACAAATCTTGTGTAAATCCACTGTTGAACTGTTTTGTTGATTAACTTGTGATGTGTCATGTCATCAGCAACGAGTGCTGCCTTGAACTACCAGTGTCCCAGTTTGGATACTCGGAAACCCGTTTGTTTTCATTTTGCTGTTATACATTCCTATTCCAGCAGCTTGCAACCCATAAATATGGGTGAGATACTCTTTAGACCTCTGTAAACGTAATCTTAATTCGGTTCGACATTCAGTCCCTTTCCTTCACCGGCAGGCAATTGCATCGTCTGTTCTGGAAGTATGGCAGACAGTGGTTCCCAAAATGCCGACCCACATTTCACAAAATTTTGAAACTCTCAAAATTTTTCGCATTTTTCACACCTGCCATTCGTTCTTACATGTCTTTATACTCCCCACCTTCATGGAAGTGCAAGAGGTTAGAATATTATAGCCGTAGAAAAAGTATAGTGTACAACGATCGCAGAATGCTCATTTTCCGCTCGCATGATTTGCAGTGTGAACTTCATAAGCCTTGGAAATGACTATCATTTCGTTCTCGTTGTATAATATACTATTCTATACCGAGCTTGGAAATGAGATTAGATTTATTTTTTTCTCGTTCAGTACGTGTGGATTGTGAGAACGAATGGATCATCTACAAGCAGCTGTATCACCATCTAAGTCATTCTCTTAATTGTAGTTAAAATTATTTCAATTATACCTGTATCGTTACTTCAAAAACAATGCCTAATAATTTCCACATAAATATTTCAGTACTATATCATACCTTTTAAGGATTTTCCATAATTGAGTATTACAATGATTTATATAAATTGTAATTTCTACGAATCGATTTTCACCTCTCATGTAAAATTGGTTAAAAGTGACTTAGTTTGTAGGAAAACATTTCTTGCCAACGATGTTCAGCTTTAATAATGGAAATATCTACTATATTATTCATTATATCAAGATCTGATTCAACCGAAATTCGTTTTATTTAATTTTGATTGGACATTTTCAGTTTAAATCAATTTTCTACTCCATTAGAGAGCTCGCGAGGAGCGAGATTGTCAATTTGAATCTGATATTTCAGAATATTCTATCGAAAATATATGTAAAACCATTGTTTAAATAGAAGTAAGATAGTTAGTCAATGTCCGTGGAAAAGATATTGGACACAAACGCGAGTGACATCTAGCGTGATTATTTACAAATATGAATATGATGATTTAATGCTGTCCCATTGTTTTAATCAAGTTACGGAGGCCAAATCACTGAAGTTACGACATGACTTGGATGCGAGATCACTGTCGCCATCTACATGTCGCATCCATTTGAATTCAATATAAATCGTATAAGGTTGGCTAACTATCTTACTTCTATATAAACAATGGTAAAACCCTGAAGCATATGTCTCCTACCACATTGCCACACGTCACCATTTGCCAAATTTTCACTGTAAACTGAACATTCATTCATAGCGAAAAAGTTTTGAACAATTTTTTGATTGATTCACTAATTAACCCTTCAGCTAACGATTCTAATTTAAAAAAAAAAAAACAAGGAATACACCCTATCCTGCGTAAACTTTCTTCATCAATGTCATAATGGAGCTCTCCCCAAACCAGCAAAAACTCGGTAACAAAGTTCACCTCATTACCGACTGCATTGTACCACCAAACCTCAACCATTATTTCCCAGTCTCGAAGGATATTGTGGAAGATCCCAGACTATTAAAGATGCAATCCACCGGGACAATGGCGAACAAAACTAAAAAATACTTCTCATTTCACGGTTATTATACGCATTGAAAGAATCGTTTTAGTCTGGGACGCTCCTTGAAATTCATTTTCCGTTTTTAATTGAGTGCATTTTTCAGTTTACAACGCATTGAAAATCGTTATTGGAAAGATTATGATAATGCTATATTAATAAAGTTTCAAACGAGTCCAGAAGCTATTTTGTACTTGAAATATTTTCCGGCAATAATTGACTGATGACATCATGGTTTTTATAATATGATACTATTTCTTTTCAATTTGCTCTCTCGTGAAATGAGGGAACTACCACCAGAATCTCCCAAAAAGAAAATTAGAAACATTCTTATCAAAATGGTTCCCTACAAGATTGACGGGTTCAGTGAATCACTTATTGACTCACTCGCTGACAACTAGTGCTATTTTACCTCATAATCGTTGTTGTGTTTTATATACACGTATGTTTCATATACATACCTATATAAACTAGGATGGATTTAGCGAGGGGCAATATATGAAAATATAAATAGAAAAGTTATTGGATATAACCCTCAAAATGTTGTGCAACCGTAGACACGTGTTTCGCGATTTTACCGTACTGTTGAGAGCTTAAGCTCGAAACACGTGTCTACGGTTGCACAACATTTTGAGGGTTATACCCAATAACTTTTTATATAGTATAATGTTTGGAATTTATATGATATTGTAAGTGACTAATTTATGAAATTTTTCTGTTCTAATGTTTTGTGACGTTTTCTTTGTTACATGGCAAAGTGTAATGTTCTTATACTCTGTATATAAACAAAGAAATAAATTATCTATCAATCTATACTATAATCCTTATTCTTTTTATACTACAGTTTTCGAGGGGGGCCCCAACTTTTTTATTTGACGTTTTTGACCCATCGCTACTTTGGGGGAAATGATCCTCAACGAAAAGAATTTCATTCTTTTTGTCGGTCTGTCTATGTCTCAGTCTGTTGTGAGAATTTCAAACCTTCACATTTTCCGAACCCTAGGAAATTTGCACCATATCAATAACTCGAAAATTCAGAGGAAACGAAGTTTTTAGGTATCACTCTGGATTCATGCCCAAATTGGAGAAAACACTGTGAACTCCTAATAAGTAAAGTAAATTCCTTGTGTTATCTATTCCGAAACATGAGGAATTTCTTGATGGAACAACAACTACTTTCCTTATATCACTCTCAGGTTGCATCCAGGCTGAGATATGGTATATGCTTGTGGGGTAACTCTACAATGGCATCAGATGTGTTTATAGCACAGAAACGGATTTTGCGAATAGAACAGCACTTTTTCTTGCAGAAGTTTATTCAGGCAGTTTAGGGTTATGACTCCTGTTTGTATTTACATTTTTTTAATTATCTATATACATTTTCAATAATAATACTAAATTCTCCTTGAATTCTGATGTTCATAATGTGAACAACAGACAAAAATATAATTTTCACATTCCTTACTAAAGTACAAAATTTCATCAGGCTCGCCATCCGTGATGGGACAAACAATATTTAATAATCTGCCAAAGCATGTAAAGGAGGCCCACACCTTCATTGAATTTAGTAGAGAGTTGAAAAAGTTTTTAATTCAAGGATGTTTCGATACTTTGGTGGAATTTTTTAATGCTTAACGTCTGTAAATGTCTTTATTCGAGTGTTTGGTTTGGTTTTTAACTATTTAGTTTTTTATCTGTTGTATATATCTATATTTATACTCTACTTTCACTTATGTTTATATATGTATTCGAGAGCTCCATAAATCCTTTCTGATGAGTGGGTGACCACGAAACAGCTGTCAAAGGTTGGAACTCTCGGAATTAAAACGAAAAATACTTATTTTCACATGTATGTATGTATGTGTGTATATATATATATATATATATGTTCTTGTGCATTTTCTTGTGATTATGTATTATATTTGACGATTCCTATACATTTATACATGTCAAACGGAAAATAAAGATTATTGTTATTATTATCATTATTATTATAACTCGGGGACGGTATATGTCATCTAATTGTTTTTGGGATCGGAAAAGCCCAGAAAATTTTTACGTGGTTTTTCCGGTGTATTCATAATTCCCCTTATTTCTCCCTTACATATTTTTTGGGCGTATATGTCGAAATGTCCTGCAGAAGTGTATATAGTTATCGAGAGGTGGCGGAAAATGCGGGTTTTCCGTGCGATTTTCTGAAAACAGAAAACTCAAAAATACGCCGTACCGACGATTGAAACTAAATTTCGAAACCTGTAATGTGTAGAGCTCGATTAGACGAAGAAAATATTTTCAGACGATATTTCATGAAAATGATTGGAAAACTGGGAAAACTCCAGAAAACTGATACTCCAAACCTTGTATTCCAAATCGATAAGAAAGTAGAAAATGATGAAATTAAGAATAAAATACAGAATTTGTGATACGATATATCCAGAAATGTTTGACGACAGTTGTATTCAACGGGCCTAAAAAGAATTCCCATCAAATTTTCAAATTTCATTGTCCCCAACTAGGTCTACAAGAAATGTGAATGATTTTTTTCCGTAATATCGATAGACCGAGAATATTTGAAATAAATGAAAAATTATGGACATATATTTATTTTCTAACATCGCCAAAAACTTGAAAACTAAACGAGATATCGAAAAATTGTAAAAATAAGTTTCATTGTACTCGACTAGCCCTACAAAAAGTTTCCATCAACTTTTTCTATATCTTGATAAATAAACCAAAAAAATAGAATAAGCGTTAAAAAATTAGAAAATCATGGTGAAAATCGACAAAAACTCAAATTTGAGATATTTTAAAGAAATGGAAATGAACAATTTTATTGTCTCCTACTAGGACTACAGAAAATGTAAATTAAATTTCTTCATATCAATAGTCCGAGAAATATTTTTTAAAAAAACGAAAATCTACCTGTGGTATTGAAAGAATTTTTTTTTCTAAATTCGCCAGAAACTCGAAAACTAAACGAGAAATAGACAAAATGTAAATAAAAAGATTCATTGTACTCAAACAGATCTACAAAATATCCATAATAAAACTATGTTTAAAAGATTTTCACTATAAATAGGTTTACAAAACCCGCGACAATTGTTTCGCTGTACAACAGCTTCTTCAAGCGGAGAAGATATACTAATTTACATGTTTGCTATGTTACCTTAAATATACATCGTAAATTCATTAGGGTGCGGTTGTATACCTGTCTCCTAATAAATTTTCAATGAGAACATTGCATTACTAATTACATTGCATCTAACCTTTCCAGAAAAACAAATTAAGTAATGGTGAGTTATTTAATTCAAGTTGGTCATTGAGAAGGTTCTCAGAATTTTTCCACTTGTTGATCTCCATACTTTCCAAAAGATTAAGCTTCATACCTTTGTTCTCTACATGAAGGACTTCGAAATCATGGTCGAAAGTATGGTTTTCGGTCAATAAGTGGTTAGCATAAGTAGAGTTTGTTTTTCCGTTTACAAAGCTATTTCTGTGTTCAGTTAGGCGTTCTCTATAGGTTCTACCAGTTTGACTAAGATAAAACTTGGGGCAACTACCACAATTTAATTTATAGACTCCACACTTATCTTGTTTTTCTACTTTATCCTTGTTATTTTTAATGTCTGCCTAAAGTGTTGTCTGTCTTAAAAGCAGTATTGAAACCTTGATTTTTCAAGAAATTACATATTTTAGTGCTAGGTTCACCGATATAAGTAATTGTTTTAAACTTTTGGTGGTCTTTTAAACGAGGATAAACTTCTTGAATTGCTTTCTTATATTGCTTTTTAGGCAGAAGGTTATCAATCAGAGACGATTTATAACCATTATTTACTGCAATTTGTTTGATAATATCTAATTCTTTATTAAAATTTGATGTACTGAGAGGAATACTAACTAATCTATGTATCATACTATTGTAAGCTGCTGCTTTATGTTGATATGGGTGTGATGAACTATTGTGAATTGTTATATCTGTATGAGATGGTTTGTGGAAAATAGAAAATTCATGTTTATTGTTTACTTTAGTTATTGTCAGGTCCAGAAAATTTATCGAGTTGTCCTTTTCAAATTCTATGGTGAATTTGATAGAAGGGTGAAGAGAATTAATAAATTCCAGGAATTGATTTAATTGTCTGGTTGTACCTGTGAAACCTACCAAAATATCATCAACATACCTATGCCAATATATGAAGTTTTTGAACATTTTATTCCCTTTTATTTGAGTTTCCAAATTATCCATAAACTCAAATAAAAGGGAATAAAATGTTCAAAAACTTCATATATTGGCATAGGTATGTTGATGATATTTTGGTAGGTTTCACAGGTACAACCAGACAATTAAATCAATTCCTGGAATTTATTAATTCTCTTCACCCTTCTATCAAATTCGCCATAGAATTTGAAAAGGACAACTCGATAAATTTTCTGGACCTGACAATAACTAAAGTAAACAATAAACATGCATTTTCTATTTTCCACAAACCATCTCATACAGATATAACAATTCACAATAGTTCATCACACCCATATCAACATAAAGCAGCAGCTTACAATAGTATGATACATAGATTAGTTAGTATTCCTCTCAGTACATCAAATTTTAATAAAGAATTAGATATTATCAAACAAATTGCAGTAAATAATGGTTATAAATCGTCTCTGATTGATAACCTTCTGTCTAAAAAGCAATATAAGAAAGCAATTCAAGAAGTTTATCCTCGTTTAAAAGACCACCAAAAGTTTAAAACAATTACTTATATCGGTGAACCTAGCACTAAAATATGTAATTTCTTGAAAAAGCAAGGTTTCAATATTGCTTTTAAGACAGACAACACTTTAGGCAGACATATTAAAAATAACAAGGATAAAGTAGAAAAACAAGATAAGTGTGGAGTCTATAAATTAAATTGTGGTAGTTGCCCCAAGTTTTATCTTGATCAAACTGGTAGAACCTATAAAAAACGCCTAACCGAACACAGAAATAGCTTTGTAAACGGAAAAACAAACTCTACTTATGCTAACCACTTATTGACCGAAAACCCTACTTTCGACCATGATTTCGAAGTCCTTCATGTAGAGAACAAAGGTATGAAGCTTAATCTTTTGGAAAGTATGGAGATCAATAAGTGGAAAAATTCTGAGAACCTCCTCAATGACCAACTTGAATTAAATAACTCACCATTACTTAATTTGTTTTTCTGGAAAGGTTAGATGCAATGTAATTAATAATACAATGTTCTCATTGAAAATTTATTAGGAGACAGGTATACAACCGCACCCTAATGAATTTACGATGTATATTTAAGGTAACATAGCAAACATGTAAATTAGTATATCTTCTCCGCTTGAAGAAGCTGTTGTACAGTGAAACAATTGTCGCGGGTTTTGTAAACCTATTTATAGTGAAAATCTTTTAAACATAGTTTTATTATGGTTATTAATATGGATTTTCATCAAGTATCGGCTACATCAATGCAAGATCTACAAAATGTTTTTGTGCAATTTTTTAATATCTTGCAAAATAAACAGAACATTGAATTTTTTGCACAAAACCAACAAAAACTGAAAGACGGCGACAAATTTTTATATTATAGATCGCCTTCTGAAATTCTTCAAAATATGTCTATGTTCTATTTTGTATCTCTTTTTTCTGGGTCTCCCTATTTTTTCTTGGTCTCTTCTCTCTCTCCCTCTCTTCTCTACAAATTTCGTTCCATCCTATTTCTTCTATCCCCCTTCTCTCTGCTCTATCTATTCTTTCTCTTTGATTTCTCTATTTTCTCTCTCTCTATGTGTTAAGCTGTTTGATTGTGGGAAGGAAATTAATTTCTTGAAATGTTTTCTGGGGCATTTCAACCTTCCACAGTCTAAAAATCAAATGAATTTAAGTAAACTTTATAAGTGGAAAAATACATGACAAAATGTAATAAATACATGATCCTTCTAGTATTATAACTTTATTGTACAGGTAATTCAAAATTTCAATGTAAAATTAAGTAAGTGCCCTCCATATCTCCCGTGTTTTACAGTGAGCATGTAATTCTATGCTTTATTACATGTAATTTCCGCTGGTTTACATGATGACTGTAAATTACTGTGATAATCAGTAAAACGACGTATTGATACAGCGAAATGACGCCAATTTACAGAAAATTACAGGTAAAGTGTAAATTCTACTTCGTTAAAAAGTAATTCTCCATAACGCTATCGCCATGCGCCCTACCGGCATTCGGCCCAATTCTCCTCATTCACAGTTCATATTGGTAGGATGAACATCGTTGGGCATCTGGCGAAGGTAGGTTTTAAAAACAAACAAGCCGTCTTTTGTGTTTTATGTAAGTGAGTATGTTGGTGCCAAATTGTCATCGGATTATGTATCAGGTGAGTAAATAGGTACTGAGAAAAAAATATGAAACATTCATCATGAAATTATAGTCATTTTTTCATTTTGTAGAAAATCGAATTGAAACTTTCGTTGTCGCAGACCCAACTGTGAGATAATTTGATGAATAAAGTATCATTAATACTGATTTTATGTCTTTTTAGCAGATTCCCCCTCCCCCGCTTTGATATTAAGGAATTATAAGCCTATACGTAAACTTGAGAACAATGGTGAAGAGATCTGAACAGACATAAGGTATAACAATTTCCGTCAGATCTGTAATTAAGGGAAAAATCACATTAAAATAAAAGTGATTATCGGGGAATATATGGAAAAGCACATTTGATGTATGTAAAAATTCATATTGATCCAAGTTTAATTAACAACAAAAATTGTATTTTTCCGCACAAATACTTAAATATATATATATCTAATAATACGTATTAAAGCATGTATGTCAATTGGCACTACAGACTTGAATATAATGGTAAAAACACATAATCAAACATGTAGAAATCGCCATTAAATCTGGAATAATGGAGAAAATTACATAAGTATACAAGTGATAATCCATGGAATATATTGGAAATTCACATTTGAAGTCAAGTTATGACTTCACATTATATTACATGAGGTATGTAACTTTACATGTATATGCATGGCAACGCATTACCCATATGGGATCATGTACTCTGATAGAAAGAATATTTACAGTGTATTCCACTTATGCTAATATAGCGTGTTTTGATTGGTTGAAATTTTTGTGTTGATAATTGAAAACATCATGTTTTCGATTTTGTAGTTCGGCTTTTGATTGGCTACTGGATATGTATATGATGTGTTTTCGATTTTGTAGTTCGATTCCTGTATGGTTTATTCAAAAAACAAACTTACCACCAGCATCAAGCTGCTATTATGACACAAAACCAAACTTTGACCAAAACCAAATAAGCACTTACTATTAATTCAAATCAACTTCACAATTTTCGACAAATTTTGCAAACTCGTTGATTAATCAAGTCACCAAACCAGAATGTTTTCAAAACATAACCTTAAGCGAGAAGCAGTAGAAATGCAATTACGAAACTACGAATGACGCGACCTGTGATTGGTAACTGAAATAGCGGGATGTTTGATATATCAAATAAATCACTGTTTTATATCTACTAGCACAAAAATGACGAAGTGGATATGGATAATGTTAAAATATACAACAGCACGAACTGTACATTTTTGATGTTAATATTTATAATAATAAATAAAAATGGTTTCGATTCAATTCATGAAATAATCTTAACAAATACAACTCGTGTTATCGGCGATTATCGTAAATTCCTTCTCGTTTTCAAAACAAATTATGTTGCTTTAGGCAACCACACTCGCTCAAACATAACATAATTTGTTTCTCAAAATCGAAGGAATTGCTATTTCGATAATCACCGATACACTTGTTGTATTACCTACGAATATTGAAATATCAAGAAAAATATGTTAAATAATCAAGACAAATTCTCACTCTTCTTTGTTGACAATTCCAGTGAACAAAATCTACATGAACCAACGTAAGTTCCCAGACCAAAATTCCATTCCGTTCTTCAAACAAACCTCACGTATTTTTTGCAAAAACCACTATGACTTGTTTTCATTAATAGAAAGAGTATCGAACCCAGTCAATCGTGAATCCATTCAGAGAGCAAATGGGTTACACTCCAATTATTAAATAAGAGATCAACCATGCAATACCGGTGTGACTACAAACAGTAGCCAAAGATATCACAGCCATTATATCTGGAATCCCCCGAACGTTAAGACCATTGGCGTACCACTACAATCTTATTTATCTCTTTCATATGGAATATTAGATTTTACAGCAGAAAGACTGTTGTCTTTTCTACTTAGTGGTTAGAATGAAACGGGGTAAATATTCAACATTATATAAATATCTACTCAAACAGAATCTACTACTCTCATCAAAAAAATTTGACGTTGTAGCTGTTGTCAAAACTTGATGAAAATTCTACTCGAATTGTATTTGGAGATAGTAAGATCTTTCTTCCAAGGCACCAGTCTTGTAAACACAGTAACTTATCGAGGGAAATACCACAAGAGGTTTTTATTTTATCGGATAAGCTTTTATTTTCAACCTGGTTGTTTTGGTTTGAGTGGATCAAAATTGAAGTTTATCCGATGAGAAAAAAATCTTGAGTGGTATTTAGTGAGATTTAAGGAATAAAATGAATGAATTAGTAAACAAAGGTACGTAGAACATAAATTATTAAATGAAATGAATAATTCATGGAACAAAAAGTACTTTTAACAAATAATATTATTCGAATGTATTATTAGTGAAAGGATAGTTTTGGTATACAATCCTACCCGAAGAAGACTACCGAATTTGATTTGTCACTAAAGTGGAATCATGCTGTTTACCAATAAAGTTTTTTCATACCACTGTTCTGTCACTTTTATAACTTCTTCTTTACTTAATGCTGTAGATCTTTTTTTTCATCTAAATTAGTCTGCAGTTGCTTGTGTTTAGCATTTTTAGCGTTTCTAGCGGCTTGAAGTGCCACATCTTTGAATGGGTCAAACACAATCAAATAATCCAATTTTGGTTACAGTTTTCCACATTTTTTTCAAATAACAAAAACTAACAAAAATAAGAATCTAAAGACTATGAAGTTTTGTACCTGTGGCACTCGAAATACTTGAAATACTGATCGATTTTTACGAAATTCATAAACGTGTCAAAAAGTGTCATGAGCTGGTTTATCAAACCTCCAAAGGGTGACGTTGAGTTTTGGGACACTTTGTAGATACTTCTACGTTGTCCTAAGTTTTCTTGTGATTGATGTCAATATCATTAGCTTCCTTTTCCACACTAGAGGTGAAATCGCATGTACCGCACCAAGGACAAACATAGTTGAACTCTGTAGTTTATCAAAATACGGTATAGCGTTTTTTCGCTGTGATAATAAAAATGATAATAATACTAGTGTATCATTGCAATGATATACATTTATCAATGATAATTTCGGATAATGTTCATAGGATGTGGATGCCCTCTCAGGATAAAAATTTCATCAATTGTCTTTCATTGCGTATGTCAATTTGTCTAGTTTTTGAAAAGTTGTGGTTGTTATAGTACCCCATTTTGAAACACTTGGCTCGACTCTGAAAATACCTCCACGTTTTTACTGATACTGTCTATCAGGAAGAGGACATTGACAGAGGAAGAACTCCTATTCTATTTCGAGAATGACAATAACTTGATCAATGCAGATTTATCAGATGATGAATTGGGCTGAGATGAAGACGAAGTTAGTCCAATATCTAATTATATTTTGAATTTGTTGAATCAAAGCCACCATGAAGATGTTGAAGGTATTGAGGAAAGAGAAAAAAATTTAACGACGAAATTTCACTTCTTAATTTTATTATGTCAATTTTTGATCCACGAACTCCCCTATGAGATACACTCGGCAATAAGGAGTGAGGATGAAAAAAACATCAATTTGACAAAAAAAAATGTATAAAAGGCAGTTTTTGGTTTACTATTGAAAACATAGAATTTTCGTATTACTTTCTCTGGTCCTGATAGTCAAAGGGTCCCAAGTAACAATTTAAATGTTATTTGGATTCATTCTAGTTTTATGAAAGTTTTACGAAGGTTAGGTAATGCCCAATTTGATTTATGCAGGTCATATATTATTCCTAATACGCTACCAGAGCAAACAGATTTATGAATCAGTTTCAAACCACTCCTGAAGGCTATAAGATAAAACCATTCAGCATTTAAGTATATTTGTTTTATGATGGTTTTACAATAGCTCATACACATACACGATAAATCTTTTTGGTATTTAAATAATCCACATAGAAACTTAGTTTTGTGATGCGGTTTTATAGCATAGTCCATGCATGCAATGGTTCTGTAATAAAACTAACGATGTTTTATTGAGGTTTTGAGATGTACTCTCGAGAACCGCCATAAAATCAAAGCATAAAACTATTTTTACTTAAATGCTAGTAGCTCCCCCTAACCGGTAATAAATAAATCACATTGGGTAAACATAAATGGAAAAAATAAATAGTAATTAAACGTTTCACAAGACTTAGACACCAAATACTTATCACGGGAGTATAGACACTGAGTATATTGACCACGTCGATCACGAAAAGACGAATGTCACTTGTCAGGCGGGATTGACAATTGGCAGTTGAAATATTTTGGAAATTGGATTAAATAATACCTAACGTACTCTTTAGGATAAAATTATTTTAAAATGGTTTATGGTGAGGAGAAACGACTTTGTGACGGCAATATGTGCAGCTAAATAGAATAAAAGTAGGGTAGTCATATTTTATTACAACCAGAGGGTACAACTAAAGAGAGCCTAATTTCAATTCATGTTTCTTGCAATTTGGTGTGTACAAAATAATTTTTTTAATTTTATGTGGTATTTTGTTTATTTTCAATTTCGCGTTGTTATTGGGGCGAGTTGCAGATTTACCACCTAACTGATGTCATTTTGTCAAAAAAATTTCATTCGCAGATGATATTCGACATTTTACGTTGTTGAATACCTATATATTCTTCACATATCACTGCCAGGACGCCATCATTATATTTTTGCTTGTAAAATAGTCGCCCTATTTTTTGCAACTGAAGAATTAGATTAATTTAAGTCCGTTTTGGCTGTAGTTATTTATGGAATGTTTTCTAACCGAATTTCATTCAAAAAGAGATATTTTGATGCCAAGTAAATTTTTTTAATGACATATAGGTTTATAACAGCCCCATGATTTGGTTTTATAATGATCCTCAGGAGGTTATTAAGAAGATTTGGTTTTATAATGATCCTCAGGAGGTTATTAAGAATCCTGCGAATAGAGCAAGCAGGTTTTATGCTTGCATTTTAAACCTTCAACCTTCATAGGAGTGGGCCCTCGTAGATTTATTGCAGCTTTAAGGAGGTTTTATGGATGTCGTTACAGCAAAACAGTTTTATCGATGCTGTGATTGTTATGGTCTTCAGAACCTTCTGAGGGCTATCACAAAACTGAAATTGTTACTTGGGGTTATAGCGATAAATCTCAGGAATATTCCGATGATGAAATACCTACATAGAATTCAACAGATATGTTATCATCGAAGAAACCTTGATAGTCCAGAACACCGTGAGAATCGATGACCTGTCCAAATCAAATATTCAATACCGAATAAAAAAACCCAATTCCACACTTTTTTATCTCCCATTTCTCACGTCAGTGTATCAATACCATGATATCCGATAACATGCGGACACAAAACAAAATAAAGTCGACTTAAGTATATCCCAAGTCATTAAAAATTTCGAGCATGTGGTAGATATTCGACACTTCCTAATAAATGAAATGTGATATTTTTCTGAAAAGGGCGTCGACGAATATAAAATATCACACCTAGCCTCGCTGCGTTGTCACTTAATTTAACAGTCAGATCGCATTTATTCACGGTTAACTAATAAATAAACGGCTGAGTGGAGTGTTAATTTTATATAGTTCCACGCGCAGTCAGTCTATTAAGGCAAAGTGTAAATAAACTCTGTAAATATTTGATTCTCTTTATATTTTCATGAGCAGGTGTATGCACTTAACCGAATTTGATGCTTGTTTTGTATTGGATTCTTTACTCATTAAATATATAAATAAAACAGAAACAAAGATATGCCCATTTCTCACAAATCCGATAAAGACCATCATACTTATTAGGAGTAGAACCGTTGAAAATTGTGATAGAACGATGATACAAATTTGATTAATAATAATAGTTTAACAGTCCAATAAAATAATAAAAATATGTGAGATAACATCGATTACTGGATGATATGTTTATATAAATATGTTTGCATCAGAATAATGCGAATTGAAATAAGTATAAAATCAAAGTTAGGTATAAAAGTCACATGAGTATAAAATTCAATACACGTATAAAAGTAAATGTAATTATAGGAGCGATCATAAATATAAAAGTTAATTTAAGTATAAGTAAATACAGGTATATACAGGGTGTCAATTTGAAAACTTCCCACCCTTAATATCTTCCTTCCAGTAAACAATATGAGTAATTGAAAAAACAGGTCAATTTTATTGTCAAGGGGGACACTTTCAAGGACTTTTTGTAGCCCTCGTGGTTCAACCCCCTAGGAGGGGTAGATGTTACCCTTAGAATTTTAAATGGGAAGGGGGATCAAGTGGCACATCATTTTGATGGGCGTTCAATTCTTGTTCCAATGGTACCCTGACTTATTATTTTTTGATGAGCATTTTCCGAAAAATTGCGTTCTAAACTAACAGAAGTAATTATTAGAACGCCTATACTGAGATGCATGGTTTGGCCAGAACTGGTTAGAATATTAGGTGGTACCGTTCCAACCCTTTATTAGGGGTAACATTAGCCATTAGCTCCAAACGCTTTACATAAAAAAGTAGTCTAATAGTAAAACGTAGATGGTAGTAAAGTTGTGTTTATTAAATGCTGAATTTTTAAGTGTCATCGCAGAAATTGTACAGATAGCCTTCCTTTTTTGCAACTTCTGCTGTAAAAAGTTTCTGTTTTCCGGCAAAAAATTGGTTAGCAAATTTGAACTATGTGGTAGTATTGTGAATACCGTTGTACCTGTTGGGCTGTTTAATAAGTGTATAAAAGTGTAAAAATGGTTTACATTCTTCAAGACAGAATAGAAATGATTGTAATTTATGGCGAAGTTGGAAAGTGCGCACGAAGGGCGGCATGTCTTTTTAACGAAAGACATCCAAATTGTAATGTAAGTCACCGGTATGTGCTTAATTTGGTGAATAAGTTTTACGAATCTGGTTCAGTGACAAATAAAAAAAGAAATAACCCCAGAGTACTAAATGAAGCAGCTCAAATTGAAGTTTTGGGAACATTTGCTGCAGAGCCCACGAGCTCCTTACGATCAGTATCAGAACAGACGGGAATGTCACGCGAGACTATAAGAAAAGCATTGAAAATGCATAAATTTCATCCATATAAAATGCAGATTCTTCAAGAGCTCCACGAGGATGATTATGATAGAAGAATAGAGTTTTGTGAAATCATGTCTCATCGAGTCAACACCATCCCTAATCTTCTGTTAAACATCTGTTTCAGCGATGAGTGTTAATTTTTTCTGAATGGCAATGTTAATAGACAAAATTGTCGCTATTGGAGTGACGAAAACCCACATATTTTTCGGGAAGGGCATACACAACACCCACAAAAAGTTAATGTTTGGGCTGGTATTCTTGGAAATGCCATTCTTGGTCCATTATTTCTGGAAGAAAACTTGACTGGCAATCTGTACCTTGATATGCTTGAAGAGACTATCGATCCTCTTATAACTCACGAGCTAGAAACTCAAATTGATGCAGAAGGTTATGAACTTTTGCAGGAGGATCTGTTACATTTCCAGCAGAACGGTGCTCCACCTCATTATTTTCTTCCCGTCCGACAGTGGTTAAACGAGAGATTTCCGGGTAGATGGATTGGCAGAAGGGGAGCAGTTGAATGGCCTCCGAGATCACCGGATTTAACACCCTTAGATTTCTTTCTTTGGGGGCATCTTAAATCCGTTGTTTATTGACGAACTTAAAAGACGAATTACAGCAGCATGCCGGTCAATTCCTAGTGAAGTTTTCCGTAATGTTAGAGGGGAGTTCGAAAACAGACTGTATTACTGTTTAGAGCAAAATGGACAACATTTCGAACAGCTAATAAGATAAGCGTAAGTAGATTTTATGTTGGAAATGTCTTTCTCGCAAATTAAATTTTATTGTGTAGAAGGAAAATAACCACCAAATAAAAAATCCCATGCGTAATAAATTTATTCCTGTCATTCAAGGGTTGGAGCGGTGCCACCTACTCTTCTAACCATTTTTATTAAAGGGAGTCAATACAATAATGCATCTCAGTATAGGCGTTCTAATAATTACTTCTGTTAGTTTAGAACGCAATTTTTCGGAAAATGCTCATCACAAAATAATAAGTCATGGTACCATTGGAACAAGAATTGAACGCCCATCAAAATGATGTGCCACTTGACCCCCCTTCCCATTTAAAATTCTAAGGGTAACATCTACCCCTCCTAGGGGGTTGAACCACGAGGGCTACAAATAGTCCGTGAAAGTGTCCCCCTTGACAATAAAATTGACCTGTTTTTTCGATTACTCATATTGTTTACTGGAAGGAAGATATTAAGGGTGGGAAGTTTTCAAATTGACACCCTGTATAAATAAGGATATAATAGGTTAGTAAACATCTGTTTTTTTTCCATTCCTATTTGTGTTTTTATTTACATACGGGATTGATAAATTGTTGTTAACTATAAGACGTAAGTATCAGGTTTTTCTGTGTTTCATATTAGTCAATGAGACTATGGATTGTTGTCCTTGGCAAAGAACAAATGTACAATTTCAGGTTATGTTTGAATGTAGTTGGTTGAAATATTTTTAATTTCAGCTGGGAGAAATTGATATAGTATTGGTCTCAAAAATGTCAAACATTTTTGCCCTTTTGACTTGCGCATAAAAGGATCTAAAAGATCTATTTCTTGTGTTATATTGATGTTCAGGGTTTTTCAGGTCATGCATGTAATTATGTTGTCTGATGTTGCTTTTAAGGAAGAAGAGTTGTCTTGGATCCATAATATTAACTTCTTGGAATAATCTGATATAGATATTTCATATCTTTGATGAATATAATTTTGAGTAAACGCTTTTGAACTTCCCCCCCCCATGCTAATATTCTGTATACAAGACGTGGTTCAATCAGAGCCTGATATAACGATCGCATTGTTTTAAAATAGAGTATATATTTAAGGGTTTTGAGTTTGTGTATTAAAAATTGTATTTATTTGTTTATTCCATTTCAGGTTTTTATTAGTCATGACTCCAAGATACTTATATTGTCATATCGTCACAGGTGTATATTGAGATGTCTTTAGTGATTGTGAGCTTATCATAAGAGGGAGTACTTCGCTTATCAAGATGTATTGGCAGAAAGTATGTTTTTATGGTTAGTAGTCTATGCTTCAGGAAGGCGTGAATATTACTTATACCATTTTCTGCAAGACTTTTTAATTGCAGTCAGTCTTCGTGACTGTAAAAAATTGCAGTATCATCCGCGTAAGTGATAATTGTATCTCTGGTGTTCATTCTGTATAGATCATTCAAATAAATGTTGAACAGAAGTGGTTCTAAAACAGTTCCTTGAGGTACACCATATTTTACTGTTTGAAAATTTCTTCTTTCCATCTTGAGTTCAACACACTGAGTTCTATCCGAGAGATAACTTTTGAATAATTTCAAGGCTACTCCTCTAATGCCGACGTCTTCCAAGCATTCCACAAGTAACCCATGACTGACTGCGTCAAATGCTTTAGATAGGTCTATAAATACACATAGAGAAGGTTTTCCTGTGTCTAAAGCACTATACATTTTCGAAGTGAGGGCTAGGATTGCATCTTGGGTTGACACTCCTTCTTTGAATCCGTATTGGTTGATGGAAATTATTTGATTTTTGTTAAGGTGATTACTAAGTCTTATTTTAATGATTTTTTCCAGTATTTTAGAAATAATTGTATTAATGAAATTGGTCTGTAGTTTAGGACCTCCTCTCTATTGCCTGACTTGAAAACTGTTTTTAATTTCATGAGAATTGGTAGCATTCAGAAACATTGAAGACAATGAATTAATTTTCTTAGGAAGTTCAAAGTTGGGGTCATAATCAATTTTACTTGCAAGTTTTTCGCCTATTTCAATGTAGTGTTCGTTGAATATATTAGCAATAGACTTATTATCTGTTATTAAATACATAAATTTACAAGTAATAATACAACGTATGCTAACAATCATGCAGACCCTTGTTACTGTAATTCATCATTAGAGCATTCAGCAATTCAGTAATTACGAAGGTAACATATTTTTTTATGCAGTCAGGAAAGTTATATTAATTCAGTTGAATAATTAACAGACCATAATTGATTTGGAATGCATCAGCAGTAAGTTATTATGTTCGTGCATATAGGAATTTATGAGTTTTTTTTTTTTATGAGGATGGCAGTTATGTGGAGATGAATGAAGCAACAACCGTGAATATTTGGTGTAGACAATGTGAAATGATCTCTTCGTTTTTCACATATTGATACAGGAATCACAGTGTTCCTGTCAATTTTAATACCTCATTTTGACTATTTTGGTACTGTATTATACCAATACACAAATACAAAAATTACAAACTATATAGATGCATGACGATCATACTAAGCTGTAATCGGTATACTTCTATATCAATAATATTAAATACATTACAATGGCTGTCAGTTTCAAAACGACTTTATTTCCTAACGATGATATTTATCTATAAAATATTAACATAAAGAAGCACTTTCATATTTTCATGAATATGTTGAGTACAAACACGAGATTCACCACCATTTCATACGTAATCTGAACAACATCAATGTGCCAAGAGTAAATCTATCCAATACTAGAAATTCTTTGTTTTTTAAAGATATGACAATAATCTACCAAAGATTGTTAAAACTAGTGGAACTAGTGTAAAATTCAAACACACTGTTGATGCATATAAGAGATTTCATTTAGACTTACTTTTTATTTTCATTGTGTGAAAATGCTATTATACTTAGTGTGTAGAGTATATACTACTTATATTGTTTAATTGTTTAATAATAGGATTAATTGATATACAGTGCTTTTTTTTAGTCCTCCCCATGTTAACTTTTGAACGGTTCAACATACAAACATGAAAAAAAAACCATTTGGAGGGTTTCACCGATACTACTTTTTGAAATAAAAAATATGGTGATTGCTCGATAGGGGGCGCGGGGGGGTATATCATCTCAAAATTTTTAAATAGCATGGGGGATCAAGTGTCACATCGTTGAAATAAAGAGAATTCAATTCTCTTCACAACCATCTGAATATTTTTGAATTTTGTTGAGAAAAATTTTTATAATTTCGATTTTGATGCCTTTCGAAATTTTCGAATTGATGTGCCCCCAACGCAATTGCAATGTTTCTTCTTTCAAAAAGTAGTATCGGTAATACCCTTCGAAATGTTTTTGGTTTCATTATTCCCAACAAACCGTTCAAATTTATCGAGGTATGAGTAGTTCTCAGATCCGCTTTTATATTTGATATTTCGAATTTTAATTGCAAAAAAAATATTAACAAATTTCAAAAAAAATTAGATGGTTGTAAAGAGAATTGAATTCTCTTTTCAACGATTTGACACTTGACCCCCCATGCAATTTAAAAATTTTGAGTTGATATGCCCCCCCCCCCCCCCCCGCGCCCCCTGTCAAGCAATCACCATATTTTTTGTATCAAAAAGTAGTATCGGTGAAACCCTCCAAAAACTTTTTTTTTCAAATATGTACGTTCAACCGTTCAAAAGTTAACAGACGGGGGACTAAAAAAAGCCGCACTGTATGTAATTTTTAATATACATGTTCTGTTTATTTCCAGTATTCCAGTACAGTTCCATGCAGAAAAGTACCTAATTCCTCTTGTCATTGTCAAATAAAATTTCAAATTTCTTCTTCCTCCATTTTGTTCGTTAGAGAGCGGCATGTGTTCTCCGCTCTTGAATTATAAATTTCAAAAATTGTTTATTATTATAGTTGGTGTTTTGAACAAAACTTTAATGAATTAAGATGACTATGTTCTATTGACATTCCACAAAATTGTTCTTTTAATATGTTTGTAATTTGTACGTCTATTTTTTATCATAATGCACACAACCTCGTATAGACACTGTAAGTAGTTTTGACTCCACTGATTGTTTCATTGTTCACTATAATTCAATAACTTTGTAGCTTTCCCTGATGATGACAATAAACTTTGTCGAAATATTGGAATAAGTGTTATAAGTATACTTCCTGCATGCTGCGTATCCAACAAGGTCCTAGCTTTTATCTTAACTAGTCTAGCAAAGACTACCTCTCTCCTGTATATGTATATACATATTAGCATTATGGTATACTAGGGAAACCTATTTCAATAAATATTCTTCTTCTACATACTTATACCTAATGGCTTTTTGCAATCTTGTGAATATTATTTCTATTACCATTTCCAAAAAGTCCTACAATTTTTCACATTGTTTTTTATCAACGAAAAGTTGAATTTCGGCCTGGCTACAATACGACATCAGCGTTAGTACCTATACAAGTTACTGAAGCATCGTCAAAAAAACCGATTATAAATATTTAACAGCATTAATTACAGTTCTCAAAGGCTTTCGATTTGACCAAGCACACATTACGCTGTTACAAAAAGTGTCTAATAACAATGTTATTTCAACTTCTCCAAATTCAACATCCGGCGTACCCCAGGGGTCCATTTCAGAGCCGCTACTCTTTATTATATATACAAGTGATTTCCTAACTTCAATTTAATATTTCAAAGTTCAGGCATACGCATATGATACCCAGATTCATTCAAACCCAACATTGAAAATATTCAATCGGTTCAAAACAACGTCAACTGTAATCTCAATTTTTCAAAACCTAACAAGGGTAAGTGCCATTTTACTTTAGGTGGTAACAAAAATTTAAGAAAGCGACTTTCACGAGACATATCTATTGAAGTCGATGGCACCTCATTACCTTTTGTGGAATCCACGAGAAATCTATCAATGATCTGCTTCAAAAATCCGTTTGTTCTTTGAAATTGATCTGTCAACATAAGAACTACGTCAATAAACCCATTCGGAAGTTATTATGTCAATCACTGGACCTCTCAATGTTTAATTACGGTGATGTTGTTTATGGTGATTTTCTCACTAAAACTAGAATTGTATTCAGGAAGTCCAGAACTATTGTAGATTTATTCTGTTATTTAGAACATACGAACTGAACTGGCTCATAATGGCAAATCGAAGTGAGTATAATTTTTGTTTCTTTCTATACAAAATAATAATTACCAAAATTCCTTTGGACCTGTATCGTAAATTAATTTCTAGGTCATCTATTCACTTGTTGGAAGTGAGAAATAAACATCACATGTTCCTCGTCACTGTCAACCATGTTCCAGAAATCCTTCACCAGTCAAGCCGTTAAATTTTTCAATTGTTTTCTTGTCAATCACATTCATTTATCTGAATACAAAATGAAATCATTTTTGGAAGTCAAATAATGTGAATTTCTTAACTAAGAAAGAATTTTACTCACACACATATGTTTGAGAAAGTACAAGCGCTTTGATTATTTTTTCTTCGTTTATCCCAATGACATATTACGGCTAGACTCCGTTATTAACATTTCGACCTGCGGTGACATTCTAAGCACAATTTTTATTGCCGCTTGTTCCGTGGTAAATAGTTGTCAGTGAACCCAAAAGCAGGCAAAGCTGAGTTTCTGCTGAATTATCTGCTCATATGCACTGTATATAAGCAGATAATTGCCGCGAAACAAGCGTCAGTAAAAATTGTGTTTAGAATGTGACTTGGTCTTGACCGCAGCTCGAAATGTAAATGAGCCTAACGGTAGTATGTCATTGGTTTATCCACATCAACGCCTCTATTACTTATATTTTACCAATCATTTGTACAATTAAGGTTAAATGTAACTTAAGCAAAGATTCGCCTACTTTGTATCAAAGAAAATTTTCACGATTTATTATTATTATTTGAAATGTACCATTTTCAACCAATTGGCGAAAGAAGTTATAAAGTTAATTTTCAGTTATTTTTTTCGAAGCGAAGTGTGTGTTCGAAGATAGATAAACCCATTGTAGTGAAAAAAATTACCCACTTATTTTGTTTTTATCAAAAATACAACACGTTTGTTATAACGAACGTTATGCATAAAGTATATGTTCAATCAATATTTATGATGAATGATATAGCGAGAAACAAATTTCTGTATGACTAGCCTTTTTATAGTTTTCTTTTGAATAGACTCGCAAAATGACTACATTTTAATTCTTCGGCTGACAAATTAAAAAATGTCAATCAATGGAGACACCAGCGATCATTTTAACAAGTTATTTTTGAGCTGTGAATACATTTAGGTGCTAAAGACGAATTTTCCCAAAATTGTAGGCCATATCTCAATCGGGATTCGACTTGAGCATAGTATAATATAACCAACCAACTGATTACAAGTTGACAACGGTTTCAAATTTAGAAATAAACAACAAAATTTATTTAATTTTCGTATAAGAAACTCGCAATGAGCTAGCTCTCCAGTTCAGTGTGACATCCAAAACAGTTCTCAAAAACCTCACTGAATATGACTGAGTTAAATTTTCATTCCCATTATAAATTTTGATAATATATGAATTGCTATTGAGTAACTAGTTTATCTAAATCATGTATATATATCATAAAGAACATGAGGCTCAAAACACATCCCTGCGGCATAACCGAAAATACTACGCTTTTATTAGAACTGTAATTATTTTTTTTTTGCGCAATCACGGATATAAGTATTCACTTGCTGTTCTCAATTAGTCAAAAATTACTCAACCCATGCATAAGCTAGACCTCGAATCCAGCAGGCCATGCTATGCCACACCATCTTGATACCAGCCTCATGAAACAACATGAAACGAATACCTCAATAACGATAAAACACCACGAACCTACCTCGGAAACAAATGCCAAATATGTCGAAAACAAACTCGAAACAACCGTCTACACGACTACAAAATTCCAATCACACGGTGCGGACTCCACGACAACCGAACCGGGTGAATTGAAACATCTGAATGCGAGATGCGGACATGCAGCGCCATCTGTTGTGGTCGCGGCATACTACTACAGGCATCCACTATGATTCATCTTTCATCCAGCACTGCGAGTTGAAAGTTGAACTCTTGGAGAAATGGCCGATAAGCGAGAAACGTTTTTAATTTCACTGATAGTGCAGATATACATGGAAAAATGCAATACGGCGAATCTCGTGTTTACAAAAGGATCGTCTATCAGTAGTTCGAAACAGGTTCAAATGCAATTTCGGTACGAACATTTTTAATTGATATAATCTATACTGTCATTTTGGAGTCATCTGCATTATTTTGGGTTTCCAAGCAAAGAAAAATCCCAGAATGTTCAGAGAACATCTTGAGCAATGAAGGAAAGTACACTGAGAGAAAATATCGTTAACCCTACATAAATTACATAACCCTATTAGGGGAGAAATTTAGGGGAGAAAAAAAGTGAATTTGCATAGATGTTTCACGCTCTTAACACACCCGATAGCTGAGTTGGACGTAGATTCGACTATAAAAATTGATTTCGATGAGACTGAAATGTGGGGTTTCATTTTCCGAAGCGCCACGATTTGTCGCCAGTGAAAAATTCGAAACCACCCTGATGGAATGGAACAACCAACTGCACTAATATTACTAAAATAAAAAGCAATAGATACTTAAGTATAATGGTATAAATAAAATATATAAATATGTAGAGGTTTTGTTTTCAATTATGTTACACATTGTAAATGCATAGTTCGGCACACAATCGAAAATGAAGTGAAAATAATTTAAACATGACACTACCAAGACATGTGTGGTGAATCGGTGTGACACCTTCAGTGAGTTATTTTTAATGTTAAATACACCTTAGGGGATTAAGCTAGAATTATCTGACAGTAAGTAGATGCCAGTTGTAGTTTGTCCATGCAATGCCTAGGTTAGTACAGGTGTGCACAGTGGGTACGACACTATGAAACGAAGAACTGGGATGAAAACCAATAACATCAAGTGGTGCAGAGATCCAAACGAACGAAGAAATGTGGACGAGCGGGAAGGAACATTGAACAACAGAGGAACAGTGGAACAATTACAGTTGGACAGTGGAGCAACAACAGTGGAGCAACAACAGTGAAACAGGAAAACCCTCTATTTAGTGGAAGGGTTCTGGATGTTAGTTTGCTGTAGTTTCTTGTTCCAGCGGTTTTACCAATGAAGAATGACACTACAAGACCATCCTCATAAATCCCGCTTACAGCAGAACAAAGATTTTCCTGAAAATTTCACACCTCACTTTTAGAGAGAACCAAAACATTCGTTCTTGTTTAGATGCCATGGCAACCCAAAAAATTTCCGGAAATTTTTATCCTCCTGGGTACCCTGGCCGAAATTAATAAGTGGAAATTTTTCTGTCAAATATTTGACAGGGGATAGTTTATATTTTGCTTTGATGTACAAATGGAATTGTATTTTTCATTTGAAATGAGATAATATTTCATATTTATGTATTTATTAAATATTTCGAATGTGTCTGAATATTTTCTTCACGATAATAGCAGAATTTGCAAATTCTGAAATCAAATTTCATAAACACTTCAATACACCAGTTGTCTACATGTAAATCAAAGGCCCCGTTGCGAGTCGGTAAAGTGTCCGCCTCGTGGTCGCGTGGTCACTAGTTCAATTCCCAGTGGAGCAAAAACATTTTTAATTTTTTTTTTATTAAAAAAATCAAATTGAAATTTTGTTAAGTGTGTTTTACATATCTATATTTTCATGCATCTTTTTTGTACTATGCATATAAATAGTTCAGGTGAAACCATCGTTAGTTATTTCTTATGAATTGTTGGATGATTTTCATTTCTCGGTGTGAAATTTTCTTACCGAATCTCCCTCGTGCTTGAATTAATTGCCGTAAATTTATCTCGTACATGAATTTTCAATGTACTCGAAAAATTTCCGGCAATAATTCAAGCACTTGGGAGATTACAAGTGAAAATATACAGCGTCAAATATGGCAAAAAATGAGGAAATCTTCAGATATATTTTTTCCCAAGATCCACCAGTTCGATTCGACATAGGAAAATTCAGATAAGTTTAGTGGCCAAGATGTTTTTCTCTCTCTCATCAACGTCGGACAGAAAAAAATAATCACACAATCCGTAAGTCACAGAACTGTCACTATCAAACAAAGGCGCTTTCTAATTAAGAGCTTGTTACCCTTGCTTGTTCGTGGTATGTGAGATCAGTCCAGGAACTACTCCTTGGGACAATTGGACAGCGACTCAGGTGAACAGAACACCTAGAGATTTAGTGTTGTCTACTGAACTAAGTCGAACCAAACACAAGAAAGGGCAAGTTTTTGAAGAAGAACTGTTACGGTTCCGTATTCTAACCACAAAGCAAGCCCAAAAACGAGCCCTGGGAAAGAAATGTTCGGAATATCTCCCAAGTGAAGACAAAGGGATGTAAAGACTGAGCTCGACGGGTTTGTCTCGATGAGACCGCTAAAGGTGAAACGATTGATGACATTTGCGGTTTCCTGATGTTTTAGGATTTACTATGTCAAATTCAAAACTGTTTTTTTTTAACTGTCGATAAGAGAAATTCTAGTCAGAGCCACCATATGTGGTGTATTCTCTATCGGCTGAAATATTGGGTTATTTAAAGAATCAAACTAGACATACTTAATCCTAGTTTTGTACCAATTATCATTTTGTTGCGCTTTACATAAGTAGATGTATAGATATATTATTTATTTCCCATGTGTCATATTACATGAAGGTTCGTCTGATAATACGAAATATTTATAATTAAACATAATATATGCTCAAAGCTGAGTTATGGTAAATTAAGTTACAGTTGTGAATGAACTGTTCGAAATGGTAAAATTATTGATAGATATTGATTGTGTTTGAAATTCAGATAAATCATAAAAACAATTCGAGGTTAGAATTTTTTAAGTTCAGCCTTGAATCTTTTCTGAAATTGGGATTTCAACGATTCAGGCAAGTGAGTTGTAGAGGTGGCTCCCGCTATATTTCGCAGACTTTTTGTATTCCATGTGATGGAATTTTTCGATGTTAATATTGGTGAGATTTCTAGTATGGTATTTATGGATTTCCGAGCACTTTTTGAGGAGGGGTTTGCTTTTGTGGATGTGACACAATAACTTCAATATGTAAATGCTAATCACTGCCCGTATTCAATGATTCTTAAATTGATTTCTACAGGTGTCTTGATTCTTCTACATGGATAATATACCGTCTTGGTTGTCTTGTGATGAGAAATTCTTCAAGAGGAGACGATTCAATCCAATTACCTAATAGCAGTCGCCGGAAAACTTCGGAAAATCTCTAATAATCCAACTTATAGCTATCATTTCCTCTCTTTTGTCTTTCGATACTTCCCACTTCTAGAAGTTGCGCGCCGATAGACTTCCCCCAAGTCACGGAAAACTGAACCAAATCGGCCACAATGCGTTTTGCTCATAAAATATACCAAGGAATAATGTCCAATATCCAAGATATCTACATTTGAACCTTCACATGCAAACATGCGATTATTGAATTAATTATACTCTCCATCCTAAAAGTAATCAAATATTCGAAGCAAATTACAATTTGAAATTAAAGCAAAGCCGTCATCTAATGATTATAATACACGAACCAACTCTTTTATAGGTATGTATAGGCAGAAAAAAATCTAATCTGGAGCTAAGTAAAGATAACAAATCTAGTGAATGATTTAATGTAATCATGAAAAGATCCGAACTGAAATATCTAGAATAATTCCAATTGGAGAGAAATTTAAAATTCTTACCAAAAATTAAAGACTTATGAATTCGTCGGACTTAAAGTTCTTTAGCCTCCTATATAAGAAATGTATATCACCAGATGGCAGTGCGTGTTCTCCCGATGGAAAAAATACAAACTCCGCCTTACTTCTAATTTGGCGATTCTCGATAGATACAGGTCCGAATTAGATAATTCAGTGCTCGTTCTTCCAAATTACAATTTAAAGCCTATTTGTTTTCGTGGTAATCTGAAAATTTGCACGAAAATTTCAAATGTATGAACGTAATGGAATCCAGTCACACAATATCAAGAATAAAAAAATATTTTAGCAAAATCTGTATGAACTATCTCGGAAATGTTTTGAATGTGAATTATAAGAAGAAGAAGAAACGGAGTGAACAAATTTGAATGATTACGATACTCGATATAAATGCCGCCAAAGAAACAAAAAAAGCCTTAGCAATCACCTGGTATCAAGTCAATATGTTTCGATTGTTTACGTTGCTGCGCAGCCCCATTGAAACATTCCGCTGTAGCTTTTCAACTTCAAAGGAACATCAAAAACGCCGCGCCGCCCAAATAAACCGTTTTATTGGAAACCAATGTTGAACGGAGTTGCCGATATGGGAGTCACAAGAGCAAGTTATTAGGTAATATGCGTGAAAATATGCCACTAACTCCGAAATTCTCGCTACATAGCCCTGACGAAGTTAAGAGTGTATTTCCTGATAAACATAAATAAAAAATGTTTTTAAGACAAGATTTTATTCAAATGCACGAATATTTTCGTTAGATCATTCGTAAAATATGTCATATTGAATTAGTTAGTTTCGTAAAACTCATATCCTATTCCACAAACTCCTAGAAACAAATTTGAATCTCGAGGCCGCCATCTTGATTTTTTTTTTATTTTGACAATAAAAGTCAAAGTCACCAATCCAAAGAACCCCTACATTCTTATTTTGAACGGAATTGGACAATAATTTATTCGTCCGCCGTTTTGTAGCAGTCATTTCGAATTCTCAAACATTGACAAAAAAATCATGACCTCCGACCACAAAAATCCCTATACTAATACCAACACAAAATAGAATCAGACCGAGAATCAGAAATTTCGTCCGCTATTTTGGAGCCACTACGTTGAATTATCAAAAAAAAATTATGACATCCCAAACCCAAAAGCTTCTATATACCAATTTCGAATGGAATCGTATCAGAAATCACGAAACTCGTCCAACATTCTGGAGCCGCCTCTTGGTTTTTCCTGATATTAACATGTTATGGAGTATTGTCCCCAAGTGTTGTTAAAAAAGCTATTAATTGTAAAAGATATAATATTCCATAGTTTCGATCGACCCGAATGAGTTTTCTTTTTTCCCATTCCCGATCCGACCCTGTGCCAGATGTCATACTGGCTATATGATACTATCTTTTTTCTTCACCAGTCGTGTGGGAGGAGCAACCTGAGGGGCGTGTCATTTAAAAGAAATTCAGTTCCATTTCTGAATCCAGAATTGTAAGTAATAATCAGTTTTCACTGGTCGACGGCTGAACCAAACCTTTATTAGTTGACTTTGATAAAGTTGGATATTTCTCATTTCAAATGGAATAAAGCAAGGAAACCCATTTCGCGAAAACAACACATTTTTGTAAAATTATTTCCAAAAAAAAATGAACATCTAGGAGAAAAATGAAAAAGTCATTTAACTGGGAGAATGATAGACTTCTATACTGAAAAGAAACAACACCAAAATATTCGTTCGTTTTGATGGTGGAACTGAACGAAAATGCCCAAAAATGGGGGAAAATATCCTTTTCATTCATTTAAAAGTAAAAAAAAAAATTTTCATTATTTTTATCTCTATACAATCAAACAACCCTTCTCTTCTCAGAAAAAAAAAATCGTTTCTGACTCCCCCTTTTTCAGAGATGAAGAACCTTAAGAGCTACTATCAGCGCGTCACACCGATGAGTCGAATTTCTTCCTCATCCCTCCCAGCTAAGGTTTGTAGGCATACTTATCAAGAATTGGGGTGAAGATAATGAATTTGTGAACTCGATTAACATTGGCAACACAGCACCAGTCTGTTCTCGCCAAGAGCGCCAATCAGATATAAATTTTCAGATCGAAGAATCCGTTTTTTGCAAAAACCATTGGTTTCATGAAAAAGCTATTTTCTGTATGGCCCCGGTGGTCCCATAAGAATTCCGGAATTTCTCAATTGCTTAAATTCATCATGTCATTTATGTGTTCTTTCTTAAAAATTATTATGTCCAAAACTCACTGAAGTTCTGTAATTTATATGAAAACATTGAGTAATTTGCAAAAAAAAACTACACTTGAAGAAAGGAGTTTTATGAAATGAAGGGGTTTCCGTTGTCTTTTGTTGTGAGTAATTTTTGCTTGCACTAATGAAAGTCATTTTCACACCGCGTCATTACCGAGGGGCGTCTCACTTCCCTAAAATTTGTACACCAAATTTTCATTTGAGGGATTTCAATTGGATTTCAGAACTTTTGAAAGGATTTCTGCATTTCATAAGAAATTTTAAGAGTTCCTTTAGGTTTTCTGGATTTCACCAAAAATTTCTGGATTTGATATGGATTTCATGATTTCATTCGGATTTCAAGATATCATTCGGATTTCAAGATTTCCTGTACGATTTCTGAATTTCACCGGAGATTTCTGGATTTCATAAGGGATTTTAGGATATCATTCGGATTTCAAGATTTCCTTCAGGATTCCAAGGTCAAAAAAATGCTGAACACAGTTGGCAGTAATGTATTCAAGCATACGGGTGCAGGTTCATCGAAATTTCAATGCTTTTGGGGAATTTTAGCGCAATTCTTCGTTCGTTGACAACCAAATGTAAATGATAGGTGCGATTTGATTCTAATAGTATCATTTGCGATTTTTTAGATATCAAGTGGATATCGGGGGCGTTTCACTTCTTAAAAAATTGTATACCAAATCAGGATGAGATGACCAATTAAATGAAGAAATAAGTAAATATGACTTCACATTACTGTTTGTTTTTAATAATATTTATGATATTGCATTTTACCTTCCACACCTAATTTTATTCATATAATATTATATTCCTCACAATGGCTGTGACAACCATGTTATTTTGTGACATTTTATTTCATTGTTTCTTGTCTCTTTCACTTATAATGTTGTCATGTTCTACAATTGGAAAGGTATATTCTTTAAAAGTACTAATAAGGGATATCTATCTACCAACAGTATTATCAATGAGATATCGAAACGATTTCGATCACATTTTGGATGATACATTTGGTGCAGTTTAGAAACAGCTTGAGCTGACACTTTATCATTTCATCATTAATAAACTTTATATTATTTTTCGGTAAAATGCCTCTTTATGTTGAGTTGATTGTGATGAATGAAGACATTATTATTATTTTCATCACCGTTATGCTACCTATACAAATGAAATAAAAAACGAACATTAATCACGGTTTGCAGAACGAAAGTTGGTACTTAGAATAAAGTCATTCTAGAGCAAACAAACGAAGGATTTAATAAAATTTCGCCCTTGAGAGCGGCCATGGCAGAAAACGGGCGAAACTCGGTCTACAAAGTCTCGAAAATTTATGGGCCAGTCAAGTGCAGCAATCTGAACAGAAGTGTATTTAATTCGCAGGAACGTTTTCGGTCCTTGAAAGTCCTTCTGCCCTTTCTGCAATATACTGCCAGTTATGGAAATTTGGAAGTAGATGAACTATGAACTGAGGTTAGCAATATTGCTCTAAAATATATAGTCACTATATTTTGATATGAACCGGGCTGAATAATGCATAAAAATTTTACTATCTATCCTGAGCAAATTTTGAAACTAGTGTAATGTATGATTTTTCAAAATCTAGATATTACCAGCTAAGTACATTGTTATAACCAATTCAGTAGAAAGTTAACCCAATATAGATTAGTTTAGTACAGGAAAATGAAATCAATCGGATCCTTAGAAAAGAAGCAGGTAAACTCTAGTTAGTAATTATCTAAGACCAGATGAATCATATAAGTAGATAATGAATATGCACTCAAATCTAGCATGTAAGTTGGACTAACATTTTTAAATTAAAGGCGCGGAGAGATCAGTCCTCACTGAGTATGCAAAATCCATACAAGGAGGCACATTTTGATGAAGAACGTTTATAAAAACAGCAAACAGCTGGTTTCTTCATTCGATAGGTAGTGCCACCCGGCACAATATCTATTTATCGGATTAGGACATTTTTAAGGGATTCAAAATTCTGACCAGCCACCTTTCAGTGGTGTATCTGGGGGAATAATTTTTCTTTAAAAATATGATGGTAGCTATTTTATAAAATTATTTAGATGAACGTAAAACATTGGTAGGTTGATTGGTTGATCAAAGAATGACGAGCGATATACCGGGTTTACCTTGAGGTTTCCCTTAACACTGAGACCAGCTGGGGTCTACTGTATTGTTCTTGTCGTCAGTGGTTCCTAGTTAAACGGGCCTGTGTTTTTCACCAGATTCAGAGCAGCGCGTCGCATTCGAAGATAATGTGAGTGGCTGTTTCCTCCTCGTCCCCACAGAGTCTACAGTGCACGGTTTCTCTATTTAATCCCATGGTGTGTAGGTGTTTCCTAAGGCCGCAGTGTCCGGTTAGTAAGCCGGTGATCGTGCGTATCTTAGATCTGTTAAGGTTGAGTGTGCTAGCCGTCAGTGTTTGGCTCAGGTGCCTCACCATTGCTGTGCTGTGTCGATGCCCTTCGATTTGGTCCCAATACGTTTGGTGTTGATTTCTTCCACTCATTGATTAGGTTTCCGCATCGGGTTTTGCTAATTCCAAACGCTGGTTCTGGACCTGTGAATGGTCATTCAGATGCTCTCTTTGCAAGTTGGTCTGCTTTTTCAATGCAGTCAATTCCCCTGTCCGAGCACCCACACAAGTGTAACCTGGTTGCGTTTCGACAGTTCATTGAGGCTCTGAAGACATTCTCAGACTTGCTTAGACTTTATCTGTATTGAGTTCAGAGCTTTTATAGCACTCTGGCTCAGATAGAATGTAGATGTGTTTTATTTCATACCCACGGTCTAGATTCATCTGTATGCATGCCCTTATAGCATGTGTCTTTGCTTGGAATACTGTGATGTTGTTACCTTTTCCTGTTCCTGTTCCTGTTCCTTTTTGGCCTCACTCCGTATATTCCTGCTCCTGTTCCTTCATCTGTTTTTGAACCATCTGTGTACCAGATAATGTTTCCAGATGATAGTGATTCTACTCCCGAGTCCCATTCGTTCCACTTGAGCTGCGTTTGAATGGTTTTTGGTACGAGTATTGTGGTAGCATGTAGACTGATATCATTTTCAGTTCGGTAATGTTGACTTCATGGATGATTTTGGTGTGCCCAGTTTGTGGTTGGGTTTTCCAATTACCTGTTTGTTTATGTCTGTTTGCACGCATCCTCGCTTCCCCATGACTGTGATGTCTACAGGTGGGAGGTTTAGGATAATTTCCATAGCAGCAGTTGGAGTGTTATTCATAGCACTCGTGATACGCAGACAGGCAAACCTCTGTATATTACCAAGGTTGGTCAAACATTGCTATAAGATGCTTCTTAACGATTACTTAACTGGTGATAAATTTGAAAAAAATATAAGGTAAGATGTGAATTTCCACCAATTATTATTTCTGAAGTGAAAGTTCTTAGATATATAAAACTTACCAATAAATAATGGGTCTAATAAAAAATGTTGTAGCCAACTTAAATAATTAAAACAAATTATTCGTAAGGAGTCGCAACCAATTAAAGTCATTTTTAATTTTTAATTGAAACAAAATTACAACAAGTACAGTATTTACAATAACTATATTATTTTAGAGTCGGTAGAAGATGAATCATCTTTATTAAGGTCAATAACAATCGGATCAATCAAATCTTTATAAAAACATGGTCAATGTATTTTCTCCAATTGTCTCTAGTCACTTCACTAATCGCATATTTCACGTGAAGCTGCTAGTTGGTTAAAGATGTACTTTGAGCGATACTATAAAGTTCTTTTTTTAGTGGATCAGTGGGAAAAAAAGGTTTTTTGAAGGTAAATGTTTTCGTAGTCAAGAATAATCGCGTTTTCCATAACAATATAGTAGATCCCTGCAGAATAAAATCAGTCATTTGTTCGAAACACTCTTCAAAAACGCCACCATTCATATATTCGTGATAGTCACTGGCTCGTTTCTATACGAAAGTCAACATTCCTCTTTCCACAAACCCTTCTGAACTACTACTGATCGGAAAAAAATATTGCTAGCCGTTCTTGTACTACGCTAGCTCTACGGGCGAGCGTTATTATCCAGAAATCTGAAATTGGGGTCCAAATTTCAATAGTAATCATTGATCATGTTTTCAATGATGTCGTCGGCATAAATTTCACTTGTCATTGCACCTTCACAAACACACAACTCCGTTCGACCTCCGTAGAAAATTCCACCCTAGACCATTACACTTCCATCTTGAAATGGATGTACTTCTAGAACATATGGGTCATTACATCTTAAATTTTTTGGTCTCCAGACACGAACTTTGGGTCTGTCAGTCAGCACGATGACAACATCGGCTTTCATTGCTGAACATCACAGTACGCCATTCATCATTCCAATTGGCTCTTTCATTACACCAAAGCAAACGTTGAGCTCTATGGACTGCGGCCATTGGAGGGCATCTTATAGACCTATAATAATGTTACTGCTTCATTCAAAGATATTCTGGTGGCAGCGGAAAGGTCCCGGCTAAGCAACTTGCAGTTTGCTGTAGGATCCATCCTAGCTCCTCTTATTAGTCTTCGGTCCTCCCTTGTATTTGTCGATCTTGGTCTACCCTCTCTATGCCTGTCCACGATAGATCCAGTCATCAAATCGGTTATTAAATCGGGAAAGTACACTTTCAGAGAGATTAAACCGATCAAACACATCAATCTGTTGCGCACCTTCAAGAAGCAAACCAATGGCTTGATTTGCTGTTGAATGATGTCTATTCATATTGTTGATGACAGTATAAGGAAAATATAGCAAACTGCCCTTAACAACACACATTCAAAACTAAACTTTACAAACATAAAATCTACTCTCTTTGTTATAATGCTTTTTATCTGTTTGAGTGCAATCTTATATACTTATCTAAAAACAACTTTTTTAAAAGCAAACGACATAGACACTAAGAGCTGTACCACATTTTTACTAAAAAAAATTCGGCTTAGCAAAAACACAATACCCTCAACTTTTTTCAATCAGGAATAACTACAAGAATTTGTTGTGTGATGTGGTAGAAGAGCTATAATATACCTGCAACTTCCCTCTTTCAAATCCTATGGAGAATAAGCAAGTTCAACTCACTATGAAATAAAGCGCCTACCATATTCGGAGCCATCGAATGCAACCTGTTCCCCGATTTGACACAAATCCGCTCAATCCTTCACCTCTCTCTAATAACCCACAATCCCGCCGCTCGAATTTCTCATGGACCGAAAGTAAACCACAGTTAGGCGGGCGCCCTTCCAGAACCTACTTGATTCGATTAGCCGGCACGATGTTCCGATGTTTCTGTCACGACAGTTCAAAACTCATTACGACCCCTGTCATAAAAAACAATAAGATCTCGGAGAGAGACGGTAACGAAGCGTCTAGGAAAACAAATGTATTTGCTTCTCGTCGGAATTATCGGCATTTTGCTCTTCTCTGCGATATATCTTTTATGGGAAGAGCAGTGGCACAGATAAGGCGGATAATGCTGTGCCGGGTATTGATTTTCTTTGTCACTGATAACAAACAGTAGATCAGTTTGTCATTTATAAATAAGTATAATAGTTTTTCGTGACACACAGTATAGCCGGCGAGATATTTATATCTGGTATTTATGGAAAAGTAAGTCAAACTCGATGCTTTAAAAGTAACTCAATTGATAATTATTACAAAAGTAATTGAGTAAAATAAAACAAAGTGTGATCCGAACATAGAAGAGAACATAGGCATATCCGCTCACCAGGGATCTGGATGAATTTGGGGTCACATGTAAATCATTGTATTCATGCCACGTGCTCGCATACAGATGTCTACAGTAGGCTGTGTAGTGTCCGCTATAGGTAGTGATTAAACAATGCATCTAGACTATAGCGACAAAGGATTACGTTTTCTTCTGTATAATTACTCATATCCAATCCCTCTAAAGGAAAATCAATGGTTACATTCAATTTTCCTCTGGATCTTTCTGTTGAAGAAAACCGTTTCAAATGGATTACTGAAATTTTCGGGAATTTATGAAGTCATAGGGACTTCGTGCACTTCCTTCTATCTTTGTACGTCGCACATGTCGGCTTCTCGTCACCATCCAAAGTTTCTTCCCTTCTGAAGAAATCCAAACATAGTGATAGTTTTAGTTGACCTGCTCTTCGTGGTATTGAGAGGGAAAGATCCCAAAACGGATCGAAAGAAACTGAGCAGTGACCACAATGAGTACATTTCAATGTAGACTTCAACTGGCCAACGAAGTTGTCTAAAATTTTGGAATTGTCCGTCCTTATGTATCTTGACCATAACCTTTGGGCCTTCTCACTGTCACTTGATTCCTCATCTATCGCTCTCATTATTGACGTCTTCATGTAGACCCTCTAACAGGAATCGAAAATAACTTATTGACTTTTATAGCACTTCACACATGTCGGGGTAACAATATGAACAATCTACTAATCTTCTTAACTTCAACGTTTTCATACAGTTCTACTTACTTACTTTATTTCTGTCTTTCTAATTGGAGGAGGAAGCTTTGTAAAAAAAATTAAAAAAACTTAACCTAGCTTATCCTAAGTAGATACTATTGAACGTTTTGTTTCACTTCCTGATGTCTGGAATGATAATATTCCTAATCAAATAGCTGTTTGTATCAAAAGCAACATAGACCATATTAAAATCTCTTTCAAAACCAACTTTAGTCTGAATAGATACTTGGTCAGAACGAAAGATAGAATTAATGAACTTTGTAAAAAAGTGGTACCTATATGCAAGTTAAATTGTGAGGATTGTGATGCAGCTTACATTAGTACAACTTGCAGACCTTTGTAACTTCGTATAACAGAACATTTCAATCCCAGTGAAATATCTGCTTTTGATCAACACTTGCGGTTCAACAAACATAACTTTAGTCCAAACAGAAATTCTAGAATGTTACTAACACCTAGCAATCAATTCTGAATCAGCAAGCAAACTCAAAGAAATCAAAGAACATGTTAATCAAAATTTATCCCTCCCGACCAGAAGAAGAGACCAAGTTATAATCAACCTCCTCCGTCTAGGACATACGCTCCTAACTCATCAACATATTTTACAGAAAGATCCTCCCCCCATCTGTGACATATGTGCTACTCAAATAACAGTCCATCACCTCTTGATAGAATGCCCTTTATAATACGAAGAAAGAAGATCGAACAACCTAGATGACAAAATAAAAACTATACTTAACAGTGACCTACAAAAAGTGCTTAACTTCTTAAAAGACAGTAAACTATATTGTAAAATTTCAATACGAATTAGTTTGTTATTGTCCCTCCCTACTAATAACTCAATTGCAGTTGATGCGGGGTAATTTTTGTTGAAATAAAAAAAATTCTAGAATTCTAGATGAAGTTGGTTCCAAAAATTGCAGTAGACTAGATTATCTTGGAGATTTACACATAAGCAGTGAATTACTGATCAATGACTTTTGTCTCAACACTCAAGTTAATTTAAACGGAAGGGGAAACATCTCGTTAAAAAGTGTACGAGACTTAAAATATTTGAAAGACTCAAGCCGATGACTGAAAGACTCAAGCCGATGACTGAAAGACTCAAACCGATGACTGAAGCGAAGTCTTAATGACTGAAAATTTCTGGTTGTACGAGATTTAAGGGAGATATTTCCCGTTCGATTCAAACAGATGTTTCATCCCTCTTCATAGACGCCTAAAATAAAATTTAATATATTTACAACTTATTAATCAATAATAGTCAAAAAACTTTATTCATTATAACTGCTTCTCTATGAATACATTGCTTGAACTCGTTTTGCAGTTTGTCCGCCCCCCTTCTAACTCCTCCATTCAATTTTGAGAACATGAAATCTCTTTCACTTTAAATTTTACTTTAACTCTGGGTTCCGTATCTTCGAAGCTTGGGTTCTCATCATACTTTCTCTCAGTTTGCCATCCTTCCCTGGTTTCTGATAAACAGAACCACAGAGATATTCACATTAACAATATGAATATTTCCTAAATATTTTTTATTATTTACTATGGCTCTTCTTTTGTGCGATCCAGCTGTTCCTTCTGAGATTCGGAAGATTCTCATTCGACTTATCCAATGAGTTTGACCTTGGATTTCTCAATTTTCAAAACAAAAAACATTAATAGAAACTCATGATTGTTTCACACCAGATGATTATGAGTTCTCATCCGAGGGGAAACATCTCGCTGAAATGTGTACGAGACTTAAAATATTGAAAAGACTGAAAGACTCAAGCCGATGACTGAAAGACTCAAACCGACGACTGAAGCGAAGATTTAATGACTGAAAATTGACTCAAATGACTCAAAATGTCTAGTTGTACGAGATTTAATGGAGATGTTTCCCCCTCGTTCTCATCAGACTGAAAAATTGTCTGATATGTGGTTTTGTTACCTTGTTACCTTGACATAGATCTGATTATTGGACGTTTTCATTAGACTGATATTTTCAGATTCTTGACTAGACTGCCAGAAAACCCATTTCTTGATTCTGTCATTATTTAATGATCAATCACAGTTCTCAATTTCTAACGTCTTCGATTCCATGTTAAATTTCATTTGTCACTGTCAACCTATCACATATTGTCAAACTTCAATTTCACTTCATTTCATAGGACCTTATTCAAATAGACATGTTCTGGTAAAATTGTTTTATCCAGGATTTTTCTTGTCCAGGAATTTAAATTGTAATCAGGGCCGTCACCAGACATTTGGAGGCCTGTGGCAAACACTTAGTCGGGGCCCCAGTTTAGCCTTTCTTTCTAAAAGTAATGAGCCTTTGACGAACAATTAAATCTAACAGGAAATATTCTGTCATTTATGATTGTTAAGATTAGTCCTTTGGATTTTAAAACCAGGGATAAATGGCCATCTTAAAAACAATTTATAAGTTCATTACGCCGTTTGAGAGCCCTTACAATTTGGGGGCCCTTACAATTTGGGGGCCTAGGACAAAATGACGAGTAAGTAACCTCAATTTTTCATAACTTCAAAAAAAATTCTAATTCAGCATTTCAATTCAAACCTTTTTTGTTAATTCGGTACTTCATAATTTCAATAACGTTTCTAATTGATCAACATTCATTTTAAATCTTTACTAAGTATGTACTTAATTTCAAGAAAAAATTTCAAATTTTTGAACATTTCACTAAACTATGTATTTTCAATTATTACTTACATTCAGGTAGCACTGATGATGGCTATTATTGTCGAAAGCGCTCTGCTATAATGGTAATAAAATAAATTTTTGCACGAAACACGAAATGTACGTGACAATTCCACTTATTCTATTTTGGTACTTCGTAGAGTTTATTCTTTCTATGCATTCAGTTGGAATGTAAGCAGCTACGACATATAAAGAGCGATCAAAAGCAGTTCACAAAACGATAATTACATGAACAAAAAAATTACAATTATGCCTATATTGTAACATATGACAAATTCTTGTCCCTAATCCTTATAAATCCCTTCGCCAAAATTCATCACACCGAACAACAACAATGGTGAAATACTCTGCACGTGTGCAAGCAAGCTCATCTCTGAGCGTTGTCGCCCTCATTATATCGACTATTCATCATTTTTTATTCTGGTCAATATAATTTTATTCTGTATATTAGACTTAATGTGGCATGCAATCACGGGTTTCTTGTTGAATTTCTTTCTCTCAAAAAATAAACTTTATAGATTTAGAAGTACTGATAATCCTTTTCGATATGTCATCTATTTTCTATTCCAATTAAATCAAATATGCCATATTATGAAAGAGACCTACCTCATCGGCAAAGCAAATTTTTTCCGGTATTTTTGAAATATCGAAAAGACAAATACAATAATGAAATGTACATTGTTCAGTATAAATAAAAGGAAAGTAATAAGTACAAAGACGGGTGTGAAGTTATCCACATCCACAAGATACACGGAGAAAAAAATATCGATTTTTTTTTATTTCTATACTAGACTCTTTGTGTACCTCTAATCATTGAATATGCTTCTTCCGGCGGTCATCTCAGTAAAAAAACATGGTGCCTCGGTTATCCAAACAGTCTTAAAGGGTGGAAATGGGGTGGAAAACCATAAACAAACTATATTTCGGTAAAAAGTTAACTTTGTACTACATCCATTTTCGAATATGTTGTTTCTCGTGGTCGAATTGAAATAGAAAAATGATATAGATTTTTTATGATTGTCAACCCCATTTCTACCCTCTTAGACGGCCTGAATAACTCAGGCATGGCATTTTCCTAGCCAATTCGACCACGAGAAACAACATATTCGAAAATTGATGGTGTACAAAGTCAACTTACCGAAATATAGTTTGTTTATTGTTTTCCACCCCATTTCCATCCTTTAAGACTGTTTGGAAAACAGAGGCACCATGTTTTTTACTGAGATGACCGCCGGAAAAAGCATATTCAATGATTAGAGGTACACAAAGAGTCCAGTATACAAATAAAAAAAATTCGATATTTTTTCTCCGTGTATCTTGTGGATGTGGATAACTTCACACCCGTGGTACAAAGAGTATTGTTCAAATATCAAGCTCACAAATATAATGTAATATTATGAAAAGCTTCCTCGCAATTTGGTAGTATAAAAAAGTGGAATATTAACTTTCAGAACTTCCATTTCTTTCTCATGCCAGTGCAGGGTTGATCATCAGCAAAAATAATTTAGGCTCAAGAACAGATCCTTGTGGGTCCACTTATTTCAAGCGAAGCTATTGCGATATTTCCTCCACAAAGTTCTCAATAACCAATATAATTATTTTTAATTAAATTTTTTGAAGCAAGTATTGATAATTTATTTAATAATTTTGCATCAGATCTAATCTACATCTTAATTACAGTTCTTTCAGTGATCGAATTTGATTTTCATATCAAAAAATAAACACTATCGAATACAACCCGGTGAACCCTATGAGCGAAAAATCGTTATAGGGCCCTAATCCCCGTCAATACTCGGCCCATTTTCCATTTGTCCTAAGGCAAACTTGTTCAAAGCGAAACTCTTCGAAGCAATATTCCCTCCACAAAGTTCTGAATAACTCACATATTTTCAATTACATCTTTTGAAGTATTCATAATTCTATTTGAAACAAAAAGAAAATGAAAAGTTTCAATCCGGTTTGAGATCTGCTGAATGTTTCTCGTATTTTACGTTGGCCATATATAAAATCGTCTCGAACAGTTTTCTATTTCAGATGCTATTGCTGGAAGATGACAAGTTTATTTCCATATTAAAGATGGATAGATCTCTCTGAAAGTCGTACAACTTTGATAGTGGCTGCAACTCGAATACACGGAAAGACGTTTATGGTACATTTGCTCAAATTCTACTTATCTCTCTCTAATGTCCACTAAACTATTTGGTCCTTTGTATACCTAATGTCGAATAAACCAAAATACTTTTCGCCCACTGTTTTTAAGAGAAACACTTTTTCGAAACTCAGTTTTTTCCACAAAACATGAAAAAGTATTTTTACGAAACAAACTGATCAATGATTGGTGTAAGTGTGAAGTTGGGGTAATTAGGTATGTATGGTAAGTGAATCAGACACTCTAATTTTTGTATTATGGTTTTTGATTTTTTCTATATAAAGTTTGAAAGTAAACTCCTTTTTTGCCTTTATATGATGTTTTTATCATTTCCAAAGTCAAAGTTCAAAATTATAGTTATTTTATAGATTAGAGAATAGAAGACAAATAGTAAGTTTACATTTCCAATATGAGGAACAAACAAAAATCATTCAGTCAGATACTTGATTAGAGGTGTCCCACAATATATATTTCAATAAACGTTTCTGAGACAAATATAAGAATTGTACTCATTCCACAAAAAAGCTTATAAATTGAAATAATGGGCAATTTTGTTTTGTTGTAAATGCATTTTTTATACCTTAACAAACTTGCCCCAAATACTCTATGTATACGATGCATACGAGCATTACAATCCTTGATTACGTTAGCCCCAAATGCAGGGGTAAGTGTAATCAGTGAACATAACTTACTCATTAAGTATTTTTGTTTATATTAAAATGCATTGTGGCTAGTAGAAGAAAATAAATTACTTCAATCACTTTGCGATTAGAGAGGTAGTAAGTACCACTGTAAAAAAAATAAAAAATTAAGTATCTCTTTTAGGTCTGTTGATATTATAATTTAAAATGTGACTCTCGTTATTCTGGATTACACTTACCCCACTTCACCTTACTATCTATTCGTATGGAACAGAAAATCTGATGTCGTGACTGAAACTAAACTTTGTAGTTCGAACAAGAATAATCGGTTTATTGCACGAAATACCTATTCCAAATTAAGGTAGTCTCCAAAAATACATCCAATTCACGATTATCGGAAAACACATCAAAATTTCATTTCGGCAGAACTTATAGAGCAATGTCCCTACAGCGACTTCGATTATATCGTGTTTACCTGATTCCAAAGTAATTCTTCATGACGAATGCAAAGCGACGAGGTGAAGCAAAACATGAGCATCCATCATTTATGAGGAGACAAGTAAGCAATGCAGTAACGTACATTGGTGGGTAATTTTCTCTTTTGTCGGTAATGTAAAATCTGGCAAGGCATCATCAATCGTTAAGTCATTTATTGATGCCACGAGATAATATCTTGTGTTGGCAGGATTTTCAGACAAATAAATGTCTAGTGGAGCTAGGTATGCATATTCAGATATGGCATACTTACCTCCTTTAGTCAAAGTTCAAGAGAACAATTTCTAAGTTAAAACACACAAAATTTATAAATTTCACCCACAATTAGCCATCGTATAGGTAGATCTTCATAGCAAATCATCAACTCATTATTGGTCGTGTTGTATGGTTCAATCGAATACTAACTACAAATGTTTTCATTATCAAAAATATTGAATTCACATATCTGACGGTATTATCTTGTTTCGTACACTTGCGTTTCGTACACCTCAAAAAATTTCTTGAAATATTTGTTTGGTACAATGAATTTTTGGATACTAGTTTCATACATCGACCACTGCGATGGCCCAAATTTCCACGCACTCAAAAGTCTACGTAAGTTTAGTTCGTTCTGATTAGATCATAATAAAAAATTACTCCTCACAAAATGTATTTTGGTGCGAAACCTATCTAAGTATCAATTTCCACACAACAAATGTCTACGTAAGGTTAGGCCGAGGGGGAAGTAACTCTTTCATTAGGTGTACATCATAACATTTTCATTACTTCATTAATCATTTCATATTCAACTTAAAATCGAAATCTATGTTTCTGGGGATCCGTGATATGATTTTTTTCGGTTCCAAGTTGACAAATTTATGCCGTCTGACAATCGGTAAGTGATCGCCTCGGTGATCGCTGAGCAGACGCGATTTTAATCAGTGATTTTCCGATGAATAGTATAACATCATTAATGGTAATTATTTTTCATTAACACCTAAAACTTTTTCATTATTTTTCATTAGAGTTAATTACTGCATCATTTTCATTAGGTGTACAAAAAATGGCTAGTTACTTCCCCCTCGGGTTAGGCTATTGCCAAATGGCAACAAGTTTGAGAAAAAATGTGGAGAATTATTTTCTACTTTATCGAACTCTCGTGTGGTATTCGATAGATTATTTTTTGATGCCCCAATCGTAGACACATTCTCTATATAACATTTTTGTTCATTACGGTTATCTAAATTCATTTTTCAATTTGCATGCAAACTGATGACAGACGTCAAATCAAAAGTATCAGTTGTTGTCACACAATAAAAACAAAATGCCACGAATATTCCCGAGGCAATAATCTAAGTAGAAAATTCCCACTATAATAATGTTGTGATTGGTTTGAAAGTACATAATAGCTTTAAATTGATGGTTTTTATTGGTTGCAAGATATGGCGAAAAATAATCACAAGGAAAAATGGTGTGAAACCTGCCTAAGTACGTTATCAATTTCCACGTAAAGGTCAGTTTATACTAAAAATTACTCCTCACAAAATAAATTTTTACAAGGAAAAATGGTGCAAAACTTACCTACCTTATCAATTTTCACGCACTCGAATGTCTAAGGTTAGTTCGTTCGGGTTAGATCATATACTAAAAAATTACTCATCACAAAATGTATCGAGTGATTTCACAAGGAAAAATGGGTCGGTCGGTGTTCGAAAGAGTCGAAAATGGGTTAGTTATGTACGAAACAAGAATATTTTAGGAACATTTTTGAGTACGAAACGCGAGAGTACGAAACAAGAACAAAACGGTCTAACAATGATCATAATTTGAAGTACTCTAAATTGTCACCCACTTTCCTGTTCTTAGGCATTTGTTTTTTTTATGAGTAATTGTAGAGTACCTAATTTGAATGAATCGGTAAAACAGATCCTACGATTTGCTCTAACTATTGGTGTTGACTTTGAAACATATTTTGAAACTCATTCTTCCTTCTCCGTAAGTAGGTACTAAGTTTCGATAACTTTAATTTCATTCTGGTAGTTAGTTATTATTTTCTCTGAATGATGTTTCTCATACAAGTAGGTATTTAGTTACCTACTAATTTACCAAGTCATACAATAATAATACTGGTTTTCCATATTGCTCAGATAGCATCACACGCAGAGAAAAACATGGTTAAATCAACAAAATATTATTCAACTCGAATAAATGAATGTGTCAGTATCCCACAATTACTCAAATATTAATTCGAATGAAATACATATTGTCATTGATTTTATTTTCTGTAATCCTTTTAGATTGAATGCAATTTGCTTCCAATTCATTATACATGTTTCGTTTTTTCTTCTTGAAAACATCAGATGTTTCAGTTCATCACATGATTTTATATTTCAACGTTACCTTTCAGTATTTTGTTTGAGTTTGACCCAACCCACAAAATATTTGGTTAACTTATTCAGTGCATCTTCGGCTCGATTTCACAAAGAAACAATTCTTTTTGTTCAACGAAATCTTTAAAGTTTGAGGTAAGTAATTCACTAGTTACCTAGTTTCAAACGAAATAGGTATTTGCGATAGTCATAAAGATTCATGTAAAGTGTCGAACTAATTCTGATACACAAAAAAGTATTCGACAGAAATAGGTACATGGATATTTTCTCATAATAACAAAATATTTGAGGAAAACATTTTGTCTGTTCAATAAATACTACCAGTCTATTCACGCTTGTTTTTGCTGCAGCTGCAAGTACTTTTTTTATTCAACAATGCACTCTTAACAAAAAGAAAGTGATTGTAACAACAAAATTGTTTTTACCGTGTACCATAGTGTGTAAAATCAATAATGATACATTTTGAATGTTCTTTTTGAATATATGGTTTTCGAGTCTTACTTAGTATTTGTAAATTATACAAGCTTTACCAACGGTTTTCAGATAAAATATCAAGCATATAGGATTCTAGAAATCAACCATAAAACATCCAATATCTGATTCCCATGACTATTTCCTAGTTCTGCCTTCAGGATGAATTAAACTATTTTTTGTTATCGATGCAAGCGCAAAAGAAATTTCAACATCCTTCGATTTGAACTCGCAGCATCTTACTGAGAATACTGAGATCAACCGAATCAATGTTCCAAGTGTAACACCGGCTATCGAGAGCCAAGAAGTTGTTGTCGCCTTGACAAAACCACATGCTGACCACCAATCCATTTGAATTCACTCACCTAGAAACAACACAAAAATATCCAGTCAGTGCAGCATAAACTCGACAGTTTTCAGATGCACAAAAAAACACAAGTTTTACACGGTTTTCAAACCAAATTTCACAGTTTCAAACCCACTATCACAGTTTCAAACGACGACTAAATCTGCGTATCTTCCCAATCGGCAACAGTTGTCAACCTGGAGTACAGCGTCTTCGTAGACTCTGGGGTTCAAATGACTTGTATTGTTTGTTATATACCACGTACGTAACGGCCACCGAACAGAGCTAGCGTCGCGCACGTTTCACGGCCAGCTTGGATCTGAACTGAACTCGGTTCAACTGTTCTGTTCTACTCGCAGCTTGCCAGGATGCGTTGCAATCCCCTCCACTCCATTCGGAGCTTGAATTATGTCCCTTACCTGTGTTCTGTGTTGCTAGAATAGTATTCTTATTGGTTCGGAATAGAGGAGGACGAGCAACAATAGGTGAACAGGAAGTGAAAAAGAACTGTCGAATTCGGTTTGGATGTTATAATTACTTTGAGTTTCGATTTCGGTGACAGATCTTTGTAAATAAACCAGGTGTAATGCGAGATGATGCCGTAACTTGAGTCTTTGTTGAATTGTTGATGGAAATTAGATAGATATCCCGTCGGGGTTCAGAGGAAGTTATGGTTGCGATTTTGGCAAGATTTTGCAGTTGTGGTGATGGATTGATTTCAGAGAATTATTTGAATTTCCATTCAAGTATAATCGGGCGGATGTGACTGGTTTATGCAAGGAATGAAATTACATACCTACAGGAAATGAAATTTTCAGGAAAATGCAGATTGATCTGAATTGAATTTACCAACAAAATTTTTTTTGAGTAGCGTCTATCGGGGTTAATGTGATACACTTTGGAAAGTGGGGAAAATATGATACACCAGAAAATTATGGCTATTCTGGGTGTCCCACATTTTATGTGACAGGCAATATCTGGTTTGTTGAAGGAGATACACAAAAATGTTTCATACAAAAGTTTTAGGAGTTCATGAGAGCTATATTTTGATATGAGTTTTAAATATACAGGGTGTTTGGTGTATGTGCTACAGACCAAAATAGTATATTTAAAATAGAACGCCCTGTAAATTATCACATATTCAAATTCTACGATGTATTCTGATATCATTTCAAGTTTAGTTTTCGAAATTCGGTTACGGCGTTGTTGAGTTATTGCTTAAAATGTAAAGACTATAATTTTTAAAACTATCTCATACAATTATTCTCTCTGCATCAGATCACATGAAAATTTGTCAAAATTTTGGGTGTTCGAAGTAATGGTTTCAATTTTGAGTTGAGGAATTCAGTCAGGAATCATTTTGAATATGAAACAATTGCGAAATTGAAAGAGGTGTATTCGAAAACAAAGTTAATAACAATGTAAATAATATAACTTGATAAATTATTTCATAAGAATGGTAGGTTCCTAGATATAAGTCATAAAAATTGTTCAAAGTGACGCCCATTAGATATTATACACGCTTCGAAACGTCGAATCACTTCTCTCGTACAAGTCGCTCTTATAATATTAGGCGTAATATCACTGCACGCTAGTCGAATTTTCATTTTCAGATCATCCACATTCAAAGGGGAGTAGTAAAAACAATATCTTTTGAATAACCCCGTAGGAAAAAATCAAGCGGTGATAAATCTGGGGAACGAGCCGGCCACCGAATTGGACCCTTATTACCAATCCATCTATTTGGGTACGTTCTATCCAGATATTCCGTAACAACCTGTGAATTGTTGCCACCAAATTCCATGTCGTTCTGCTATGGGATTATCTTCCATCAACTGGATCAAAACATTTTCTAGAAAATGTAAATATCGCAATCCATTGAGATTTTCATTTAAAAAGTAAGGTCCTATGATGCGGCCATTGAACAATCCACACCATACATTAATACCCCAAGTAGTTTGAAAATTACTTTCGCGGACACAGTGGGGATTTTCTTGAGACCAATAGTGACTGTTATATCGATTCACAACTCCTTTATTGTAGAATCGCGATTCATCGCTCCACAAAATTTGACTGAATATGTTAGGATTTTCATGTAATATTACCTGAATACAAGCAATGAATTCAAGTCGTCGCGTCGTTCAAAGTCCGTGGGTTTCAAACCTTGTACCAACTGAATTTTGGATGGGTGGTATCTATTTTCTTTCAGAATTTTCTGTACATTAGATTTACTCACACCGATTTCTTCTGCATGAGTACGGATAGAAACATGTGGATGAATAATGATATAAGCCAACACATTGATCTCTAAATCTTCAGTTCTAACAGATCTCGTATGATGACGATGCTTTATAGTAGAAGAAAATGACCCATTTCGCAATTTTTCTTCAACTCTAGAAAAAGTCATTCGTGACGAAATGGGTCTGTCTGAAAAACGTTCTTGGTATAGACGTTGTGCTTGACGACAGTTTTTCTGACATTCCCCAAAAATTAATAACATATCAATACAATCACTTGGACTAAACGCGAAAGGCATACTGGAGTTTTCGCACAAAGAACACAGTTACTGTTTTGCAAAGAATCACTGAATCGAACTGGACAATAGATACAATTCAACAACATTTGTACTATGGCATCAACAAGCATAAGCTTTTTGATGAAATTGTGCAATATAAAGCAATTCACCCTCAAGTTAGTCACATTCTCAAGAATTTCAATATTCTATTCAACTGATCGATATCGTATCGTAGAGGGGAGAATAATGGTTTGTATTCAGTAGTAGTCTAGTTCAATTTGATAAAAGATATAGACTGGATTCGAGTACGAGTAAATACGTTTTTTTGAAACCTTACCCAGGTAGCACATCATATTGTCTGAATAATGGTTCCATATTGGGCCAATATAGATGTATTGTAAATGAAAAATCAATATTGTTCCAATATGGGTGAATATTCAAAAAACAATATTATATTTATAATATTGGTGGAATATAGGTTGAACTAGTTTGAATGTAGATTATCAAACGAAATATTGGGTCAATATTGGTTGAATATTTTCTACCAATATCGATAATACAATATTGGTTATATATTGTTTTCCACATCTAGAATAAATATTGCCATCCAAATATTCCAGTCATTTCGATTATAGGGGAAAAAACCATATTGTATTTCCAAGTTTGTTAGAATATTGGTTGAATATCATTTCTACTTTATTTGACAAAATTGTAATAACTGATATTGAGTCAATATTGGTTGAATGATATTTACCAATATCCATAAAACAATATTGTCTTCACATCGTTTTTAACATCTAGAATAAATATCGCAATCCCAATATTCCCCTAATATCGATTCTAGGAATAAAAACTATATTGTATCTCCAAGTGTGATTATACATTGGTTGAATATCATTTCGCCAATATTCAACAAATCTTATTAATTAATATTGAGTCAATATTGGTTTAATAATATTTATCGATATCGTCAAAACAATGTTTCCTACATCTAGATTGAGATGAAATTTGAATATTGGCCGAATATTCAATGAGAAATATTGAAATTATATCATGATCAAACCTGGATATAAATCCGCTAGGTGGCTCTACATATTGAACGTCTTCTAAAACCTACGAAAGTATATTAAATACTTCCCATAACTTGTTTTCAAGACAGCTCACTCAGTGGTTATGGTGATCAAAAGGTATACTCTGGTGTCACCTTCATCAACTAAAAGACATTTAATAATTTACCAAGGTATATTGACATGCACCAATATATCCATGTGATATTGTACCAATATCGATAAATATTTTGAGGCCATTATTGCTTCAAGAATATTTCACAAAAACTATTTCTAAAATATTCAAACAATATTCGACCAATATCGCAAAATGTTCACATTTTACTTCTCGACAATATTACTTTTGAATATTGTGCCAATATTGTCATAATATTGTATCAGCGATATTGTACCAATATCGCCGAATATTTTGAGGCCAATATTAGTTCAAGAATATTTCGCCAATATTATTCAAGTTATATTGGACCAATATCGCCGAATGTTCACATTTTTTTTCTCGCCAATATTGCATTTCAAATATTTCGCCAATATGTTCACAATATTGCACCAATATTTTACCAATATAGGTGTACTACTTGGGTATATTTAAGGAAAAGTGCAATAACTCAACAAAGCCGTAACCGAATTTCAAAAACCAAACATGAAATGATATCAGAATTTAACGTAGCATCTGAATATGTAATGATATACAGGGCGTTCTATTTTAAATAATAGAATTTTGGTCTGTAGCACCTACACCAAACACCCTGTATATTTTAAAATCATATTAAATTATAGCTCGCATGAACTCATAAAACATTTGTGAAAAACTTTAACAAATAAAATTTGGGACACCCGGTATATGAGCGCGATCATATTTGGGACGTTTTTTTTTGGTAAGAGAGTCGATAACTCAAAAACGGTAAAGGGTGGGCCAAATTGGACACTTATAAAGGGAGAGTCCTGTTTTCACACTAGATAGATGAACACTGATGGCTGTGTCTGAGGATCAAAATTTATGACAAACTTAGTGTTCATACGATGCAGAAAAACACAAAGTCATCTCCACAATTTTAATCTCAACCTTAAAGGTTATGCATCAGATGGAACAGCGACAATTATCTGTCAGTTGAGCGGTATTATTTAGAGTAGGTAGTAGCTAATTTAAATTCTACAATAAAGGAAGAAATGATCACTAAAGGCAATCTAGTACAATATACCTAGTAGGTATTACTTAAATGGAGAAGAAAAAATTGTTATGTTAGATTATGTTAGGTTATATGTATGTATAAGAGTAAAAAAGTGTAAAAAAGTGTATGTGTTACCACATTGTACCATCAAAGGTTTACATAGTGAACAACATACTTGTTTTTAATTTAATTTAAACATGAGGACGAAGAGGAGGCTTAGAGCCTATATTCCCCTTTTTACGAGAAGGGGGAACAAAGGAAGGCTTCAACATGTGAACGGAAAAGTCTACACAGAGAGAAATTAATGTATGTTTTCTACACAATTGTGAATAATTTCAGCACAGTTTCTAAAAAGTTGACAGCACCAATTTGTTCATTCTTCTTCTATAATATTGTATCAGAGATATTGTGTTTAAACGATACACTTCAGTGTTGTATTATTCTGAATAGTTTTGTTTTGATTTTATACACAAAATATACAAAATTAATCGGTATGCTGTGTACTGTTTATGCATAAATTGTAATGAATTGCAACAATTTGTGTACCTAGTTTGTACAAATCGTGTAGGTATTTTAAATATAAGATGCAAAAAATGTCACAAATTTGTGTACTCCGCATACATGAATTGTGTATGTATAATGTACATATTTGTGTACAAAGCAAGGCAAATTTTCATAGGTACCATTTATAATTTTAAGAAAGGATACACTTGAGCCACATAACATCCAAACGGAATAAGATAGGAACAGGCTCGGATTAGCAGCTATTTACGACCTAGGCCAGAGTTCTAAATTTCTCCCCCTTCCTGGAGGTCTGGAGAATGTGGAATTTTTTTGGCATAATTAACTGTAAACCTTGTTCTAGAGCTATTGAAACATTTTTATTTTTAGTCCTTTTGAATACATTTTTAACTGTTTTCCAAGAAAATAATTTGTATCAATCCGCAATAACAGTGGTTAAAATTTCAAAATGTATGAAAAGCAAATATTGACTGAAAAAACATGTTAAAAAATAAAACACACTCACACTGTTTAATAAACAGCACTGTATACAGCATGATTTACGTAGGCCGTGCATTAGAAGTTTTTCAACTTGCAGTTGGACTAGACTCTTGAAATTCAGTATGCTGTCATAATTGATCATGTGCGTTCTGTCTCAAATGTTTTTAGTCCTACAACTATACAGGGTATGCCAAAAGTCGGTAGCAACTTTCTTATTTTGAATTTTGAAACCTAATTTTGTCATGGTTCGATTGGCCTTCTGATTATGACTTCAGAAAACCTCAGTTGTGTCTTATCTATTACAGTTTTTGAGATATGTCTATTTTTCTTTAAAAAATTACCGCTGTAGTAGTTTACGAAAACACGTGTAGCCTGCAAACCGTTCAAAATTAGGAAACAAAATTTAAAGAGCAGCTAGGTGGTAGTCCAGGCTAACACCCGATGTCCCATCGACGGTCCCATTTTGTACCATATGGGCGCAGGCGATTTTCGGATGTCGCATTATAAAATTGTCAAAAACTCATATTTTTCAAATGGCACCTACCATTTTTTTCTTAACCATTCAAAAGAAAATTGAATTTCAGGATGAGTTATTTCAGCTTTCCCTATACCCAAGTTCAACCTCTATCGGGTTATTCAATTAAAATCAAGAAATGTGTTAAATGGTAATCCTCGAGATGCTAGAGCTTTTATCACCACTACAACTCTTCGCAATAACATTTGCCAGCAGCTAATTTCTCGATATCTCTATCATTTTAGTTAGTTGGGAATAAACCTTGCCTAGTTTCCTCATCTCTCTTTTAAAGTGATGGTGTTGTTTTATGTGAAAGGGAGTTTTCATGTTCTTTGAGCCTTGATGTAACGTGTTTACAGTCACTAAAACCATTTTTCACAAAATATGATTCCGATTGTGTTTCCGAATAAAAAAGACGGCAAGAACCACAAAAAACTGCACATTCATTTTCAGAGTACACAAGCCATGCTCTGTCTTGTTTTTTCCCATTTGCTAAATATCTATAAAAATGAGTACCTAAAAAACTTCAAAAACGGTTACCATAATCCTTCTTTTCCTTTGAAAAATTAGCTTCTTTATTTTGAATTAACTCATGATGGGATACGTAACCACGTAGTTCATTATTCACAACCCGGTTTGCTGGATCGGGATCGACGGGATCAAAACTAAATGTTTCAGGTTCACGTTATAAACTCTGTTGAATTAAAGTTGGATTTTCAATGGTTTTGGAGGGGCTCTCAGTGTCTTCCTGTGGTTCAGATTCAAATTTTGTGTCTGGTTCCGATTCTGTTCCTGAAGTAAAAGACTGCATCATATGAACAGTGGTGAGTAAGGTTATTCTGGACTTTCATTGTCTAAAAAATAACATAGAAAAATTCAATTGAAAATTGCAGAGAATTGAATTTTTCTTTGTTCTTTTTTAGAAAATAAAAGTCCAGAATAACCTTTCTCAAAGTGAAACATTGTCAACCACTTTCAAATAAACGATGAACAGTGGTGCTAGGACTAGTACTAGGAGTACTGCAGTCTAAAAATAAGCAGTCATCTGTTTTGGTTTGGTTATTTTCGTCTTCTTTTGACAGCCAATTTTTTATTGTCCCAAAGTATTTCTTGTTCTCTAATTTTGGAGAGATGGCGGCAGTCACGTGATCGGCTTCGTCGGGTGAGTCACCCGGTGCTCGGACGCTCGCTATGCGGATTTTCCCGTATCCTGCGCTGCGCCCCCCGCAAGCGTGCGCCCTAGGCCATGGCCTAGGTTGGCCTTATGGGTAATCCGGGCCTGGATAGGAATAAGCGTCAGTTTCAACCTGCTCGCTTCTTCATTTCTTATTCTGTTCCAGAAGGTTGAAATAAAATTAAATGTCATTCAAATAATGTTTATTTCATCACAAAGAACTAATAACAAAAACAACTGAACTATAAACTCTAATTACAAATAAAACAACAGAAACACAAAATACCAAGCAGAACATAAATGAGCCATACATTTTGTTATTTTGGAACACGTTGAATAATAATAAAGTTTAAAGTAATCTTCGTGTCAAACTATATTTATTCAAGTAGGAAGTAGGTACGAGGATGCACCTTTCAAACCGTTAAAAACGATGCAAATGAGTCAGTTTGTAGGTTTCATGTTATAGCAAAAAATAATAGCAACACTAACCTTCAAATATTGGTATTAGTTTGCAAATATTCTAACATTTCCATTTGACACAAAACCACATACACATGAGCAAATAATAAATAACGCCCTTCGATCAGCATAAAACAATCAAACAATGATGGACTGGATATTTGGAGTGCCGCCCATGAGTATTTAGTTGGGTGAGACGACGCCTTGGTCAAGTTGTGGCAAATTACACAATTGTGTTGAAATAGTACACAATTTGTGCATATCAAATAGAAAGTGCACAACGACTGTAAGATGAGTTCAATGCGTTGTAGATTTTTTCCATATAAATTGTGTTATGGTAGATGTGCATATTTTTGTGTATATTTAGGCAATGTGGAAGTGAATGAATACTATACAAATATTTATTGAATTTCACAAAACGCGTATGATGAAAGCATGGACAATTGTATAAAATATCTACACAACTGTGTCTTACACAACGTTGTGCATGAACCTGCTGCAGTATTTTCTGTCTGTGTACAATATTTAGTAAGTGACTACTGACTGTTCGAGACTTCGAGTACTCAACACCAAAATGGGAAATGACGATGATATTAACATGAGGAGTGGAGATCATCTGTCAGTCATACTTCAATTCGACATTGACATAAAGCAATGACTCGAGAACCAACATCACAGAACACAATGAGAGAAGAACAAAAATCCATCATCGCAACCGCAATCTGAGTAGGTAGATCTAGTGTCATCTATCCATTCTAGGGAATGCAATCCCGCAAGATAATTTAAATCCAGGTATTTGCGGGACTGAACCATCTTAATCTCGCTAGATCCAGGTACTTGCGGGATCCAGCAGGGTAGACGTGAACTTTTGTAATAAATCATGTTAAAGACCTGATAGACCCTGTTTCATTCTGAACCCAAATTAAACAAGCTTTTTGGTACACTTTTAAATGGTTTATCAATACTTTTAGACTTTAGATATGGAAATCAAAAAAAAAACTAAACATTATTTCGGAAAAGGCTACGTAAAAAAAGTTAAAGTATTAATTGTGTCGTCTGCCAAACGGCTCTTCATATTCGCCACAAGGTAGCCAGCGGCTGAAAAAGTTCGCTCAGCTTCCACGCTGGTTGGTACAATTGTCATTAGTGAATTATAGGTGAATTGAAGGTGTGTGCCCTTTAATCCATCTGACTCAAAATAGTTCATTTCCTTGTTTATCAAAGTCTCAAGGTTGCTCACATTGCCAGACCTAGGTTGTTGGGCTGTTGTTCCACCAGAACTTTTTATGTTGGTTAAAGTCAGCTCAAGTTCGTCTTGAAGTGACATGGGTGCTGCTGCTGCCGTGTGTGCCTCGGCCTCCAGATTGGCGAGAGCCGCAAGAGGGATGTCACAAGGATCATCAGTATCGGTTATTGTGTTGTTTTCCGTTTGTAGCCTTTCGACTATAGTTTTGATTACCTTGCGCGTATTACACTCTTTGAAGGTGACTAAATGTTTCATCATGATCATGAATAAATTGACTTATATTATCTTCGTACATGTATGGATCATGTAAGTATAATACGCTTCCTTGTAATCCCGCCAGTACAACGGGATCCCGCAAAGTGTATGCGGGATCCCGGTTTTTCTAGATCCCGGTATCCCGGTATTGCATTCCCTAATCCATGCCAATAACGTGTTACAAAAATCTTAAGATTAATAAACCAATATGTTTGTTTGATAGAGGATCAAGGTAGGAAAAAGAGTATTTATTGAAAATTAAGAGAGTTATAGAACTTTTTGCAGTCAAACTGTACTTGTTCATTAAGAGAAATAACTTTGGGGTTATTAATGGCGGAGTAAATTTCAAAAATTTCAAGAAGATTAAGTAAAGTGCCTTCTTGGCAAACACGTAAAATACCTAGATCAGTATCAATAACAAATCTATTGTGTATGGTATGGTGGTGGTGTTTTTCGAAAATGCTCATTTACCAAAAGTTGCTGTAACTTTTTTCCTGTAGAAAAATTCCTTGTTTCTATAAAAACATTTCCAAAGCACTCTTTTACGTAGAATTCGACATTTCGATAGTAATTGATGAAAAAAATCTCAATAAGACACCCTGTATATTCCTGTATATATCAATAGAACTCAAAATTACCTTTCCAAAAATATAACACAATTGAAATTTTGGTAGAGTCATCTCTAAAATACAGAGCTTCTAGATTTTTTCATCTATATAGACTTTGAAACACACATTTTGAACAAGTAGGTTTTGGACGACGCGGCCAAATTTTGATTTGAGCAGTAAAGACGATCCTCAATTCGTGGTTTTTGTTCAATTTTCAAACACATTCGTAATGAAGTATGAGAATTATGAAAAATGGGATATGATAGTCTGTTCTATACAAACCGGGGGAAATGCAGAACCAGCAAGCAATTTGTACCACGAGAGGTATCCAGAGAGAAGACAACCTTTCAGAGACATTTTCGGAAGATTGCGACACAACTTAATTGATGGTGGTCAATTTGAAGTGACCAAAATTATATGCATCAAATAGGGATACGGAGTTGGAAGAAATAGTCGTGTCAGGAGCTGTTGAAAATAGTCCCAAAACGTCAACGCGAAATTTGAAATTATCAACAGGTCTACCATGGAATAACGTTAGGCGGATTTGGAGAAAACACAAATTCAAGCAAATACAGGACCAGAAAAGTTCACAAACTCAGACCAGGTGACTTTGAACGTCGTATTGATTTTTGCCCGTGGTTCCGGGAAAATTGTAAGCAAGAGCGTGATATTTCGTTAAATTGTATTTGGACAGACGAAGCTCACGTAAGCAGTGCCGGCATTTTCAACAGCTATAATTCGTATACTTGAGCATAACAAAATCCTCATTCAACTGTGGAGCAGAGACGTCAAGGAAGATTTGGATTTAGTGTGTGGGCAAGTGTTTTCAGGGATAGAATTATAATAATAATAGTTTATTGGTTCTTTAGATGTCTAGCATAATATAGAACAAGTCAGGTGACAGAAAAGTTAAAACAATTTATAAATATAAATATACACGTAAGTATATAACGTACAGAGAATTTATAAAATTATGAATAAGTATGATTGAAAAACATCAATATATCAACAAAAAAATTTCGACAATACAGGTAAGAGACAGAATACAGATTACGTTATACATAAAAATAGAGAAAACATAAAAATACATAAAAGATATTTAAATGCAAGAAAAGCAAGTAGTTTAATAAAAAATATTAAAATATATGTACATACCTACCTATAGAATAAGGGGTTATATTCGTGACTGATTCGATAAATAATGTTCAAATTAGTGGGAAGCAGTCAATTGTAGACCATTAATACGATTTTTTCGTTTTTTCGTCAAGCTTTCGAAAATTGTTATTTTCTTCTTCAAGACTTAACTAAAATTAGTTGTATATAAAAATGACATAGTGTTACAAATAGAGAATACCGAGGTGAATACTTACTAACATGAAATTCAGCGTAAATTGGGGACAAAAAGAAACATGGGTGTCAAAAATTTTAAAGGGCAGGATGACAACAAATTATGATTATCGGAATTCCAAAGAGAGAGAGATACAGAGTGAGAAAATAAAAATGTATAATTGTAGGTATAAATATATATAAATCACTTCAAGGAGAACGAGGTGAGACATTTTCTTTATGTTTTTTTAATAGATACTTATATATGGAACTGAGGTCATTGATATCTGTTCTTTTATTCATTGTTTTTTCTGTGTTATTTATATGAACCATTTCAAGAAAGAGACGCTTGTTAAGATTTTGTTCACTATTGAGATTTTTGGCATTATCGTAGTCAATTATATGGTCTTTATCTATTGCATGTTCAACAAGGCTACAAGATCTCACAGAATAACGTCCCATAAAAGCGACTGCAGAAGAAATGTGAGATCTTGTAGCCTTGTTGAACATGCAATAGCTAAAGACCATATAATTGACTACGATAATGCCAAAATTCTCAATAGTGAACAAAATCTTAACAAGCGTCTGTTTCTTGAAACGGTTCATATAAATAAAACAGAAAAAACAATGAATAAAATAACAGATATCAATGACCTCAGTTCCATATATACGTATCTATTAAAAAAACGTAAATTTCTCACCTCGTCCTCCTTGAAGTGATTTATATATATTTATACCTACCATTATACATTTTTATTTTCTCACTCTGTATCTCTCTCTTTGGAATTCCGATAATCATAATTTGTTGTCATCCTGCCCTTTAAAATTTTTGACACCCATGTTTCTTTTTGTCCCCAATTTACTCTGAATTTCATGTTAGTAAGTATTCTCTATTTGTAACACTATGTCATTTTTATATACAACTAATTTTAGTTAAGTCTTGAAGAAGAAAATAAAATTTTTCGAAAGCTTGACGAAAAAACGAAGAAATCGTATTAATGGTCTACAATTGACTGCTTCCCACTAATTTGAACATTACCTACCTAAGTATATATACAATTAGTTAAAATCTGTATCTCCCAAATATTCACTTATTGAGTAGTACGCTTTTTTCAGTAAGATATTTTTGACTACAGTTTTGAATTTATTCAAAGGAAGATCTTTGTAACAATTTGGTAGGTGATTAAACAAGGTTATTCCCATGTATTTTGGACAACGTTCTGTTTTCTGGAGACGGTGGCTCGGAACTTCCAGTATTGTAGAAATCCTTGTGTGATATCTACTGTTTCCCAGCGCTCTGAAAGAGGCCAGCTCTGTTTTGGCATATGCAAGATGTACAATGAATGGAAAGTCAGGATTTTCAGTTGTACAAAGATATTCTTACAACTTACTCTCCTGCGATATTTCTAACTGCTCTTTTCTGGAGTTTGAGAACCCTATCGGCCTCATGGGATGCTCCCCATACTATGATCCCATATGCCATGACTGACTGAAAGTGTGCAAAATATAATATAATCAATACCGATTGTTCGACAGTCTTCCTGAGTTGGTACAGGAGATAACACTTTGGAGCTAGTATTTTGCACACTTCATTTATATGGGTAGACCATGTACAGTGTTCATTCACATGGAGCCCAAGGAACCTCATAGTAGACGCTTGCATGATAGATCTGCCGTCAGATCTTAATTATCGGCCCGTTCATTTATAGTCTCACATCTCAGAGGTATTTAGAAATTTTAAGGCAAAATATTGAACCTCTTGTTGATGAATTGCCACTATCGGAGCACGGGAAAATATACTTTCAACAAGAAGGGGCTTCGCCTCGTAGTGATAGTGATGTGTGATGTAGTGATATCATTTTAAAAACATGATGAGGTTGAGCAATAATCAAATTGGAGTTTGATAATAGTGTTGTATGCCGTAATTTTAGAATTCATACTTAAATGCTCTGAAAAAACTTGGTACATTATATCAATGAATACCGTTTATTACCTCTCCGTTCATTGGCACAATAAATATTTCATTGAGCCAATAAATTGAGATTCATTGAAAAACATAGAAAATTATTGATACAATGAATACAAGTTTATTGATTTCAATGATGACCGTTGCTCAGACCTATAAAATGGTTTCGTTGCGACAATGGAAAATTCATTGAGGTAAAGAAAAATGGCACACTGAAACAATGTGGAATTTTTCATTATATCAACCAACAGAATCCATTGTCCCAAAGCACTTCAATGACCATTTTAATGAATACGGTTCATTATATCAATAATTACCGTTTATTGTTAAAATTGTTTAAAAAAATTGTTATTTCCGTCAACCGATGGCACCCCTACGCGCAACCCTCGGAATTCTTCTAGAGACTTGTGTGAGCTAGGGAAGACGCAGCCCTTACCTTTCAACGTGTGATGCCATGCACGAGACCGGTGAATCGGTGGATCGAACCCACGACCCCACGCTTGCGAGGCGTACGCTTTTACCAGCCGACCACCACGGCCCATGTTTCTTCTTTGTTTACTGAGACTTGCTCATATTCGTTCGCTCAATGTACAGTATTCTTTGACGCAATGAAAAATGTTTGCATACGTATATTCCTGTTGATTCTTGGAATATATCGAATGTAAATGAGCTTACATGAATTCATAATATGAATGTACTGATCATCAAATGAAGAATCAATTCATTCCATTAATGAACGTGTTCGTTGATCTAATGAAAGTCTACGTGAAGGGTAAGTCAACAAAAATGTGGAAGTATATTCGGCGTCTAGTCACTTTTGGGATTTTTATGAATTCAGTTGAGTTTGAAATGCGAACGTAGAGTTATTTTGTCGATTGTTGTGAAATAGGGCGACCAAGAGGTAAGTATTTGTCTACAGGTATCGACATTTGCTTTTAGATTGCTGTTCTTTATGTTTCGAATGGAGACAAAATTTGATTCTCAGTTTTTATTTCAAAAAGATTCATGACTTAACGACAAACACAGCATTCAGATATTGTTAACGATAGTTGGATCCAAATATTCAGAAATTTGAGTAGTATCAACAAAACGGCGACACTCAATTGGTTTGCAATTGAATAATTATCATTAAAATTTGTCCATTCAGTCAATATATTCGCCATATCCAAATCTATCTTTTGTAACATCATCTTCTGCTGGTTCATCGTCCAGTTCACGTTACAGTAGATCAACAAGCCCCGATGAAGTTAATGAAATATAACGTTAGCCAATATTAGGAATGAAACTGCAAAAGATGCTGCTAGAATTTTATAAAAAAAATTTAATTATTTCAAAATGAGCAGAGGACATTTTTTATAAAAACTGAAGCACAATACTTTGAATATGAGGGTGTTCAAATGTTTTTGTCAAAGACCTATCGACGTGAGAGAGTTTTGCAAGATTTTCCTACCGAACAGTGGTAAGAATGGAATGATATGAAATAAGAATATTTTATAAATGATAAATGCATTTATATTTCTTATAGGATTATTATCGAATGGGTGAATGAGGAAAATTGTATAATAAGTGCTCTAATTTGAAGAGCATATTAGGGTGTGATTCTGAGCATTTTCTCAATGCATTTCATGTTTTAGGTGATGCACCTTTCATCAGGAATGCGATGTTTTGTTTAAATTTAACTGTAAATTTCCTATATTTGAAGTTCACTGTATTATCAATATGCCTTTATTGCATTGATTAACATGCATTGGATGAATGAATACCGCTTTTTCAAATAATAGACACAATTCATTAATTCAATGTACACCAATGATTGAATCAACGAATGAACATTCATTAGTTCAATGATCACGATTCATTGAATTGATGTAAAATATCCCTAGTCGCAATGAACGAGTTCATAATATCAATAATATAGCATTCATTCCGAGAAAGAACAGTAATAATCAAAATTATGAAATAGAATCATCAATCGAATGAATACTTTTCATTCGTTCGATGAATGGGAATCGTTAACATACTTAATCATGCAATTAATGAATGTATTCATTAATATTGTGAACATGCTTATTCATAGTATCAATAACCAGTGCTACAATGACATAACCATTCCGTTCATGGGACCAATATTGATGAAACTTCTCATTGAATCACTCTACTTTTCATTGTATTCAGGTACTAATTATTTTCTGTGTGCTGAGATACCCTCGATAAGAAAAATAATTTTTTTATTATTGTTTTCTACGTATAGTCGCCTTGCAAACGAAAGGGCGTTCCTCGAAATTGATGGTTTTGCAGGAGAGCGATTTTTAATTTTTGATACAATTAAAACTTCTGCCACAAGGGTTTTTTATGGCTGTAGTTTGGGATTTTCAGTCACAAAGAGAATATATATTCACTATATACATTCAATCTAAATATGTTTTAAATAAATATCTTTGACATTGCAAAAAAGGAGAAAATTTTTTTGAACAAATGTGATACGCCCTTTTGTGTGCTGTTAATGTTTGGATTTATAGATTGCTAAAAAGATACGCCTCATCATTATAATGCAAAAATATGTTTTTGGTACAAAAAAATGTACATAATTTTTCAAAAACCGTAAACACATAGTCAGTTTTTTCTCTTTCACATGCCGTCACCATGAAGAAAGAGAGAGCGAGAGAGAAAGATATAGTTGTCTCGTTATCTTCATTCTCATTGAAACTGAATTTTCAACATACGACTCCGCCACCGCAGAGGAGTTCCACTTGTTTTACACAAATTCACCATTCCTATAACCAATGAAGAATCGCTGATTTTCCAAATTTAAAGGCCGCAAATCTACGTATCTTTGGTTTATCTTGGCATCAAAAGAAAGTCCATCTTTGGGAATGACAAATACCCTGTTCTTTTTGTATTTAGTATACCCCAATGTTACCAAAACTCTGGTACTGGTGCTTTCAGACTCTTCCACAGTCAGATTAACAAGTTCGTCACGTCTACAAAAATACCACACATTAACACAACCTTTTCAAGCAATCATGTCATCTGCCTCCAGCAAAAACTTAGTTACTTCTCCTCCAGACAAAATGTTTGCTTTCTTTCTTAAGATTATTAAAACAATATAAATTTTTTTTATAGAGGATCAAGGTAGGAAACAGAGTATTTTTTGAAAATTTAGAGTGTTATAGAACTTTTTGCAGTCAAACTGTACTTGTTTATTAAGAGAAATAACCTTGGGGTTATTGATGGCGGAATTGATTTCAAAAATTTAAAGAAGATTAAGTAAATCTATCAGGATTTTTTTGGATATAACTGTATAACTGCTGTATGGTATGAACAGTGCTCAGTGAGTGTCTGAGTATGGCATGGTTCATGATTTCTGTGGAATTGAAATGCACCAAGGCCCTATATAATGCATACATTTCAGCCTTGTATACGCTAGATGTAGAAGATAACCGCAACATATAATTATTGGTGGACGTGATGACTGCTGCTCCAACTCCATCTTCCGTTTTTGACTCATCTGTATAAATTTTCTCAAAACTCTCATAACTGTTCATGATAAGTCTCAAAATGATTTTGTAAATTTGAGCATTGGTGTGTTTTTGATTGAAGGTTTTCAATGATATGTCACAAGTAGGCCCTCTCACGATCCATGGTGGTTTGTTCTTTCCTCGTAATCAAAATGTTATAGTATATATACTATGGCACAGTATTTTCGTTTTATTTTCCATTCGTGAAGGTGTGATAATAACCAACGCATTATCATACTTTTTAGAAATTTTACAATACCGTCGATACCACTTTAGTCATCAAATCATCCCAGAAAACTGATTATGAGCATATTTGTACAAATAACTGACATGGCAACAACGCGGACGTTCTCTGTCCTATCCCACATTCGACATCCTCCACGTCAGAAGGTGTTGCCAGGAAATATTCTAAGTCAGAAACTGAGTCCAGAAAGTGTGGCTAACTTCACTCAATTCCCAAAATTCCCTATTGGGATTCTCTACTATAATTTATGCTGTTGGAGACACTTTTGGAAACACTTGACCAATGAGTATGTATCTGTGCTGTTTATTGATTTATCAATGGGAATAAGTAGAGTTCAACTATGCCAAACAAATGAAATTTCAATATTATGTAGAATGTATTTTTATAGGGCGTGAATAAATTGATTTGAGATACCTTTGAATCAATATTCGATGTCACAACGAACTCCGAGAGCTATTTCTGACCACCATCAACTATTCATAAAACATCAATTATGCATGTATGGATTTATTTCTAGAACACGTAGTCTCAATATCGGTAAGTGATTATTAACAGCAAGAATATCATTTCACTCCAAATCCTGTTAAACTTTCAATACTATCATTTATTTTTCACCGCCCTAAACTTACTGAAATAAATTATATACCAAGAATATATAGAGCACATTCACAATTCAATCATTTTGATTTCATTCACATTGAATTGGTAAAACATGTAACAGTTTAGTACGGACGAAGGTCAACTCAATTTTTATAGATACATTAACATCATCTAACATTCTCCTGAATTTATTTTGTATTGCGTGCATCACGATTAAAAAACAAATTAATTTCGATAAAAAAATAATAATTGCGAAAATGAACATGATGAAATTTTAAGGTACCCACCAACGAAATTCTAAAAGATTACACGTTGACTTGAAAGTATGTTTTCGGGCTTTTCTTTCAGAATACTAGAACACTTCTGCATGATTTGGCTCCAGACGAAGTCGATACCATAGTTGGAGTGCTCTTTGAATCTTGGGGTCAAGATAATTTTCGATAGCGTTGGGTGAGCTGCCCTGCGCAGATGATTGGCAAAACGATGAAACACCGTTCCGAAGGTGTTGCCCCATGTGGGTTCAGACAAGTTTTGGCGTTGAGATTGGGAGAACATTGCAAAGTAGTTCTTGTACAATACTTAGCCAAGAATCTAACCGATATAATTCAATGGTCGTAGGGGGTAGCAGTTGTTTTCTGTTGGAGACTTGCCGACGATTATACCTATATAGATTAAATACAGAAGTCTGGATTCCCTAATCCATTTTTATTGATAGTTTAATGGGCTTCTGCCAAGTAGTGTCACCAAATATTTTCTTCTGAAACACTACACGACACAAAAAATATCAACGGTTGCCCAAACTTCGTTTTTAAAAAGTTTTATTCAACTCAGAAATACGGTTATTGAATAAACAGAACGATGTTATGACATAAGAGCGCTTGCAACTGACTAACTAAATGAATGTAGATGAATGCAAACGTAAATTCTGCAAGCTTGATAGAGAATACCGATGGAGCTTCTTCTCTAGTGAAGCATTTCGGAAGAATTTTTTCGGCTTTTTCTAAATATTACCATATCACTAATATCCTTCCACATCGATTTTTTGTATTTCTTCTTTGAATTTTGTACTGGAGATAGCATCATTTTCAGAATTATACTGTTTTTGGTCGAAATGTATCTGCTATCTAAAGTTTCCGATTTGAATCTATTTTACTACTCTCTTTCAAATAGCAACATGGTGGCTCGTCGGGTTAGGAAAAAACAGTATTTAATTACGAGTAATTTGATACCACACAATATTAGGTTTAAAAAAAACTTGCGTTGAAAAACATACAAAATATGCGTCAAATCTTTCTCAAAATGAAACATCGAATAACCTTTGAACAACTCAAATATTAAGTTATTAGTTTTTGAGGAAATTATTTTGTTTTGTCAGTTGGTCACAGTAAGGCTGGTGCCACAACCAATTTCAAAAGCTAAAAATAAGAAAGAAAAAGGTGGAAAATGTTGCGAAGTTCCAACTTCAAGGAAAAAAATTTAAACAAGAAAACACTCAAAATGGTGAAATGGGGATGCAGTTCAGGGAATGAAAACGTTTTTTACTGTGAAGCATGACCTCATAGCAAGTAATGTTGAAGATAATAAAAAAATCGAAAACTTTTATATAGAACACTTTTTGACATAACCTCAAATTATACGTCAACCCGATTTTTTCGTATTTAATATTTTTCTCGCATGTAAATGGTTTAATTTAGATGAAAATTAGTTGAAATTTGCCTTCTTTGGTGTCGAATAAGAATGATTTTTCTTTGAAATTAAGATGAATACTAGTTTTCGAGTTACGTTAATTTTTTTCGAAAAAAATACACTTATCTTCCACGAACAATTGACTTGACATTTTTTTTTATTTTTCAAAGGTCCATAAATGATCATTTCATTTGTTGAAATGTCTACTTCAAAATGGTTTATGTAAATTGGTGGCTTAAAATTGAGAACGAAATGCTCTCTGAATCATGACTTTCTCAATATTTTCAATCATTTTCGACTTTCTTCATTCTTTTTATAACAAAAAATGGTTTATACTAAATCATTTATAATAAAATATTTGAACAAACAATTACAACACAAACTTAATTTATTAATATAGCTTTATTTCTGTTGAAAATCATTGAAAATATTGAGAGAATCATGATTCATAGAGACTTGTCGATTTCTCTCTATTTTAAGCAGTTTAACGATCAAAAACAAACATGATGATTAAGAGACTTTCGAAATATAAAAATGTCAAAACAATTGTTCGTGGAAAATAAGGGTACTTTTTTCGAAAAATGTGCATAACTCGAAAAGTATTCGTCGCGTCGTCTGAATTGGAAAAAAACCATGCCTATTTGACACCAAAAGAGACATATTTCAAAAAAAATTCATGTAAATTGAATCATTTCAACGCGAGAAAAAAAATTGAATACTGAAAAATCGGTTTTCCGCCATTTGACGGTAAATTTAAGGTTATGACAGAGAGTATTTCACACAAAAGTTTTTGATTTTTGCAATATCTACAACTTTTTCATAGAACATTTTCTACTAGGAGATCATGTTTTGCCGCAAATCTGAAAAAAACGCATGCAACCCACAAACTTCATCACCATTTCACCATTGTATTTGAAGTTTAAACAACAAAAATAGTTTTTCTACGACCATTAAGAAAAATGAATATATTGAGTCTTTTGATTAAGAAACCTACCACGTTGTAATAGCGATTTTCATTTCCCAGGGGCTAGCTGTATCGAAATATTTTATTTCCTACTACTTTCATGAACTACTAGACTGTCATTATATTATATTATTATTATTAACGTACACTGAAACAAATAATGCAGGTACAACGTGAAAATAATAGCCAAAAGTTGTAGATCTTACCGCATAGACGCTGTAAAAATATTTTACCATCGGTTTGAATGCAAAGTTGCAATACACCATTTGATAATACAAAATATTATATAGTTTTCCCAAAAGATAACTGTGAATCAACATTTTTTTTGTGATTGCCAAGAGTTTCATCAAATATACCAAGTGATATCCGATTTCGCTTGTATGAATACAATAATGATGATGAATTCCAGTGTTAATTTTAATTTCACTTCAACAGCGAGGAATATCTCAGGATAAATTGTGATTCGAGTACAGTGTTTTCATTGTATTTTTAGTTTGTTTTCTCAAAAACACAGTCTGAGAGGAATCAATCTCGTATTTCTGAATTATCACAATGATCGTAATTTTGAATTATCACAATATCACATGAAATTATTATTAGTACATCGTGAAAGTAATATAGAACTTGTTGATTCACAAATCATATTTGTTTTCACACTGAGATTTCACAGGGTTACTGTAATTGTAGCGGTAATTTCACAAGTAACTTGTAGAAAATAATGGTATTTACTACTCGTCTTGTTATTTCACCGCCGTAAAGAATTTCAGCCAATGACTCTTCGGCTGCTTATCACGTGGATGGTGAACGTGTACCGCGAGTACATGTTGAAATTCGATCAGTTCTCTACGTTTGTCGGCCGATACAAATTAGAGCTAGTTTATGCCATTCGCTTTATTCCTTCAGTTCATTTCATTTGCAGTTTGTGTGTTCTTAGGGAAGTTGATTTTTAGGTAAGTACAATGTTTCGTTGTGGAATTTGCGGTGTACTACTGAAATCATTGAGAAAATATGAAGTCCATCATTATTATCATAGAAATGTTCCCTCAGTGAATTTCAAATGTGACCGAAACACATGCAATATTGTTCTGAATAGCTACGTTGAATATAAATTTCACCTAATTCGTCATCATTCGGAAAAACGTTTTACTTCGGAGATGACAGGAAATGTTAAACAATTCAAATGCTTGGTTAAAAATTGCTTAGCGCAAGAAAGTGATAAAAAAATGTTTTCCAATCACTTGTACGATAATATTAAACTGGTACTCAAATTAAATGCCCCTTCAATAATTGTACTTCAAAAGTTATTTTCAATAAGGTTGCCAACCTCAGCAATCATATCTTCAGGTCTCACTCGCAGAGTCAGCCCAGTAATGTTCAACATATAGAAGAAAGTATAGATTCTGAGGAACAAAATTATGATGATCTTGAATTTTCACACGAAAATATTCAAAATTTTGAAGAAAAAAGTTTAAAATTATTGAGTTCGCTGTAACTCAGTTTGAAAGCCCAGTTCTTCGTAACAAACAGGGTGTTGCAAAATTTCATTGATGGCTTCTTGGATGTGAATGTTCTCAACAATAATTATTTTTATAAGGAATTGACCGATAATAATATAAATTTTGAAAAAGAAATATTTGATAATGACTTATTTACCAGAGCACATAATTCTAAAACGGGACGTTAAGATCAAAACATTTACGCCACCAATACTATAAAAATAATTTTAGTCATGTCAGTCCAGTTAAAATTTCATTGGGTGATGATTGCGCTTTGCTATGATTTTATAAATAAATTTCTGCATGAAATACAACTTTTCTTCATTCAATATATGTAATATCTATCCTTCCAGAATATTTCCACTTCTTTGAACTAGTGGCAACTTTTCATCTTCCTTGTTGAATTCAAAACTAAGATAGACAGTGTAATGATCAATCGAGACCATTCGTTTTCGTTGTAACAACAAAAAGATTCAAAAAAATCCTATTAGCTATTTTTCAAGTCTACACTCCCAGAAAAGGGTACACCTTAATCAAACACAAACTTGTCGCTTATTTTGACATATGTTCCTCCAGTATCAACAAAAGATGCGTTTAATAAAGAAATCCAATACTATTCAAGAAATAATAATAGTGTTTAGCTGTTCATCCCACCCTCTTACCACCCTTTCTGGTGTGAATTTCCCAATCCCAATATTTTGGTTCCAAAGACACATCACGTGGATGGTCTTTTGTTATTGGAAGGTAAACAAATCCCGTCCGAAGACAATTCTTATAATAGACAGGAGGGTTGAACGGAAAGGTTAGGTCTTTTCATGGCCTATCGAATTCCACGTCAGACGACTCGAATGGAAGGATGTATCTTATGATTGAAAAGCTGAGACTTGAAAATCGACATTTCGTATAGAAAAATTGTAACTTTAAATTTTCTTGAATTTTTACTTGAAACTCCGTAAATGAGAATAATATTGAATTCCTAACAAGACTTTCTAGTTAACTTTTTTGCCTCTTTATCCTAATTTTTCAATTTGTGGCTATAACAGTGATCACGTGACACTTGTCAAAGTCGAGTTTTAGGTTGACGGACACGCACAATCGATCATCCATAAGTTTTTCCGCATTCAAATGAATAACTTTTCCCAGTAAGTTACATACTTTATAGCAGACAATGTATTTATATGATATGATAAACTGATATTTATAATTTTTTATCGTTTACTATATTCGAAATAGAATGAATCTTTTATTCTTATCTTGAAACTCTATTTCATCAAATTTGTCCTAGCTCACACCTTCATTTGCCCATTTTACCTTTTTCCCTGCTTATCCTTTCTCATTTCTTTCAGCTCAGTCGGTGAAACAAGAAAAACTCCTGCTCTCTGTTGGATTCTGGAATGTGGACTGCCCTGTATACAATGTAGAAAGTATGAAAACAATTTCTTGTACCAATCAAAAATGATAATCAAATTTTTATAAATTTTAATACTTGAAAATAGTATGGAAACTAATGGAAATAAACTTTTCCACAAAACTAAAACTCTTGTTGTTTATTGAAATATCATGAAAATCTACCTAACAACAAACTTATCATTTTGTATGCTCTCTCTATACTGTTTCCTAAAATGAGTAATCTGCCCTCTATGATTCTAACTTTTCAACTGTAGAAATTGTTTCTTGTCTAGAAATTCTGACACCGTCCGATAGATGACACCTTTATCAAAACTAAGGTTTTGGTAAAACCAAATATTGTTCGTTTTGATATTAATTTTCTTATAATAGTTCGTGGAAATTGTAAAAAAGAAGTCAATGAATAATTTAGAAATAGTTCCACACAGTCAAAATAGTTTCATATGATGTCTGTCTGTTACTGCTCTGCTCACCTTCAAAACTCATACAAACTGGAGCCAAAGTATTGTGATATTGTATAAATACCTTGATTCTAGTTTTCCTGTGAATTCAACTTGCTTTAGGATACAATTTTCGTCTTCAAGTATGTACTTTTATTTGTCTAATCAGCCTATTTATGGATGTTTATTTCTGTTACTTCTTCTGTTCAGTAACTAGTTTCTTTGGGTTTCTATCTAAATTTGTGGTTCATATACTAGTTTTGCAATAAGTTCTCCATTCATTTCTTCCTATAATTTTTATATCTATACTTTGAATTTTTTTCTCCTCTACTTGATTCCTCTCCTCGGCAACCTCTCTTCAAATTTTCCTTTCTTCTTGACCGATAACAAGTATTTATTTCACATCACTGATTTTTTGTTTGATTTAATTTGACTTCCGCACTGTCTTCGTGTACATTTCCTATATCTACCTTATTTTACCTATTTACAAAGTGATTCGTTTCAGTTTTATGTCCATTCAGGCTCTCTTTTCATTATATCATTCATTTTCCTTCTTATTTTTTTAACTGGCATTTTTGACACTTCTCACCTTACTTCCTACAGGATGTCTGAATGTTTTGCTATTACTGAATCGAAATTTTGTGTCAATAAATAATATTTTTACCTAAATGTCTATTTTACACTGAGACTAAAGTCTTTCCGTATTCAGGATGAACCAAATGCATTAAAATTCAAACCAAAGAAATAAAACAGGCAAACTATTGGGTGTTTTCCTTTTTCATTCTTTTTTCTTTACTTTCGATCTAATTCATTCCATCTTTTCATAACAGTATGTATGACATGCTCTCATAAATCCATGCAACGATACTTAAATACTAGACAATTGAATATATTGTTAGTGCATTTCAATTGCAATTGAGTTCCTTTTCTTGAACGGTATACTATTCATTGAGGACCTTTTCATTGTATTTCGTCTCATACATAAATCTAACATGAAATATGGTTGGATTTCTTCATTGTGAGTAAATAGGGATATTTTGGGTCCACCTTGCAAGTGTATTTGAAGCTTCCTTAAAGTAAACAAAAACCCGTAAAATTTGATTGATCAGCAATAGAAAGACAGTAACCGTTTAACGACATAAATAATGTTCGGCTCACCCCGCATCTAATAATATTTTTTATTAAAAACCAGTCTCATCGGTAAGCAATATATGTCGCGCAAAACTCTTTAATTCGAGATATTTTCCTAAGAGCAATATTACTTCAAAGAAATGGCCATTTTCCAACTTCGACACCCTGTATCTCGAAAACTAGTCATAGGATTGAGTTGGCCTCATGGACACGGTTGTCCAGGAGGTCATATTCTACGAAAAACAAAAAATTTCAGAAAAATAATCCGTGACAATTTTTCCGTAAGGCTGCTGCTTGGCCCTTTGTCTTCCAAAATTTCACACATATGCATACTATTCAATTAAAAAATGTAACACTTGATTTTTTTTATTATTTTGTAATTCATGCAATCATTTACAAATTCATGTATTCAGCAAACTACATGCATTTTACTGACAACGATTCCAAACCTGCTGATAATGATATTAAAAAAAATGTGAAGATACTCACGTAGTATACTTTAAAAAAAAACTCTAGAAATGGACAATTTTTATATTCTGAATTATTCTGGAAATTAAATAATGAGTATCTACCACAAGACATCTGAAGCGGACTTCATGACATTTTTACTGCTTGAAATTATAATAACAAAGCTGAAACCGAATACGATGAAGATTATATCTCTACAATTATACTATAAAACTCGAAAGGCTGATTTTTAACATTTTCATTTATTCATCATCCCGTCATAAACCAAAACCATGTAACAACACCACCAGAACTAGTAACTATCACACGAATTAGTTCCAGCAGAACATGTTTAATCAGTGCAATAAAAATAGTTGTACCATCACCTCTAAACCAATTAAACAAATTTCCGTTTAGAAAACAGCCATAACAAAGGTACTCTGCGTTACAACTTCAGTGTCCACAAATCATTTCGGATTTGGATACTAAAATAGTGGCAGGTAGAAGATATATAAATAAGGTACTAAAAATACAGCATATAGCTTCGATTTTTATGCGTTTGTCGTAAAATGATTAGGTGTATTGTATTGGATACAATAATTTCAAAAGCTATGACAAATAGCATGAGAACTTATAACTTTATACTTGTTTATTCAAGTCTCACATTCCTTTCCATTCAAGAAATAAGAGGGGATTATGAGGCAAGAGTTGAATGAAAGCAATTAGAAGGTCCTGGTCAATTATGTTAGAGACTACGACCAGCAAAAAATATTATTTGTAGTTATTGAGGTATTTTGAGAGCTGTCCACTGATATAGTCTTATGCACTGATGACTAAACCTCGTAACTAGTCTGCAGATGCCCCCCCTGTCCGAATAGTATTACTAATAATAATGGTAACAGGGGTCACAGAATTCACAGAAATATTTCAATTTCAGATTGTTAACGTGAAAAAAGTAGCAGAAGCCGATAAGTGCTAGAACACTTGTTTCAGCACTTGTGAAATTGATTACACAAAATATGAATAAATGAATAAAATTAATATATATATATGTAGATGTCATGAATAACTTCCTGTTATATATATATATATATATATATATATATAACAAGGGTTAGTAATAGAAAATCAACAATACAGTGCATTATGAATTTCGGGACGTACACAGAATGGATACAGTATAAAATTAATGTTGACATGAATAATAAAATGTATTGTAAGAGTAATATTAAGATCGACGACATAGTGTAACTCGGATAACAATATCTACGAACACGTATAAATCGAAGAAATAATTTAGTTGTGTATTTTCGAATTTATGGCCGCTCTATCTGATTCAAGTAGAAATTTCTTCAATTTCATTTTGAAAGGCTGTATATTTATGATTATTTTTATATTTTCAGGAAAAGTGTTGAACAATTTTGGAGCGAGATAAGAATAAGATCTTTGAGTAGTTCTTTTAGACATGTATGGAATGACGTGATGTTGTTTCTCCACGATCATCACAGAATTTGCCAATTCTGAAATCAAATTTGATTACAGAATGCTGGAATTCTCTCTTTTGAGATTGGAGAAATATTCTGCAACACCCTTGCCCCCATGCAATTTAAATGTATTTACATTCTCTCTCTCTCTCTTGTGATAGAATAATATTCTCACACTGGTTAGCAATAATACCATTAGCCTTGACGCAGTTGATTGTCACCGTAGTGGCAAAATTTGAGTGTCAAAATTATTGCTGTCACGTTTCCTATCTTTGATCGTGGAGAAAATATAGTCTGCTACTCGGTTATAATGAAAATTCGTGATGCTCGTAGTTCCTCACGCTCGCCTTCGGCTCGCGCTCGGAACTTTCCACTCGCATCGAATACTATTATGCTGATGATTTGGTAATTGACTTGGTTATGGTAATGGTATCTGATGCACGAGTTGTAATAGTATAGTAGTCTGATATCAAATATTTTTGATTCGGCATATAAAAGATTCATTGGGTATCTAGGATTTTTGGAATGAAAAAGATTTAAAAATTTCCTTCGAAGTACTTTCAAAATGTGAAGAAGAGTTTATGGGGCTACGCTCCAGATGAGTATTCCATACTGGAGGTGGCTTTCCACTAGAGAATAGTAAAGCGTTGTGAGATATTCTTTAGGTATTAGGCTTTTCAATTTTCTGAACTTACAATATAGATCTTAGCTGGTTTGAGAGATTTGCTATATGTAAGTTGCATTTCATATGTGGGTCTATAATTCCGCCTAAGTATTTTATTTTATTTTCAGGGCGGATAACAAAAGTATTCAAATAGGATTTAATTGTCAGTTGGTTGTAGGTTGGAGCGGAGGAGCAGTTACAAGAAAAGTGCAAATACGTGGTTTTGTCTATGTTCACAGTCAGCATTTTATGATCTAGCCATTGTTTTATATGCAAAAAGTTAGTTTCTGCAGTATCTTTCAATTCATCGCAAGTATCTGCCCTACAGAATGCTGCCGTGTCATCGGCAAACCCTACGATATTATCATCTTTTACCAGTGAGACAACGTTTATATGCGTGAATAAGGTAGGTCCAAGCACAGTTCTTTGTGGCATCCCATATTCAACTATATTTTCGTTACTTAGAGTACTATTGATTCTCACAGTTTGGTATCTGTTGGCAAGGTAACATTAAAAAAATGTCAAATAATTATTTCGTATACCAATATCCTCTAGGGACTGCAAGAGAAGACGATGACTCACCGTTTCAAATGTATTTGCCAGATCTATATACAGGGTGTCAATTTGAAAACTTCCCACCCTTAATATCTTCCTTCCAGTAAACAATATGAGTAATCGAAAAAACAGGTCAATTTTATTGTCAAGGGGGACACTTTCACGGACTATTTGTAGCCCTCGTGGTTCAACCCCCTAGGAGGGGTAGATGTTACCCTTAGAATTTTAAATGGGAAGGGGGGACAAGTGGCACATCATTTTGATGGGCGTTCAATTCTTGTTCCAATGGTACCCTGACTTATTATTTTGTGATGAGCATTTTCCGAAAAATTGCGTTCTAAACTAACAGAAGTAATTATTAGAACGCCTATACTGAGATGCATTATTGTATTGACTCCCTTTAATAAAAATGGTTAGAAGAGTAGGTGGCACCGCTCCAACCCTTGAATGACAGGAATAAATTTATTACGCATGGGATTTTTTATTTGGTGGTTATTTTCCTTCTACACAATAAAATTTAATTTGCGAGAAAGACATTTCCAACATAAAATCTACTTACGCTTATCTTATTAGCTGTTCGAAATGTTGTCCATTTTGCTCTAAACAGTAATACAGTCTGTTTTCGAACTCCCCTCTAACATTACGGAAAACTTCACTAGGAATTGACCGGCATGCTGCTGCAATTCGTCTTTTAAGTTCGTCAATATCAGAAGGTTGTGTTTTATAAACAACGGATTTAAGATGCCCCCAAAGAAAGAAATCTAAGGGTGTTAAATCCGGTGATCTCGGAGGCCATTCAACTGCTCCCCTTCTGCCAATCCATCTACCCGGAAATCTCTCGTTTAACCACTGTCGGACGGGAAGAAAATAATGAGCTGGAGCACCGTCCTGCTGGAAATGTAACAGATCCTCCTGCAAAAGTTCATTACCTTCTGCATCAATTTGAGTTTCTAGCTCGTGAGTTATAAGAGGATCGATAGTCTCTTCAAGCATATCAAGGTACAGATTGCCAGTCAAGTTTTCTTCCAGAAATAATGGACCAAGAATGGCATTTCCAAGAATACCAGCCCAAACATTAACTTTTTGTGGGTGTTGTGTATGCCCTTCCCGAAAAATATGTGGGTTTTCGTCACTCCAATAGCGACAATTTTGTCTATTAACATTGCCATTCAGAAAAAATGAACACTCAACGCTGAAACAGATGTTTAACAGAAGATTAGGGATGGTATTGACTCGATGAGACATGATTTCACAAAACTCTATTCTTCTATCATAATCATCCTCGTGGAGCTCTTGAAGAATCTGCATTTTATATGGATGAAATTTATGCATTTTCAATGCTTTTCTTATAGTCTCGCGTGACATTCCCGTCTGTTCTGATACTGATCGTAAGGAGCTCGTGGGCTCTGCAGCAAATGTTCCCAAAACTTCAATTTGAGCTGCTTCATTTAGTACTCTGGGGTTATTTCTTTTTTTATTTGTCACTGAACCAGTTTCGTAAAACTTATTCACCGAATCAAGCACATACCGGTGACTTACATTACAATTTGGATGTCTTTCGTTAAAAAGACATGCCGCCCTTCGTGCGCACTTTCCAACTTCGTTATAAATTACAATCATTTCAATTCTGTCTTGAAGAATGTAAATCATTTTTACACTTTTATACACTTATTAAAGTAATTCCTAAACAGCCCAACAGGTACAACGGTATTCACAATACTACCACATAGTTCAAATTTGCTAACCAATTTTTTGCCGGAAAACAGAAACTTTTTACAGCAGAAGTAGCAAAAAAGGAAGGCTATCTGTACAATTTCTGCGATGACACTTAAAAATTCAGCATTTAATAAACACAACTTTACTACCATCTACGTTTTACTATTAGACTACTTTTTTATGTAAAGTGTTCGGAGCTAATGGCTAATGTTACCCCTAATAAAGGGTTGGAACGGTACCACCTAATATTCTAACCAGTTCTGGCCAAACCATGCATCTCAGTATAGGCGTTCTAATAATTACTTCTGTTAGTTTAGAACGCAATTTTTCGGAAAATGCTCATCAAAAAATAATAAGTCAGGGTACCATTGGAACAAGAACTGAACGCCCATCAAAATGATGTGCCACTTGACCCCCCTTCCCATTTAAAATTCTAAGGGTAACATCTACCCCTCCTAGGGGGTTGAACCACGAGGGCTACAAATAGTCCGTGAAAGTGTCCCCCTTGACAATAAAATTGACCTGTTTTTTCGATTACTCATATTGTTTACTGGAAGGAAGATATTAAGGGTGGGAAGTTTTCAAATTGACACCCTGTATACGCACAAACACGGCTTGCTCTCGTTGAGACATTCAGTGATTTTTGTTGTCAGGGAGATAACAGCGTCTTGTGAAGATATTTTTTCCATAAACCCATATTGTTGTTTCGACAAAGTTTGATTAGTTTCTCAAAGATCTTTGCGATATGTGTGATCAAAGAAATCGGTCTATAATTATTGATGTTTGTTATGTCGCCTTTTTTAATTATAGTTGATTGCATTCCAGACATATTTCCAACATTTTGGCGAAGTACTGCCCATAAAATTCATCTCACATGTAAATTTCCTATTGGCGAAGTTCTGAATGTACTCGTCCTCGAATAGAATATCCACATGCCTAATCGTTGATAGATTTCCATTAATTTTTTTATAAATTCTCAAAGAGATCATAAACAAATGTATCGAAATTTCGACAGGACAGCGTCTGTCTGGTCAGCTAGTACATGAATACAGATCGTTTGAAGACCATACATATCTTTTGCACGTTTTCGTATTACTGAATTTTAATAGTACAAGTTTTGTGTAGTGAAATGGTCATTACCACTATCTGCTACTGGTTTATGAGTGAAATTTCGAAGCCGAACCTTGTTATAATGACCATAACAAAAGGCATAATTTATAACCCAAAACCCACCACCCTGATCCACTCAGTCCATGGTCAGTTACATCATAAGAATGGGTCGCTGTGTGGTCGACCCTCCCTATTTACCAACAATGGGCATAGAAATTCAAAATCTTGACGGCTCGATGGGGTGAATACAAAGTGAGTCGTCCTGCTTCTAAGAAAATGTGTTTATATTCATTCGTAAATACCCAAAAGGGCATTTTTGTTCAAGAGAATATTTCTTGAAATTTCACACAAATGACCCACTTTTGAATAAGATGTGGCGACAGTTCTCTTATGGGTATATCGCGATGGGTTTGGGAGGTGGGCGTCAATTATATGGATGTTATAGGAATATTCATTGTATATAGCATGGAATATTTATTTAGTAAATTCACAAACAGGATAGCGCAATTTTCTTAGTTTGTCCATTTGAAGAGGTTCAACTAAAGATCCTTGATAAAGGTTTTTACCATATAATGATGAACATTGTTGATTGATACTTGCAAGAAATATTGGCTGTCTCACAAGATACCCTATAAATCTTTTCTATTATGAATTTTTCCTACAATGACCTATGAGTTATTGAGTTTGGATATTAAGTAAGCGATTCCAAAGTTATGACATCTTTCACTAACAAATATTGTATAACAAATAAAACTTCCTGAAATAATTTTTTCAAACAGCAAGTTTGTTGCAAATGAAGCATTGTTAAACTTCTGTTCTTGACATCTTCTGGTAATATGTTTTTTGAACCTAAATGGAATCTTCGAGAAACACACCTAACTCTGTGTATTATAACAATTTTGGTATATTCCATTTGTGGTTTTGCCAATTCTTTCTTAAAGAATCGGATTAATTCTAAAGTCAAGATAATCGGAATATTTGCAGATAAATTTTGTCATGGCATGTAATTTGGTTAGACGAAATCTATCGATTGGAGTGTTTCCTTCCATATGCCTTGTGACAGATTGATGAAGGAATATAATACTAGCCTTGAATTCTTCTCTAAAGATTTATTCTATAATATTTTTTTATTATTTCTCATAAATTACGTATTAACTACCATTTTAGAAATTATATTTATTGAGACAATTTCACGAATCAGAACATTGATTATTTTCCCCAAAACTGACATCCACAATCAGGTTGTATATCTTCGATGTTGACTGAAATCCAAAATAACGTGAGTTGCCAAGTGAAAATGTCACCTTTTGGAAAGCATGTTCAAAGGTCACCTTCCAACCTAACTTCATACTTCAGTACCACTTGTTGAAAATTTAATTTCTAAAATGAATAAATAAGCTCTCAAATTATCATAAAATTTTGAGCAAGGGGCACTCATAACAAATTAAAAACATACATTCTCTAGGAATATGTTTTTTCTGCTCTAAACAAGTCCTTATTTTTTAATAATTTAGTACCCACTATAAACCATGATTGGGCGTTGTACTATACCGGGTGACAACTAGATCACTTTCAGGGTGGCATTTTTTATTATTCCACACTGTAAAAAGAAACTTAGTAGAGTTAATATTCGAACTGAATGTCATTTGACTGATGTAACGACAAATTTCTTTCCCGCTTCCCAGGAAATGAACTTAACTTCCTAAATTTAAATGAGGCACCCTGTATATCGTTTCTTTTTAGAATTATTTGAATCATTCTACATCCGAATTCATAATTTTTCAATTGATTTTGACATAATTTATATTTTTAAATCAAATATCAATTTTCAATCTAGAGTGCCATGCCCCTCCTAGAATTTCTCTACGTCGACTCTGTATTTTCATAAAAATCTTAAAAGATTATTATCTCTGTTCGTTATCCTAGAGAAAGGCTGAAAAGTTGTATAATTTAATTTTTTTGTTTCAATTCAAAAAACTTAAATGTAACCATATCACTTTCATAACACTATTAAATGCATTATTTCAAGACGAATCCAAAAATGTATAACACATACTACTTACCATCTTTTATCCCAACTGACTTTTATTTAATCTCTGGAAGAAGTCCTTTTCATTATTAAATAAAATTTTGCCGAATCTCGCATAGTTATTAAAGTCATAGTTGCCGTTGCCATCGAAAACAATTGAATTGTTGTACCTATGAGGTTACATTTATTGACAGTGTTTGACAGTTAAAAATTAGAACGAGATTTGTGATTTTATGACCAAACTGCAAATGAGTGAATTTTGAAGTGAATGATTGTTTGGTATAAAGTAATAGAGTAGTGAATAATGTTTTCGAATAGCGAAAAAGTTGATATCCATATTACTTATGGACAGTGTGGAAAAATGCGGCTGAAGCTGAACGAGTTTACAGCCTTTCTCTGGGCTAACAAACAAAGATATTTTTTTTATATTTTTCGGTAAATAGAGAGTCTAAGTAGAGATATTTTAGGATGGTCATGGCACTCTAGATTGAAAATTAAAATTTTATTCAAAAATATAATTTATGTCAAAAACAATTAAAAAAAATGAATTCGGATGTAGAATGATTTAAAGAATCCTAAAAACAAACAATACACAGGGTGTCCCATTTAAATTTCGAAAGTTAAAGTCATTTCCAGGGAAACCGGAAGTTGTAGAAATTTGTCGTAACACCAGTCAATTGACATTTAGTTCGAATAATAACTCTGCCAAGGTTCATTACACCAGGTGAAAAAATTAAAAAAATGGCAGCCCGAAAGTGATATCGTTGTCACCCGGTATACATAATTTCCATACCTTTTTCACATTCTCATTACTACAATTTATTTATTTTTTTTATTTAAAGAAAAGCCAATCGGCTATTAAAGGCTATTAAAGGTAATATACATTAGGCTACAATTATAATAAATACAAATATAACATTGTAATTTTGAAAAACATAATTGAATTTTGAAAAGCATATTTGTCTCTCGTAAAAAAGAAGTAATATTGTCTATGGCACAACTCTTGAAGATTTCAATTAAATTATTCGGAATTTTGTTGCTCTGTCTTTCGATTTCAAAAAGAGGACACTCCACTAGAACGTGTTTTATTGTTAATGGGACCTCACATATGAAACATTCCGTTCGGGGAAGCTTTGCCAGTAAATATTCGTGCGTAATACGTGTGTGGCCTAGGCGAAGCCGAGTAATGACTACCTGAAGATGTTGATTCCTACCTATAACGTTGTATTAGACTGGAGATGGACTGTGCTCAATCCAAAACGTATATCCCCGTTTATTGGCACTCGTTGATTAAGTGTTGTTGAGGTCGTTTTATAAGTTTTTTTCAAATTATCTATACTACTTCACTTTGGGCTAAAATGGACTTCTACCAGAGGTAAAAAAGTATCCCGGTTTTCAGTTCATGCAGAGCTACAGTTCCTTATCAATTTATGAGAAAAAGATCCGATCTGTAGAATATTGTTCTCATAAATGAAGTTGGCCATATCTTCAGCTGTCAGTTCCACCAAGAAGACTGAATTTCGCCTTGGTTTTGATGCTTGGCCTGCGAACTTGCTTACTTGTCTGGAACACCTCTGAAAATTTGACTATTTCATAAATATTTCCATGAAAAATTTCAATCATCAACCATCATAGCAGATTTAATTTTCTCATGTAAACTCGAAAATATATAATATATATCCAAATTGGGTTGATTCAATAATAATCTACAATTATTTTTTATTCTTCAGAGCGATTATTTGTGAACTTTTTTGGAAAGCAAAAAGTAAGTCCGACAGCAGGTAATAGTTATTAATGCAACAAGTGCAAAAAGTTATGTTTATTCTACGTTTGTGCAAAAACCAAAAACTGTTTCATTTAGGTAGTACTAAAGTGTAAGAAAGACATTCTTCACTCAAATCTAGCTGGTAATAGTTATTTATTGTATAAGTGTTTTAGATATCATTTTATTTGCGCGAGAGCGAAGCTCGAGCGTTTAAATTTCTTAAGCAAATAAAATGTATCTAAAACACGCATGCAATACAACGTTTTATTCACAATCACATTCATCTAGAATCAGAATCGCGGAAATTTTTCATCACAAAATGATTTGACGTTTTGCTCTGACAGCGGCTGTCACCTCCTCAAAAATCATTGAAATAACATACAAAAATATCGGGAGGTGTTGAATGGTTGCTATGTATTTTCGATTGTTTATCGACTCCATTTGTAAAAATTTGTGAAGTAGTGGATAAAGTGGTACTTTATACGGTTCATAAGTGTGGATAAAACTTCAATTATAGGGTGATTGTGGATAAAAACTATTTATTCACAATATCTATAAAGTCAAAAAGGAAAAACAGTCTACTGTTATGAACAAACTCAAGAATAAAAGTTCCTCTGGACCTGATGTAGTCCTAATGATCTTGATTAGAAAAAATCTACAATATATCATTCATCCCTTGACGCACTTACTCAATCTGTCCTTTAAATCTGGAGTATTTGGTAACAAATTGAAGATCGGAAAAGTTATACCAGTCTACAAAAACTCGAATCTTTATCACTCAGAAAACTATAGGCATATCACTGTGCCTTCTATTTTTTTCAAAATTAAGCGAATATGCATATACCTAGATCCATTATTACATTTTATTGAGAGGCATAACATTATCTTCCCCATTTTACATGGTTTCAGACCGAAGATGTCAACTGTCACTGCTGTTACAGCTTTTTACTCGAAAATTTTAGAGTGCATCGAGTTAGGTGAGTCTGTTGGGATATTTTGTGATCCTAGCAGGGCATTCGACTGCGTTGAACACACTACCTTATTAAATAAATTATATCAGGAGTAAATTTGTTTCAATGAATCAAAAGTCTAATAACAGTCATAATAGATTTATTTCTGATACTCAAACCTAGTCAGTCGGAGTACTGCCAGGATCAGTGATGGGACCGATACTGTTCATATTATACTTCAACGATATTAATGCTGCGGTTGCTGATATCACCTGCATAATGGATGCAGATGACAAATCACTTTTTATTTCAGACAAAGACAACAATCTTCTGAAGGAAAGATGTAACAAAGTGTGGTTTGAATTGTTTTCTTGGTGTGACGCTAACTCACTTCATTTCAATTCACATAAAACTCTACTCTGAGGATTCACCAACGACAAAAAATCTGTACCAAAGAAATAGTAATTTACGTAACAGCTCCGGAAAATACTGTTTTTTTTTTGGACGAGTAGACCAAATTCTAGGACGAGGGTTAGCGAGTCCTGGAAGTCTGCGCGTCCAAAAAAACTATTTTCCGGCAACCATGTAGAATAACAAATCAATGAGACGCATCTAGTCTAAGAGACGAAGAGAGGTAGACCTTCACTTATGTGTTAACCGGATTAAAAATACTTTTTATGAAGTTACATAAATAGACGAATACGCATAAAATGGGTTGCCTATCGAAAGGTGGTCATGACTATATACAGAGTTTCAAAAATTTGCACCATATGGAAACTTTTTTATTATCGATTTGTCAGAAAATTTTATTCTTCATAAAAATTGGTGCATTACGGAATACTTGTATTCGAGTTATCAAAATTCGTAAATATCCAAACGGTGTACAGGGGGGAACAAAAAATAGAATTTTGATCAAGAGTAACCTACCCTTGCTGTGATTCCAAATTTGAAAATTTCGAACATTTTAGTTCTTATTTGTATTATATATTGAAATTTGAACATAAGATAGGTGCCAACAGGAACATTCTAATTTTTATTTATATTAATATTTATATTAAAATTCGAGCACTTCCCGGCCTAGGCCGGGAAGTGCTACTTTCCCAAAGAAAAAGTGTCCAGGAAGTGAACACTTCCCGGATGGTTGCCGAAAAACACACTTTCTCAAACCGAAGAATGTTAATTTTCAAGACTCACGCTGGATAACTGTCTGAACTGACAGAGTCACTGAAATGAACTTATAGCAAAACTAAGTTCTCTTGAGTACTTAATACGAAATTTGAAGTCGATTTTGCCCACTGAACAGTTATTGAACTATCAGTATGCACCTATCGACTCACGAATTGGATATTCTGGGCCCATAACCATTGTTAGATATTTGGGTGCCAATGGATCTGTGAATTAAAAGACAGTTAAGAAAGGAATATAATACTTGATATATTAAACTGAAGTTCGTTCAGAATGACAATTATTATTAACTAAAATTTAATAATTATACATGGTCACATTATACTTCCGAGAGGATGTATTAGAATATGTTTCTTCACCAGGAAGCTCCAAATGTATACAGGGTGTCCGGTAAACCTTGTACAATATTGGAACTGGTGATAGACCAGGTCATGACTGTTCAGAATATCGGAATTTCACCTCAGTAAAACTATCACCGTTTTCGAGATAATGGGCATTTTAAGAATATCTGAAAAATCGCTACCTAACCTTGGATTTTTGGGTTCCCTGTATACAAATTGAGATTAATTCAAATATCTTTGCTGCTGAGGATTAATGATGAGTGATGCTTTCAGACGCACAGAACAGTTTTTCAGAAAGTGAACAATTTTTTCAAGAAATGAGGGTAAAATGACAGATTTGAGTTTCATCAATTTTTTTTTTTAAAGTTTGATATTATTGTCTAAAAGAAACAACCGATTGGAAGTGGACATTCATTTCAAAATAATGCTCATTTTGTCCAGACTCTACCATAGTATAAAACAAACTATAATTATTTTTGAAGGAAGTGATTTCCATTGAATTAGGCGTGGTTTTATTCTGGGCTTCCATCAACTTTAGTACTTACACCCAAAAATTATTTTATTTCGATTTTATCAAAATAAAATGTGGAAATGATTATTAATAATAAAGAATAGACTACTTGATAGCATTAAATAGTATGTCAATAAAATTAACTTTTCATGTAATTAGGCCTAATAAAATTATTGAAATGAAATGTCGATTATCCGACATGGCACCGATTAATACGAATTCTTGTGATAAATGTCGCAATTGTCCAAAATCCAGATTCCAACGAAGTTTCAGAGAGCGACAGATATAGAGGGTGTAACCAAATAAGTGCAGCATTCTTTAGGAGGTGAATCCTCGTCGAAAATTAAAAACTTTTCTAACTCCTGTGTTGTATCCGTAGAAGCAATAGTTTCCTAATGAAAAAATAAAATACAGCATTGTGAATGAACTGATCTTTTTCTGTAAATATAAATGAAAAAATCTAGTAGGTGGCTGTCACATTTTGTTTGAAAAACTTGTGACTTCTGTCGTAGTTTTTTGAAATTATTCGGCCTGTTTCATTGAGTGGTATTAGTTTCTTCATCATGCCGTACACACGTTATACTCCCCGAGAATATGCGCATAAGCACAATGCCGCTCAGAGAATCGCTGATTTGGGGGCTATAACCTATAACACATTTGGAAAGGTTTTTTGAAAAAGATGTCCCTGCGTACGAGTGGATGTAAAATAACATTTTTGTAATATTATTCAGTGCGATATTGAATAATCGTTATTGTGGTTATAGTGTATGTTGATTCAATAAAACGTTCAATTAGTATTTACAATTTTACATCTCATTGAATACTCATAATAATTTAATCATTTCATCTTGATAGGATAAAAATAAAAGACATTACTGACATAGTCTAATGGAGTTGATTTTAGCTCAGAATAACATCACACTCTAATATAATCGAAATTCTACTCCTTCCAAAAATAACTATCGTATGTTTTATATCATAGTAGATTCTGGACAAAATGGACATTATTTTGTAATGAATATCCACCTCCACTTGGTTATGTTTTATTTTATCAAACAATAATGTCAAACTGTTGTTAAAAAAATTGGTGAAACTCAAATCTGACATTTTACCCTCATTTCTTGAAAAATGGTATCGTTTTCTGAAAAACTGTTTTGTACATCTGAAACCATCACTCATCAGTAATCTTCAGCACCAAAGATATTTGAATTGGTCCCAATTTGTAGACATGGCACTCAAAAATCCAAGATGAGGTAGTGATTTTCCAGAAATTAAAAAATGCTCATTATCTCGAAAACGGTGTGATTTTTACTGAGGTGAAATTACGATATTCTGAACAGTCATGACCAGTTTCAATATTGTACAAGTTTTACCGGACACCCTGTATATCGCCCAAAAAAAGATTGTATGGATTTCAGTGGGCGTAATCATCGAACCTCATGCCTGGATTTATACAAACGTTTCGAATTCCTGATTTTTTCTGATATTTTCATTTTTGAAATGTTTGTATTCATACACACAAATGAGTCAAAAAATATTCGAAACTCCTCTTATCATATCGTAAATACCAGAAATCATAATGATTTCCACATAAAACCCTACAAATATAATATTACGGCCAACTCACCTTCTTTCTTGGAACTGACAATATATAACAAACTGCTGGATTCATTGAAAGCTTTTGATTGATTTCAAGTCTTCAAATGCACCCTTAATCGTTATTTATGCAACAAGTGCAAAAAGTAAGTGTTTATTGCATTCGACGTGCAATAAACAATTTTTGCACGAGTTGCGTACCAAATTTTTTTCTATGTTGTGCATAAACCAAAAACTGTTTCATTTAGGTGGTAATAAAGTGCAAGGAAGACACTCTTTGTTCAAATATAGCTGCTAAAAGTAATATAATAATATTCAAATAAACAAATTTAATTTTTATTAAATTGCATATTCTAGTAATATTATAATCTCATTATGTAATGAATAATAATAATAAATAAACAATAATATAAAATATGCAACTGTTTAAAACGTAATACAATCTCATAGAAGATGGGCTAAATATGGCGTTGATTTGACTTTTATGTTTGTCATGATGACAGAACGCTGTAGCAGAATGACAGATGAGTGGAATGAAGAATTTATTGCATTCAGTGCAATAAAGAACTAGTTTTTCACTAAATGCAGTTCTATAAAGTATTGTTTTTTGCATGAACGTAGAACAAAGGTTTTTATCAGATCACAATTTTTATGATTCCATGAGTTTTTCAATCTGTGATTTCACCCTACAATTCCATTCATTTAATGGATATGAATGAGATAGCACTCTTGTGTGATTTTTCACTTAACGGAAATTTAACTTCAACATTGGGTGGTATGATTAAAAAGAGTATTTGCTTGCACTTCAAGTTAATGCTCCCTCCATGTTGTAGTTTTCACTTCACAAAATCAAAGCATTTACTCCACATAATTCTTGAAGTGACACTTAAGTAAGTACTAGTAGCAATTACTCCATACCTTGCTTTATTTACTTCGATATACAGTGTCCTTCATAAAGTCCGCATCATATGGGAAAAACTTTTATTATTGATTTATTTTGAAATTCGACTTGGGCGTTAAGTTGTGCTTTAAAAAATATGAAAAATGACCTACTCGGATGTGGTAACGTGACTTTCGCTACCTGTAAAAAGTAATATTTTTTCAAAGTAATCGCTGAAAATTCTTAACTTCGACAAAACTTTTATACCAGTAGCTCTAATATGCGACTAACTTTCAATCACGAATCATCAAAAAAAATGTTTTTCTCAAGAAAAAGAGAATTACTGGTTAACATTTCTGTTATAATTGATGCAAAGTTGACGTATCTTCAAGCATGTAGGATAAAAATTCATCTAAGGGGTTTTTCTCAGTATTAAAATGATACCAACGTCATAATTCAAAACATCATCAAACTTCTTTACTTATCTAACCAAAGTTTATGACTTTTCACGGTACAAATCTCAAATTAAATTCTTACTAATTCGATACTGATAAAATCCACTTAAATGAATTCTACATGCTTGAAGATACGTCAACTTTGTATCAAACATAACAGAAATGTTAACCAGTAATTCTCATTTTCTTGAGAAAAACATATTTTTTTTGATGATTCGTGATTGAAAGTTAGTCGCATATTAGAGCTACTGGTATAAAACAGTTTTGTCGAAGTTACGAATTTTTTAATGTTCCGGAAATTTTGTAATTATCAAAAAAATGGCAAAAAGTGAAAGTTGCAATAGAACGTTCAAATTTGAGATTTAGGTGTAAAATCGAAAAAGGAACAACTTTTTCCTTTAAAATTTTTGGAAATTCGAATAAATAAGCCTATTTTCAGCGATTACTTTGAAAAAATGTCACTTTTGACAGGTATCGAAAGTCACGTGACCACATCCGAGTAGGTAATTTTTCATATTTTTCAAAGCACAACTTAACGCCCAAGTCGAATTTCAAAATAAATCATTAATAAAAGTTTTTCCCATATGATGCGGACTTTATGAAGGACACTGTATAGAAGTTAATACTGCAGTAATTGATCATGTTGTCAAGTATTTCCTCCATTTGGGAGTGTATGGTGTAGTTTTTGAGAAGCTACTCAAAGACTAACTTCATATCTTCAATTAAAGTGGAGTTATGGCTTTTTTATGAATTATGGTAGGAAAAGGAGGGAAATGTGTGACCGTAGAACGTATGGGAAGGAACAATGTAGAAAATTATTTCGGTAAGTCAAATTTAGTTCGATTGCTACTATTAAGCTCTGTACTTTCAGGGTTCAATAAAAACAATGTTGAATGGATAGCTAGAGAGTTCTTAGGAAATCATATTGAGATGTGGGGATCAGCTTTATCAAATTTAACGAAAATGAAGTTATTTTTCTCTAAGTGATCCGGAGTTTCAACAAGGAGTGGATGTAGATGTAGGGATACATCAAACAACTGTGTCAAAAGTAATCAAAGAAGATTCACAAAAAATTGTGTACTCCCACATCTTCAGCAACCTCGGCACTAGGTTCAACACTATCATTTCTCTCACTCATTATTATTAAGTACCACAGAACAAACAAGAACAATCGAACCAATTTGAGGTTAATCACGATCTAGTGTTTACTAGTAGTTTATACTTCTAACCTAAGTCAATACTTCCCATCGAAGAATTTACTTTATGTAAAACATTATCCTCCACATAATACTAGAAAGTAAAAGCTCCCACTTGAAGTACAAGCAAATACTCTTTTTAATCATACCACCCAATGTGTAATTTTGTTTGTGAAATATATATTACTTATGGAATGTGTAATTAAGTATGTGATTCAAAAAATGTTCATTGTAGTTTACGAAAAAATAGGTTAAAAATTGACTATTCCTATACAATTACTGTCTCATGAGGAAATACATTTATTTATATAGTTACGATGTAAACTTTAATTATTTTGGATTAAATCATTCTGCTTTTGCATCAATATGAATGATATGGAAACAGCGAGCCAATAATTGAAAAATATCCTCTACCAAAAAAAAAATCGCTCTGATAGAACAGAAGCCTTTTTTCAAAATTAATAGCTTTTATTCTCCGACGTGTCATATATTCGATATTTCAGGTATTTTGAGTCCCCTGGCTTTATCAAGTTTTGATGGCCCAGGATCATCACCAACTACCAGATAATGTACTTTTCCTACAATAATAAATGCTAGAAAACCAATTGAAAAACAAAAAAACATATTTACTGGACACAGAATGTACCACTCTTCCACCATGCTCTTTAATCAAATTGTCGAACTCATCTCCTTCCAAAGAGTCTAGGACACCCGTCCTAAGGAATGTGATATTTTTTAAACATTCTGGTTTCCCCTGAAAAATCATTATTGTACTTATTAGAGCAACTAAAACTCTACATTGGGATCTTGTAAGCAGATGTTACCTTGGGCAATTCCTTTTCTCCATGATGTTTGGGGCCACCTCTATTTTTATATTTCTGATATAGCATTGCTGAGTATCGTTTCTTCTCAAATCTTTCTTGGTCCGGATCAATACCGAATCAGTGTGTTCAAGCTTAACCCTTTTGGGAGTTGATCCTAAACAGCATTTCATAAATCATTAAACCACAGCTAAAAATAAATATAGCTTTACCTTCTGAATCCTTACGCTGTCTTTTATTATCTGTTTTACTTTCAGACTTTTCCATGCTTGAGATATTGACTTCAGACACATCTTGATTATTAACAGACTCTTCTTTGACTTTGTTCAGGGCCTCATGTTCTTTGTCTAGATGTTTCTTTGTATTGCCTTTATTCAATGCCTCATCAATGGTTTTATCCAAAATGTCTACATTGTCCATAAGCAAATCATCATCCAGATCCAATAGTGTTTTTTCAAAATCTTCATCAGCGTGTATACCAATTTCGGGATTGTTCTTTTTCTTAGGTTTCTTTTTCTTACCTTTTGGCTGTTCTTCAGCTTCTTCTGGTACAACTTTTGCAACCACCTCAACCTTACTTTGTTTAATAGGTGTGTTACCAAAAACTGCATCTATATTTATGGGCCTCAGTTTTTCTTCCTTTGCTTTCGGCAGTTTTTCTTCCTTTGCTTTCGACTTTCTTCGGATTTCCTTCTTGGTTTCATCTTCAGAATCAGAACTAAGTACCAGGACCTTTCGCTTAGTAGATTCTTTCTTGGGTTTTGATTTAGATTTGTCTGGAGTGCTCTCGATGATTTCATCATCGGAGTCTATCAGTCGTTTAGATTTCTTTCCTTTGCTGCTAGTAGTAGTAGTAGTTTGAATTCCGTACTAGTGGCCTACTTTTGACATTTTAACAGTAGATGTTAATTTAGAAAACAAACACGAAAATTTTGTTTATTTTCAACTACTTTTTCACATATTGATAAAAAATAATGGTATCGCAATTCGCAGTAGCAGTTAGCAGTTTTCCGCCACAAATTTGCGCCTGCGTAGTGGTATATAAGCTGTGCCTGCGTCCTGTCACTTCTCTGCGCAGTAAGCATTGATTTAATTCAGGATAGTTCCCGACTGTGATACAGGGTCAACGGAGTGCAATAGACGAGGAAAATGATGACGTCACAAATGTCATTCTTGCCAAAAACTGATTCCAAACAAACCTCCGTCGTTATTATGGATTTCATTTTAAGTGTCAAAATGACATACTTTATAGGACTGAGTACTATAATGATTCATTAGTGTACTAAGGACTATAATGAAAAAATAAAGACACATTTGAAATGTTAAAATTATGGATTTAAAAAAAATGCTTGATGAACTTTTCAATAAGTGTAACTTTGATAATGACATAAGAATACAAACAAACAATTCCATTGTTACCTTACGTGTCTACGCATATTACTGAAACTGAGCTACGTACATATCACTTACTGTAATGAAACAAGAAATCTATTTTTAAAGAAATCGTCTGAATATAATTTTTTTTATGGAATTCGAATCATAAACAATCATTATGGTACTAGCAGTGAAGATTATCAGCCGAGTCTGATAACACACCTCCTCAGTGTGTAAGATACAAATCTTGCAAGCTGAATTAGAACCACTTCCTCTTATCTTATGGTATTGAAATTTTACATGTTACTTCAGTTTCGATGAGAACACATTAATGTTGAAGAAATTGTCCCCCTTGACCCCCGAGAGGTAGATAGAGAATGCGTCAAAAATTACAACAAAAAAAAAATTGGTGGAGAGGCTCGCCCCCCTTCGTTTCTCGAAAAAAGTTGGGAAACTCGCGAAAATAAAATCTGAATAATCCGTAAAAATAGTGAAAAATATCTAACAGTCGAATATTATGCTTCTGTCCCCCCTCAAAAGCTAGAAAGAGAACGCAAGGGAATTCGGAAAATGTTTTGTTAACAGTTTCGGATATGGAAAATAATGATGAAAAATAATCGGTTGGGAAAAAATTGGGAAAACTCGCAAAATGGAAATCGAAAAAATCCATAAAATAGTTAAAATTATCTGACCATTAAATAATACAGTTTGAAAAAATTTACCTAATTTTTAGAGAAAAGCTTTCATTTGAATGCAATAAAAAAATAAAATAAATTTTAAAGTGAATTAAAACCTTTATTTGGCATCATATCATAAAATTTCAAATGATATAAAAGCTTGTCGCGAGATTAAATCTTGAGTTGATTTTAAAATTAATTCACAATAAGAAATACATAGTACTTCGCGCGACAAGCTTTTATATCATTTAAAATTTTATAATGTAACAGAATGGGTTCAATTCAATTTAAAATTTATTTTCCTTGTTTTAGTGCATTTAAATGAAAGATTTTTTCTAAAAAGTTTTTTTAAAGTTTATTAATTTTTGAATACGAAAATTTCGGAATACGCCATGAGTGGTTTTGATATTTATGATATTTTCGGTGGTTTTCATTTTTCAACTAGTACTCTGACTGAAATCTATTTCTGAAAATTGTCCCATTATTATATCTAATTATGGAAAGAAAGTTTGCTCACTTATTCAAAGGAGCCATTCAAATTGTTCTCACATAGTCTCCCGTCAAAAGAATTTGTCACTCGACACAATTCAATTCCGTAGGTAAAGTAACCTGTCAGCCCGCTTTTAAACGAATTAGAAAGTGCATTCTTACTAATTTCAGGAAGCAAAGTAGACCAATAAAAGACGAAACTTTACGACTTGGCTTCTCCGCCATCAACAATAATGACATTATCTGCGAAAATTACTCGGAAAGTTGGTGTAAAGCGCCCGACGACGCAGGGGTGCCAATTGCAAGCTGAACGGTAGTAAATCAGTGGCCAGAGTATTATCGGTGAATGGAACACTTGTTCCCGTTAGAAAATAGGTCAAAGTAGTTTCTCAGAATGTCTTCCGATAGCTTTGGCACAATAAAATTGTCATTTGGAATGAAGAGCAAGACAAAATGAGCATTACAGACGCGGCAGATGGTGACTATGAGAACTATTGTGTTCGACTGCACCTAACTAAGGTTAGGACTAGGCACACATATAAGGGGGATTCTAGGTATTGATAGAATTTGCTGAAATTTTAGTATGTTACGCCGAAGATATATCAGATTAATAATTGCATGCTACGCGACCGCGATAAAAACTCTGGATCTTGTCCTCGTATGCGGGTCAAACTTAGCAGAAGGTGTGTTCAGCGCCATATCTACCGAAATGTGAAACCAACAAACGGTCACAAACTGACTGGTTTCCAAACACCCCCCCCCCTCCTAGCCCTTGACCTGGAGAAATTATAAAACTACATTCACGCCACTTGGAGCAACACCAAGAGTGCTATTTTATGCCCAGCACATGGTTTCTTTACCTGTCAGTAAATCATATTGGCAGCTCTTTAACTAGCAGTGATAAGAGTCGATTCGTATAGAATTGTTTCCCTCAGATAATCTAAACTCAGTGGTCTATTATTGTACACGCTCTTTCAGATGTCCCCAATAAGAAAATCCATAGGAATCATATCCGGCGAGCGTACTGGCCATTCTATCGGCCCTCTTCGTCCAATCCACTTTTCTGTGAATAACACTTGTCCAAATATTGTGGAACTGCTCGTGCAAAATGGGGAGATGCCATCTTGTTGAAACCATATTTGATGGATGTCATTGTTAAACTCTTGCAATTTAGGAACCACGTTGCTTCTCAGAGTATTGTGAGAATTTTTGACTCGTCAGGTTTACATCGATAAGAAAAGGTCCAATAATTGTGTTGTTGAGAATCCTTGCCCAAACGTTAATTTTCTATGGATGCTGCGTATGTAACTCTTCCATCCAGTGAGGGTTTGTTCTACTCCAAAACCTACAATTGTGCCTACCTATTTACCTGCACATTTAAACACAAGTCAATTCATCACTAAACACTATTTTTTTTCTTAAAATCTGGATAATTGGTAATTTTAAATAAACTTCCAAAAGTTCTTGAGTGTACATTAATTTATAATGCTCAATTTCTTCTTGCTTTAGAATTCTGTGAATTGAAGAGTTACTTACATCTTCCAGTTAATTTTGTTTGCGTTCTGTTATAGAAATTTTCGGATTGTCTTCTGAACATAATAGGATACTCAACTTATTGTCATCTGTAGTGGCCATTAGGCCGTTTTAGGTAGACCAGTTTTCGGAATATTCTTGACATTTCTTATTTGTTGGTATCTATTTATAGTTAGGCAAACTGTAGATTTTTTCATTTGCTTCTCTAGATGTACAACATTAATTAATTCACAAACTTCCGATAGTTCCTCACTTATAATGACAGGTGGTTGACAACAATAACAATAAAAGTTGATTAGCTGTTTCCAAAAGCCACTTGTTAATTTATACCTTGCATGATTCTAACAAAATTTTGGTATCAGAATTCTTCTTGCCGATGATCGGGGTATCATGATCTGTTGTCCAAAACAATGTTGGCTCGACGATGTCATCAGGGGTGGAGGAAGACCTTAAAATTCTTCAAGAACCATTTAATTCTTCTTCCCCACGTTTTAAATTTTCCTAAGAACAGCAGGTATGCGGGAAACAGACATAAAAATACGATTATTTCGTTTCATGTTCTAGAGATTGATTAGTTGCAAATAGGAATTCATAGTTCTCAATAATTACATGGACATTTGTTATTCACATTGATATATACGCACATGAAATTCAAGTATGAATATCTTAACGAGTTTTACATATATTTTATTATCGAGAATAACTTGTTAGCCGTGAATGTCTATAAAAGACAGTTGGTTGTTTTACGACACTGTATCATCAACTGCACAATACATAATTTATGAACATTATTTTATTTTACTGCCTCAGCAAGATTTCCTGTTAATCTTTTCAGTGAAGTTACAGAAATAATTCAAAACCCGAAGCTTTCAAATTGTGAATCTAACTATCTAATACCATTTCAACAAAATTAATGAAAAAAAGTACCAAAATAAACTGAAAGGAATTACACAGTAATCGAAGGATGTTCCTGAAAAATTATCCTGTTCAGATAAGGAAAATCGACAGTTTATCGCGGAAATGGCTATTCAATAGCGGATTTTTGCGTAACAAAAATACTAGTAGGAAACCGACTGTGCCATCACATGAAAGATACTCCGTCGATATATTCTGTTATGATTTCGACTCACAACTGTCATTTATTAATTTGTTATAAACGTTTAAATACAAAAAACTGTTTGTTTGAAAGTGGTTGATAATGTTTCACTTTGAGTAAGGTTATTCTGGACTTTCATTGTCTAAAATAGAACAAAGAAAAATTCAATTCTCTGCGATTTTTAATCACGACGTTTCAACTGTTAAAATCTACAGCGACAATCTCAAGGATACTTCTTTTATATGCTATGGATAATTTTGTGTCATTAGCTTAGGGGTGATTTGGCGGTATTCAGGTAAGCTTGTTAATTACAGTGCCAGGCTTCTCCGGTACAGCATTGTTAATTCTTATCGCAATTTCAATTGATCCATGCCACTAATTAAGGGTTTCCACACATTACGGATTTCTATGCTAGCTTGACTGAAGACTTTGTTGTTCCTAATATTTGCACTCTCTTTAAACTTCCTTCTATACCAGCCCTCTTCTTTATGGATGACTTCGGCTTCAGTCCATTTTATGTTGTGTTGAGTCGTCCAGACATGATCCGCTATCCCTGACTTTGATGTTTCTCCTCGTTGAGTGTTTCTCTTGTGTTCAGCGAGTCTAACGTTGAGTGGTCTCTCAGTTTCTCCAAGATAAGCTTCACCGCAATCACAAGGGATGCGGTAGATGCACTTATTGGAGTCAATGTCAGCGTTACGTGCGGTCTCTTCTTTGTGAGATGACTGCGAATAGTGTTACCTGACTTGAAACATGTCCGCATTTTGTATTTCGACCCTATTCGCTTCATTCTTTTCGATAGACCTCTAACATACGGTACGCACAGGGTGGCTTGTGTCGGCTAGTTTGGTTTCTTTTTCTTATCTCCCCTGCGGGCTAGAACATCTTCTATAGTTTTTTTGGGGTACCCATTTCGTTGCAGATCTTTCTTGATATTGTACAATTCGATGGTAAGACTTTTATCTGTGTTACATAGGTTGTAGGCACGGTCCACCAGCGATCGAACAACCCCTCTCTTTGTAGCACCATGATGGTTCGATTCAAAGTTCAGGTATTGTCCGGTGTCCGGTGTCCGGAGTCGGCTTTCTGTATACTAATGTTTGGCACTTATCATTGTTCTTTTGAACTTTCACGTCTAGAAAAGGTAAACCGTCTTGGGTCTCGTTTTCCATCGTGAAGTTTATGGACTTTCTGATGTTATTCAGATGTTCCAAAAAGACGTCAAGTTTCTCGTCTCTGTGGTTCCATATGACAAACGTGTCGTCAACATATCTCAACCACATCTGAGGTTTCTTATGGGCTGTCTCAGTAGCAAAAGTTTCAAACCATTCCATATAGATGTTTGCTACCAAGGGCGATAATGGGGTTCCCATCGGTAGTCCGCCTTCCTGGGAGAAAAAGCGGTATTTTTCTTGCCTGCGAAATTGTTACTTTCAAACTACTTCTATATATGCTTCTGCTATGGAGGCAGATTTCCAGCCACAGTGACGTTTTATAGATGTAATGTTGCCCCCTGCATTGGCCAGAAGAGTTACAGAGCTTCTCCTGAAACAGTGACCAGTGTAGCTCTTATACATGTCTTTTCCAAGCCATTTTGCAATCAAGCTAAGAATTTCTCCTATTTTCTTGAACCCCACATGTTGTCAATGTATTTTCCTCTCGAATATTTCAAAAATAATCTGTTACTTTTTGTATGAGGCGTCCGTAGTACTCCAGTGCAATAGGTCTCCGTATTAGGTATTTTAAAAATCAATATAGATCCAGTATCTTCAATGGCATCGATAGTTATATATAATAATTCTTCACGGCGACAAGCAGCGCTGATACCCAAAATTAGGATAACCTACAAATAAAAAATATTGAAATTACTACTAATCTCACAAATTATGATTATATCTGTACGTTATAAATTAAATTTATTTCGTTATCAGCATCTTGAATAGATTTATTGATATCATCTCTTAATAAAACTTTAGAGTTACTTCCTCGGTATCCGACGTTTTTGTTCTTAATGAACGGGACCAATTTGGAAAACTTCCCTATATCAATATTTTCCCTAACATTCAACGTACTTTTCAACATTGAGTAGACAATCCATAACGTAGGAGGTTTTATAATTTTTGATTTTTCCTCAAAGTATTTTCAGATAACTTTATTACGTTTCTGGTCGCACTATTCACGAAATTGGTCATATATTTTCTCATTTATTAACTTGGATTTGGCCGGTAACATATTAGATACTATTGCATTTACTTTCTCAGATATATCTGATGGGTTATCACTACCACAATCATAATCAACATCCATCTTCTTGAAAATAACTTGAAATTGAACTACGAGCAAACACAGTCAAACACGCGGCGTGCCAATAAACGACGAGACCACTGGATGCTGTGAAATTGTATTGGAAGTATTGATAACATTAAAGATAATATGTATGGAAAAGAGAAATATTATTTAGTTAGTTTGGACCTATTTTTTTTTAGACAGGAAAAATATTTGAATACCATTTTACTGAAAACATTTAATAATATTTTCAAGACAACAGTCTTTTAAAAGCGATATCTTATCGGGATGAAAAACTACGTCAAGATGTATTGGAAGTATTTATTTTTAATATATTTCAGACGATGTATATTCACATTCACAGTGGTACAAAAACTGTTGTTTGTATTTCGTGTATAAAATTCTTGTTTTCATGGCACATTTGAGAGAATTAACAGTCTCGTGTGCCATTAAAAAAACACTCATTTTAGGCACTTGATACAAAAATAACTATTTGCGCAGTAGTACGGATGTATATTTTTAGTAAGTTAATCAGGAGCCAGTTACCTATCATCTACAACAAGAATAATTTTTGTTGCAATTAGTTCTAACTGTAACGCTATTTCTACCATAATAATTGTCTAGGGAAACACACCACTGGCGTACTTTTATGAATCAGATATTGCAGTTCTCTATGCAAAGAAGGTTTTATGGATATTTGTAATTACATGTCTCTCACCTTTGCTAATGTCCATGTATTTGAACACCAAAACACCATTCGAAAGGATGACTAATGCGTATATTATAATAGCTAGAAGGTAATAATTATCGACCGTTTCGTGTGAGGAAGAATTTACAATTTGTTCCCCGTTGAAAATTGCTGGTTTGTTCCCAGTCGTTTTCTCATGGTGATCATTTAGCAGTACGTTACGGTACTAAATGTTTGTTGAAAACGAATGCAGCTTTTTAAATTTGTTTACAGCTTGTCTCTCGCAAGTTTTTTGAAGGTGGAATCTGGATATTGTAAATTGTTGGTTGAGTTCAAGTCAAGTCAAAGTCAAGTCAAAGCATGCTTTATTATCTAAAGAATATAATTATTATTGACAATGCCTCTAAGTACATTCATCATAACTGCTTACAATGAGGAGGTGATAATGGAAATCAAATTAAAATAAAATTAAAATTAGGATTGTCAGATAATGAAGTAGAACTCATAAATAGATACATATATACAGTCATAGTAATATAAAATATAAAAACAGATTAAATTGAGTAAAACAGATATTAAAATTTTGTTAAATATATTTTATATCAGTTGTTTCAACATGATGTTCTTATTTCTGCTGGTTAAATACAGTACAATACAATACAATTTATTTATAAAAATAGCTTTATCAACAGCTGAAATTCCTTCTGCCCTGGAACTTTTGGGAATCAGCCGTGATGATGGAAAACGTCCAGACGGAATGTCTCTCATTCCTTGGAGTCATGGAAAACCTTTAGTGTGGGATTTTACCTGCGTGGACACCGTTGCATTTTCACACATCATGGCGACTTCCAAGATTTCAGGTGTAGCTGCAGATTCAGCGGAAAAAGCAAAGTTTAGAAAATATTCATCTTTGAAAGACCATTTATTCTATCCAGCAGCTATCGAAACTTACGGCGTTTTTGGTTCATACGCCTCAGAGTTGATTACCGAAATTGGAAAAAAATAACAAGAATATCAGACGATTACAGAGCAACCAAATTTTTTATTCAAAGAATCAGTATCGCGTTACAAAGGGGAAATGCTGCATCTCTTTTAGGTACTATCCCTAGCTCCAGACGCCTAGATGAAATATTCATGTTTCCCAAATATTCAGGTTTACCTTCTTCAAATGTCAATGACTCTCACATACCTCCATCAAAACCTATTTGCAGCAACCCGATAGAAAATCCAATTGCGGATAGTTCCACCGAGATTTTATATCTTCCTAAATCAAAGTGGAAACGCCAAGTTAAGTTTGGTAAAGATACAAATGAGTCGAGGAATGATGAGAGCTACAATAGCACACCAGTGCATAGAACCGACATGCCAGCATTGATTTCAAAATCAGCAGAAAATCAAGAAAATGGATCGTCTTCGGCTTTGCGCAAGGATACTGAGGGAAAATTTGGTTTGGTCAACTTGGGCAATACGTGTTATATTTTGTTGCATAACAGGATTTTTTCCGAGCTATTTTTGAGGCTTCAAGACCTTTTTGCCTTGCAGCAGTTCTCCAATAGGTCTTCCCTTTCACCAGATGAAATATTAATCTTTTCAAGGCCCTCCAGCTTCCTTCCAGGATATCAACAAGACAGTTCAGAATTCCTGGGGCACCTACTGGATTCGCTGCATGAACAAGAGACCGACTTCAATGCAGTCTCCGCTGAAGATGGAGCAGCATCAGAAATACCAACCTTGGTGCAGCATTTTTTCGAAGGAAAGACGTTGAGTATCTCATGTTGCGGAGAATGCGGGTACAAGAGCGAGCAGGTGGATACTTTCAGGGACCTGCAGCTTTCAATTCCGAACCTCTCTGAGAAACTATCTGTATAGACGTTGTTGGAAAACTACCTGCAACCGGAAAAATTAACGGGCGATAACAGGTATCACTGTGAGTTACGCAATGTTTTGACGGACGGTGAGAGGAGGGCAAAGATATTGATAGCGCCAGCTATATTGATACTCACTCTCAAACATTTTCATCGGTATATTCAAACGTTGTATTGTCGAGAAGTAAAATGTGAACATTTTGCGATATTAGTCGAATATTGTTTTGACAATTCAAAAATTCTATTGGTGAAATATTCTTGAAGCAATAATGGCCTAAAAACATTTACCTATTGATTTTGGTACAATATCATTTGGATATATTGGTGGAAGTGAATATACCTTGGTGAATTATTGAATGTCGTTTATTTGATCAAAGTGACACCAGGTCTGCCTTTTTATCGCCCTAACCATTAAGTAGGCTGTCTTGAAAACAAGTTATGTGAAGTATTTAATGAATCTTCGTAGGTGTTAGGAGACGTTCTATATGTAGTCACCTGGCGGATTTTTATCCAGGTTTGAAGATGAAATAATTTCAATTCGTTTCATTGAATATTCGGACAATTTTCAAAATTCATCTCAATCTAGATGTAGGATATGGAGATAATATTGCTTCAACGATATCGGTAAATACTATTGAACGAATATTGACCCAATATAAGTTATTAAGATTTGTTGAATATTGGAGAATTAATATTCAACCAATGTGGAATCACACTTGAATATACAATATAGTTTTTAGTCCTAGAATCGTTGTGAGAGGAATATTGCTATTGCGATATTTATTCTAGAAGTTGAAAACAATATGAAGACAATATTGTTTTATCGATATTAGTTGATATCATTGAACCAATATTGACCCAATATGAGTTTTTACAATTTGTTGAATATTGTTGAAATGATTTTCAACCTAAGTGCTATCAAACTTGGAAATACAATATAGTTTTTCATCCTTAGAATCGATATGACTGGAATATTGGGATTGCAATATTTGTTCTAAATGTGGAGAACAATATGTGGACAATATTGTTTTATCAATATTGGTACAAATTATTCAACCAATATTGACCCTCTAATTACATGTGACAATTTATATTCAGAACAGGTTCAACCAATATTATTAATATAATAATGTTTTTTGAATATTCACCCATATTGTACCTATATATTTTTTTCATTTACAATATGAAAACAAGATTCTGCCGATATGATGTGCTGCCAGGAAGGAATAAAAAATAGTATGAAAAAATAATTTATCTATTCTGAGAATTAACTAAATTTCTGTCTTGAATCTATATTCGATATTAATAATTCTTATATTTTCTGGCAGCGCATTGTATAATTTGGTTGCTGTCGGTTCTTTGGATTATGGCCTTCTGTGCTCTTGGAATTTTAAGTATTGTGAGTATGACACACTTTAAAATATGCTTCTCATATAATTGCTGAATATACATCATGACATAATTTTTAGAATTGTTTAGAATTAGAATATTCATTTGTATTGGCCAAATTATGAGTGGTAGTGCAAAATGGAATCTATGATGTTTTTTCAATATTTGTCAATCAATTATCATCAAGCCTATCAACTGCAGTATCTATATAGATTATTCTATGAGATATTACATCTTCCATCAACTAGAAATACTGTATCGTCAGCATATGTCATATGAGACTACTTCTCTGAATAATAGTTCATTTATATGATACGAACAGTTTTGGCCCTAAAATATTACCTTGAATTATATTTTTTATGTGAATGTCTATGTCTTTGGTAAACAAGTCATGCAAATTTCATTCCTTTCATATAATGCCTGAATATATGAATTTGTGGGGGGAACTATGAGACGAAACGTTCATAGTGTGTATATAAATAGTAATAATGATGATACTGAAAAATCTCTGACGGACGTTAAGTCAGTAAAATTACATCGGTATAACCGGAAGTAGTAGACAACTGAAAATATTTTAACTTAAGCTAGCTTTTCGGAAAATTCCTGCATACAAATTTTCAGGATAATACTCCCAGTATTTTCCCGTATTCATGTCGATTCAGCGCATCGTGGTATACCCTGTGCATAACATATTTTGCTTCCATATATTCATTTCAATAATCGGAGCAGTGTTTTGTGACATCAAATAAAGAATTTAGATAAGTCAGTGAAATAATTTTTTCAGATAGTCACATTGAAATATTGAGTTTGCCCACAGACTAACACAACAGATCGGGCCTGCTAGACCTTTGAATATCGTTGTGACTCGAATTATTCTAGTGGTTGATATATTGGCCAGTGCCTAATAAACCTTTGTTCGAGTTTATCGTTTTCTGACCAAAAGAGACCGACTAACAACTGAATTTATTGTATTTATTCTAGGCAAAGTTATAGTTCAATGCCACCAGATAGTTGGTTTATTATTACATTGTGGGTAATATTTCTGTGATGGATTATTATTCACCATGATTTATTGGCTTGTGAGGCAACTGTTTATTTTAGAGTTTGAAGAACACATGTTTTCGAATTCTTGGTGAGAGTTTCCGAAACAGCTTCTCATTTTAGTAAAGGTTTAATTCCAACATCAAAACATCAATTCTACAAGCTTTTGTCTTATACCTGTCTGTCTGTCTATCTGCCTGTCTCTATGTCTTTGCAATTCAAAGGCAGCAATTCATTTTTAAAGTACTTGGTGTCATCCGATAGAGCTGACATTCTGCATACGTATTAAAAACCGACAATAATACAATATTACTAAATTACCTTCCCCTCACCATCCTGGATGCAGCATAGAGAACGCTTAAAAAATCGGAATAATATGTGATGGTATCTAAAAACTATACAGCAAAAAAAAATAATGCTATCGGGGTGCTCCTTCTCGAAAAAAGTTGCGAATACTAACAAAATTAAAATTTAAAAAATCCGTAAAAAAACGTAACTGGTTCATTTCGCTCGATGAAACCCGTTTTTGTATTAATATAATAACTTAGGTCGATATTTTTCATCGTACAAGATAACCTCCCATATTAGGCCAATTTAGATATATTGTAAATGAAAAATAACATTGATTCAACATGGGCGAATATTGAGAAAACAATATTGTATTGATAATATTGGTGGGATATTATTATTTTTATTATTAGATGGCAGTGGCTGAAGAGCAGGTAGTTCTGTATAGAACCTTTCTGCACCCCGCTATCAGGTCTATCTCGTGAGTACTCCGGATCTCTTAATGAACTTCAAGAGATTCTTCACAAGGTTTTCCTGCGGGATGGTATCTTCTGCGCGGGCCCGAAGATATCCATCCTCATACGAGCCAGAGCATCGCATTCAAACATTATGTGGGAGGCCGTTTCGTACTCATCATCACAAAATCTGCATTGTGTGGACTCTTGAGGTATCCCCAACAGTTGCAGGTGTTTTCTCAGGTGGCAGTGGCCTGTCATCAGTCTCACAACCTTCCTGAGAGAGTCTCGGCTTAGTTCAAGAATATGTCTTGATAGCCGGTCGGTTGGCCCCATCATCATCTTTTTTCCGTGAGTATTACCTGAGGCACTCTCCTAGAGAGATTGGTGATGGGTTTGAACCCATTTCTTTGTGTCCTGCTTGATATCCCCAAACGGGATTCCACAGGCTGGTTCTGGTCCAGTGAGAGTTGTTGCTGCCCCCGCTCTAGCTAGGGCATCTGAGCTCCCATTTCCCTGTATGTCATTATGACCTGGTACCCAGACAAGTTTCACCCTGTTCAGTGCTCCCAGGTCGTTAAGGGTTTGGTGTGCCTCCCAAACCAGTTTGGAAATGAACCTGCATGAACGCAGGGCTTTAATCGCCGCCTGACTGTCGGAGAGAATTGCTATGGGTTGGTTTCTAGGACCCCTCCTCAGAATCTCTCTCGTGCAGACGGAGATTGCCGTTACCTCGGCTTGGAATACAGAGGCTTGAGTACCAAGGCTTAGAATTATGTCTTGCCTCGGTCTCAACCCGTATTTTCCAGCCCCTACTCCTTTGCTAGTCTTTGACATCTGGTACGATGAAAAATTGGTGGGATATTGGTTCGACCTATTCTAAATGTAGATTGTTACATATAATATTGGGTCAATATTGGTTGAATAATATCTACTGTAGGAGGTTTGGGGTGACGGGTGAGTTTTTGTAATGAAATGACGAACACAGCAGCTAATAAGGAACGATAACGATATATTTACACTTGTTACATAAATACTTAATAATTAATGTATATACAATTGCTAAATAATAACTATCGAGCTGGACCAGATGAAGGCTAGTCGAGGTGATCGGAAAACGGAGAACATGCCGGATTGAGAACTCAAGAACAACTGAATATTTTTTCTCATCATTCAAACTCCGTCCTTTCATTGCCGGCCAGAAATAAGGGAAAACCCCGTCATTGCAAATTTCCAGTGTCCGTCCGGCTTACGGAAGGGTCATAAAACTAATTGCTTATTGGCAGTCGCATCGTAGGTAATCTGATTACCAGAAACATAACTATGAAATTCCAAGTTATTTCCCCATAATAAACGTTAATAGTCTGACAAAGGACTAAGAATTTAAGATGGAAAGAAATAAATATAAAATAATTAGGAATGTGAAAGATTATTTTCTTTGAAAAATGAAAATAATGTCGGAGTTTTATTGTTGGTAAAACCCCTACACTACCAATATTGATAATACAATATCGTCTACATATTGTTTTCAACATATAGAATAAATATTGCAATCTCAATATTCCACTTATATCGATTCTAGGGATGAAAAACTATATTGTATATCCTAGTTTGATAACTCATATTGGTTCAATATTGGTTGAATGATCTCAATATCGATAAAACAATATTTTCTCCATATTGTTTCCAACATCTAGAATATATATTGCAATCCCAATATCCCTCTCATATTGATTTAAGAAATGAAATACTATATCGTATATCCAAGTTTGATTACACATTGTTTGAATATTATTTCGTGAATATTCAACAAATCACATTAACTCATATTTAATAATTCATCAAGGCACATGGCAGATGATAGCCCATTGGTTGAATATTATTTCATGAATATTCTATGAATTATATTAACTCATATTGATTAAAATTATCACGACAACCTCCGCTATTATTGAAATAATAACATTAATACAATATTGCAACAAACAAAAAAGTCTAGATACTGCGTTGGAAAAATTTGTGAGTGATATTGTATACACACTGGATAAATTTCGGGTTGCACTAGGTTTGTTTGTAGATTTCACAAAAGCTTTTGATTGTGTTAATCATAATATTCTGCTAACGAAACTGGAGAGGTACGGAGTGAGAGGGGTTACTTTAGACTAGTTCACCTCTTATCTCTCAGATAGATCACAAGTCACAATAAACAACGCCACCTCCAGTATAAAAATATCAATTCCGGGGTGCCTCAAGGGTCGATCCTAGGCCCTACTCTCTTCATAGTATACATCAATGATATGTTGAAATTTCTTCAGCATCCTTCATCATTATGCTGATGATACAAACTTTATTATTAAAAGTGATACTTTGAATGAGGCCGAAAATATAGCAAAATCAATCTTCAGAAATATGTCGCTTTGGGTTCAAAAAAATAAATTGGGTATTAATAATGGTAAGACCATCTGTATCATGTTCAAAAGATCGCAGTCGCGGGTAGAGCACAGCAACGAAATAGTATCGTCGGACAAAACTACTGTAGTCTATACAAGAGAAACTAAAATGCTCGGTTTAAAGATAGATTATCACCTCAAATGGTCAGATCATATTCATGAGCTTTGTGTTAAATTGTCTAAAACTTGTTATGCCTCAGCAGTAACGTCTAAGCACTGCAGTCAGAATATAGTTAGACAACTTTACTCATGTATGAAATATGCTATAGTTCACTGGGAATATGCCTCAGATGCTGAGAGAGTTTTAAAATTGCAAAAACGTGCAGTACGAATTTTAGGCAATCTTGGATTCTATGGTTCATGCAGAAATATTTTTAAAACCTCTAAAATTTTAACTTTAGTATCTGTATATATATATGAAGTTGTTTGTAATGTTTTCAAGAATAGGGATAGGTTCAACGAAGTAAGAGCTCAGCACTCATATAATACAAGAAAAAAAGATCAGCTCTTACCTAACAAGCATGATACTACTCTGTACCAGAAAGGTTTATTTTACATGGGATGTATGTTTTACAATAAGATACCAGATAGTATTAAAAGTAGTAGAAAAAAGTTAAAGTATTTCTGTTAGAAACAAATTGTTACACAGTTAGGGAATTTTATACATGTACTTAAATATCTGTTCATTTGTTAGTAGTTCTTCATATGTCTGTTCTTATTTTTACATTTTACATTTTGATCTATTTACACTGCCGACATTTCTTAACAGTATGTTAGCATCCTGTTTCTGAAAGTGAATAAATAAGTAAATAAATAAATAAATAAATAAATAAATAAATAAATAAATAAATAAATAAATAAATAAATAAATAAATAAATAAATAAATAAATAAATAAATAAATAAATAAATAAATAAATAAATAAATAAATAAATAAATAAATAAATAAATAAATAAATGAATGAATGAATGAATGAATGAATGAATGAATGAATGAATGAATGAATGAATGAATGAATGAATGAATGAATGAATGAATGAATGAATGAATGAATGAATGAATGAATGAATGAATGAATGAATGAATGAATGAATGAATGAATGAATGAATGAATGAATGAATGAATGAATGAATGAATGAATGAATGAATGAATGAATGAATGAATGAATGAATGAATGAATGAATGAATGAATGAATGAATGAATGAATGAATGAATGAATGAATGAATGAATGAATGAATGAATGAATGAATGAATGAATGAATGAATGAATGAATGAATGAATGAATGAATGAATGAATGAATGAATGAATGAATGAATGAATGAATGAATGAATGAATGAATGAATGAATGAATGAATGAATGAATGAATGAATGAATGAATGAATGAATGAATGAATGAATGAATGAATGAATGAATGAATGAATGAATGAATGAATGAATGAATGAATGAATGAATGAATGAATGAATGAATGAATGAATGAATGAATGAATGAATGAATGAATGAATGAATGAATGAATGAATGAATGAATGAATGAATGAATGAATGAATGAATGAATGAATGAATGAATGAATGAATGAATGAATGAATGAATGAATGAATGAATGAATGAATGAATGAATGAATGAATGAATGAATGAATGAATGAATGAATGAATGAATGAATGAATGAATGAATGAATGAATGAATGAATGAATGAATGAATGAATGAATGAATGAATGAATGAATGAATGAATGAATGAATGAATGAATGAATGAATGAATGAATGAATGAATGAATGAATGAATGAATGAATGAATGAATGAATGAATGAATGAATGAATGAATGAATGAATGAATGAATGAATGAATGAATGAATGAATGAATGAATGAATGAATGAATGAATGAATGAATGAATGAATGAATGAATGAATGAATGAATGAATGAATGAATGAATGAATGAATGAATGAATGAATGAATGAATGAATGAATGAATGAATGAATGAATGAATGAATGAATGAATGAATGAATGAATGAATGAATGAATGAATGAATGAATGAATGAATGAATGAATGAATGAATGAATGAATGAATGAATGAATGAATGAATGAATGAATGAATGAATGAATGAATGAATGAATGAATGAATGAATGAATGAATGAATGAATGAATGAATGAATGAATAAATAAATAAATAAATAAATAAATGAATAAATAAATAAATAAATAAATAAATAAATAAATAAATAAATAAATAAATAAATAAATAAATAAATAAATAAATAAATAAATAAATAAATAAATAAATAAATAAATAAATAAATAAATAAATAAATAAATAAATAAATAAATAAATAAATAAATAAATAAATAAATAAATAAATAAATAAATAAATAAATAAATAAATAAATAAATAAATAAATAAATAAATAAATAAATAAATAAATAAATAAATAAATAAATAAATAAATACCTATTGCTATTTCCATTATTGTTACACCTGGATAAAAAGTCGCTAGGTGGCTCTAATATTTTAAGAACTTCTCGTAACATATTTTCAAGCTGGTTTACTCAGTGGTTATGGCGACCAAATGACAGACTCTGGTTTTTCCTGTATTAACTCAATTGTAGAAGTGACGAGTTATTCGAAATTTGATAATTTTACGAAGCATATTTACTATGAATATCCTACAAATATATTCAAACGATATTTTACGAATATCTCAAAATTATTACATTTTATATCTCGCCAACATAATGATTGAATATACTTTGCCAATATTTTCACATTATTGTACTCCCGATATTGAGCCAATAACGCGGAATATTTTGGGACCAATATTGCTTCGAGAATAATTCGCCTGTATTATTCAAGCGATGTGTGAATGTTCATATTTTTTTCTCGCCTATATGCGTTTTAAATATTTTACCAATATGTTCACAATATTGTACTAATATTCTATCTAGGTAGGCTCTTTGGGTCGTCTCACTTCTGAAAGGACCACCCCTGCAACATTCGTAATTTTTGACAAAGAACTACGAAATTTGCATAATAGAAAGATGCATAAAAAATAAAGAGTTCTACGTTGATCAGTTGGTACTGTACAAACGGTTAGTTCTCAACAATTTTTTCATAATGGTCAATATTAGTAGCTCCTTTTTTTTAATGTGTTGGCCGTTGGCCCATGATACTAGGGGGGTCGATTATCTTCAAAAGTATGCCCTTCAAGGGACATGAAGATTGAGTTGGATTATCGGGAAAAAAGTAGTTTGTTGGTTCGGTACCCGGCCGCCCCCCTCCTTGTCGTCCATGTCGTCACCTGTCTTCTGAATACGGCTAAATTTGCACACCCAAATTGTATGCAAATGTTATAACATTGAATGATGTGTCAAAATGAAGGGTTCAACAAAATGGCATTCCTTCGTTAATAATCTGAGAGAAATGCCGCCCTTAGGGACCGACCTAGACGTATGCAAATCGACTAGAGCCCGGTTGATTTAGCTAGACTCGACTAATTTGTACAGCTGCTTCTATAATAACATTTTCAACATTGCTTTCAACCGGAAGTTGATTGAACAGAGGACGGGTACCGATCCAACAAACCACTTTTTTCCCGATAATCCTACTTAATCTTCATATCCCTTGAAGGGCATACCTTCGTAGATAATCGACACCCCAGGTGTTATGGGCCAATGGTCTACTTTTATTTTCTTGTTCAAATAGACTACTCGATTTAGGAAATAGTTTTGAGTTGAAGCAAATCGTCACTGAACCTACGCGAATAACGCAAACTACTATGAAGCTGATTGACGTAATATTTTGTTCTGAATCACTTAAAATAAATAATGTAAAAAACATCGATTGCTCAACTTTCACTGATCACTTTCTTGTCTCCTGCTCAATTATCATGAACAAACCAAAAATTATCCCCTTTCATCACACCTACAGGCATTTCCGAAATTTCGATAAAGAAGTTTTTTTGGCAGATTTAACATATGCTGATTTTGAGCGAATAATTTTCCTTACTAACATCGACGATAAGGTTAACGAATTTAATCGTCTGCTCTTGTCGATTTTTGATATACATGCTCCTCATCGTACAGTTAGAATTAGTAAAAAGAATGCACCCTGGCTCACGGATAATCTCAAATTCATGATGCACATTCGTGACAAAGCACTCAGCAAGTTCAAAAGAACTAAATGTCAAGGTAATTGGGAATACTATAAAGATATACGTAATTTAACAAACAATACTATAACTCTGGAGAAAAAAGCCTATTTAGAACAAAAAATACAGTCTGGTAATAAAAATTTATGGAAGGAATTGAAAAATATGAACGTTACTAAAGTTGATTAGGATCGGTGCATACCAAATCATCTCTCTGATGTGAATTTAATAAACAAATATTTCATTAGTAGCTCAAGAGGTGATTCAAATATTGACCAAGAAACCTTGAATTACTATAGTACAAATATCAGAAATGATCTCAATTTTGAGTTCAAAATAATTGACGAGAACGAAGTGTATCGTAGCATACTTTCTATTAAATCGAATGCAGTAGGGTCAGACGGTATATCCATTTCGATGATATTATTGGGTTGCCCTTATCTACTCTATTTTATCACACATATTTTTAACTATTGTATAAATAATTTTGTTTATCCCTCTGCTTGGAAAACTGCTAATGTTATACCCTTACCTAAGACTGATGCTCCGGCAGAGTACAAGGATCTTCGTCCAATAAGTCCGCTACCCACTTTGTCCAAAGTCTTTGAGAAAACGATTGATAAACAAATTGGTGTATTTTCTGAAGAAAATGGTATTTTACCAGAGTGTCAGTCTGGTTTTAGACCGGCACATAGTTGTGTTACTGCTGTTTTGAAGGTGATAGGTGACGTGCTCTACGCGGTTGACTCGAATAAACTGTGTGTGTTGATTTTGCTTGATTACTCCAAAGCTTTCGATAGGATAAATCATTCTTTGATGGTAGGTATTCTAAAATATTTAGGGTTTTCGAATAAAGCATGTCTTTTAGTTAACGGATACCTGTCGAATCGCTTTCAAAGAGTAATCCTTGAAAAAGCACAATCTGAGTGGATTGAAGTTCCACAGGGGTCCATTGTGGATCCCTTACTTTTCATTCTCTACACAAGTCAACTCGTTAAATCCCTAGAATATTGCTCTAGCCACTTCTACGCTGATGATACTCAGCTATATTACCAATTTGAGGAACGTCATTTAGAGACGCCATTAACACACATAGATAGTGACCTCGAATCGCTGCTCTCTTCTTCGGAGAAGCATGGTTTAACAATCAACGCATCCAAGTCAAATGTTATGTTGTTTGGTAGGAATATCATGAGAAAGCGTTGTGCAAATCATATACATATCACACTTAATGGTGATACACTGCCAATTCAAGAGTCCTGTAAGAATCTTGTTTTAATAATTGATACAGATCTCAGAGTCTCATCCCATGTATCCATGATAATTCGTAGAGGCTTTAACAATCTAAGATTAATATATTCAAATAAAAAAATGCTTAACAAAAACTCCAGAATATTGCTATGCAATGCTTTGGTTCTGTCGCACCTCAATTACGGCGATGCCATTTACGGTCCGAGTATCCGTCAAATAGACTCAGCACGCTTACAAAAGCTTCAAAACTCGTGTGCTCGACTAGTATGCGGGGTCAGAAGGAGAGAACGTATTTCCAATCATATTCGGAGCATTGGTTGGTTAACAACAAAACAACGCCGAACACTCAATGCATGTAGTCTTTTTCACTCCATCATAACGTCTCATAAACCTCCCTATTTGTACAATAACATCCGTTTCAGAACCGACACACATAATCTCAATATACGTCACAAAAATAAAATAACAATTCCAAGACACAGAACGCATGCATTCCATGGTTCTTTTTCGTATAACCTGAGCAAACTGTACAATTGGATTCCTGAGAATTATAAATCTATGAGCAAACACCGATTTACCAGAGAACTAAAAAACGATTTATACAGAGGTGTTCTAACTCCCCCTGAATAGTTGATTCATGAAATACTTTGTTTTTCACACTATTTTGTTACAATTAATATGAAGTATTAGTTATTATTGATATATTTTCTTTTATTTTATTCTTTTTAATGGAAAAAATATATTATTTTTATAAGTGTGATGATTTGTATTCATCACCATATGAGGTTGAGTGGAAGAGCAGGCTTTTTAGAGGTCACTTCGTGTGACCTCTAACTAAATTTTGTAAATTTGGATGACTGTCAATAAAAACGATTATTATTATTATTATATAATAATAATAATAATATAACAGTGAATGAATAATACGTGTTACATAATCAGGTACATTACAATACAATTTGTCTGCATTTTCATCTTCATTTTTTCGATCAGTGGGAAGGCAAACTGAGCACAGGTGCTTATTAGTGGTTATTATTAAAATGATGATTTTTTTTGAATTTTTAACAGTGATATAAAATAAATTTCGTGAATATATTATTATTTAAATTTTTTAAATATTTTAATTAATTACCAACAATTGTTTGTTCAACCCTACTACCATGGAATATGATTACCGTAGTATTCAGGTATATGGAACACATTTTTATTATTGATAAAAAAATTATACTTGTCCCCTGCTTCATCCCACACCTTAATTGCGAACAACGAAATTGAATTTTATACGACCCTATACGAAGAAGAGTAAATAGCATGCTTTGTTTGCAAAAAGGTATGATCCCATCACTTTATTTCCCATTCAATTAAGTCCTGCAAACTCCAAATAGGTAATGATGTCATCAGACACATCAGTTACCCAAACAAAATAAAAAGCGATGTATTCTCAACGTAATAAGTTGTTAAGCAGAGAATAATTCTATAATTATGTATTATTGTTACGTGGTGATTCGTAAATATGTCATTTCGAGAATAATTCCATAATTATGTGTTATCGTTACGTGGTAATTCGTAAATACATCATTTTGTTCGTTAGGAACCGTAAATACCGTGATAATGATGAGGTTATTTAGTTGATGAATTTTATCTTTTTCAAAGTAATGAGGTAATTTTGGTAAGGATGTTTTTTCCACAATGCACGTTTGATATTTGAAGAAATTGTGAGGAGATGAAATCAGTACGAATATGAACGATAATGGGAATAATTAGTTTTTCACTGCAGCGTGTCCCAAAAAGTATACAAATAATTAAAAACTTTTTATTATAGTGCAACATCGAAAAAACAAGAATTTCAGGTAAGCCAGTATTTAGAAATGCTATCTCTCACATTTTCCTGGACGTCATACGGGCTATCTGTCTGCTGGTAGAAGTTGCATACATCAGGTACATGTAACATGTCGATTTTTCAAGAAAATTCAAGATGGTTTCTTTTTTAAAAGCTTTTATTCCACTTGCACTTATTCTATGGAATTGAAATTTTACGTGTTGGTTCAGTTCAGACGACAATACATTAATGTCGAAGAAATGGTCCCCCGCTACCCCCCGAAAGCTAGATAGAGAACGCGTAAGGTTTTAGAAGTTTTCTGGTCGGATTTGAACGTCAAAAATTACATCGAAAAAAAAATAGGTATGGGGTTTCGCCTCCACTTTTCTCGAAAAAAGTTGGTAAACTCGCGAAATTGAACTCGGAAAAATCCGTAAAGATAGTAAAAAATATCTGACCGTTGAATATTATGGTATAAAAGAAGGAATTGTCCCCTCCTACCACCCGAAAGCTAGATAAAGAACGCGTAGTGTTTCGGAAGTTTTTTTTTTGAAGGACTTGGTCGTCAAATATAACAGCAAAAACAATTTAGGTGAGAGGGGGCTCGCTCCTCCCCCTTTTCTCGCAAAAAATAGAAAAATCTATAAGAATATTGAAAAATATCTGACCGTCGAATATTATGGTTTAAAAAAAGAAATTGTCCCCCCCTGCCCCCCGAGAGCTAGAAAGAGATCGCGTAGGGGTTCGCAACCCCTTATACGACTCAGGGTGCTACCCTTGTAGCCCTAGTCGCGACAATATCTTGAGGACAACGGTTGGGTTGAGGATGACAATGAAGGAATAACATGTTAGTTCTCTGTCAGAATGAAGTTCATTGCCTGTACTATCTAAATCACTTCCCAATATTTGTTTTATTGAAGACGAATTCATAACATGAGTGATCATAACTAACTAACTGTACGGGATAGGTATAGGGAAAGTATACTCAAGTGAATTGAAAAATGTTACAGCTTTTAATAATATACAAGGTGTTTACTTTAAAAAAACGGAGTTTCAGTCATTATCATGAGCCCCCGGAAGGAACTCACTTCTGAGCCTCCCTGTATGCTGAAACTGAGATCCAGTTCATCGACGGAATACTTAATGGTCTAATGCAGCTATAACCCAAATTGCAAAATTTTGTAAATTTGCATTGGGAAAAAATTGATATTTTTCAGTGGTCAGGTTTTGCACAAAAATTGGACAAAATAATTCTTATCTCGGAAATCGTCATAGATAGGTATAGGGAATTATGTAGAAAAGTTGTGAGGAATTTTGTAGGGATTCAAAAAATTATATAATATACGAGGTTTTCCATTTGAAATAACAAAGTAGCTACTACTTTCTGATACAAGCGGCAACATTGTATTGATGAAAATATTTTAGATGGATAGAGCAAGTTTGATTATCCACGCCGACTACATAATTAAATTATTAATATCGCTTTCATTCTTTTTCTATTGAAAAATCATTGGAAATATTCAGAAAATCATGATTCAGAGAAACTTGTTGTCGTTTCATCTCAATTTCAAGCGGTTTGAAGATCAATAAACCACCAAGTTACATAGACCATTTTGAAGTAGACATTTTAACAATTGAAATGATTAGGGGAGAGTGGGTCACAGTGGATCACGGGGTACAGTGGATCAGGTACCATAGCTTCGTACATTTGCGCGTACGCGCGCCAACAAACGGTTGATAGCCCCTCTGAAATAACACTCCACAGCCAAACTAGTCGTAGCAACGATATCAAAGCGGCAAGACGCACTGAGGCGCTCCGGTAAACAGACACAGACAAAACTTTTTTATCTCGTCTTTCAAAAATTTGTATTGTATTCAAGTGAGTATTGAATCTGGATGTTTGGTTACTGTTTTGTGCTTGGTAATGCTTATATTAGTTGTTAACTATGTTGTTTTGTCTTTTGTAGTGTTTATTAACTTTTTATCGTCATTTTTTTTAAATAAGCGTCACTGGGTCACAGTGAATCATTTCGATTTGGGGTTCAGTGGATCAGCGATCCAGTGTGACCCAAAATGATCCAGTGTGACCCGCATTGTTCCAGTGTGACCCATGAAGTTATACTTACTTTTCTAATAGGTGAAAATGCCTCGCAACAGGGAAAGAAAAACTAGTATCGGACTCCACACTGAAGAACAGATGCAAAGCGCTCTAAGACTTATATCGGATGGCCAAAATATGTGGCAAGAACCACTCGTATCCCATACACAACTTCAACAGGTATCAGAAGAAAGTTCAAAATAATGCTGATCCTAAAAAGATTATTAGGCTTACACCTAATTACGCAGTTCATAAGATATTCATCGATGCGCAAGAAAAGAGCATTGCCAATTATGTTCTTAAATGCAGCCAAATGTTCTATGGGCTCACAATTATGGACGTTCGACAATTAATTCACGAAGTAGCTATGTTAAATAATGTAAAAGTACCAGCAAAATGGCACGAAATGAAACTCGCTGGCATTGAGTATTTATATAATCTCAGAAAAAGAGACAATCGATTATCTTTCGAACTCCTGAGGGGTGCAGCTCAAGTAGAGCGACATCTTTCAACCGCCACAATGTCGGTATATTCTTTGATAATTTAGAAAATGTTATGTCTACACAGACAGTCTTTGGCAATGGGAATAGAATATTTAATCAAGATGAAACAAATACTATAACGGTTCAGAAGTCTGCAAAATTGCTACCTGCCAAAGGACAAAGACAAGTTTCCAAGCGCAGAACGAAAGACGTTAACAACAAAGAAGAATTTTGTTTTAAATTTGTTGGTTTTTTAACAATTTTGTAGCATAATATTATTCCGTAGTACCAATAAAAAGTTTACAACTGAGGTTGAACAGTTATTCTTTGTTGCTAGCTACGTCACAACTGAATTTATACTAAGTTGTTGTATTTGCCTTGAGAGACTAAGAAAGACATTTCTAAATTACAATAAATTGTAATCTTTGCAAACTTCTGTAAGATTGTTTCGAAAATTTGATTAGACTATCTTATGGTACGAATAAACGAGTCATAGTATGAAAACCATCATCATTAACACTGTGCCCCCGTTGATTCACTGTTGCCCATGTAGCGACCCAAAGTGACCCAAAGTGACCCACTCCTGGGCTACAGTGGATCTTTCATCAACTTTTTTATCAAAAGCTATATCTTGTGAATGTATGTATTAGTCACCAACAAATGCTTTTTCCTTTAAAGCTTTAATACTCCTCTTACAATTTTAATTGAGAGAATAATGATTAAGCGATAAACTTTGGATCCGCCAGAGTAAGAAAAAAAAGTGATCCACTGTGACCCAATCTCCCCTACCTATAGACCTTCAAAATACTGAAAAGTATCGAGACAGTTGTTCGTGGAATATAAGGCTACTTTTTTCGAAAAATTTACTCAACTCAAAAACTCATCAAAAAAGATATATATCAACAAACTTTTATCTAAATTAAACCATTTATAGTCGAGAAGTAAAATAAATACTGAAAAATTGACTTTCAGCCATATTGACAATTAATTTGAGGTTATTTCACGTTTCTCCAAAAATTGCAAAGAACCGTATTCAACCCCTAAACTGCATCCCTATTTCACCATTTTGAGTGTTTAATAATTTTTTTTCCCTGAAGTTGGAACCTCAACAACAGTTTCCACCTTGTCCTTACCTGTTACTTTTTGCACAAAAATTATTGGCACCATTCTATACGGTTCAAATAAACTTGTAATATTCTAGATAAGTCATCGTAATTTCAACTGGGTTAGGCCAACACCATGTGCAGACTTTTTCGTTTGGTGCTCTCTGAACAATATTATAACTCCCTGTATCTTCATTCGAAAGTGGGTTATTGAAGGAGCCCTCCCAAAACTAATAAATCGCATGCAATGATCCCGCCACAGCTAAAAGAAGGTCGATGACGGTTGGCTCAGCTCGGGGCGGCAATAACTCTGATCCACCACCGAAAATTTTATGTATTTGCCGACCCACTCGTATGATATACGATCCTCAATTACACTGCCGATATGGAATCGTAAATTATTTCTATGGTGCTTTAGTTTCAAGTGCGGCAATTTCATGCGAAAGCCGTAATTACTGAAAATTAATTACCAATTATCTAGAATGTCTCAATTATCGGGGGAGAATAAATTCGCTACCGTTCGTAATAAGGGTTTCTTCGTGAAATTTCGGAAGAGATGCATAGCAGCGTCTCTGGTTGAGTTCGATTTTATATTTTATATTACCGACGTGTCATAATGACATTATTATGGATTTCATTTTTAGTGTGAAAATGACATACTTCATTCATAGGACTAAGGGCTGGTATTATAAAACTATTTTGACAGACAACTATAGAGAAAATAGAGAGAGATTTATTAAATTAAGTTAAATACTTACAATTTGTTTCACCTATATGTAGTTATACAGTTATTTTCAAATTTAATACATACATATTCAAGTTGGTTAGATTATCCGAATGAGCCACCTAAGCAAGCTTGTGTTGTGGAACTCATTCGGACATCTCATACATAAAGTTATTTTATAGATATTCTCCTAGAAAGAGGAGACGTGAGAGAGAAAGTCGAGTGTACAGGGCAGCAAGCAGCATTATTCAAAAGATAGTATTGATTTCATCAAAATTATTCTCTACATAAAATCTCAATTCTTTTTTCATCTTATTTTTATTTGTTATATTTTTGATGGCAACTGGTAATTGATTAAAGAGTGTTGGGCCATAATAAAGTAGATACCTTTGACTGTAAGTTTTTCTGCAAAAAGGTACTGATATGGCTTGATTTGCTTTCGTTCTGGTGTTGTGATTATGGATCAAATTCAATTGGGTTTTTGGAGAACTCATCATCCATATCAGGCACTGGTAGGTATACAGTTGACGAGCATTAAGTAATCCGGCCTCATTGTATAAAGCTTCGGTGGAGTACCTTCTCTTTTTTTTTTCAAGATAATTTTAATGAGCGTATTCTGCATAACTTCCAAAGTTGATAAATAAGTTTTGCTCAATCCTCCCCAAGCAGTTATACAATATCTTATGACAGATTCTGCTAAAGAATCATATACCATTAATATGGTTTTCTTATTTAGTATATTTCTAAGCTGGTAGAACTTATATACAAGTTTTTTGAGCCTTTTTCTTGTTTGCTCAATGTGTATATCCCAGCGCAGATATTGATCAATCATTACTCCTAGGTATTTGATTGATCTAGTTCTCTGTATGGCAGGACAAGTGCAACCGACAGAATTGTTACAATTATGCCCATGTATGACGAGTTTATCTTCTACTGGCTGATCTTTGACAGTTATTGTGAATGTGATAAATTTAGTTTTAGCTATATTCAGACTTAAAAGATTATTACTCAGCCAGTAGAACATTATTTTCAGGCTGCTTTCTGCTTTTTCATAGACAGACTTCCATGATTCTCCCACAAAATGCAGTGCTGTGTCATCAGCATAAGATGTAATAGTGGCTTCAATATTTTCAATTTTGAATATACTGTTTATGTATATCAGAAACAGTATTGGGCCAATTACTGTCCCTTGTGGCACCCCTATGGTGACTGGTAGAGCCTCGCTATATTCTTCATTAATTTTCACTGTTTGTGTTCTGCCTGAGAGGTAGTTGGAAAATATTTTCAAAGTGACTCCCATCACTCCTATTTGTTCTAACCTTTGCAATAAAATATTATGGTTAACTGTCGAAGGCCTTAGCTAGGTCTAGAAACACTGTCAAGCATTTTTTCTGTTTCAGTAAATAATTTGTTTACCGCATTTTCTGTTGATAAATTCTCCCTAAACCCAAATTGATCAGGGGATAAAATTCTATTTTTGTCCAGGAATCCAACAAGTCTATTTTTCAAAAATTTTTCGAGAATTTTTGCAAAGTTATTGATGAGAGTGATTGGCCTATAATTCGTCACAAATTTTTTGTCTCCATTTTCTGAAAATAGGTACCGTTGTGGATTTCTTCATTGCCGTAGGAATTAAACCTTCTAGAAGGCATAAGTTTATTATATGAGACAGTGGTTTCAGTAAACACATATGAAATTCTTTTATTAATTCCACCGATATTCCATCGGGACCCGCTGAAGTATTGTTTTTTAGGCTGGAGATTATTTTCACTAATTCATTATTGGATGTTGGATATAGAAATAAAGAGTCCCTTATTACCGTAGGACTTACTTGGATGTCTGGGAGATTTTTTTTGGAAATTCGATTTGCCATATCAGAACCAATATTAGCAAAGAACGTATTAAAATAATTAGCCTTTTCTTTATCTAGAGTGATTTTATTTCCAACATCATTAACAATGTCGTATTTTTTGTTTTTATTCAGATTATTTCCGTTGCTAATTTCATTGATTTGCTGTCAAACTTTTTTATAATTATTTTTTGCGTTTCGTATTTTTGTTTGATAATATTCATTTTTTGTATTTTTAATGAGTGCATTTAAAAAATTCCTATATTTTGTGAATTCGCGTTTTGATTCTTCAGAACAAACTTTTTGTTTTAAGTGGTCTCTTCTCCTTATGGAATATAAAAGGCCCTGCGTCATCCAGGGTTTCAATTTTACATTAAATTTTTTTGTAAACGTTTTCAAATGTGTGGTCTTATCGATATTTTTCGAGATTATTTCGATGAAGTTATCATATGCCTCATCTGGATTATTACAATCGAGAACTAGAAGTTAACTTGAGGAATGACGTCACATCTTACAATTAACTTCAAAATATAGGAGTTAACTTTATTGGTAGGAAGGGGTATCAGTTAAAGTTAACTTTCTAGAAAATGGTGGTTTTCGACAGGTCTTCTATCAATAATTTAGCATAAAACCTCAATTTGAATGTTTTTTTCCCGTAATAATGTTAGCAAACAATATCCTGGTTATTTTCGAGGAAATTATTGAAGGCCCTCGACTTCGAAGGATATTTAGAAATCGGTTAAAACATGTTATCTTGTGGAACGAAATAGAATTTGAAAACAAATGAAAATGGATTTAGATCATCAAGAAAGTCTGTATATGCTTGTTAATGAGGCACATACAGTGCGGTCCAAAGGTATGGAATAAATTAATTTTTAGCGTTATTATGTATTTTATGAAAAAATCCTGAAACAGGTCAATTTTTATTGGCAATTTGACAATTTACAGTATGAAAATATTACCCCCTTCTTGCACCCCTTCTGAATTATGAGCACCCCCTCAAAAATTTTGAATGAGAAGGGGGGTCGTGTGGCATCTTGTTCGAAAGGGATTTTCATTATCTGTTCAGCAATACTAAGTTTTTCATATTTGGTGCAACCATAACTGAGAAATTTTTTTATTAAAATTTAAAAATATTGACACTGTAAATTATGTATCCGTTGAAAAAACCTGAAACAGGTCGATTGCTATTCTCAATTTGACAATTTATACTTTCTTATCTGTCTTGCTAAAAAAGTCAGGAAAAAGTCGTTGAAGACACCAAAAAATTATTCACAAAACCCATAAATAATATAATGTCAATCTAGTAAACTACTGTTATTTTGATATTTGTGAGTTGCTGGCAGACGTCGGTGTATTGAAAAATATTTTTGTGTGTATTCGATTCATCTATGGCTCATTTATCCGAAACTCAAAGAATAGACATTTTAATTATGCTTGGATGCGGTAATAAAACACGAACTCAAACGGAAGTTTGTGAAATGTTCAATAATAAATACCCTGGTCAACACGTATCACAATCTACAGTTAGCAAAATAGAAACAAAATACCGTGAAACTGGACATGTAAAAACTCGTCAAAAACCAGGTCGAAATGCTGCATTGGATGAGGAGAAAAAGTTAGATGTACTGTTAGCGATTGAGGAAAATCCGCATATGACAAGTAGACTTGCCGCCGACAATGATGTAAGTAAATCATCGATATTGAGAGCTTTACATAAAGAAAAATACCATCCTTATAAAGTTCAGTTGGTTCAGGAGTTAAATGAGGATGACCCTGATAGAAGGCAACAATTCTGTGAACTGATGATGGATAGAATCGAAGCAGATTTGCAGTTCATAAAGAAAATTGTGTTTTCTGATGAAGCTACTTTTTATTTAAATGGAACGGTTAATAGACAAAACTGTAGATATTGGAGCAGAGAAAATCCTCATTGGATGTGTGAGGCTCACACACAATATCCCAAAAAAGTGAACGTTTGGGCTGGTATCATTAAAAACAAAATTATTGGCCCCTATTTTTTTGAAGGCACAATTAATGGTGAGGTTTATCTAGGTTTTTTGATGAACTTTTTAGTGCCTACATTAAAAAGACTTTTTCCCGATGTTAATGATCCAAATGGAATAGATAGATCAATTTGGTATCAACAAGACGGAGCTCCACCGCATTACACACGTATTGTTCGAGATTATTTGACAGAAGTTTTTCCCAATAGGTGGATTGGCAGACGTGGAACGATTGAATGGCCGCCTAGATCCCCCGATTTGACTCCTCTCGATTACTTTTTATGGGGTTATTTAAAATCAAAAGTATATTTCAATAGACCAGACAATATTGCAGATTTAAAAACTAGGATATCGGAAGAAATTAACAACATAACCCCTGAGGTCCTACAAAATGTTCTACGAGAATTCCAAGATCGCCTTGCTTATTGTCAAGAAGTGAATGGTGGTCATTTTGAACATTTAATTTATCTGTAAAACAAATTGAAATATACTTCCTAAACATTATGTTACATTATTTCCTTCAGTCTATCAACATTTTACATATTCAGAATAAATTTTCTCATTATTGCTGAACGGAGAATGAAAATCCCTTTTGAAAAAGGTGCAACACAACCCCCTTTCTCATTCAAATTTTTTGAGGTGGTACTCATAATTCAGAAGGGGTGCAAGAAGGGGGTGATATTTTCATACTATAAATTGTCAAATTGAGAATAGAAATCGACCTGTTTCAGGTTGTTTCAACGGATACATAATTTACAGTGTCAATATTTTTAAATTTTAATAAAAAATTTTCTTCGTTATGGTTGCACCAAATATGAAAAACTTAGTATTGCTGAACAGATAATGAAAATCCCTTTCGAACAAGATGCCACACGACCCCCCTTCTCATTTAAAATTTTTGAAGGGGTGCTCATAATTCAGAGGGGGTGCAAGAAGGGGGTAATATTTTCATACTGTAAATTGTCAAATTGCCAATAAAAATTGACCTGTTTCAGGATTTTTTCATAAAATACATAATAACGCTAAAAATGAATTTATTCCATACCTTTGGACCGCACTGTATAGTGGGGCAAATTTGCAGAGACCAACTAATGAGTCAACATTTCTAATTACTGTGGAATTATAGGTATTTTCAATTTTAGAAATCATCTTCTATCGCCAGTAATTCAAGTGTTGAATACACTCAGATTTCATCCAACATGTTGGAGATTTTGGAGGATTCTCAAATCTTGGCAGTTTTATCATTCATTAGAAAATTAGAAATGTCACAAGAGAAATTGCGAATAATTCTAGGATACATATTTGACCTCTTCTGCTTTTTATTTCAGAAATGAGACTTTCATGAAGCTGCCATTTCAGAACTGAATTTAACTTGACTGTTAAAATTAAAGTAAACTTCGAGAGATGTTTATAATACCGGCCCTAAGTACTATAATGATTTAACTGAGGAGGTTTTTTTTGAGTAATAGTGTACTCCTTAACATAGAGTCATAAGTCCATAAACTCGAAGACTTTTTCTTCAATGATTCTTCCTTGAAATATGCCACAAGTTACTTTTTCGTGTGCGATATTGACAACCTTTTTCTGGGAACACCAAGTTTCGTGATTTTTTCATATATGCCTTTAGACTTTTCGGGCAACAAACCAACAACTGCTTCATTGGCTAATTCTGCTTCGATTTAGGATGGTAAATTATCCATATTGAAACGGTAAATTTATGAATTAAAAAAAAATGCTTGATGAACTTTTCAATAAATGTGACTTGGACAATGACATAATAATACAAACAAACAATTCCATTGTTATCTTACTAAGCTACATTCACATTACTTACAATGCAACAAGAAATCTATTTGTAAAGAAATCGTCGGAACATAAAATTTTGTATGAAATTCTGATCATGAATAATCATATGGTACTAGCTGTTAACAGACTCGGTTGATGCCTCGCCTGATAACCTCCACAGCTAGTACCATAATGATCGTTATTGATCCTTTATCATTTTTCTGCAACCATCCGGGAAGTGTTTACTTCCCGGACACTTTTTCTTTGGGAAAGTAGCACGAATTTTAATACAAATATTAATATAAATAAGAATTAGAATGTTTCTGTTGGTACCTATCTTCTGTTCGAATTTCAATATATAATATAAATAAGAACTGAAATGTTCGAAATATTCAAATTTGGAATCGTTTCATCCGGTTAACAGATGGGCGAAAGTTGACCTCTCTTCGTCTCTTAGACTAAATGCGTCTCATTGATTTGTTATTCTACATGGTTGCCGAAAAAGTAGTGTACGCAACACGTCCGAAAACAGTTTTTTTGAACTCGCAGACTTCCAGGACTCGCTAACGCTCGTCCTAGAATTCGGTCTGCTCGTCCTAAAAAACAGTATTTTCCGGACTTGTTACGTAAATTACTATTTATTCAATCCAGCTTTGAAATTTCAGCTTTTAAATGCATTTTTGAAGTTTTGAGACGTCACATTTTCATTACTGTCTGTTTCATCATATCACAATTTATTTTGAATTATATCCGGAAAGACAACAGCCGGATAGAACATTATTCGGAATTTTGGACAAACACTTGGCTGAGTACGGTGCGTTTCAAAAAACAAGAAAGAAATCATGAGCTTGTAAAAAATGCACAAAAAGTATTACAGCAAGAGTTCGAAATGATGGCCTTCCTCTTGAATACATAACCGAGATCGTCGTCTCAAATTAAGAACAGCCCTAACAATATCCCTTCTTCTGATAGACCTGAATTGCGTGATGATATTGTCTCTAGGTTCATCTACTGTGTCATATTCTTGCTCTCCATAGATTCTGTTCTTTAAAGTGCCCCACAAGAAAGTATCCAAAACTGTAAGGTCAGGTGACCTTGCCGGCCACCTCACTGGTCCAGAATTTCCTAACCACCTATTAGGAAATCTTTGGTGTAAATATTCGAAAACTGCTCTTTTATTGTGTGGAGGAGCCCCGTCATGCTGAAACCAGCAGCTGTTATAATTAACAAGGGGAAATGTATCCATATATTCTTCGAATTCCTTTCTTAAGAACCGAAGATAGGTTTTCCCGTTCAAAGTATTAGAGAAGAAATGAGGTCCAAGTATTCGGTCGTCATAAATTCCAGCCCACGCACTTTCAAACGAAACCGAACTTGTGGTCTGACTTCTCTGAATTGTTGTCTTTCCGGATATAATTCAAAATAAATTTGTGCTGTTTTCGTACTATTCCTATCAAATTTATAATAAAGTTTCAACATATCTCGTTTTTCTTCATTTGAGAATGAGGACTTTTCGACTGAAGTATTTGTGCAAATTTATGATGTTTAATGAGTTCTGACAACTAGTGTTTATTAAACAAAATTGTTCGATGGAGTCATGACCATCTCAGATGAAGTTGTTTTTTTTTAATATCTGTGGTTTCAGAAGTGCAAATCATAACAAATTATACATCAATGAAATCAGAATGAGAATCACTATTTTTCTGTATAAAAAAACTATATGACGCCCATAACAGAAAAAAAAAGTTGATGATGAATGCCAGAAGACGAAACGTCGGATAGTAAATCTGAACATGAAAACGTGTAGCTGAAAAAAAGTATCAATGAAAATGTACTTTTGGTTTTGAGCTATGTTGTCAAATAACGATAAAAAAAATTAAAAACGAAAATTCCGATTTTCAGTTCTTTCCCGATATTTCCGGAAATCCTCGGAATTTTCCAAGTTTCAACACAGTATTTTGTTAAGCACCAAAATACGCAACTTTGCCCCAATTTAAGCTTCGTCGTATCTCCTGTAGTTTAGGAGATCCCAGTGGTGGGGGTCAAATTTGAATTGCCCTGTATAGGGATAATTTTTGGTAGTGCACTGCGGGTGCACAAAAGAATACAAAAAGAATAACTGTTTCTGTCGGTGATCCGGCACGGCAGCATGTAATCTTTGCTACATCAATGGTTGCAGTAATATGCCTACTATTTATGACGCTGAAGAGAACTCGGATGAAGATATTGAAGAAGAGCTAGACGATGTTGATGAAGAATAATTTAAAATAAATCTATTGAGTTTCTCAATGTAAACCAAAATGTTCTATATTGTGTATTTTCTGAAAACATAAAAATCATCATTTACCTTGGGATTTTCGATCAAAAGTCGTAGTTGATTTTTTTTCCTTTTCTTCAATTTTTCGATGAAACGTGAGGTTTTTCGGAAAAAGTGTATGGGAGTTTTTTTGTTCCCAATTTTCCAAGTTTCATTTTTGGTCACGCGATATTTTTTCAGTTTTCAAGTTTTTTCCGAGTGACGGCCGGAAAAGCGTCGGAAAATTCTTTGAACAGGATTTCCTTTAGATTTTCACAAAGTAGGGTCTGGAACTCATTCGATACCTGTTCGTCTATTATTAATCTAACCCCATACCAAATTTCATGAACATCCAATTTAATTTGAAATTTTAGTGATTTTTTTACTCTGGGAGCTGTACTTCAATAAAGAAGGTTAATATTCGTTGTAGAACTTGTATAAGATAGATTCTTGCTGAATCCTATTTTGATACTTGTTTATGAATTAAAGTTGTGGAGATGATTTTGTGATACTTTTTCCCGATTGAAAGATACTATTTCGTATTCTATAAGAATCGTACTCCAGCCCACCGACTATCATAGTCATGAAAACAAAAGTCATTCCCGATGAAATTTATCATAATTTAATTCATCTGAATTCCGAAACGCGCTTTTCCAACCAAAATTCAATTAAAAAATGACCAGCACCCCGGTGCGAATTAGCAATTTTCGACTATTTGTTTTATTCCTAACTCTGATTGATTGGTCGAGGTATTTTACGGTTACACCCCTCAGAATTCTTATGGTCTATCCGACTCTCAAATTGTTTTATGGCATTCGGTTTTCTAGTAATAAAAACATCATTTTGATTTATTAACAAGCCTGGTGTGCCCCGTATTGCGTTTATGGCCCAATTTTTGCTTTTGTGGCTCTTCCACGTTTTACAAGCTCGTTTCACTTCTTGTATTATGGAGGAATGAATCTCGAACTTTGGTAATTATGCAGGAGAAACGGCTCATTACAACTGAGGGCCGGCGGTTAATGGCGGAAAACTACAGTCGAGTCGTGATGTTCGCAGCTTTCCAGAAAAACAAAATGTTAATCGAATTTTTTGTCTGGCAACAAACAAAGCGCGTTTATAGCTTGAATTGATATTCCTTCGAAAGAACAAAATCGGGATCTAAATAAAAAATTCCAATTTTTACCTAATAAAATTTTTATGTTTATTATAAAAGAAAACTTCTCACATAGTAGTAACCATTTCTACGTGGGTTATGGAAGATCCTGACTTTTAATGGATTCATTACACTGAAAGAGTTATCCATCAAGTGGAAACAAAAAAAATCATATACGATATATTTTTTTTTGATTGTCTATTACAGTCACTAAAGATTGCTGAGGCAAAGTCTCCCAATATTATCTTATGTATATGTATATATTCACTACCCCTCGAAAGATCCAAATACTACATTACTCATGGATCTTTTCAACTCATTTAAATTAAATGTCACTATAGGAAGTCCAACAATAATTTTTACCGATGCAAACGGTTACACGAGTCGCACTTGTATTGATTACATGGTGAGTACTTTTTCTGATCAAACTTTTGACTGTCAATTGATACAACCTAATATTGCTGATCATCTATCTCATATAGGTACTCTCAGGGAACCAGAATGTGAAATTCAAAAAAGAAAATCAGACAAACAACCACACGTTAAAATGTTGAAACGGCGCGTACATGAGATAGTAATATTCATGAATTTAGAACTAGACTTTATAATATACGTTGGTATCCAATTCTGTACGATATGTGCATAAATCAATGTTTCACTTTTTTTCTTAACTCGCTTCTTTGGTGTTTCTATGTGTCGTGCCCAAAGAAACCTGTCGTTGTTAAAAAACATAACAATGCCTGGATTTCAAATGTCATTATCAAAGAGGGCAAATATTTGAGAGAATTATTTCAACTATGCACAACCTTCCAGGTAATTGATCCTCATTCTATAGAAATTTATAAAAATAGGTTGAAGCAGCACAAGTCTGGTATTAAGAAAACGAAAACAAACTACTTCTCGAAAAAAATTGAAAATGCTCAGAATAAAACAAAAGAGACATGGAAAATAATTAACTCTGAACTGGGGAAACAAAATTCGTCACATACCAAAATCATCTCTTTTAAGCATAATTCGAAAATTGTGGATGATGTACAGGAGGTAGCAGAGTTATTTGCTGACTATTTTTCCAAGGCTACAGAATTAAGTCTAAATAGTCACTTTGGACAAAATCTATCATTACCTCGTACCACTAGTAAAAATTTTACAATAATTCAGCCTTTTCTCAATAAACCTATAACCGAAGTTGAAATATATAATGCTCTGAAAAAAAAAAATGAAAAATAAAAAATCAACCGGTATAGACAAACTATCTATAATCATCATCAAAAATGTAATTAACCTTATAATTGGTCCTTTCACTTATCTGATGAATTAGTCCTACATGCAAGGATATTTTCCGATTGAGTTCAAAAAGGCTTTAGCGATACCTCTCTATAAAAAAGGTGATAAAAATGATATTGATAATTTTAGACAAATTTATTTGATTTGTTCCTTGTCCAAGCTATTTGAGAAAATAGTAGCTAACAGGTTGGTGCATTATTTAGAAGCAAACAAACTCTTATGTAATAATCAACATGGCTTCAGGAAAGGCCATTCTATCGAAACAGCAACTTACCATTTTCTCAATTTCATTTATACGGAAATTGACGCTAATAACCTTATTATCAGTCTGTTTTTCGATCTGTCGAAGGCTTTTGACACGGTATCTTCGGATTTCTTAACTCATAAGACAGCTGCACTTGGTTTTCCAGAAAATATTTCAACTTGGTTGAGATCATATATGGAAAACCGTTGTATGACGGTCAAGTATGAGACTGTAACGTCGAGTGAACAAAATGTTAAAATGGGTGTTCCACAAGGTTCGGCTATAGGGCCATTATTATTTGTGCTATTTGCTAATGACTTGCCTGAATACATAAAAGACTGCCACTCAACTATGTGTGCTGATGCACGATCACAGTTACAAGTTCTAATATCGACAATTTACTTGTTAAGGTTACCAAAATCATTGATACATTTGCATCTTGGTGTGACCGTAACAGACTCATTCTGAACCCTAAGAAGGCTGTCTCTATGAAATTTTTCAATAGGAAAGATAATATACCAAATGAAATAGTCTTCAGTGAGGAAATAGTTATGTCGTAAGAGGTAAAATTCTTGGGAACTCTGTTAGACGAACGTCTAAATTTTGATAAGCACATCAATAGTGTTTGCAATAAACTCAATTCAGCATTTTTAGCAATAAAACAAATGATATCCTGTGTGACAAAAGAAAGTTTATTAAGCATTTATTTTGCCATGGCATTTTCACATATATCACTCAACATAATGGCATGGGGGTGCGGTACAGATTTAAATAGAGTTTTTGTTGGCCAAAAGCGTATTTTAAGACTCATCTTCGATATGGACTATCGAGATACTTGCAAACCGGTTTTTATAAGAGAAAAACTGCTATCTGTTAAATGTATTTATATTTTTAAATGTGTTGAATTTGCTAGAACCAACCTTGAGTCCTTCGGAAAAATTGCATTAACACATACTTATAGTACACGATTCGGAGGACTGCTGCGGATTCCAAGTCACAAAACTTCTAAATACGAAAAATCCCCGCTTACAATGCTTTCTCTCTACAACAAATTGCAGAATGAGACAATAAATTCTCAAAGTGACAACATTTTTTTTAATATCTAAAGTTAAAAGTTTATTGATTGACAAGTGCTACTATACTCTGCAAGAGTATCAAAATGATACTTTCTGATTATTTATTGAATTTTGTGTAATTATTTTATAATTCTGTATGGAAAGCTGTGACGTTGAATTTTTAGTCGATTACTGTGACTGACTGGTGTTTTAATCTCTACGTGTATTTATATTGTTATTTTAAACTTTTTTTTATATATTTATAAACTTGACTTTTTTGCTATTCAGGGTGATTCACGACGACTTGTACATAGTACAACCGTATGTACTATGGACCAAGGCCATTTCATATCTGGTATTAAAAAATGCATTGTTGCGTTTTGGACGGATATACAGTTATTTGAAAATATGTGAATTTTTCTACGTTAAATATCTCTAAAAGTAAAGAACTCAAACATATGAAATTTGGTACATTCAGAATGCTTCCTGAGCTCAATAAAAAATGCTTTTGAAGGAGATTAATTTCAGGTAGTTTTCCTTAGATTTTTATTAGTTTTGTAAAAACAACACCCTGTAAGTCAGATCAGACAATTTTGATTTTTCTCAGTTTGAAGCTCAAGGACAAAACTAAGCAACAGTTGGAACAAAATCAACGCGGAAGTTATACTTTTCTCCAGAAAAAAAAATTACTTTAAAAATAGTGATGAATTCACATACTGCTTATGATTGATGCGGCACTACATCGATAGGACATCATTATTTTTCAGCAAACCTCATAAGGAAAGATCATTTTACTCGATATAATGAATTATTCAATCAACCGTTGAAATTCCAGGGCTGTGTTTATTTTTTTTACGTTTTTATTGACCCTGTAAAAACAACTCTCTGGATAGCGGGTGGAACAAATTTTCTTTCTGTTACGTCAAAGCGGATGGTACTAACCGAAATAAAAAAATCCTATATAAAGCATAGGAAAAACTTCTACTTTTGAAAACAGTGCAAACCTATGTTTTTCTACCATGGCTATTACAGCAATACATCGAAAAAAACATTCATTTGAAATTAAGTCGTAAGGAAAGTTATATTAAAGGTCCTAACTATTTTTTTTTACATTTAAGTGCTTAAGTACTTGAGCAAAATTGATTACAGAAGATCAACGTAAAATATTTAAAAACTAATTGATTTCTATCTTGCTATTCAAGTAAAATGAAACCTTGTTTGTCGTATCCAATAAAGATAGCAGTCGCCAAATGTAAAAGATTGTGCTAACTCCGTTTTATTTTTCTACGGGACAATTTTTAAAGTTTGCTGCTGACCGTCACCATAAGAAGTGCATGAAAATGCTTTACAGTCAACTTCCACAACTGTTATTATGAAAAATGGAACGGAGAGTAAGTGCAATTACAGCATATAAATACTCTTTTCAGGTAACAGGGTATCGTTTTTACAAAACCAATTAAAACGTTGAAAAAACTAAGTTAGGACCTGTATAATATCATTCTTTCAATCTAGTAACTAATACTTTCCCAACGATATTATTTTAAATACATGTTTTTTCCGATGTAGTGCTGGTACCCAAGTAGCACACCTATATTGGTAAAATATAGGTACAATATTGTAAACATATTGGCGAAATATTTGAAATGCAATAATGGCCAAAAAAAATGTGAACATTCGGCGATATTGGTCCAATATTACTTGAATAATATTGGCGAAATATTCTTGAAGTAATATTGGCCTCAAAATGTTCGGCGATATTGTTACAATATCGCTGATACAATATTCTGACAATATTGGCACAATATTCAAAAGTTATATTGTCGAGAAATAAAATGTGAACTTTTTGCGATATTGGTCGAATATTGTTTGAATATTTTAGAAATAGTTTTGATGAAATATTCTTGAAGCAGTAATGGCCTCAAAATATTTATCGGTATTGGTACAATATCATTTGGATATATTGGTGGATGTCAATATACCTTGGCAAATTACTAAAGGTCTTTTAGTTGATGAAGGTGACACCACAGTCTGCCTTTTGATCGCCATAACCACTGAGTGAGCTGTCTTGAAAACAAGTTACGGAAGTATTTAATATACTTTCGTAGGTTTTAGAAGACGTTCTATATGTAGAGCCACCTAGCGGATTTTTATCCAGATTTGATCATGATATAATTTCAATATGTTTCATTGAATATTCAGCCAATATTCAAATTTCATCTCAATCTAGATGTGGGAAACAATATGAAAACAATATTGTTTTAACGATATCGATAAATATTATTGAACCAATATTGACCCAATATTAATTAATAAGATTTGTTGAATATTGGCGAAATGATATTCAACCAATGTGTAATCACACTTGGAGATACAATATAGTTTTTATGCCTAGAATCGATATTAGGGGAATATTGGGATTGCGATATTTATTCTAGATGTTAAAAACGATGTGAAGACAATATTGTTTTATCTATATTGGTAAATATCATTCAACCAATATTGACTCAATATGAGTTATTACAATTTGTCAAATAAAGTGGAAATGATATTCAACCAATATTCTAACAAACTTGGAAAAACAATATAGTTTTTTCCCCTATAATCGATATGACTGGAATATTTGGATTGCAATATTTATTCTAGATGTGGAAAACAATATATTCCCAATATTGTATTATCGATATTGGTAGAAATTATTCAACCAATATTGACCCAATATTTCGTGTGATAATCTACATTCAAAACTAGTTTAACCAATATTCCACCAATATTAATAATACAATATTGTTTTTTTGAATATTCACCCATATTGGACCAATATTGATTTTTAATTTGCAATATATCTATATTGGCCCAATATGGAACCAAGATTCAGCCGATATGATGTGCTACCTGGGTAATAGCCATAGTAGAAAAACATATTGGCACTGTTTTCAAAAGTGAAAAATTTTTCTATGCCAAACAGGTTTTTTTTTTTGGTTAGTGCCATACGCTTTGACGTGACAGAAAGAACATTTGTTAAACCCGCTTTTCAAGGTGTTGTTTTTACAGGATCAATAAAAAAGTGAAAAAAAATACTAACCTGGAATTTCAACGGTTGATTGAATAATACTTTATTTCGAGTAATATGAACTTTCCTTATGAGATTTGTTGAAAAATGATGATGTGTCAGTCATAAGCAGATTATGAATCCACTTAAATTAATATACTATTTATGAAAGTTTTTTTTTTCAACTGTTGCTCAATATTGTTCGTAAGCTTTAAAGTAAGAAAAATGAAAATTGCCTGATCTGGCTTGTTTTTATAAAAACCAATAAAAAAAAAATAAGTCCGGACCTGAAATAATATTTTTTAAAAACGTATTTTATTGAGCTCAGGGAGCATTCTCAGTGTGCCAAATTTCATATATCTGAGTTTTTTACTTTTAAATATCGCCCTGTATATCCGTCAAAATCGCAACAAGGCATATTTCAATACCAGATATGAAATGGGTATGGTCCATAGTACTTATGGTTGGACTATGTACAATTCGTCAAGAATCACCCTGTATAGAACAAGCTATAGAGGAACAATAAAAGACGCAAACGGCATATACTAATTTTTATAAGATAGTTCGTTAATCAATACCCAATTTTCGCCCAAGTAAAATCGCTTTGTGGAATTTTTTAATCAAGCAATAGTGAAAAAAATTACAACTTTTTTGGTTTTTTGGAAATACCTCAAAGATTATTCAAGGTTTTACAGTCAATAGAATGAATCTCCATACGACCGGATCGGTGTATTCTCCACTGAGAAAATCCGGAAAAACCTCGAAAAAAAGATCATTTTTCAAAAATTCATAATTTTAATAAATCTGAAGCTGGACAAACAATATTGCGGAAACTGATAGACAATAATATGTGGTTCAACTGTGCGCAAGATGTTTTTTATAGGCTAATAAACAGAGCAATTTTTCTCATAAAAGTTCAACTCAAATTGCTCCGCCGATTTCTTTCTTGCAATTCGGTCCTCACGGAGGGTTGAATAATTAGCAATAAAATTATCACTTCCTGGGGGGGGTGCAACCCCCCTAAAATCGTAAAAATTTTTTTTCCGGAAGGTATTTTCTTGACATTTCAGCTCTGGGTAATAGATATGAGTGAAATTCGGTATTAATAGTGGGGCGAATTATTTTCAAACATTAAACGTCCTCCCGAGGCATCAACCCCTTCCCGACATCGTGTTTTTTAGGGGTATTTTCTATGAATAAGTAAAATTGTCAGTACTGAGTAATGAAACTGAGCGATAATTTCTAAAAATAATAGGTATAAATTATTCGAAACGATTTTCCCGCCCCTGCATTCAGGGCATATCCTCCTCATCGCGGAATCATTGGGGTGAGAAGGAAGGGGGAGAATATTTGAAAAAACTGTGAAACTACTACTCTTAGATATAAATGTGGGTAAATAATCGTTGAGAACTGTCGTTCTAATTGTGTCCAAGCCTCGTTCTACACACAAAGTATCTTCTACATCTAAATCTTGATTGCATATAATGCAGGTGGTCATAGAGGCAGGGGGTCGAGAGTCCCTCTCCAGCAGAGGTGCTACTGGTTCTATGCCAACTGGCATCCTTTAAGGAATACATATTTATCGTCAATAGAGAAATTATGGAATGTTGGTGTAGAATGTTAGCCATATACTATGCAATTCAGAAAAAAACTTGAGGAAACTTGCTTAATCAGACAAAAGCTTCATATTCTTGAAGTAAAATTTTGTAATATAGCACACAAAAATCAAAGCGGGTACACTTATGGGAGTGTTGAGCAAGTCTTATTCACAAAAATGTCGATATCAAATTGGTAGTTTCCCCTAAATTCCTACTTGGACCTTTAAAAATTTGAAAATTTTGAGTAACATCATGGCCAACTTCTGAAACAACACTAACACTAGGCACTTTCCATTGAATAGAAAAAACTTTGTCAACTAGGCAAACATTTATATTCTGCAGGTAAATTTTTGAATGAGCGTATAAAATCCTAAGCAAGTACCATGCAATAAAATGTTAATAACAAAATGTAAGTCATATCTGACATTGCGATATTTTGAAACAAAGCTGAGTTGAACATGAAACAAATATTTCAAAAATAAACTCAGCATTTTCAATTGATAACAGTGACAAAGCACTAAGAGATGTTTCCTCGTCTCCGACTATCGATGTTATCCCAGTATCCAGTGTTTTCTGCACAGGAACTTTTATATTATCTGACATTTGCATAGAGTTTGCACCGACAGAACCACGCCGCTGTAAGTATACTATACAGCGGCGCGCTAGCTGACACATTGACAAGGTCCCAAGCCGATATTTTTCAGGTTTTAGAACCTCAATGAGTTTAAAGCAGGTACACTTCGGGACAGTTCCCTTTGGTGCACTGTCTTCCTTGGTCTCGAATCCCCATATTCCATCACGGACTGATTTTATTTTTCTTTCCATAGAACAATAATGCGATCAAATGCCGAGTAACCTCTACTGTAAGTACTTAAGAGATTTACAGAATTGCATTTAAAATTTGTACAAGTAACCAAATTTGTATGAATATTTTCAATAAAAGCAGAGTTTTTTCTGGCTTATCATTCATGTTGATACGTGCTTTTATCTCTGAGTTATTAGCATTTGAATTTATAAACTCCCTCAAGATTGTGTAACCTAAAATATGCGAAGAATTGAAAACACTCGTATTTAAAACCAACATTATTTGGACCGGTTAAACGTTATGCAATTTGACAATGAAGTATTCCTCAACTGTTCATTTTACTTGCTATAAGTGTTAAGACATCATTTCAGTAATCACAAGCATTATTTCACGAAGTCAGGAACTTTAATTTTATAAGATTTTCAATTGCAATTTTGCAGCTGGCAACTGCGCGTATAAATATAAATAATAACAGAATACAAAGCTGCGATCTTTATCTTCAAAATGACGTAAGATTTATTCGAATTGAACATTTATGTGAAGAGTTATAGAACTTTACTTCACGCGCTGGTTGAAAAAAATGCACGTTGACGGGAGCCAGCGCAACACCTGCCCCATTGCGAAAGCATATAACTTCAACAATTTTTTCAAGAATATCGTGCGATTTCTCAAAATTTTGGTAGGGGCAGTTTTTTTGTAAAAATTTGTGCTCTTTCTGAATATCAAGTTATTTTTTTGATTTAAAGTTAATTTTTGGAGATATTTCGAAATTAACTCAATTAATTTCAACGCGTTTTTTGGGGGAGTTCCGCCCCCCTGGAGGTGATAATTTTTCACAGAAGTAATGTGCAGACTGTGTTCTACAATTTGAAAAACAATTATAGGCATAAGATGAGGTGGATAGCCCTATTATCCGATCTGTAGTTTTTGCACAATCGCGTTATAAACAATTTAAGGGCGCATCTTTCAATATTCGCCGATTTAAGGAAAATCGTCGTATTCAAATTCTGTGGACGGCTTCTGGAAGTAAAGATCAATATTTACAATTTGTATATTTCAGATTTTCACCTCAGAGGTGAGAAATGTGTTGAAAATGTCACTGAAAGTTGATCAAAACGCTTGGAAGTGCGTCCGAAGTCACCCGAAGTCGCACAGAAGTTAACTCGAGTTGAGTTCGGGCGACTTCAGGTGCACTTTGAAGCATTTAGAGTAACTTCCAGTGACATTTTCAACACATTTCCTACATCTCTGGTGATAATCGAAAATATAATCATTTTAGATATTGATCTCTACTTCCGAATGCCATTTACAGAATTTGAATAAGATGATTTTCCTTGATGGTGGATTTAGAAAGATTTGTCCTTGAATTGTTTATAGCGCGATTGTGCAAAAACCACAGATCGGACAGAAACCTTCTCGAGCAAAGTTGAACTACATGTTATTATCTATCTGTTTCCGCAATATCGTTTGTCCAGCTTCAGATTTATGAAAATTATGGATTTTTGAAAAATGGTATTTTTTTGAGTTTTTTTCGAATTTTCTCAGTGGATAATACACCAACCCGGTCGTATGATGATTCATTTTGTAAGATTTATAATTCTCTACAAAAATCCTATGACTGTAAGATGATTCCTCTAATACTTTCTGAGATATTTGCAAAAATGTAAAAAAGTTGTGATTTTTTCACTATTTCTTGCCTAAAAAATTCCACAAAGCGATTTTGCTAGGGTTTTCATTTATGAACTATCTTATAAAAAGTAGTATAGGCCGTTTGTGTCTTTCGTTTCATGCGAAAAGAGCCTCTAATTTTCCTCTAGAGCTTGGCCTAATATATAGACCAGGATTCCACGCCTATTTTCAAAAATGATTAATAACAGGCTGAATCTTCCTGAGTATCTTCATTTTGCCGAGACGCCCAACTTTTTTCTCAACAAAAATTCTCGATAGTGGTAGCTAACAAACTGCGCAGGCGTCAGTAATGTCGATTTGGTGAGTGCAAAAAAGTCAATAATAACAGTTAGTTTTTTAGTTGAATATCGAGAAGATAATTCGATAAAATACTCGAAAAAACTTTTGTCCTACAAAATGGATGGTAGGACTGAAGAGTTCCCCACTCCCAACATGTACCAATGACGTGGTCATAAGAAATCGCTAGTAACCAGCTGATTTTTTTACCGTTGCACGGTTAATATTTGTATAATTGAATGGTCATATTGTCTTGCAAATTGAATGGCAGGTGTTCCCAGTCCCAGTCCTTATTGTAACTGTAGGACAATGATCACACATGAAAGGTTAGTGTATTCTTCACCTAAATAATATAGTGTCCTACAAAGAAACGGATATGTACCGCTAGTCCTACGAAAATTATTCAAAATAACGAATAATTTTTAAATTGTATGGTTTATCTAATAAAATTCACTTTTATTCGTAAAGTAATGTTACTTTCAATTTATATTAGTTTGTTCAATTCAAAAATATCATAATTTACGTGAAAAGTTACCCGTAAAAACCTGCAACACCACATCGTCTGAAGAGCTGAAATTTATAATTGATAACTTTCAAAGAGGTCAGACGAAAAAAACCCGTTCACCCAATTTTATTCAAAAATAATTGAATTCAACATTTCAGCTTCAATACCCTGTATCTCCTAATCGAAACATTTCATTCTGTATTTAGTCAAAGATTCACCATTTGAAGTTTGTACAAGAAGATAATGGAGCACCCTGTATACTACGCATTTTGCACGTAGGACTGGGAAAACCTCTCTAGGACGATTTGACCATTTAATCATACAAATATAAAGCAAGCAACGGTAGAAAAAGCCGCTGGGTACTGATGATTTCTTATGACCACGTCATTGGTACATGTTGGGAGTGGGGACTCTTCAGTCCTACCATCCATTTTGTAGGACAAAAGTCTTTTCGAGTACTTTATCGAATTAATTCGAGGTTCAACTGAAAAACTAAATGTCATTAATGACTTTTTTGCACTAACCAAATCGACATGGTTGACGCCTGCGCATTTTATTAGCTACCACTATCGATAATTTCCGTAGAGGGAAAAGTTGGGCGTCTCATCAAAACGAAGCTACTCACGAAGATTCAGCCTGGTACAAATAATTTTTTCACCATGAAATTGACAATTTCGGAGCGTAGGACTGGGAACACCTACCATTCAATTTGTAGGACATATGACTATACAAATATTAACCGAGCAACGGTAAAAAATCCGCTGGTTACTAATGATTTCTTATGACCACGTCATTGGTACATGTTGGGAGTGAGGGACTCTTCAGTCCTACCATTCATTTTATAGGACAAAAGTCTTTTCGAGTACTTTATCGAATTAATTCGAGGTTCAACTGAAAAACTAACTGTTATTAATGACTTTTTTGCACTCACCAAATCGACATGACTGACGCCTGTGCAGTTTATTAGCTACCACTATCGAGAAATTTCGTAGAGGAAAAAGTTGGGCGTCTCGGCAAAATGAAGCTTCTCAGGAAGATTCAGCCTGTTATTAATCATTTTTGAAAATAGGCGTGGGATCCTGGTCTATAACTATTTCCTGTCAATTTTTGATTTTCTCAATACCATGTCAAAATTACAATTCATACTTTTTCAATTCTCTTCTCCACTCATCTCTCTCTCATCTCCATTAATTTTCTTGCTATCTCTCAAATAAATATCTTTATAATAATTTTTTTGGTTTCCTAACTCATAATTTTCAATTTTCCTGAATTACTTTCTAAATTTGCCTTTTAACGTTTGCCCCACGTTGGGCGCCAATTGTGATTATAGAGTGCGGCTTTTTTAAGTCCCCTCCCCCAGTTAACTTTTGAACGGTTCTACGTACAGATTAAAAAAAAAAACTGTTTGGAGGGTTTCACCGATACTACTTTTTGATACAAAAAGTATGGTGATTGCTTGACAGGGAGAGCGGGGGCAGGGGCACATCAACTCAAAAAGTTTAAATGGCATGGGGGGATTCAAGTGTCACATCGTTGAAAAGAGAATTCAATTCTCTTTACAACCATCTAATTTTTTTTTTGAATTTCGTTGATATTTTTTTTTGCAAATAAAATTCGAAATATCAAATATTAATGAGGATCTGAAAACTACTCGTACCTCGATATTTGAACGGTTTGTTTTGGAATAATGAAACCAAAAATATTTCAAATGGTATTACCGATACTACTTTTTGAGAGAAGAAACATTGCAAATTACTCGACAGATGGCGCTGGGGGCACATCAATTTGAAAATTTCGAAAGACATAAAAATCGAAATTGGGAAACAATTTCTCAACAAAATTCAAAAATATTTAGATGATTGTAAAGAGAATTGAAATTTCTATTCAACGATGTGATACTTGACCCCCATGCCATTTAAAAATATTGAGTTGATGTATCCCCCCGCACCCCCAGTAGAGCAATCACCATATTTTTTGTTTCAAAAAGTAGTATCGGTAAAACCCTCCGAACGGTTTATTTTTCATGTTTGTACGTAGAATAGTTCAAAAGTTAACAGGGGGTGTCTAAAAAAAGCCGCACTGTATAACAATTTGGATAAACAAACTAATTACCTAGAGTTATGAGTTTTAAAAAATCGCCAAATTTTCCGTTTTTTCCAGTTTTTCTGCGTTACTAATGATACGATCGGGTCGTAATAATTCTCAATTTGTTTGAATTTTAATTCTCTACAATTTTTCCCAATGCAAAACAATAAAAAAAAAGATTTTTGTATTTAAATACAAAAAACTCATAAATAATTAGTAAATGACAATTGCGAGTACAAAACATAACAGAATATAACTACGGATTGTCATTCATGTGATGACACAGTCGGTATCCTATTGGTACTTTTATAAAAAAAATATCTCATTTTATGCTGTATTGATTGCTGGTTATCAATATGCGAGGCGAATATCAGAGTGCTCCATGATTATGGAAAACAACCTTTCGATTCCCTTCTCGTAAATTGGGATTGAATATTTTTTTGACATAAATTTACTCATCAGAAAAATTGATGTGAAATCCGTGTGTTCTTGACAAAGTTGTCACGTTCTGCGGCTCAACATAAACATCGTTAAAATTTTGATTATATCACCGATATCAAAAGCCACCTGCGGACTACGGGATTAAAATACGACCCCACAAAGAGTATTCAGCCACATCAAGAGCATTGCATGGCCGTCCCGGATGTAAAACGTTGAATAGTAATAGAATAGGGCATTGTCTATTGTTTCGGGAAATTTTTCAAAACAATATGGCCAGACTATAATGGTTTACATGATTTACCTGATTTTTCAGCAGATGAATTTGGTGATTGATCGGTGTGTTTATGTGTCGGAGTTTTGGAAAGAATACCAAGCGAGGATCGAGTTCAAATGACGACTTTGGGGGTTTTGTTGCATATGAGACTGGAATAAATGATTCGATAAATAGGAGTTTAGACCGCCTATGAAGAACGTGTAAACGGCGTCAAGAAATTTGTGTAATCGATGACTTGTTTATTTTGTGGAAATTCATGATCACTTTAATGAAACGAAAGAAACACACTTTTGTCTTATTTCCACTAGTTTTTTTTTTCAAATATAATAATGTTATAATATATACAGGGTGTCCGGTAAACCTTGTACAATATTGAAACTGGTGATAGACTAGGTCGTGACTGTTCAGAATATCGGAATTTCACCTCAGTAAAAATATCACCGTTTTCGAGACAATGGGCATTTTAAGAATTTCTGGAAAATCGCTACCTCACCTTAGATTTTTGAGTGCCATGTATACAAATTGAGACAAATTCAAATATCTTTGCTGCTGAAGATTACTGATGAGTGGTGCTTTTAGACGTGCAGAACAGTTTTTCAGAAAGTGAAAAGAAATTTCAAGAAATGAGGGTAAAATGACATTTGAGTTTCATCAATTTTTTTAAAAAAAGTTTGACATTATTGTCTGAAAGAAACATAACCAATTGGTAGTGGACATTGATTTCAAAAGACTGCTCATTTTGTTCAGACTATACCATGGAATTAAACAAACCATAATTATTTTTGGAGGAAGTGATTTCCATTGAATTAGGCGTGGATTTATTCTAGGCGTCCATCAACTTTTATACCTACGCCCAAAGATTATTTTATTTCGATTTTATCAAGATAAAATGTGGAAATGATTATTAATAATAAAGAACCAAAAAATGTAATTTCTGATGAAGCCAGAAGTTTTATGATGTTGGGTCATTTGTGAAAAAATGCAGTTTTATGTCGTATATAGGGGCGAGCCACCTTCCGCAGACATCCGGTATATTATATGTAGCAATACTAAAAATAATGTTGAAAAGAAGTTGGGGTTAGGTCTCTTATAGAGTATTTAATAGATAGCCAACGTTTTGGCAATATAATTCGCCATTCTCAAGGTTCTAAATATAAAAATATGGACAATTACAGAAGGAAAATTGCACAATTTATAGTATTGTTACAATTGATAATTTATCCCCTACCTCATATATCAGTTCCTCCACTTGTGCTCGATCCATAACGGTAGGTTCTGAAGATTTCTATCGTATTTTCAAGATATTTTCGATAAATTAGTGTCGGTGTCTGGAGAATTAATGTTATGTTGAAACCTCCTATTTTCTCACACTTTTCAGTACTTTACCAGTAAATTTTGGTCATAACTTTGGTCAAAAATTACAAGACGGCATTAAAAATATAATATTGACCATATTAAATAGTAATTAAAAATTATGGTGCCGTCAACATTGAACGAAAACTCTACGTAATATGAGAATTTCAAAATTTTAACGATAATCTTGGGAATATTCGTTTTCGGTCCCAAAATCGAATAGCGAACTTTCATGCACTGATATGTGATTTATCATCAAAAAAGCAGTATAAATATAAATTTTTATAGAAAATTTTAATTTTATAAAATAAGTGATTAAGGAAATAAATAACAATGTAAAATCATTAAAATTTTATGGATGATCATGAACTAGATAACTATCATTAATTTTCATAAAAAAGTCTTTCATAAAGGTTTAAAAGCGTTAGTCAAGGTTAATGGTATTTTTATTGAAAATTCATGATGAATAGATAAAAAAAAATTCAAAACATTGATTGATTGATTGAATATACTATAATATAATATTCATGATTCTTCATCAGAATTCTCGTTGTTTATTTCTGAGTCACTAGCAGAATCCATTTCATTCGCTTCCTCCAGATCTAAAATATCAATACAATATATAATTGAAAAAATATTACAAGAAATTAATTAATTAATTTTGTTATACAGAGATAATCTAATATAACGGAGTAGATTTGGCGTAATGTTGGCACAAAGTTGACTAATTTTGCCCCTCAATTCATCAAGATTTGTTGCTCTCTGAAATGCATGTCGATACGCGGATTCTTTCAGATATCCCCAAAGAAAAAAAACATTTGAATCTGGTGATCTGGGAGGCCACATGATCGTATCAAGTGTAGATATTAAGCGATCAGAATAAGTATTTTGAAGAAATTGTGTCACTGATCGTGCATTGTGACTCGAACAACCATCCTGTTGAAAACAAATGTCCCCAAAATTGATAGGAAGTAGCTGAATTGTCGGAATAATTTGATTTCGACATAAAAAACACATAAAACACATTTTTCAGCATACTGTACCATATAAAATTTACGGCATAGCGAAATATGTTATATTTGAAGGATTAAACAGCTGAATTTTAGAAGAATGACCACCCCCACAAGGGATAAAAATCTGGTTTTGATTCGCGATTTCTGACCCCATGTAGTACCCTTGTCTGACGGCATAGATGTATTATAGTTTTTTAAAGAAAGAAAAAGATAACTCAATCAACGCCGTCAAATATTCGATTAACTGGGGAGGGGGTGGGTAAAATCGCCGATTAAAAAAAAAAATTCTCACTTCCGGTACCTCTATTTTTTGACGGAACTGGGTTTTAGAGCACTCTTTTTTCATTCCCTCTTTAACGAGAATAGTGCCGTCATGTATGATGTAATCAAAAAGTACCCCCTTTTTTACGACATTTCAACTCACCTGTGCACTCACCTGAACCGAAGAAAATTGACGGCATAGATGCCTAAAGTTTGTTTCTCGACCAGTACTTCAACATTATATATGACTCGTGGTGTATAAAATCACCCCCTGAAAATTTGCCTGGGCTTGTGGTCTATTATCTATCACCCTGAATATGGCGAAACGTCGAGATCTTCTCTCAACATACGTCGGCCTTACAACCCGAAGAACCAACATGTAAATTACGAAAGTGTTTGTAGAATCCTTATAACGCTGACTTCTAACGAAGAGAATGTTCCATTATCTCTTTACGACAGGCTTAAGGAAATGAAAGTACCTAGCAGTGTTATTGGAATGAAATTTATCATTTCTCTGTTTGCAGATCCTTTGTTATGTTTGTATTTGGAGGGTCGAATATCCAAGTTGACACAGTAACGTTCAATATCCATGTTTTGCTACCCTACAGCTTGTATTCTATCCTAAATAATTACAGTCGTAGTAATACGTTTGTAATAAGATCTCAACATGGAGTCAGTCTTGTAGGGTGCGGATGTATGTTTATTAGGGTGGAGACACTGGAGAAATCATTATTTGAACTTGCTCAGAGAAGGCAAATTATTGTCCTTGAGCAAATAGTGATAGAAGACCAGGAGTCTGCTGCAAATGCTAAAATAACTCATTTCATAATTTTTTGGGGTTGTTAAACTAAAACAAATATGGGGAGTTTTTAGTAATGGAGCTTATCGCATGTTAAAAACATATCTGATATTGACTTGTTTAAAATTGTCGAGGAAAAATAATGAATTACACGTTTGAAAGGGAAGCATTCTCAATTGAAGATTGAAAACAAACATGATTCCCCTGGAAATGAAAATAAAAACCTACGATAAAAAAGAGATATTCTTTTGTAATATCTAACAGAACACAACTACTTACCTGGCTAGAGCCATATAGATATTGTGAAATTACCCTATATAACTTGAAAGAAAAAACCCGATACTGAAAATTTGCATTTTCATTCAGATAGTTGAAATGAAATGAAGCTATTTTTTGTAATACCTAACTGAAAACAACTACTTCTCCTACTAAAGCCACGCTGTACATTGAACTACATCTAATAAATATTGTGAAAAGAACCTACTTCAAAGAAAAAAATCTTAAAGTGAAAATTTGTGTTTTCATTCAGATAGTTGATTATTTCTCAATTACTCAATTTTCATTGGAGATTCATATACCGGGTGTCCCAGAGCTTTTAGGTCTGCAGATATCTCAGTTACCTACGGAAAAAAAATTGAAAAAAATACTTGTCGAAGGAGACCATACGCTCTTTCATGCAGCATGGCAAAATCCACCCCCTGACAAACAACCACCGAGAAACCACCCCTAATTTTTGTTTTTCGAATGGCACCCCCATGTTTGTTTTGCTTCAACTTACAGTCTTTTTCATTTCTCATTCAATGATGTATCATGGTAGCTAGAATGGCATGCAGAATTATGGAAAATAAAAATACAAATGAAATATGAATTTATACGCTCAGCTGTATTGTTACTGCAACATTATACTAAAGAAAATGTTCAAAATGTTGGCCAGCACTTGCCACACATGCTTCAAGTCGCCGAATCAGCGCGCGAGTACAGGAAGCTCGAATCATTTCCGGAGTAACGGTATTACAAGCCTCTGAAATTTTCTGGGTTAAATCTTCATTATTTGTTGGTTGAGTTTCGAAGACAACTCGTTTCAAATATCCCCATAGGAAAAAGTCCAGTGGCGTGAGATCGGGAGAACGTGCAGGCCATCGAACAGGTCCACTATTTCCAATCCAACGGTCTTGAAAAGTATTATGGAGGAATGTCGTAACTATGTTATGGTTATGTGCAGGAGCTCCATCTTGTTGCCACCACATTTGTTGTCGTTCTTCAATTGGAATATCTTCTAGTAGTGCAGGAATACAATTTTCCAAGAAATGTAGATATCGGTGGCCCGTCAAAGTGTCTTGGAAAAAATGAGGGCCGATGAGTCGTCCATTATGTAAACCACACCACACATTCACACCCCACATTGTTTGGAAATTGGTTTCTCTAATCCAGTGAGGGTTGTCCTGTGACCAATAGTGCATGTTATGTCGGTTAACAGTACCATTATTATGGAAGCGGGATTCGTCACTCCACAAGATTTGTTTGAGGAAGTTGGGATTGTCGTGGATGAAAACTTGCATGTGAGCAATAAATGCCAGTCGTCTTTCGAAATCTGTAGGTCTGAGTCCTTGGTGTAAATGCATTTTAAAGGGATGATATCTGTACTGTTCGTTGCACAGACTACTTACTGATCCCAACCTCCACCGCCAATGCACGAACCGAAATATGAAGATGTGCTTCGGCGTAGGCCAACACATTTATGCAATTTTCCTCAGTTCGCACAGGAGTAGGATGTGCTTGATCTGTTTTTCCGGGAAATGATCCTGTTCGCATGGTATTTTCTACATACGAAAACGTATTGCGACCTGGTTGTCGACGATCAGGAAAGCGCTGCTCATACAGTCTCTCCGCAGCACGTTTATTCTTTCGGCATTCACCAAAAATTGAAAGCATATCAACGTATTCGTTGGGAGTGAAGGTAAAAGGCATTTTGATATACAACAACAATATCACGACTGATACCACTTTGTCATCCAGATACCGTAGGAATAAAACAAAGCACAAAAAGTTCTAACATTTTATTGACTCTTTTTTTTCAACATCCACTTTTTCTTGTCTCTACAATGTGGACTATTTCGATCAGTCCAATTAATAGTACCCACTAACGAATTCAATTTTATCGAGTGACTATCTTCACAACTACATATTATGATATATCATTGATTGAGAACTAAAAAGAGCTGTAAGTTGAAGCCAAACAAACATGGGGGTGCCATTTGAAAAACAAAAGTTAGGGGTTGTTTCTCAGGGGTTGATTGCCAGGGGGTGGATTTTGCTATGCTGCATGAAAGTGCTTATGGTCTCCTATGACACATATTTTTTTCAATTTTTTTTTTCCGCAGGTAACTGAGATATCTGCTGGCCTAAAAGCTCTGCGACACCCGGTATACACGTTGTTTCAAATTCGATCCTTACCACTGGGATCTCGGAAACTACAAGAAATACGAAGATGGTTGAATTGAGGCAAAGTTGCGAATATACCTGACTTATACTATGCGGTTGAGAAAAATCTGAAATTCTGAGTATATCCGTAGATATCCGGTAAAAACCGAAATTTTGAAATCTTTTTTGCAGATATACCTCAGAGCTCTTTTTTGGAGTACAAAAACATTTTTATGTGGGTAAGAGCTGCATGCACCCCAAAATGCAATCCCATACCTGAAAAGTGACTCAATTAGGGCAAAACAGGCGGTTCTGGCTGCGGAAGAATCCAATTCTTTAGATATAATTCGAACTGCGTAGCATCCTGACGATAACTTGTGACAGAGATTATTAATGTGAAAATCAAATTTTATTTTGTTGTCGATATTTAATCAATGGAATTAATTGTTTTCTTGTTGAGAATATTTTCATTGCCCATAGGTAAGTCTGGAATAGAACAGAGAAATGTGATTATATTAGTATTTTTCTGTTATTTGCCAATTCGAGACGCACCATTCTTTTATTAGCACTAACACTTTTTCAATTTTATCAAGAAGATGGTGCTCTGTTTTATCATGCCAAAGGAAGCTTGTATCATCTTCAAATAGAGTGATCTTGGCAGTGATATTCGCTTGGAAAAAAATAAGAAAATAAGATGGGGCCGAGTACTGAGCCCTGTGGTACTCCAAATGCAATATCAGCAATATTTGAGTCAGTGTTAGAGCGCACAATTTGACTGTATCTCTTAAACCAAGTTTCTGCAGCAGTGTGTCATGATTAACGCAATCGAATGCTTTAGAGAAATTGCATAATGTCGCAACAGCGCACCCGCCTGCATTGATATTTCTGTATACTTCTGCCATGAAAGAAAATAAGGCATCATTGGTCTCTTTGTTTGGTTGAAACCCGAATTGTTCCGTGACTATTATATTATTCGTCAGTAAAAAGTATTGCAATCTTTTCTTTACTAATTTTTCTATCACTTTCGCAAAACTAAGGATCAGTGATATCTCTATTCTGTGCCATTGAGGTACTTCACTTTCGAATATTTGACCTTGTTTGTGTTTGGTTTGTCTTAGTTCAGTTGGCAACACTGATTCTCTAGGTGTTCTGTTCACAAGGGTCGTTGTCCGATTGTCTCAAGGAGTGGCTCCGAGTAGCTCTAGGTAGTTCCTGGACTGATCTCACAGACCACGAAAGAACAAGGTAGCGCTTTGTCTGATAGTGAGAGTTTTTGACTTTGACGTATGAGTCATTTTGAGTGACGTTTTCCGGTTCGATATTTGATGAGTGTCATCTGTCTAACTAACCAATTTGAAGATTTCCAATAAAATTTTGATCATCTTGGGAAAACATTTCATATCTGGAGATTTCCTCATATTGTTTGCGATATTTGACGCTGTATATTTTAGAGATCTCTTTTTGACATCGATACACCGATATATTCAAAGGATCCGAGATGGTTTTCGACAAAGATTTCGACAAAGATTCAAGAAGGAGTACCTGGCAGAACTGGTTCAATCTGGTCAAGGCAAAATACGCGACCTGAATGTTGGAGATATCGTATATATTGGAGCCGATAATGTCAAAAGGCTGAATTGGCCCTTGGGTAGAATACTTGAGACTTATTCTGGAAGAGATGACCTACACCGAGTTGCCAAAGTGAAGACAAAACATGGGGAAATTTTACGTCCATTCCAACGACCATACCCTTTAGAAATCAACAGTGAAGAGAGGTGGACTCCTTCAAATGATATTCGACATGAAGACGATAGACGGGAAGATGAAAACACATCGAGTGAAGAAAGAATTATTACGTGAAATTGTGCACCAAAACGTTATGGAATTGATTGAAATTTATATTTTTGTTTCTTATCAATTCTTATTCAGAATGTTGATTGTTGAGGGGGGAGAATGTTGGGAATATTTTATGTTTATTGTTATCACCGTGTATATGTTTGAAATGTCAGATTTAAAAGGTTAGACTTATCTTGAAAAAGAAAACTGTCAAGCAAACTAAAGTTCATTTTGTCAAAATCGCAGTATGGTTTCAGGAAAAATATGTCTACCCAAGATCCCATAAAAATATTTGCTCAAAATATATATCAGTATTTAGACGAGTCTACACCATCAATTGGTATATTCATAGATTTAAGGAAAGCTTTTGATACCGTAGACCACTCTATATTACTCGGAACTCTAGAAGATATGGGTGTGAGGGGCATACCACACAACCTCTTCAGAAGTTATTTATTAAATAGACGGCAAAGAGTAAGAATTGATGATAAAATGAGTGGCGAAAAAACCATATCATGTGGCGTACCACAAGGAACGGTGTTAGGACCAATTCTGTTCAACATCTACCTCAACAATCTCTTCCTATTGAACACACACTCGAAAATTATTAGTTTCGCCGATGATACAGTCATATTCTGCAAAGACGATGACTGGTACAATTTAAAACAAAAACTGGAACACGACTTAGGCCGGGTAATGGAGTGGTTTGACTATAGACTGCTATCAATAAATTTTGAAAAAACGTACTACCTACCATTCAGTAGCTACGATGTATCCTTGCCAGAATATGATTTAGCAATATCCGATATGGTCGTCATTAGACCTGTCAAAAAAATCAAGTACCTAGGTATAATTCTAGATAACCATTTGAGATGGGATCAACATATTTTACATCTTGTGAAAAAACTACGATGCATATTGTACAAATTCAAAAAAATAATCGACATCCTAAACCATAAACAAAAAATAATGTTGTATAAAAGTTTGGTAGAACCCCACCTAAACTACGGCATAATTGGTTGGGGAGGAGTATCAAAAACACATCTCCGATCCCTTGAAGTCATTCAAAAGCGTTTCCTGCGATGTATACTAAAAAAAGAATACATGTACCCAAGCGATCTTCTCTACTCAGAAACTTCAATATTTGACCCAAGACAGCTATTCTTCATAACTATAATCACAGGTCAATATAGTCACAGAAACGAAATGATCATCTACGATCATAACTATGAAACTCGCCATAAAAAACAAATTGTAATTCCAGTCATGCACAAGTCAGTCGGTCAAAGAAATTACCATTACCTAGGTCCAAAACTCTTCAGCTTCCTGCCTGATTCACTAAAAAATGAACCAAACCCAAGAAAATTTAAAAAAAAATCTGAAACTCCATGTAACACATACTCCCCGTATAGGAATACACGAGATGATAGAAAAATAAATAAATTTTTTTTTGCATCTTTACATTATTATCTTTTGTTACAAATCTTACATTAATGTCTACATCATTTCTACACTTTTATATTTACAATTATACATTTTATCTATATCCTAACATTTTATATGATTATATTTATACATTTTAATATTTTAAAATTTTAACACTCTTATATTTGTTGACAAAGTGTCTCTTGTGCTTGTTATTTCTTTTTTGTATTTCTTCAAATAAATAGATTATTATTATTTTTATATTATTGTACGATGATCAAATATCATCCCATTATACTTATAAGATTGTATTTACTGCATGCATTATATTGTTTTCTTACAAACAAGCAAACTCCTTTGCTTCGTAAGTATTCCAATTTATTCACCAACTATATTATTCAAAATTGTTGTACTGTATTTTAAATTTGAAAGTGAATAAATTATCATTATCATTATCATTATCATTATCATTATCATTATCATTATCATTATCATTATCATTATCATTATCATTATCATTATCATTATCATTATCCTTATCGTTATCGTTATCGTTATCGTTATCGTTATCGTTATCGTTATCGTTATCGTTATCGTTATCATTATCATTATCATTATCATTATCATTATCATTATCATTATCATTATCATTATCATTATCATTATCATTATCATTATCATTATCATTATCATTATCATTATCATTATCATTATCATTATCATTATCATTATCATTATCATTATCATTATCATTATCATTATCATTATCATTATCATTATCATTATCATTATCATTATCATTATCATTATCATTATCATTATCATTATCATTATCATTATCATTATCATTATCATTATCATTATCATTATCATTATCATTATCATTATCATTATCATTATCATTATCATTATCATTATCATTATCATTATCATTATCATTATCATTATCATTATCATTATCATTATCATTATCATTATCATTATCATTATCATTATCATTATCATTATCATTATCATTATCATTATCATTATCATTATCATTATCATTATCATTATCATTATCATTATCATTATCATTATCATTATCATTATCATTATCATTATCATTATCATTATCATTATCATTATCATTATCATTATCATTATCATTATCATTATCATTATCATTATCATTATCATTATCATTATCATTATCATTATCATTATCATTATCATTATCATTATCATTATCATTATCATTATCATTATCATTATCATTATCATTATCATTATCATTATCATTATCATTATCATTATCATTATCATTATCATTATCATTATCATTATCATTATCATTATCATTATCATTATCATTATCATTATCATTATCATTATCATTATCATTATCATTATCATTATCATTATCATTATCATTATCATTATCATTATCATTATCATTATCATTATCATTATCATTATCATTATCATTATCATTATCATTATCATTATCATTATCATTATCATTATCATTATCATTATCATTATCATTATCATTATCATTATCATTATCATTATCATTATCATTATCATTATCATTATCATTATCATTATCATTATCATTATCATTATCATTATCATTATCATTATCATTATCATTATCATTACACAGTTTTACGCAGTTTTACTATTTCTCAAACTAAAACCAATACCTTCCATTGCAATGTTTTGCTATTTTTTGCTTATTTTTCATTTTGAATTATAAAATGATTTGCCTATCATATCAAAGTTGAAACATACAGTTTATAAGAGTAATTCAATCGAAAGACTGACTATCTGATAGGATACGAATAATATACACACATCAATGAACAAAATGCCATACATAGGAACTCTCAGCATGAGATATCATCAGCTTCGTGAATAAGTTCTCTTGTATTAAAATCATTTGCTGGAGTTTATTGCACCGATGGATAGAACCAATTACGCACCACCTCTAATTAACGGCCACAAATGACAATCAGCCTGGCTACTAGAATAATATTATGAAACGAGTTATGACGTTCGTTAGGATTGCAACTGAAGCAAAAACAGGAAATTATCAATCCCATCATAATCTCATGTGGGAAAATTATGCACGTAGGTACATTTTATGTATTTATCGACATAGGGAAGGATGGTAAGTCACGATACCTCAGAAACATTCGAAAGAAATAGCACAAGATGTATTCATTTCAACTGATAAACTTTTATTTTGAACGAAAACTTGGTTAATTGAATAATTGAAGAGAGCAAATAACATGATGAAATCACGACACCGAAACTAGAGTGATTTTATTATTGATGAACTTTGTAAACATTCTAGTCATACGCTTCTGAGGTTACCTCCGTATTATTGTGTTTTCAACCCCATTGAATTGGTTTGGGCATTTATAAAAAACAAATTGAAAAAATCCAATCAATGTCGAAATCTTACCGGAGAATTAGAAGAAAATATTAGGAAAATTATACTTATATACTTATACTTATTTATTTATTCATGACAGTACACTACAGAATAAGATAAAATTCCAAATGGTACATAGATGAAAGTATTAGGACAACAAATGACATAAAGAAAATCATAAAATCTGAACAATACAAACAAATATATATATATATATATATATACCGGGTGACCACGAGGTGAGGTACGCCCCCCAATTTTTCTATAGTTTTGAAGATACAGGTATTGTATTTCTGGTTCCTTTCGGAATTCTTCAAATCTTTTCATTCGAGTAATCTGATAATTCATCATCTTTCAACATAACAATGTGAAAAGAGTATGTTGCTATTTGAGAAATGGCAGTTGTGAGCCTTTCTTTATGGGTACTAATCCGTTTTGAGGAAATGTTTGATAATTGATGGGAAATATGGTTGCTGCAATTACATGGGAAGCTCAATTTTCAGCTGTATCTTACCTCGAACCTTCCTCTCGTAAATGCTGACGCCGTTCGTCAGTTGTGATGATTTGAGTTTGATGTTCATGGCCAACTTTGTTCGATTGAACAATCAACTGTATCTCCGCCATTTTTCAACCGATTTTCAATTTTGGAGAACAGTGTTATCACAAATTGCGTGTTCTTCCTGATAATGAAAAAAATTGTACAGGGTGTCATTTAAAAAAAAAAGTTTGGGGTCACTTCCGGTCAAACCGGAAGTGGTGAATTTTCGGTTATGGAGTCAAAATATGCGTATTTGAGTAATATATCGACGTGGCAAATTTGAAACCTGTATCTTCAAAACTATAGAAAAATTGGGGGGCGTACCTCACCCCGTGGTCACCCGGTATATATATATATATATATATATATATATATATATATATATATATATATATACAAACACACACCATATATATATTAAAGGTTTGAAGGTTTATTAGAGATAGCCTCGTATACGAATCGAACCTATGAAACGACATTCTCATTTTATAAATTATAAATTTAGTGAATCTACCCTGAATTATTTCTATCCTTTCCAAGATAAAATGGAGACCAAATAATACTGTTGTATTCTGGATTATTTCTTTCGTCTATTAAATATCAGTCATCAACCAATCATACGTTTGTTTCCTGTTTGACAGGACCCATCAACACGCTCTATTAGCGACTATTTACATGATGCACAATAGTCACCGACTATTCCGCATGATACTCATATCAAGGAGCCTGAGCATCTGACAGTACTCTAAATAAATACATATTAAACGTCAAATAAAATCAATAGTGTTGAAGCTGTATAAGAGAATGAATGTGGACCTTCTACGGTTAATACTGCAAGTTCTTCAAAAGCTGAACAAATGTCACAAATTACGCATGGTGGAAATGTCACATACAATAATTGTATTTTTAATTTCAATTGATAAATTATAAATTGTTTAGATTTTGTGCTTTGTTCTTGATATTTTGAATAAATTATTCCAAATTGTTTAATTTTCATTCATTCATATGACTGATATAAAGAAGTAGATTCAAGAAATAATCTTCCCAAATATAACACGACCTTGAATAATTGTCGACTATTTTATTGCTGCTAAATTTCTCTTGTATTTATTAATTTTACTCGACATTATTTTGGCATTAATAATCAGAGATGAAAGCCCTCGAGCTTCGCTCTCGGGCTCTCATCAGATTATTAATGCCAAAATAATGTCTCGTTAAATTATTATAAAATACAGTCGAAATTTAGATGCAATAAAAATAGTCGACTATTTATCAAGGTCTTGTTATATTACCCTTGAATACTACGTACCAAAGACAAATATAACGTTTTTATTGCATTGGTGTCATTTATGTTTTGGGTTTGCCTCTTTATGAAACCAAGCATTCTGAAGGCTTTATTACAGATACTGTTTATGTGATTAGTAAAATTGAGATCTTTGTCAAACACTACTCCTAAATCGCATATATTCTCAACTGATTTCAGATTGACATTACCGATGAAGTAATCACTCATGATGGGATTATGTATATTATAGAAATGCATCACTTTACATTTTTCAACATTTATATCTTATAGGTTGAACTCACAATAATTGCAAAAATTCACTAAGTCTTTTTGAATAAGTTGGCAATCATTTGAGGAAGTAACTTCCCTGTAAAATTTGAGATCATCAGCATACAGTGAAACTGTAGTGTTTTGAAATGAGTCAACAACATCATTTATAAATAAGGGAAAGATTATTGGACCAAAATGGGAACCTTGCGGAACACCAGAAGTCACTTTTATTTCTTTCGATAATCTGTTAGCAATTTTAACGTATTGTTATAAAGAAATTATAAAGAAATATAAAGATCTTTGTACATAATGCATCTCACATGTGATTTCAGAAAAACGTGAATATTTCCTTTTGCCATTCATACAACCAGTTATCATAAACATGGGTGATTTGTCTGATTCGGAGGATTATGATGATTGAGTCTTGCCACGACTTTGATGTGTATATAAGATAGCCGTACCAGCAAATAAATTATCAATGTTTCCTAATGTTTTCTTATTCTATTTTTTTAACGACTTGTGTCAGATAACTTGTCAATAAGTTTCGAGCAACGTCCCGTACCCATACACGCGCAATCCTTCAATTCTATTCATTATAAGAACAAGACGTTGTTATATTCCCAAATTTCTAAACAGCAAACAATACGCAAAGTTATACCCGTAAGTAAGAGAAAATATCTCCGCTTATGGCCGGCAAGTACGTTCAAAGAGGCGGAGTTATTGAAGTGTTAATCCGGTTTTACAGCTCATTCAACTGAGATTGGTTAAACATTTGTATTACTCATGTATTCCTGCATAAGGAGGGCCTTTATCGAAAAATCATGTTTTAGGGTATGGTATCTTTAGAAGACTGCTTTGTCTTGTAACATAGGGGTGTTTTGTTTTCATTAGTAATATAGATCCCTCGATGTAAATACAAGGCATAGTAAAAATATTGTTGATTACTTATATTTCGGACGTCCATCATCTTAATGGTTGAAAGATTTCTATCTCTTTCAAATTTTTTCACAACGTTTCAATTGCTTGAATCCGCAATCGTCTTCTGGTGAATAGTGACAAAATCAGATGCTACGCGACCTTTTATAGGTCTATAATTAAGGTGTAATTACGCGCGGTCTTGTGGCGCGCGTGGTTTCGCACTTTTTCTCCCTCCAAAACGGTCCATGAGCGGTTTCCATACGTTTTTAATTTCCACGCTTGGTTGACTGAAGGCACCATTGGCTTCTATGTAGGTGGTTTCCATAAATTTAGGTTTGAACCAATGTTCCTCTCTATGAAGAACACTAGCTTCGTCCCAGAGAACACCTTTATCATTTGGAACCATGGAGATGAACACCTTGGGGAATTCTTCGCCAGAATGAATAACATATGGGATTCAATCAAATTGACAATAGAAAAGGAAACTAACAGTACCCTATCGTTTCTCGATGTGAAAGCTGAAAGAACAGACACTGGAATCCTCACCTCTGTCTACAGGAAGAAGACACACACAGGACAGTACCTCAACTACGGCTCTAATCACCCAAACTCCACAAAGAGGGGAATCGTAAGAACGTTGGTGGAGCGAGCAATGTCTATTTGCAACAACCAGGAGTCATTGGAGGCGGAAATTAACCACATCAAAAAGGACCTACGCCGAAACGGATACACCGAGAAGCTCATAGGAGAAGTTCGGAAACAACTCGAAAAGGCCAAGACAACCGAAGAAAAACCACAAAACCCCGTTCTCATTCTTCCCTATACAATAAATACAACATCAAGAGTTGCTTTCAATCCGGCAGTATCTTACGAAACTTCCTCACCAAGACGAAACCAGAGAACACAACAGAATCCAGTAAAAACTGTATTTACAAAGTCCCATGTGAATGTGGAGATTCCTATATGGGAGAGACCAAGAGGCCATTATCAGTAAGAATAGCTGAACACAAAAAGTGGACTCAACGAGGGGAAACATCAAAATCGGGAATTGCTTACCACGCCTGGACAAAACACCACCGAATTCTCTGGGACGAAGCTAGTGTTCTTCATAGAGAGGAATATTGGTTCAAACGGAAATTTATGGAAACCACCTACATAGAAGCCAATGGTGCCTTCAGTCGACCAAGCGTGGAAATTAAAAACGTATGGAAACCGCTCATGGACCGTTTTGGAGGGTTAAAAAGCGCGAAACCACGCGCGCCACAAGACCGCGCGTAATTACACTTTAATTATAGACATATAAAAGGTCGCGTAGCATCTGATTTTGTCACTATTCACCAGAAGACGATTGCGGATTCAAGCAATTGAAACGTTGTGAAAAAATTTGAAAGAGATAGAAATCTTTCAACCATTAAGATGATGGACGTCCGAAATATAAGTAATCAAGTTACTACATCGTCTAAAACATTCAAACAAAATATTGTTGAATCAACACTTTGATCGACTTCAATCCAAATCTTAAAAATAAATCAAATCAAGTTCTCACTACATTTTTTTATATTCTTATTGATGTACCAATAAAAATAAAACAAAAACTTTGTAAAAAAAATGGCCACAATGGTCAATGAAAAAGTGTTCTATCCCCGTAATACGATTATTTTATTCCGAATTTACCGCTATGGAAATGATGATATTTCGTGAACAAATTGTCATGACGCTTTGAAATTTTTTGAAATCGAAGATCATAAGTGCCAACGTTTAACAAATGACTTTATAGTGAGATGGGTATTGGTTAACATCCTAGTGACGTATTCGAAGAAAAGTTTGTATATGATGAAACTTGAATTGTTGTTCATTTTTGTTTTACTTCTAAATTTGAGAGAAACAATTGGCTTCATTTTGGTGATTATTTCTCACCTCTTGTAAATAGCATTGGATGATATTGTGTTTTCCTCCGGAGGAATCAATTGAGTCAAGTTCGGAAAAAAGTTAGTAGTATTGCCTTCAACCAGACATTTCCGCTTTATTTCATACAATAAATAAGAACGGAAGTTGTGCCGTCGGAAGAAGTATTGTGGAAATGAAAAAAGGACTCCATCAAGTTGCCTTGTTAAAAAATGTGTTTCCGTGAATTCTTTATCTGCAGACCCGGAAAAGCTGCTTAGAGTTCAACAGCGAGTTATTGTTTTTCGTTCAGGAAGATTCATTGTGGAAAGCCATGTTTTGTATTGCTGCCGGTGAATCCGTCCATTAGCGCAAGGTGAAATTTGAGTGTCGACGTGATCAGCTAAATGAAAAGATTGTAGCAGTAGTTCGATGGCCGTTTATTGACTCCATTTTTTAGCATTATACAGGGTGGGGCACGCCATACGACACGGTCCCTGTATGCCAAACCATTTGAATGTTCCGGAATCTCTCCGTTTCGTCATATGTATTTTGATTAAGGCTACAACAAAAAATTAATTTGGTGTCTACAGGGTGGCTCAAAAAGTGTGACATATCAAAGTTGTGGTCTTTCAATTGGAACACCCTGTGTTTCGTTACACTTTTAAAAGGATCAGGATGAAAAATTTGATATTATATGTACCCAACCATTGAGCAAAAATAATTTAATATTGAAGGCTGTTGTCCATTCTTGCATAGTGAAATGAGGGACATTGGTCATTATTGTTAAATTGTGAAATGAAATGGCCAATGTCCTCTTGAACGATGTATTCCTCACGGTCAAAGTCTGACATCAGAGGCCAATGTCCTATTGAGTGATATATTCCTCACGGCCAATGTCCAATATCTTCCACAAATTGAGAAAACAGCTAATATACATGGCAATTCAAATTCGACCCCCACCATTGTGATCTCCTAAACTACAGGAGATACGTCGGAGCTTAAATTGTGGCAAAGTTGCGTATTCTGGTGCTTAACAAAATACTGTTTTGAAACTTCGAAAATTCCGAGTATTTCCGGAAATATCGGGAAAAAACTGAAAATCGGAATTTTCGTTTTTATTTTTTTCTATCGTTATTTGACAACATAGCTCAGAACCGAAAGTAAATTTTCATTAATACTTTTTGTCAGCTACACGTTTTCATGTTCAGATTTACTATCCGACGTTTCATCTTGTGGCATTCATCATCAAATTTTTTTTCTGTTATGGGAGCTATATTGTTTTTTTTATACAGAATATACAGAAAAATAGTGATTCTCATTCTGATTTCATTGATGTATAATTTGTTATGATTGGCACTTCTGAAACCACAGATATTAAAAAAAAACGACTTCATCTGAGATGATCATGACTCCATCGAAAAATTTTGTTTAATGAACACTAGTTTTCAGAACTCATTAAACATCATGAGTTTGCACAAATATTTCAGTCGAAATGTCCTCATTCTCAAATGAAGAAAAACGAGACATGTTGAAACTTTATTATAAAGGACCCCGCAAACTCCTTATGGAATTTGGGTCCCGGTGAATTTTTTTGTTACCATTGCGCCAACCCAAGATAATGAGCAGTTTTGCAGCTAGAAGGCGTTGAAATCACCCCTTGCGCAGATTAGACTATTTATTTTTGAGCCCGGTAACAATATTTTCACTTGTTTCATTATTGCTAATGTTGCACAATATTGTGCTGTTTTATAAAAAAATTCTTACCCCCTCCCCTTTTCCCCCCAACTCCTATTACGGAACGCAAAAAAACTATTTCTCGAGTTCCTTCAAATGTATCGTTAAATGTTTAAATACGCCTAAATAGGGAAAATAGCAGTTTTTTTATGATTATCCCCCCACCCCCCAAATGAGACAAAACGAAAAAAGTTCGGTGGATTTTTCTGAATTTTTGATATGATGCAGTTCAAGTTATTTTGAATAGAAATAAATCGGGAGACAAACCCCAAAAATGAACAGTTTTGATGCTACGGGGTGTTGAAATCATACCTTGCTCAGAATAGACTATTCATTATTATAAGCGGAATCAATATCTCTACGTATTTTTGTTTTATTATATGCCGAACAGTTGTGTAAACTTTCATAAATTGAAAATCTGAAACCTCCCCCTTACCCCTATTTCAAAACACGAAAAAAAAATTCAGGCACCACCTCAATTTCAAATTGTGGATGTCTAATTTTTATTTATTTTCAAGATATTCGCCCAATTGATTGATATTCAAAAATCATGAACTACGCCCCACTAAGAAGTCAGCAAACACCATCAATATTTTTCTGATGGGAGGGAAAGGTGATATTAAACAACTGTACGATTTCCTCAATTTGAGCTGATTAAAACTTTTATTTTGATAAAGCATTTACAAGTAGTCGGGAATACAGTTTTTCTTGTTTTAAATTAAGGGTAGGGGTTAAGGGGCAGGTTTTAGATTTTCATTTCATGAAAAATTACAGAATTGATCAGCATAATCTAAACTAAAATACGTAGAGCTATTATTTCCGCCTATAATAATGAATAGTCCATTCTGAGCAAGGTATGATTTCAACGCCCCCTAGCATCAAAACTATTAATTTTTGAAGTTTGTCACCCATTTTATTTCTATTCAAAATAACTTGAACTGCATCATATCAAAAATTCAGAAAAATCCACCGAAATTTTTCGTTTTGTGTCATTTGGGGGGTGGGGGGATAATCATAAAAAACTGCTATTTCCCTTATTTAGGCATATTTAAACATTCGACGATACATTTGAAGGCACTCGAGAAATATTATTTTTGCGTTCCGTAATAGGAGTTGGGGTGAAAGGGGAGGGGGTAAGAATTTTTTTTATAAAACAGTACAATATTGTGCAACATTAGCAACAATGAAAAAAGTGAAAATATTGTTACCGGGTTCAAAAATAAATAGTCTAATCTGCGCAAGGGGTGATTTCAACGCCCCCTAGCAGCAAAACTGTTTATTTGGGTTGGCGCAATGGTAACATTGGTTGAGAATTACATGGACTACATCATACCAAAAATTCAAAAAAATCCACCGGGACCCAAATTCCATAAGGAGTTTGCGGGGTCCTTTGATAGGAATAGTAGATACGAAAACAGCACAAATTTACTTTGAATTATATCCGGAAAGACAACAGCCGCATAGAACGTTATTCGGAATTTTGGTCAAACACTTGGCTGAGTACGGTGCGTTTCCAAAACCAAGAATGAAATATGGAAACAGAATGGAACAAAATATTAGACGTAACTTATTAGCCGAGGTAAAATAATTGTTCTTTCCATATTCGAAGAAGTGTAATTATTTTTGGTACTTTTTTAGATAATTGCAGATCCTTCCAAATCAACACATCAAGTCTCGGCAGAAATGGATGTGCCACAGACGAGCATTTGGAGAGAATTCAAAAAAAGTGGTTTGAAATGTTATAAGATACATATTTCACAAAAATTACATCCAGGTGAACCCATAGAAATATATATTATATACTTACTCTAGAATGCTAATCCCCATGTTAAAAGTGTTGTAAAGACTTCAGGCTAGTCCGCAATGCGCAAGCGCGTCATTAGTGATTTTTGTAAAAGGCCCGGTTTTAGTAAAATATTATGGAACTTGTGAAGATTAACAAAAGTTAATTCCGAATCTCGGAGAATAAGGTTGGAAACCTCTTTGTGCTTATACCTGTTATTTGTATTTATGATTTGAATACATATATACATATTTTCACATGATTATGTTTCCGAATATTCAGCAAAGGTCATCAGAAAGTAGAGTACGGTTATTATTATTATTTACTGCTCTGAAGCGACTGATTTTTGGTATCACATTCACTTTTCAGCTGTAGTTAACCACCAAAAACCTACGGAACCACCCCAAATCGTCGGTGCGAATTTCAAGGAAGCACTGGATTGGAAAATAAATTGAAATTACAAAAAACTATGGAAATTTATTTCAGTTAATATCATGAATAATTTCAATTCAAATTGGATTTACAAAATTGCATGCTTGGAAGCTCGAGGTTTTTTTCTAGAACGATTCATGTCAAAATACGCAACTGTTTTAAAGAGATTAACATGCTATTTCTACGAGTATTTCTGGTTGTATTACCTTAGTGCAATTTCCACAATGGGGGTGCATAAAAAAGTGAGGCCAGAAGCATTTTCCTTACTATCAAAGAAAAACACTTCCATATTGACATTAAATTTCTGAGGCGATTCTGTGTATGTTTAGTACTTTTTGTAGGAATCTAGAACTCATAATATAAGCATGCTTACGCAGACACAGTATTGGTACAGCACTAGGTTTCAAATTATTCTATTGTCGTTTTCACATGAATCTTCAGGAGGAAAATGACTGCCACAAATTACAGTTTTCTCACTAAAATGTTCTGCTGGGGTCTCTTCTTAAAAAAAATAACCAAAAATCATGCATTTTTTGTCAAGCTAAAATAATATTTACGCTATTTTGAGGAAAGCATATAGGTACACAAAAAAATTCATTATCTACCGAAAATGATTTATTTCACGTATTTTTCCTTTACACAACACTAAACAGTACATTGTTTATTTTTTGGAAGAAACGGCTTTATTAGAAATTGTCTTTAAAGGAACAAGATTAATGCAAATTCACGAAAGATGAGAGAATAACCAATGACCTCAAACACCACACAAAACGACAAGAGAAAATCTGAAATTTTAAAAACCGACTCTGCGTCTGACAAGAGTGACAGATCTTAGTGACAAGTCTTTCTGTTGATGAAAAAGCGCTGTTGCACGGTCATTATAATTACAGTAGCATAGGGTACATTATTGTTTTAAAAAAGTTACTTTCGCGCCTAAAATTCGGAATAATCTAACTCTAAAGGTTCTTTTCGGTTTTAAAAAGTCAAATTTCTCTCTTTCAAATGACATGTGTTTTATCGCCTCATAACAAAAAACTCTGAATTGGAACACCAAATTATTTTCAAACTTGGCAACGATCTACCCAAACTAAACTGATGACGCGCATGCGCACATCGTAAACGGGTCGCATACGCGGCATGCTTTTCGCCATGAAAATTGGCGGGATGAGCATTCTAGAGTAAGTATATAATATATATTTCTATGGGTGATTCTGTGAGAAGGATGGAATTTTGTACCTGGCTCTGGAATAGGGTAGACCCTACAAACTTCTTGAAAAACATTATTTGGACCGACGAAAGTACTTTTTTGAACTGTGGTGTTTTTAATAGAAATAATGAGCACATTTGGAGTGAAAATAATCCACAACACTTCAGAGAAGTCAGACCACAAGTTCGGTTTCGTTTGAATGTATGGGCTGGAATTTATGACAACCGAATACTTGGACCTCATTTCTTCTCTAATACTTTGAACGGCGAAACCTATCTTCGGTTCTTACGAAACGAATTTGAAGAATATGTGGATACGTTTCCCTTGTTAATTATAACAGCTGCTGGTTTCAGCATGACGGAGCTCCTCCACACAATAAAATAGCAGTTTGCGAATATTTACACCAAAGATTTCCTAATAGGTGGTTAGGAAATTCTGGACCAGTGAGGTGGCTGGCAAGGTCACCTGACCTTACAGTTTTGGATATTTTCTTGTGGGGCACTTTAAAGAACTGAATCTATGGAGAGCAAGAATATGACACAGTAGATGAACTTAGAGACAATATCATCACGCAATTCAGGTCCATCAGAAGAAGGGATATTGTTAGGGCTGTTATTAATTTGAGACGACGAGCACGGTTATGTATTCAAGAGGAAGGCCATCATTTCGAACACTTGTAATACTTTTTGTGCATTTTTTACAAGCTCATGATTTCATTCTTGTTTTTTGAAACGCACCGTACTCAGCCAAGTGTTTGACCAAAATTCCGAATAATGTTCTATCCGGCTGTTGTCTTTCCGGGTATAATTCAAAATAAATTTGTGCTGTTTTCGTACAATTCCTATCAAATTTATAATAAAGTTCCAACATATCTCGTTTTTCTTCATTTGAGAATGAGGACATTTCGACTGAAGTATTTGTGCAAACTTATGATGTTTAATGAGTTCTGACAACTAGTGTTTATAAAACAAAATTTTTCGATGGAGTCATAACCATGTCAGATGAAGTTGTTTTTTTTTAATATATGTGGTTTCAGAAGTGCAAATCATAACAAATTATACATCAATGAAATCAGAATGAGATTCACTATTTTTCTGTATATTCTGTATAAAAAAACCATATGGCGCCCATAATAGAAAAAAAAGTTGATGATGAATGCCAGAAGACGAAACGTCGGATAGTAAATCTTGAACATGAAAACGTGTAGCTGAAAAAAAGTATCAATAAAAACGTACTTTTGGTTTTGAGCTAGGTTATCAAATAACGATAGAAAAAAATAAAAACGAAAATTCCGATTTTCAGTTTTTTCCCGATATTTCCGGAAATACTCGGAATTTTCCAAGTTTCAAAACAGTATTTTGTTAAGCACCAGAATAAGCAACTTTTCCCCAATTTAAGCTTCGACGTATCTCCTGTAGTTTAGGAGGTCCCAATGGTGGGGGTCGAATTTGAATTGCCCTGTATATTCAATTATTTATAAAATAAAACGAAAGAATAAGTGTTAGAAAGACTCAGACTCATGTAATATTATATACGAGCATGATTCTATACTGAAAATATTTGCACTCTTTTTTCTCGAAACGGCGAAATTGGACATTGTCCCTTTTTCTTCCAAGGTACAGCAATATTGATGAGGATGAAATGGGAAATTTGCACACGAGTTTGACAGTCCTGATATGTTAATGAATAAACCTGAAACCCTTCAGAATACTCATTAACGATAGTTTGAAGAACATAAAATCAATTTTCAGGGATAACCTCGAATCGAAAAGCTAGTAATAGGAAAATTGATTGCTAACTCTATTCAATTCTACTAGCATCAGCACCGGGGTTCTGCATTGGAAGACTAGTCATATATACAATAAACATGAACTCGCTGAATGTAATAATCAACTCAGCAAATGAATTGTGAACTTCTTCAGAGTCTTTGACAGCTGATTTAACTTTTAATTGCCAAAGTTGTCTCGTGAAACTTCTACAGGCACATGTAAAAGGGACATTCATCATTGCTGTTAATGATTTTCCGTATAATTACGAGAGTAAAGAGGTATATTTAACTGGAAAATGTTTGAATGTTGTACGCTTTTCATTATTCATTGGATGAAAAGCAGTGCGATGGAAATTATAAGATTTCTCACTTTGTGAAAAACTTCTCTGACTCTAGATGAGCAGTTTGATATTGAACTTCCGAAACTGTTGAATTAAGACAAGAAATGGCGAGTTATTCGCTATTTCAGTGTTCTGTGAATGTTGCATAATGTACTGATTGAAAATTTGATTTTGTTGAGAAAATTCGTTTCTTGACGTGGTTTATTGGGATCTCATCTTACACAAATTGAAAATGAAAAATGTTGAATGAGGAAAATCTATATAAATGTAGAATGAGTAGTGTAACGGAGCATATTTTGTAGACCCTGACTGGGGTGATTTAAACTATTTGATTTGTTTGAATTGTAGATAAGGCCTTTAGCTGTAACCTTCCTAGATATTTTCGCATTATATATCATTACCGAATAGTATTAAAATTTGGATAACTCGAGGGCTTCACCCTCATGCTCGTTGACTGGAATTTATATACCAGTTGTCCGCAGAAAATGGCTCGCCCCAATAACACTCTTTTTTTTATTAGTTAAAAACAGTATAAAGTCATCATATTAAGTTAAATGAATTTATCTTCGTGATACATAAAATGACACTTACGAAATCACCATTAAAAGTCAAAGATAAGTCACCGGTAAGTTATTTCTTTCTTGTTCATAATTTGGGCAGGCCAATATATGTTTCACTGATATGCTAGATTCGCAGTATTCACAGCTTTTCGGGGTCTCTCTTTTCATTATATGCTGGTGGGTAAGTTTGGTGTGTCCAATCCTTAGGCGGGTTAGGATAGTTTGATGTCTTCGACTAAGTCCAAAATAGTTTGGTTTTGCCATATTATTGTGTAATTTGAAAAGTTTGTTGTTAATTAGTGTCTGCCATCTCTCTTTCCATATTTAAATGGTGCATGTTTTTATTTCGTTGTATATTTCTTCATGTGGTGTTCTCTTGATTATTTTCGCCTCCGAATTTGCAAAAGTGTTGCCATTTCCAGGAATACCAGTATGTGAAGGAACCCACACCAATTCGATATGTTTACCACCTTCATACAATTCACACAGGTTCTACCATCTTCATACAATTCACACAGGTTCGTCTTGATTTGTTGCAATATGGGATGCTTACGGTAAAGCTGTCGGGATCCTTCTACTGCACTCAAAGAGTCTGTAAATATCACAGAATTGCCATTCATCCGCCTTGCTTTTTGAATTGCCTGTGCTTTTGCATGTACACGCTACTATTTTCTGGTAATTTGTAGCATTCACTGCCCTGGTCACTAATCACTGCTGTTCCTACGCCTTCTTCGTTTTTTGACGCGTCGGTGAATATGTGGTTGAAGTTGGAGTACTTGGATAAGATCATATTGAACGAATTCTGTATGAGCTTGGTAGGGGTATCATTTTTCGGAAATTTTAGTTCTGTGTTTCAGGGGGGTATAGCTAGTGTCCAGGGAGGAGGAATATCCGGATTCATAAGTATATGTGGAGTTTAGATCGATAGTACTCGACAATTTTTGGATCCGTGCTTGCAGGTAATTTGTTGTATCGGGATTTTGATGGATTTGAGTGGGTTGGTTAGGAAACATTCGTTTATGAGCACGGTTTTTTTGGTTGGACGAGATTCTTGCATCGTATGTGAGGCAGAGATATTGCCTTCTTACTTCCAGAGAAATTTCTCCTGATTCGGTATACAAGCTGCCAACTGGACTAGTTCGATATACGTCAAGGGCTAATAACTCTTTTGTTTTTGAAGATAATGGAAAGAAATTTGATGGGTCTGTATTAGACATAAAACTGACAAGTAACCAAGCTTCATGCAACCTCCGGTTTCACCAGAATTGACAAAAACTTTCGATTTTCAAATGAAACATCTGGTATATTTTCACTTATGACATACTGAATACAGCCATGTGTTACTTGTCACTTTTTGGAACCGAATTAACTTTTTTTTCTGATATTAATTTTTTATTCTATAGTGCTATGAATATTCTCAAATCACTAATTTCAGTCCTAAAATTTTGATCAAAATGTTTCTGCTATGCAAAATTAATTTTTTTAATTTTTATAACTTTTTCCAAACGGCAACATGGTGGTTCGTCAGGTTAGGAAAAAAGAGCAATTGATTTCTAATTATTTGATACCTACTGCACATTATTACGTTAATTATGGGCAGTGGTGGCCGTGGTGGTAGAGCGTTCGCCTTTGAAGCGAAGGGTCGAGGGTTCAAAGCCTCACATGGTCATCAGTCTCGTGCATGGCATCACACGTTTAAAGGTAAGGGCTGCGTCTTCCCTAGCTCACACAAGTCTCTCGAAGAGTTCCGAGGGTTGCGCGTAGGGGTGCAATCGGTTGACGGAAATAACAAATTTATAACAACAATTTTATATCAGATTACACTAGAAATTACTAAGTTTTAAGTTTTGTTTACGTATGCATGTGTGTGAATAATTATTCAATATGTGTGTTAATTGTTATGTTTTGACATAATAATATTTATTGAGCATTACATCATTGTTAGTTTGCTTATGCTTATTATTTCATACACAATATTCTTCTTCTGATGCTCGAACATGATTTGTCGACAAAAAGTATTTTTTTTATGACTTTAAAGTTTATTTAACATTATTATTTAACATTATTGAAATGAAGGAGATTAAAATAAGATTTAAATTCATCGATCTACATGTAACCAACAAAACAGATGAAACAAAATCAATAATCGAAAAGTTAATAACGTATAATTTTAAATAAAAACTATCAACATGTTCTTTGAATAATTACACAATAAATTTATTTCTGCAAAAGCAAAGCGAAATAAGAATATGACCTTAATCATTTTGTTCAGTTGTGTTTGTCAAAGGTTACTCAATGCATTTTAACCTTATTTGAATACCAAAAGATGCTTTATTTTATGAGACATCTAAAGCAGTTTTTCAATTTTTTCAACGGAATTTTGAATAAAACATGTAAACTGTATCAAACGAATCGTAATAAAACGGCTGATATTTTCATACATAAGTTACAAAAATCCTTTGAGTATTGCTCAACCCCCACCAAAGCCAAGCACCCAAACTAAATAATAGTTCTCAAATTGCACACAACTCTGCTGAGCTATGGAAAGTAGCCAATGAAATGAGGACAAAATTATGGCAAAAAAGAAGATAATGGATACGTTAAATTCAACACTAAATATGAAGATGATGATGACGATGATCATGTCTGAAAATCTGTATATTCTGAATCTGGAGATAGCCATTGATAGCATACGAGGATATATTGATATCTAGTTATCCTAGACCAGTTCCCTGCATAAACAATATATTGCGTTACCATAGCAACGAACAATAACTTATCAGAAGTGTCAGTGTAAAGTTTGACGTCAAAAAAGGAAACCAGAGTTACGCAATAAATCAAAAGAAGAAATATGTCCACCAAAATTGTGAAAATCGAAAACTTGGAGTATCGAGCCATCATCAAGTACCTGTTTTTAAAAGGGTTAAGAGGTAAGCAGATTAACGAAGATATGCTTGGACTGCAAGCTTCAAATGAGGTAAATTTTCCATTGAAGATGATGACCGATCGGGAAGGCCAGTTTCTGTGTAAGTTCCCGAAAATATCGATGCAGTTCATGACATGATTTTAACAGACCGTCGAATTGGGCTGAAACGGATATCTGAAGCACTGAATATTTCATACGAACGCGTTCATTATATAGTTCAAGTCAATTTGGACATGAGAAAATTTGCTGCAAAATGGATCCCCAAATGTTTGAATGTTGACCAAAAGCGTGCAAGGGTAGTAGCATCGCGTTCGAACTGTGCTCGATTTGAAAACGATGTAGACTTCTTCCGAATTGTTACTATGGATGATACTTGGTTACATTTCTACGAACCAGAAACAAAGCAACAACCGATGGAATGGCTACACTCCGGTTCTGCAAGACCTAAGAAGTTTCGTGTCCAAAAATTTGCTGGAAAAGTTCTTGCTTCAGTTTTTTGGAGTAATCATGATTGATTTTTTGGATAAGGGTAGAACAATAACTGGAGATTACTATTCGACATTACTGACCACTTTACGGGAAAAAATTAAAGAGAAAAGACGCGGAGAGCTATCCAAAGTTGTTTTGTTTTTGCAGGACAACGCCCCTGCACACAAATCTCATGTTGCCATGCAAAAAATCCGTGATTTTTTTTTTTAACGAAACTCCCAGGTTTTCGGAGAAAACCCCTCAAAAGCAGAGCTTGTGTGAGCAAGGGAGATCCGGGACCTACAGTTTAAATAAAAGTGGAATCCGAACCACTTCAGCTCAGTGATACACGACCGGGGATCGAACCCGGGCCGTCTGGGTAGGGTTTGAATTACTAGAACACCCCCGTTATTCACCAGATTTGGCTCCGTCCGACTATCATCTCTTTCCTCAACTGAAAAAAAGTTGAAATTTTCTTCCAACGAGGAAATAATAAAAGCTGTGGTGGATTGGTTTGCAGAGCAAGAAGATACGTTTTTTTTGAAAGGTCTATAGAGACGTTGCAGGTTCGCTGTAATAAATGTATCAAATTAAGAGGAGAATATGTTGAGTAATAAAATATTTTGACATTGAAATTTTTTTTGGTTCTATAGTAGGCTAAGAATCTTTCAATATATCCTCGTATAACGGTGAAAAATATTTTGCATGGCAAAAATATTATTTTTGAGTATTATGTTTCAGTTAAAATTGTTAAAATTGTTATTGTTGTTATTTCCGTCAACCGAGTGACTCAATATTTTTCCATTATTCATTCTCGATAACTGTAAATTCTGGATGACAGTTTTTTTTTCATCCTGCTACAACATATTTCACTTATGCGTTCTTTGTAACTATTCGTCCATCAATATGAAGGATACATTTTATATTAGCCCTTGAATATATGAAGTTTTTTTGGATTTCCACACCGTAAAAACTACCCCATCTCATCAAAGGGATATTTGAACCATTTTTCAGTGACTTTTGAGGTAATTTTATATATACGAATTATAAATGCTAAAGAGTACAAAATAAAATGAATGCATAAAATCTTTTTGATAACAAGCCTTTATTTATAATAGTAAGTAAAAAGTGCCGTGAGGCCGTGCGACTAGAGCGTTCGCCTTTGGAGCGAAGGGTCGAGGGTTCAAAGCCTCGCATGGTCATCGGTCTCGTGCATGGCATCACACGTTAAAAGGAAGGGGCTGCGTCTTCTCTAGCTCACATAAGTCTTTCGAAGACTTCCGAGGGTTTCGCGTAGGGGTGCAATAAGTTGACGGAAATAACAATTTCAACAATTAACAAAAAAAAAGAAAATATTTGTTAGTGTATGAAGAACGTTTCAGACACTGAAAAATTTTATGAAACGATTGTCAGATCAGTCAGATGATAACGCACCTTAGTTAATTCAAAAATCATTCAAGAATATTAATAATAATAATGTTTATTCATGTTAATACAAGAAAAATAAATAAACAAGAAGAAAATCACGAAGCTTAAGTATGGAACTATCGCTTGTATGTGACTTAGGAAGTAATTAAATCAAAAACAATCTAAATACAATAATAATAGTAATAGAAATTTAAAAATAATATAACCAAATATAGAATCTAGTATCAAGACAAAATACAAAAATCCTGATCATCGACGTTTTAATTATGATGCATAATAATTTCCTACCAATATTTGGGGTGTATATGTCATAATAATAAGAGTTTATATTTTCATAAAAAATTCATACGGAATTTAACAATTCACAAATAAGCGGTGAAAAATCACAGAGTTTGTACAAAGCAATCTTTGGCGATGTTCTTTTGAAATTAATAGTCATGTCCGGTTATTAAGTCACAATAATGGTGAGTTTTGTCTCGTTTCGGTATTTTCTGTTTTTAATTTCATTTCTTTTTATCCTTTAAGTATTGTTGATGATGTTGTGAAAAACATATCGATTCGTTTGTAGAATCCATTTTTTAAATTCTACTTTGAATTTTGCAATACTTTTGACGTTTTTAATATGAATTGGTAGAATATTATACAGTGTGTCCCACTTACCATGCTCACCATGGGTATCTTTTTAATGGTGAGAGATACGAGGTCCATTAAATGACACCAAATGTAGAGTTTATCAAGGCCAACTATAATGTGAAAAAACATTTTGATAAAATCTATTCGTTTTGGTTTTATACGCAAAAAACAGATTTTGATCATTTTCATGTCTCCCCCGTAACTTCTTTATTTATGAAAATTTTCGAATAGGAATTTCACCTTCTCATGGCAGTTTTTCAACGAAATTTCGAAAAAAATATAAAACTTATACCAACTCTTCTAGAATTTGAGATATCAGCACCAACTTTTATTTTTCAAATGTAGATCATAGCTCACTATGACTTAGTTATGAATAACTTTTTTTTCTCTTACAGATGATATGTCACAATAATAGTTTTTTGTTGATAACAATGGAGTTATCGTATCGTATTTTGAAGTCGCCATCTTGAATTTATAAATTTTAACAAAAAAATCATGATCTCCGACCTCAAAGACCCCCACGTACCAATTTTGAAAGGAATCGGACCATAATCACAAATCTCGTCCGCCATATTGGAGCCGCCATTTTTTATTTCAACAAAATTTCCATAATGCATTGTCACCGGCATTATGAACATCTGCCTAATTTCAAGTTAGGTATTAGGACGGCCAGAAGTGGGTCAAAATTCACTTGCAAAATTTGATTACAGACAGACAGACACCGGGAAAGGTGAAACTAAATAAATGCTGTAATGAGAATTATTCAAAAAGTTAAAAAAATACAGCAATACATACTTCCTTTATTCTGATACTAGAAACAATCAAAAATCTATAAAAAGTACTCAAAAAGTCCACCTTCACATTCTACGCATTTGATACATCTTCGTACACTTGCTCTTGGAACGTTTCTTGAAGTATTATGGTCAATTGCTCTAAAACTGTGAAGAACAGCCTCTTTTAATAACTCAACGTTGTTAAAAGTTCTCTAATATACCTTATTCTTCATATTCCCCCAGAGAAAAAATCCATTGGGGAGAGATCAGGGGATCTGGCAGGCCATGAACAATGACCTCTATTAGCAATCCATCGTCCCGGAAACTTCTCTCTCAGATAAATTGGGGTCTGTCTGTAATCAAATCTTGCAAGTGAATTTTGACCCACTTCTGGCCGTCATAATAACTTGAAATTTAGCAGATGTTCATAATTCCGGTGACAATGAATTATGGAATTTTTGTTGAAATAAAAAAATGGCGGCTCCAATATGGCGGACGAGATTTGTGATTAAGGTCCGATTCCATTCAAAATTAGTATGTGGGGGTTTTTGAGGTCGGAGATCATCAGTTTTTTGTTAAAATTTATAAATTCAAGATGGCGACTCTAAAACAGTTTTTGTTTTTGTATAAATAACTTTAACTTCGTTGTTATCAACAAAAAACTATTTCTATGACATATCCTCTGTAAGAGAAAAAAAAGTTATTCATAACTAAGTCATAGTGAGCTATGACCTACATTTGAAAAATGAAAGTTGGTGCTGCTATCTCAAATTCTAGAAGAGTTGGTATAAATTTCATATTTTCTTCAAAAACTGCCATGAGAATATGAGATTCCCATTCGAATATTTTCATAAATAAAAAAGTTACGGAGGAGACATGAAAATGATCAAAATCTGTTTTTTGCGTATAAAACAAAAACGAATAGATTTTATCAAATAATTTTTTCACATTATAGTTGGCCTTGATAAACTCCACATTTGGTGTCATTTAACCGACCTCGTATCTCTCACCATTAAAAAGATACCCATGGTGAGCATGGTTTAGTGGGACACACTGTATAATTTCGTACTCAAAAAATTGCAACTTCGTTGTCCTATAGTTTTTTCACATTTCAATAAAACAGATTTCTCATTCTTTTTCCTGGTTTCGTACTTATGATCACTGAATTTCAATATATTTTTTTACTTTTAATATTGAGGAGTATTTTCATCACAAAGGACATATAATATCTCTGCGGAAAATTAGCCTCAAGATCCATTTTTGGGTATTATTTAACCTATCCAAATGGTTGTCTGTTACTCCTCCCCATCCCAGAATACCATACTGAAGTTGGCTCTGAATCAATGATTAATATATTATTATCTTTAGTTGGGGGATCTCTAAAAATCCTCTGAGGTATTTTAGTCGCGTTAACAATCCCCGCACGTTATTTGTTAGACTGGTAGTATGGTAATCCCACTGCATGTATCTATCCACGATCACTCCCAAATATTTGATCGATTCAGCTTCTGGGATAGCTGTATCTTGGTCTATTAGTAATGGACCTAGGTCAGGTAGGCCGCTTGCGTATGAAGAGAATGGCAAATATTTGGTTTTCACTATATTGAGGGTAAGTAAATTATTTTGAAACCATTTTTTTATTTTTCTCATATCATATTCTGCAGCACTTCTCAACGAACTCCATTCCTCACCTTTGAAAATAATTGCTGTATCATCAGCAAAGCTGATGACCTTGCCCTTCAAATCCAACTGAAATAAGTTGTCCATGTATATAGTGAACAATAAAGGCCCCAAAACTGTTCATTAGGGGACACCGTATTTGACCCTTTTTATATCGCTGATTGCTCCTGTTGTGATCTATTCGATAAGTAGCTCTTTAGAGTGCTATGTGCGTTTCCTCTTATTCCAAGTTTTTCTAGTTTGTTCAATAGTTTTTCATGGCAGACAGTATCGAAAGCTTTAGAGAGGTCAATGAAAACGCAGAGGTTTGGTAATTTTTTATCAAGAGCATCATAGTTTTCCGACGTTAGTTTTAGCATTGTTTATATAGAAGATAGTCAACCTTATGGGATTATAATTGGATCAAAATGGATGCGACATGTAGATGGCGATAGTGAGCTCGCATCCAAGTCATGTCGTAACTTCAGTGATCTGGCCTCCAAGTCATGTCGTAACTTGATTAAAACAATGGAAAAGCATTAAAATCAGGGTTTTTTGAAGAAACCTGCATTAAAATGACGTCAAATATTCATGTTTGTAACTAATCACGCTAGATGACACTCGCGTTTGTGTCCAATACGTTTTCCACAGGCATTGACTAACTATGTTATATTTAAACAATGGTTTTAGAATTGCGTCTTCTGTTGATTTTCCTTCTTGAAACCCATACTGTCTGTCATGACTTGTTTTAAAAAATGATGTTAACTGAAATTTGATAATTTTTTCAATTATTTTTGAAATATTAGAAATTAGAGTTACTGGCCTGTAATTAGAAATTATCAATTACTTCCTGCCTTATAGAGAGGTTTTATAAATCCTACTTTTAGAATATCTGGGTAAGTTCCATCTTCGAATATTTTGTTCACTATATTCAATCTCAGAATACATTATAAACAATTTGAATACAATTCAAGAATTCAATATTCTAAAAGGACACGGGCAATTTCCTGTCGCAGAAATTATGGCTAATTTCACACATATGATGAGTGTCATCAGTTCTCAGACATAACAATTCTCGTCTATGCAGGAAATACGTGACTTCGTCCCATGCAAATCACATATGTTTTGCCATCCGCTTCGTTTTCGAAGTTTTAACTGAATATAAACAGTACTGTCAGTGGTGAGACGATCTAGGCGGGTATAACGTAAATGTAGAACTTTTGTATTATTTTACAAAAAAGTGATGAATAACAGGATGATAGGATCCTGTGTTGTTACACAATAAGGAAAAAATTATATGTTTTCCATTTACTACAATTTTTTACAAATATTCCAAGATGCGCATTTCGGTAACCAAGGTATTGTCATCAGTAGTAAAATAACTATTACCATCAAATTAAACAAAACAACTCATACTGAGAACTGCTGAATTGATTATTATCATAGGAGGTGTGGAATGTTTACTGCAAATTCTACTATGGATTCAGTGGGAAAACAACCCCAGAACATAACTTCCATTGACAGTCATAACCCTGAGATTACCTTTCGCTAACGAAACAGACGCATTTTGCTCAAAATCTTATAATTTGGAGTTAAATTCGTCCAACTGAAAAATTGCAAGAGTACAACTGGAAGTTCTGCACAATCAGTTCAAAGAAAACTTTGCTTTATTCAACTTCCGATTTGACCATAAGTGATTCGAACTTTCGAGTTTTAAATGGGACACCCGGTATATTTACACTTATTTCGTCTCCATATGACATATTGAATAGAACCATGTATCAGTTGTCACAATAACCAAATTTGTTTTTTACTTTGACATATAGTTTTTATTCTAAAGTGCTATGGATACCTTCAAATCACTAATTTCACTCCTGGAATTTTTGGAAAATAAAACTTTATTATTTTTGGTCAAAATGTATCTGCCAGCTAGAATTTTATTTCTAATTTTCTATTGAAATTTTCTTCTGATGGTTAAGAGCATATCACTACGATTGGTTTGAAACTGCACACTTAAGCGTTTAAAACTGAAAAAAATCTAAAAACACCATATCTCCTTGCATTAATATCATTATCAACAAGTTTGTTAAACAATAACGTGCATAATACTTTTATCAAATTTACTTTTGCAGAAGCAAAGTAAAATAAGATGTTGACTTTCTCAATGATGTCATTTTATCAGTTGTGTTGGTCTCAGATTACTTGAAGCGTTCAAATCTTAATATGTTAAAATATGCTTCATTTTAAGAGAGAATCAACGCTATTTCTTAAGTTTTTCAATTGCAGTTCATTTCAGTTCTGAAATCTATAATTCTAGTGAAAGCGCAATAATTGATCTATTCAAGCGAAATCGTGAATGTCCCTTGGAATCTCCAAATCTGGCACGTTTGCATTTTGTTGAACCACAATGTACTTTTACACAATACATCCTCATTCAACATCTAGCATTCCTTGATATGATGAATTTTGTTACAAACGAAGGAAGTTGAATAAATATGGTATGGTTAAAACGTTTGAATACACTTGAATTATGTGTTCTGAAAATAATGATTTTCATTTTTTCAAATAAAAAAAATCGATTCAACGTATTGAAATTCTGATTCAAAAGATTATGTTCATCTGTAGCAATGATACAACATGTTGAAGCTGTTGTTGGAAAAGTTTGGGTGTTAATAATTGTTTTGAGTGAATTAGTTTTGAGTAAATAAATATGTTAAAATTTCCTATTTCCTACAGTAACAATTTTTCACTCGTCAACAAGCACGAGTTTCACAGCTGATAAATAATGGTAAAGACAATAACTTAGGTCAACAAATCCGAGCTAATGTATCTTTCAGATGATTCTTTCCATGTGTTCAAATATTTTCTCCCTCATCAAATCATTAATCTTTTTCATGTGAGAAATTTCGGTCGAGAGCAGTTTCAACGTATTGACCGAAGATAAGAATATCGATGGACATGTTTGACTTGTATCAAATGGAATGTTGTGTCAGATGTTGAACGGAGTTTTATGTTTCCTGTTGTTTCAGATCTGAGAATGAATGTAATCAGTTATTGAACGTCATCGGTGCAAATCATTTATGAATAACTAATTGTTATATTCTACTGAACATATGTACACAATTTTGTGATAACAACTCATCAGTAACACGTTGCTCTTATAGAATGTATGAGAATATATGATATGCTATAACGGGTGGTCCCAATAAGTTTCAGAAAAATTATTTTACAAAAAATCACCAAGAAACGATTTTTGTTTGGTGGGCTACACCATTTAATAGAATGAAGATATTTTATACTTCAACCCCCCACAGCAACCCCCTCTACAATTTGAATAGGGAATGAAGGTGGTATCATATGTCATTGTGAAGGTAATTCAATTATGATACTAGCAGTGTAAATATTTTTGAATTTGAAAAAGTCATTCTCTGGATATTCGATTTCAAATGGTACTTAGTTGAATTGTGAATAAATAAATTACTCGAAATAGATTATCAAAAATATATTCGCAAGAAACGGTCAAAATGCATTTTATTAACTGTAGTGAGTCTATTTGAAAATTCCTCCTGCACCTTTGAAAATGTTTCTCTGGTAATTGCCTGCCATGCTCACATGGAACCAACAGCTGGCAAAAGTAAAGAAGAAAGCCGAGGCGACGTTGCTGATAGTCAGACGGGCACACGGGAAAAGATGGGGGCCAAATCCCAAAATGATGTATTGGATATACAACATTGTGGTGAAACCCACAATCACATATGCATCTTTGGTATCGTGGACAAAGACAACACAAATAATAGCCGTGGCTGAGTTGAGCAAGGTACAAAGACTTGCATGCCTTAGCATAACGGGAGCTATGAAAACATCACCAACATTAGCCATGGAAGCACTGTTGGACCTTCCACCGATTGATATAACAATCAAGGGAGAGGCACGAATGGGACTTCTAAGGCAACAAAAATCGAGGCTTGATCGGGTCACACCAAGATAAAGGATATAGTGGGAGGCAACATTCTTGAAATGGAACCAACGGACCACATGACTCCTAGGTACTTCTTCAACATTAACTTCGAGGTTATCATACAAGATCGAAGGGAATGGTCAGATGACAACATCAGGGGGAAACCTGGAGAGAGGATCTGGTATACGGACGGATCCAAAACCAGCGAAGGAACTGGTGCTGGAATATACAGTGAGGGGAGAAACTCCCAAATAAGCATCTCACTAGGAACAAACACCTCCGTATTCCAGGCAGAGATGTACGCTATCTTGCAATGCGCAAGAGAAATTAATATGACGGAAATGCGTAATGCAAGGATCAATTAATGCTCAGACAGCCAGGCGTCACTTAAGGCTCTTATGAACCCGATGGTGACATCAATACTGGTACGGGAATGCCGAGAAGAATTCAGTGTCCTCTCAGAACACAACAAAACAACTTTGATATAGATTCCAAGACACTTTGGCATCGAAGGCAACGAAAAAGGTGATGAACTAGCCAGAAACGGTTCATCAACTCCTTATATTGGCCCAGAACCCGCACTCGGGATTACTTAATCCGTCATTCGAGAATGCATTCGGGACTGGATCAAACGAAAATAAAGGGAGAGGTGAAACGAAGCCCCTGTCATGCACCACGGAAAAACATACATTAAAGAACCGTCAAAACACAAAACTGAAGAACTACTCAAGCTGAGCAGGAATCAAGTTAGAACGATAACGGGCCAATGAAAAAACACCTGCACAAAATGGGGCTGTACAACGGAGAACTTTCCTGCAGACAATGTGGCAAATGGATAAAAACAGCCAAACACGTACTGTCAGAATGCGAGGCACTAGACCGCAAGAGACAGGCAATATTCGGGAAACCCAGGCTATCTCCCAAAGAATACAACAGTCAACCGGTGAAGAACCTGTACAGACTGGTACAGGGGACAAGATTTACGGAGTGCGTGCTGTGAAACCAACTGGAATGCACAAAAAGCCCAAGAAGCTGAGGTGCAGCTGGTGACCAGCATCCGAAAGGAAAAAAAAATTGCCTGCCATTCAGTTATAATTCTTCTGTCCAAATCGTTCAGGTCAGTAGGATTTCAAATGGCTCCAAGAGAAAAAAATCATTTGGTGCCAAGCCCGGAGAGCGTGCTGGCCATTCTATTGGATCTCGACCACCTATCCATTTGTTGGGAAAAATTTGGGATAGCCATTCTACCACCTGTAATACGAAATGAGGTGGTGACCCATTTTGCTGACAATAAATGTTATCTGCCAATAGATTTGGATTATCATCATCAAGGTCCGTGTTAACAGCATCCAAAATAAGTGGTTCAAATAGATCATATAAAGCAAGCTCTATCTTTTGTTTGAAAGTGGTTGACAATGTTTCACTTTGAGTAAGGTTATTCTGGACTTTCATTGTCTAAAAAAGAACAAATAAAAATTAAATTCTCTGCAATTTTTAATCACGACGTTTCAAGTGTTAAAATCTACAGTCGTTATCAAGTGTATACACGACTGTAGATTTTAACAGTTGAAATGTCGTGATTAAAAATTGCAGATAATTTAATTTTTCTTTGTTCTTTTTTAGACAATGAAAGTCCAAAATAACCTTACTCAAAAGCTCTATCTGTTGTATCAATTTTTAGAGAGCAGAAAAATCATATCATGCTGATCCGGAAGTGACAGGGAGCTTTACCAAACAATTAAATAATCAGTTTATGTTTTGCTTACTGCCACTGGATCATAAAAACCAAATCAGTTACGTCACTCATGATTTTTTTAGGCATGCTGAGCATTTGAATCCAATCACAGAGTTACAAAACCACATACACAGGAAGCGGCGAAAGGTCGAAACTCTGTCATGTACGAAAGTACCCTTTTCTTTTTATACAAAGTCATTTTTATGACTTTTTTCTCTTTATATTGACTTTTATCTCATTATGAAGACTTTCATATTATTTGCCTTTGTATTGTCTTGATGGCGTTACGTTGTTAAAGGGTTCTTATGGGTATATCATTTTTTTTGGGGTTTGAATAATTATTATTAACAAGTTGAGAAGACATGGCTATATTGATCGATTCATTTAAAATGCATAATACATAGTTTTATAATTATAAACAGAAGTGTGGGAGCTATGTCGAAAGAATTGATGATGAATTGTGTCGTCTGGTTGCAAAACCGACCAACTCCTCATTTTTCGGAAAATAGTGTTTTTATTTTTCTTAGTCCTTCACTAACATTCCCACCTATTGGCAACGGGAAATAATAACAAACTCGACCAAATCCTTGCGTTTTGTGGGTTACAAGATTCCGGTGTGCTGCAAAATCGGTCAAATCCACCCGTCTGAGTTTTTCAAAACCGGCCATATCCAAAGTTTAATTCAGTTGGATTCCGTTTTCAAAGTTTACTTTTCTTTTGGGTTGCGTTCAAAGTTTGGATATTGTTTTGAGTCTGAAATGACCCTGAGTCTTAAATCCAGAGTTTCTATCATCTTTTTTTTGTGAGTTTAATTCAATAGGATTCCGTTTTCAAAGTTTACTTCTGTTGGATTCAGTTCAAAGTTTGAATATTGTTTAGTAAAGTTATGATACAGAAAATATTTTCGATAATTTCTGCAAAACCGGCTGAATCCAAAATTAAATTTCTAATTACCCCCTCCCTGCACGTACCCCCAGATTCTCTTATGGTGCTTCAAAATTTGCTACCCTAGAGATGTATAAAAAAGAATAGTTTTGGTTCTTATCTTGGTTTTCCTACATGTGACAGAAAATCTGCTCTCCTAAATAAAAATTTGTTTTGGAGTTGGCCGGTTTTGCAACCAGACGACACAATTAATACATTCAAGATTGATATGAAACAAGAAACAATAAATGGTGCTTTCGTTGAATAATACTTTTATTTAAAAACAGTTTTATAAGACATATTATCATAAAAGTCAGTCAATATGATGAGAAAAAATTCATTATAATGAGAAAAAAGTCAATATAATGGCCCACGCATTGCACTTTCGGGGTCATTGTGTGTGCTCTCCTCTTAGTAGGTGAGGATTCCAATAGCGAGAGTTGTGTCTGTTCACTAACCCGTTCATGAAAAATCAACATTCATCACTGAAGCAAATATGCTCAATGAATCCGTGGTTCCTCTGTATCATTTTTTTTACAATTTCACAAAATTCAGATCGTCTGTCGTAGTCATCCTCATTCAGTTCAGGGTGGAGAAGCAACTTATATGTATGGAATTTGTGCAATTTTAGCACCCTCATTATGGAATTTGTTGATATGCCTGTTATGCTACTTAGCTGCCGTGTAGACAAAGTTGAGTCAACTGCGAATTTTCTCAAAACTCCCATTTGATTGATCTCGTTTGTAACAGAAGCCATCCTATTCTTTTTTTATTAGCGACTGATCTATTCTCACGGAATTTCACCACAAGATCCAAGATATATCTAGAATGATAAAAAAATAACAAAACCTCTTTCTATAACCATTTTTCCTAATACTCAGTTGTGAGTTATGTTTATCTTTCCTTGTCTCTTATTGAAGATCGTGCACACTCATTTTGAGAAGCAGAAATAAAAATTCTTTCAATTTTCTCGTCTCTTGTGTAAACCATAACGATGCAAAGTAGAATTGTTGAAATACGTGGTCACTTCTCGATTCTACACCATCACCATTTAACAGAAAAATGGTTCTCAGACATTAGTAATTCCCTCTTTGACAATCATGTTGACAACAGAAAACAAAATCGTGTACTCTGTGAGCGAATAAAATGAGACAATCGGTGGATAATTGATTGAACTTTCTGGGAGACAATAATGGAAATCATTTCGAACAATTGAACTCGAATATCTCGAGAATGCTTCATTCCGATTCAGAAAATTTTGCACTGATATAGTCAGAATTGAATTACCTTCACCCCCCTCATTCCCTATTAAAATTATATAGGAGGTTGCTCTGGGTAGTAGGAATTGGAGTTTCAAGTATCCAATTCACGTCACGTGATGTACCCTTCCAAACAAAAATCAACATCTCTCGGCGATTTTTTGTAAAATAAATTTTCGAAAAGTTATTGAAGGTTGATAGTCTTGAGGTGTAATGAAAATGGCCACCCTCACATGCGCAGCCTTGGCTTTTAGAGACACTCATGTGCGTGTTTTAGGAGGAGTGTGTATGAAAATTAACTGAGGAAAAAATATGTTTTTCGTATATTAATCGATAGCCTATTCTCACAACACAAACACAAGTGTGTTTGATATTCGGCAAATGTTTTTTTATAATATAAATATAAAGTACTACAGTAAAAAAAATTCAACATACCCAGTCATTCTCACCTTACTCGACAGAGACATCACCAATGCATAAAGCTATTGGCCAGCGATCATATCATTATATAGCTCCAAAAATGTACAACACTGTTCCTCAACCACTACAGAAAATCAATAACTCACAAGTATTCAAAAAAGAATTGAAAGCATTCATCTTCACGCAATCACGACAAATCATTGCCAATTTAGTGGAAATAAATTGTCTATGAATTTTCCTTCCTAAAACTGTTATGGTAATTTTATCTGTGATACATTGTTTTCAACCACTTCTATATCTCTGCTGTTTCATATGTGACACTGTGGTTATATTACCAATTGTAACCCTTGATATTATTTCTATTCAAGTGTTTATTGTTCGATTTCACATTGTTTTATTTTATTTTGTGTCAAAATGTTTTTATGATTAGATATATACTATTGTATTTTTACCATTCTTTTTAATATTGTTATATTTGTATTTTACCTATTTTACTTATTTCATTTTTTATCTTTACCTCATTCTATAACTATTGATTTATATGTTTTCATAATTGGACCCACCCTATCTTATTGTTTTCAATTTTGATATTGTTATATTTATATTTACACCTTACGATTTTTATCTTTACGGAGTTATTTATCTCAAAACCGTTGTTTTAATATTAACTGTACTGATGCAGATATATTATGTTTAATATTGTCCATACTTATACTTTTCATCTCAAAACAAGTGTTTTACACTTATTGAGACCGTTGGTATTTATTTCACATTATTGTACATTGCTGAATTGTTATTCTTGTTTTTTATGGTGAATAAATATCTTTATTATTATAATATAAATGAACTCTGAAAGATGAGATGATTATGGTCTCGAAAAACTGTCGACGAAAAGAAGGAGGCATTTTGTGCTATTTTTTACAGAACAAATCGATTTTGAAAATGGCCGATTTTCAAAATTCAAAGGGTCACAACTCGAAAAGTATTAGAGACCAGCGCAAAATTCTTTCAATTTCGTGTTCAGGAGATGAAACTACGTAAGTAACACCACTTTTCTTCAAAATTCCCGATAAAATTTCCTTTACCGTTTGGTATTATTATTTTAATCAAACATAGCCATGGCCATATTTTGATAGGCAAGCCATTTTAGGCGTATTCGTCTATTTATAAAACTTCATAGGAAATTTATTTCATCCAATTATCAGATGGGTAAAGGTTGAACTCTCTCCAGCATTAATTTCAACAGAAATTGAATATTTGCTGTTTCACAGAATAATGACTTTTTTAATGCCAAACTTGAATACGAACAATTTTACTTCATTCATAAATCCACTGAATATTAAATTTAATCCTATCGGTTCATTTCCATTATGTCTCCACTAATTAACTGAATGCTACAATTGAATATTTATATCATTTTCAATTCTCGGATAACATAGCCTGAACTGCATAAATTCATCGTATCAAATTGTCAATTTATGAAAAAGCAATAACTAATCCATTCCATAGCATGCGAAAATTTTAAATGTCTGTTAAAATAGTAGTTAAGTTGAAACACCCACAGATAAAACTATTTCATATGATTACTTCCTTCATCATGAAAAAGTTCAACCTGACAGTACCATTTTTTTAAATTCTTAAATCACAACACCTGTTTCCGCGTTTTAATTTTTGTCCTCCATATTGGTTTTCGTTTTGTCATTTATCACTTCTTATTCTTACATTTCTTAGCAATATTTTATAAAAAAGAAACAGTTGCAAGTGGTGCAAGAAGCTTTTCTTAATTAAAAATAATAAAAAATTATCTGCGATCCACCAAGAAATGAAAAATATCATCTGGATTGACTATGAGTTCGATAGAACACAAAGATTGCGACAGCATAAATTTATCAGATATTTTGAAAGATTTTGCAGAGCAAAAAGTGCGAAAGAATTTACTATAATTACGAGGTAGGATTAGTATTATCCGGGACTACAGTGCCAACTTCAAGATACTTATCATAATACTTAGGTAATTAGCGTAATTTGATCTACTGTAAAACCTACCATACTTATATGTATCATAATTTTTTTAACATCAAGGAAGCAAAGGAAACGTCATTACACATACTACGCCACTGCGAAGGCTTTTCAAGCCAAGGTTTCTAACGCTGGGAGAAGAAGAACCAAGAGCCCCCAGATACATAAGAGTTCTAAAAACTAGCCCATGGGGTCTTGTAACGAAGAAAGGGCATACACAGAAGATCTGACAAGGTCGCGGTGTAGAGACTTGAAGGACGAAAGCCCCAATCTAATCTAATCTACAGTAATATCTATAATGAAACTACAAATGGAATGATGTTCACTAAAATGGTTTACAAAACCACGATGATTGTTCCACTGTACAACAGGAATTCAAGTGGAGAAGAAAATAGCACAGCAAAATTACATCTTTGCTGTGTTCTCTTAAACCTTGACGATACTTTCCTGTGGTGCCATAGCGGTCATAATGACCGCCGATTTTGCACCTCTACTACGGCTGATTCAAACACTTTTTCCACAAAGAGGTCGTGGTAATCCATTTGAATACATTTAATCTCAGATTGGTAGTTCTTGAAACTCTGTCATTGTACTGGGTAATATAAAATATAGGTAATATTGAATTCGTATTTTTTTTTTGTAAGTGATGAATCAGTATAAATCAACACATGAATCGTTTGTGAATATGGTTGAAAAGAAAACGGTATCGATCTTTTATATGCTCTGAATGGAACATCATCGACTTAGGAAGCCTAAATTGGAAGTTGGTTACGCTGCACGCAAATTTGTACACTTTTAAAATTTCAAGTTATTGTTAAAATCCGTTCCCATTTCAACTCTTTCTTTCTGGTTCAAATATTACAAAGAGAGGAAAGGGTTTGTCGAACACTGTATAAATGATTGTTAATCTCACAACACAATTAATAGTAGAGATGGACAGGTAATGGTATTGATTCACCTCAAAACATGCAAGCATATACTACCACACCGAAAGCAGACCTGAAAGTTTGAAAGTTTATTTGCCAGTCTCGGAGATACAATGTACATAATACATATTACATATATAATATTACTGATAATATCTATCCTATATAAAGTACAAACTTAACTTATTTATATTAATTAATGGTTGAGGTGATCGCATCAGCTTTACAAGACTAAGTAGTCTGTGCGGGAAGCTGTTGCGATTGTTACTCACAAAAATTTTGTTTGTACCTGTAGTGGGTATGATACAGCTCTTGTTGATAAGTCCCAAGTGGCATAATCACAAGGTGACATATACCTGTGCGTGAAATAATGAATGCAGGTATTATCAAAAAGAAAAAATATGTAAATATGAAGAGTAAGAAAAATATGCATTACTGTTGTATGAAGTCTGTTAGCGGAAACTAACTAACTTGAATGTACAAAAATGATAAACTGGAAAAAATATTATATTACTAAATTACAATGAATGAATACAAAAATTCAATCCGAAATATCCATGTTACTTAGCATGTCAAAATATCGAGTCAACATTAGTTTTGCTGAAATATTTTGTAATTTGTTTTCCAAATTGTGCAGAACTTCGTCCCCTCAGATTGCTTATTTTTTCGGGACTAGGATAGGACAGAATAGGCCTGTTACTACAGATAATGTTCGAAATAATTTTTCAGAAATGTATATAAGTAGGTACATTTTACTACTGAAAAATTGGGTAACAATGTTTTTTGACTCTCGCGGCATTTCATTCTGTAGAACAGACGATGGACTTTTTTCAAAGATCTTTCAAACCTGATTGAGGTGTATCTTGTTCTTGGGTCACACGTGTGATTGTTTGATGGGCTCTTATTTTAGAATAAATCTATTGTGGTGAACTAGCGTTATATCGAAAATGAGTTCTATTGCAATTTTTTTTTACAAAATCAGTGATTTTCTAAGTAGCTAATTATAGCCAGTTACATCAGAATCATCTACAGAAGCTTTTCTTATATTATGCTGCATAATTTCATCTGGTTCATCGATTGCAGATCTAAATTGTTAATATATTTGATTTCCATGTCGCTTTCATTAAGTTGGGAATTTCGGACTCATTGATACCATTTGGCGGTGCTTGGTACTGAGACGAAATAGGTCCTATTTATATAACCTTCCATCAAATGACACAAATATCGAGATCATTCCGTATTGAACAAATATCATCTTTTCGCAAACTTTTGTTTTTGATTTCGTCAGTTAAAAGTACCTTTCCTAAGTGCCTGAAAAATTATGGCATAGTGAGTTCTTTTACCAACAAGTTTGGTAGCCAGTGATACACTAGTATCAAAATTATCAGCAATGGGTCTTCTTCTGGAATATAAAAGTTTATAAGACAAAAACAACACATTGTTTGTTGCGACCTATGTATCAGAAACACGTTCTTTCACAAAATGTATTTCCAAATTTCAAGTAGGTAGGTATATTCATTTCCACAACACAGATTGAATAGTTTTATTCCATACTTAATAGCCTTTTCTGGGAAATATTGCTCCATAATCAACCGTCCTCTGAATGGAACTGGGGATTTTTTGATACTTACATAATGTTACTCCAGTTATGAATCTCATTTTATGGAAAGTACTAGTAAAATGAAAAATAACACACCTCAAGAAGAATTGAATTCCTTTCTTTGATATGATTAGTGGAACGAACAGGTTGCAAAAGAACGTATCGGTTGGCCAATAATTGGCAACACGTAGCATATGATCTTAACCCGTCATATACCCTGTGAATCTGATAAATCACTGGATTTCATTTCTATAGGTTGAGGTCCATTCATGAAGCCTTGACTGAGTAGAAGTACCATTGCTATTCAACCAAATTTGATTGATATACAGAAAAAATCATGAGGGTGTATCTTTACAGTAACCAAACAGAATTCAGCTATTCAGATTTTTCGTTTTCAAACTGAAAAATTTCATTATATTCATTATCGGCAATGGCTTCAGATTCGGATTCGGATTTATTGGGCGTACCGGAACGTCTTCCTTTCAGTTGATAAATAAACTAACAGCCGTATTCCAGCGACTCGCCAGAGTTTCGCCGCTCGCTACACAAGAACTATAATGCACAATCGAGCTCCAAAAAAGTGGTACATCGCCAGCGTTTCGCCAAAATGTGACTTATCGCGTAGTTGTCACTTTTTTGGAGATCGACTGTGCATTATAATCCTTGTGTAGCGAACGGCGAAACTCTGGCGAGTCGCTGGCGATTGACTATGCATACGGCTGTAAGTCTCCCAAAAAATCTCCAGATTATGTAAAATCAGTAGATCTTCGTAAAATGAATGACACTTAAATGTTTCAACAATGTTATGAATAAGCTGTAAATCAGAGTGAATTTACTTTTGTGAATAATAACATCATTCTACTAAAAAACAATTGCAACCGCTGACTTGGTCACTACCGCTACATGAAGAGCCAATTTGGATATTAAGTTCGTAAACTTTCAGTTTGTAAAGTTTACTTCAGTGTAGGATATCTTCCAGTTGCACAATATACAATTTATTCATTTGCCCTTTCACACTTTTATAGATTATCTTGATCTCACATCAACTCATTTTCAGACTGTGAAAGGTTACAAACCCACAAAATTTATTTCAGGAGACGAATGTCCTTCGTACAATCAAACATTCAATCAATATGTTCAAAAGTGTTCATGTGGCTTGGTCTTTTCGTCCATAAAATTTACCAAAATTCATCATTTTATTATTAAAAGTCAATTCTGAATTACCGGGTAATAATTTATTTACGTTTCGAATTTAATTCTTTTTGTGAACTATTATTCTTTATATTTGACAGTAAATATTATTTTGTAATTATTATTATTATTATTTTGGACTGAAAAGACAGGAATATGTGTATGAATTCATCCATTCACAGCTACATCTATTGGACGAATATTAATAAACCATACATTTTTGTGATGAGTATTCTGAGAAAATTGTTAAGCTGATGAAAATAGACAAGGTGCAATTTTGTATGAAAAAGGTGTCAGCACTTCTGACTCGGCCTGTACGATGTACTGAAACCTGATTGTTCAGACTAGTAGTAGAAATTATTATTTTATCTATCCGTAATATTGTGGGATAACATTTTTTCCTTAAACCTATTCCTGAATAATTTAAGTGTAAAAATGACCCATTCAAAAATAAGGCAACTATTTTGATCGTGCGAGTACCACCTTGGTTTATCTAGTTGGCTGTAAAAGTTTTTGTTGATTCGGCTGATGGGTTTTTGAATAGAAATTTGTCGAGGTACTCTCACTGAGATTGTAAAGTGATAAATCGATACAACGTATCTCTTGAGGTGAACTCTGAAATCGACAATTCTTACATTCATTTGTGAAATAAATGTAATTACGAGTTTGGTCACTCTTTTTAGGTGAGTTATTATTTACCGAAATTAGTTAACATGAGGTCGTTTTGTTATTATAAATGTAAAACTCTTTTTAGATACAAAATCTGGTTTTGTCAATACGAAAACTATTAACACCCATAGATGAAAATATATTGCCGCAGAGCCGTTGTACAAGGTGTGCTTTTATTTTCCTGTCATCCACAACTCAGCTATCACCACGACCCATTGTTTCACCACAATGATTATGTCAGGAACTTTTCAATAAAATTTCGTATATTTGAATCCTTTACCTCTACTTCAATTTTGAAATCTCTATATGAAGCGATAACTGAATGGTAGGCTAATCTCATATTTCATTGTTACACGGTACCCGTTTCCTTTGGCACCATGGGTAAGTCAGTATGAATTTCTTGGCAGTCGAGGTGTTAATGACTCCAAATAAACCCTCGATAAGTACCAATATAATACTGATTATATTCAATCCAGCCTTTCCATGAAAACATATTGAATAGGGGTGAAGTATTCACTGCCGTCCTAAGCAAAAAAGCAGTATCTCCAAAAAATGTGACTATGGAGATATTGGTTTCTGTAGTCTTAAAACACTATAAATTTAACTTTCTCCAAAGGAAAAATTATGTAAACTAGATTTAAATAGCCCTAGTTAATCAATCATTTTGCCTTTAGTACACAAGTTTGAGACTTTTCGTACTTGAGATGGTCAAAACTACAGATTCTCAGCTTCAGAGTTTTTGGAGATACTGCTTTTTTGCTTAGGACGGCAGTTCAGCTTGAGTTGGTCATTCAGAAGGTTCTGAGAATTTTTCCATTCATCAATCTCCATACTTTCTAAAACCAGAACTTTCAACCTCATGCCCTTGAACATGAAGGATTTCAAAATCATGGTCGAAAGTATAGTTTTTGGTTGATAAATGTGTAGCATATGTTGAATTTGTTTTTCCGTTCACAAAGCTGTTTCTCTATATTCGGTTATGCGCTTTTTGAAGATTCTACCAGTTTGACTAAGATAAAACTTGGGACAACTACCACAGGTTAATTTATATACTCCACACTTTTCTTGTTTATCCTCTTTATCTTTATTGTTTTTAATTATGTTTGCCCAAAGTATTGTATGTCTTAAAAGTAATATGAAAACCTTGCTTTTTCAAGAAATTACCTATTTTATTGATTGGTTCACCGATATAAGTAATTGTTTTGAACCTTTGATTTTTAGAGGGGATTAAAATTCTTGAATTGCTTTCTCATATTTCTTATATAGACAGAAATTATTGAAGATTGTAACGTTTTTTTTCTACTTTATTCAAAGAATGTTTTACAAAAGAAATCACTTGATTTAATTAATATTATTTTTTTCTAGTATTCTATCAACATATAAATTAACAAAGAACATGTTTTCAATATTGAAAAGGCTATGGAATGTACTTTCGTATAGTCACCAATTATATTCTGATAAAATAATAGATTGAAGATCTTAGCTTGTCATTTTCCTTCTGATCCAATTCAGATGTCAACATCCATGGTATTCGATACGTTCTATTTGAATTTGTATCAAACTGGTCGTCTGAAATCGACTCTGGCACTCTATAGAATTCCACCAATTATAGAAGTAAACGTTGAAAATGATATCCGTCAGCTTTTAGTTATAAGTTATAACACATCGAGTTTAGCTGCTTTATCTCTATATGTAATGGATAATAGTCTATATGGATATTGCTCTGGGAATTTGAACCACACAACTCTAACTGGTTCTAACAAATTTCGTCCAAATAATGCAATAATAATTTTCTTCCAAAATAAATTGATTACATTTTGGAATGTAAAATATTTTCAATTAGCTTTCCTCACCAAGAGAACTCGACAGTTCGAAACATATTTGGTAAAGCCATCAGTAGGATAAGGCTATTCACCTATTCAAAAAGGACCGACAATTTGTAAACGTCACGATGACAACTTGAATATCATAATTACAGAAGCTCAAAGTTATTATACAGTATGATGAATTCAAAATCCATGAATACCTTGCAAGATGATTTATAACCATTCTTGAATGCCATTTGTTTCATAATTTCTAGTTCTTTATTGAAATTTGATGTACTTAGGGAAATGTAAAAATAAATATAATGTTTGTCTAAAGAATACAATGTAAATATTTCAACATGAAATGTAACATAAAGAAAAAATTAAATAAATAATACGAAACAAAAAAAATCTCAAATGAGTGAAATAGTACTCTCCTTCTCATAGAAGAGCAGATACGCTTTTCCGCTCACAAAGGATTTCGAAGAAATAGTGGAAACAATCGAATCGTCGTACTAGTGCCACAGGCCTGAATATGGATGCTTACAGTGAGCAGTGTAGTGTCTGTCCTTCATTGGTGGTTCCGCTGTGGTTCGACAGTGCGTACAAGTTATATCGACAAGAGGGTGCATTTTCCGCTGAGTAGCTGCTCATATCTAACCCTTCTAGAGGAAAATTAATTGAGACGTTCAATTTACTGAATTCCTCTTCTTGAGAGAAACGTTTCAAATGAATTACTAAAATTTTCGGGAATTTTTTAATCGAAAGAGACTTTGCGCTTCTCCTTCTTTCTTTGCACTTCGAACATGTCGGTTTCTCATCACTTTCCAAAGTTTCTTCCCTAGTGAATCAATCTAAACATTCAAAGACGCTAATTTAGCCTGTTCTTGGTGGAATCGGAAGAGAAAGATCCCATAAAGTATCGAAAGTGACTGAACAGAGACCACAAAAAGAGCATTTTAACGTTGATTTTAGCTGTCCAACAAAGTTTTCCACTATCTTGGAGTTGTCCGATCTCAAGTATCTCAACCATGATTATCTGGCCTTTTCAAAGTTGCTTAAGTTCTCAACAATGAGTTTGGGCTCATCCGTAACACTATTCACGTCTTAGTGTAGTCCCTCCAGCAGGTATCTTAGAAACTCCTGGGCATCATGCTGGGCATAACTGATAAAACGTGGCGCAAATCTTTGTATTTGACTTTTCAAGGAGACTGTACTGACCACTCGATCCGACGAATCGTCTGCCCACAGTTCCTTGATCACTTCCGCAAACATCTCCCTTCATGTTAGAGGAACTGTAATTAATATCCGCTGAGAAGGCATCCTCCTTCAAATACTCTAACAACCATCTAGTATTCGACAAACACTGGATAACACTATTCATGAAGCAAGTGTTACCAATATTTTTCAACCCATTAAGACCAAGTGATTTGGCAGTACTATTTATCACAGGCCTGTTGGTATGGAAGCTATTCTCGCTGCATTTACCGCTGTAGTCTCCTGAGAGGTCCAAGTTTGATACGCTTCTGGCTCCATGAAAGTGTGATGTTTGAAAGTTCGAAATTTTTAGAGTAGTTCCTGAATTGTTCTCAAAAGCGTTAAAAATCTCAGAATCTCTAGAGATGTGATGTGAGGTGATCATTCTGGACTCATATGGAACTTTTCCAACCTTGACCTGCTGTTTCCACTTAGATCCAGGAAGATATGAAATCTCATTGAAGTGGTGAGAAGAAGGAATTGTGCCCAATAGTGAAGAAGCATTACCACGCTGGATAGCTATAAATACTAATCCTTTGAATCAAGAAAGAAGTTGATCTGTTTTCATTAGTTGCTAGGCGTAGTTTTCTCCCTATATCATGAATGAAAGTTAGAGATTGTGGGCCAAAAACACCTAAAGTTCAGCAGCAACTGGGTGAAATATATAATTAGTTTCGAGATTATGGTATTTGCGTATTTTCAACTTCTCACGTGTAATTGCAGCGGAACCAGTAGACTTTGAGGTATTTGACAGATGGGAAGGTGCTAAAGTATCTGCACAAGTGAAGTCCCAAACCAGTGGTTTTCCACGCTTCCAGGGAACGAGGGACATTCCATCGGGTCTTTATCCGTTATCACGACTGACACTTTGAGGCTTCAAAATTGCTAGTGAACCTGCTGAAACCAGGGCACGCTTGATGAGATCGTTCACCTGGGAATGTCTGGGTAAACGGCCCGCACTTTTTGGCAGCTCAAACCATGAGTAGGTACCCTTACTATCCACGATACTTCCACAAACACATGTATGAGGAGAACAAACAGATAAACCCAATCGGAATCCAATTGCAATTCTGAAGCTTTCGTTATCCAAGAGCAGCCACGTGTAATGCATCCAACCATGCACCCGACTCCTTTACGATAACTGCTTTGAGTCGAGCCTTTTCGGATATGGATGCAGCTAATTCAAGCAATTTAGTAGAAGATATTTCAAGTAAGGGACGGTCCCAGGCACTTTGTTTCATTAAGGTATCGCTCGATAAACGAATACCTGATTGTGAAATCCAAGAGTTTTCGCCTTCAACATAAAACAAATCTGTGCAATTTTGGAAAATTGGAGGAAGAATATAATTGATAAGGGAGGAAACACTGTTGACAGACGACAAAAAAGCAGGTAAAGATAATGAAGAGGTTGAACGCAAACCTAATCCACCCATATTCACAGGAAGCGTAGCTTGTAACCACGAAGAATTTTCTATATTATTATTGGTAACTTCTTCAACGATGATCCGCAACTGATCGTCAAATTCTTTGAGCTCATGTTGACATTTCCAAGATGGGCTGCATCGAAGGGTATACATTAGCTTTGGTATTGCCAAACAAATTTTTGAACGAAAAAAAGAAACGTGAAATGGTAAGACACCTAAACCTGAACCCATGTCTGAGGGATTCCGTTTTGTTTTTGAAATTTTCTGAAAGGGCTTCTAAAGAAAGTGGTGCGCCTAGAAGTGACCATTCTGATTTTATAAGAGTTTTTATTTCAGGTGCTATCTTACTGAATTTTGAAGCAATAAATAATCTATGAATAATACTAATGTAACCTACCACTTTATGCTGTTATGGGTGTGATGAGCCATTGTGAATTGTAATATCTGTATGAGACGGTTTAAGGAAATTCGAGTTTATTATTTACTTTAGTTATTGTAAGGTCCACAAAATATATCGATTTATCTTTTTCTGATTCTGTGAAGTTAATTGAAAAATTAGGGAAGCAATAAATTCCAAGAATTGTTCCAATTGTATGATTGTTCCGGTGAACCTGCCAAAATATCATCAACATTCCAATATATGAAGATTTTGAACATTTTATTTCCTTTTATTTGAGTTTCTGAATTATCCATGAAAATCATTCCATTCATAGTTTCATTATAGATATTAACCTAGATTTTCATGAAGTATCGGCAACATCAATCAAAGAAATGATCTGTAGTAATTACTCCGATATCCGACGATATATTCAATTATTTATTATCCTATGATGGTTGTAGGAATAAAACAATAGCAGCATCACAATAATAGTACAAAAAGAATAGAATGTCACGAAATCTAATCAATAAAATTACGCCATGTCGAGAAATGTTGATATCTTAGTTTGCTTTGAAGTATTCTCCAAGAACATGCAAATGAAGAAAACAATTAAAACAAAAAAATCCGGCTTTCTCAAAAGTTACGTGAGGTAGGTATAACGCATTCAGTATCATAAAAATATTTATATTTTTAAATTCATGAAAAACCGGCTAAAATTTTATTCAAGAGGCGTCAAGTTTGATACGATGCATCTTAATCTTTTCCTGTTTATAAAATACGCTTTGAATTCAAAGGCATCCGAGTTTGCTCTTTCAATATAAAAATAAAACAAGTATTTTGTGTTCTCTGCTAAGGAGATTTAATTACGCTGGCGGGAGAGTGCGAATATAAAATTTAAATGAGTAAAAAGTTTTTCCGCAGTAATTTCGAAATTTCTATTTCATGTTTTATGGAAATCTCATGGTTAGACAGTTATCACGAAGTGTCCAAATCTTAGACAGTTTGATCATATTTAACATATGAAAAGTCTAATCGAAATTATATCTCAAGTTAAACGAAGTTTGTTTCATGCTGCATTTCATTTGAAATTACTCGGGTCGAATAACAACTCACTCGTTAGGTAAGTGAAGTGCCTAAAAACTCAAGTTTGGTGTCAATTTGTAGTCCGAGAAATTCTGCTTCACATCGGTTTTCAATTAATAATCAAAATTACAAAGAGTCAAACCCCTACCATATCTGCATTAAGGAAATGTCCTCAAATATTAAGATTCTAATAATCTCTACTTCCGAGGAAATGAGTTCAACAAAGGTGAGTTATCCAAAGCACGTTGGTCGTTGAGCAATATGTTTGAATATTTTCTATAGGTATACCTTGTAACCTCATAAATTTTCAATTTACAAATTTGGAATAAATCCTGATTTTAAATTATGGAAAGTTAACACTTAGGCTGATAGGCTGCTCAGATCGATACGGTGAGGGTGTGGATAAGTTTCAACTACTGATTGCTCAATAGCGTACTACAAAGATTTTTTAACTATTGAACAAATAGGGCACCAGTTGACCTGACTAGTTCAGATAATCTGGGCGCCAGGTTGTAAAAGACAAAACCGAAGATAGAAGATATTTGTAGCTAGCTTGATTGTGAAGGCAGAATAAATATGCAAAGAAACAATTAACAACTTTATTTCAAAAAAACTTTATAAAAGCTGAAGGCCAAAATTTAAACAGTTGAAGGCTAAAAAATCAGCAAGCTGAAGGCTACAAAATTAACAAGCTGAAGGCTACAAAATTAACACGCTGAAGGCTACAAAATTAACAAGCTGAAGGCTTACAAAATTCAGAATATTTACACTTTTGAAAACAAATCTGATTCAACCGAAGATGGTCCTGTGGGATAATACCTGGAGGCTGGGTTAGCGTCGATGATCCCTACGACGAGTTGTTGTTGGATCGTCTTTGGCTTAGTCAGTCAGAGACTTGGTGGTTGTCTCGTATGGACTTCGACCTTACTAGTTATGGTTGGTCTTCACGAAGATTGCCCGTTGACTTGACTTGACTGAGAATTCAGACCCTCGGATCTGTGTTTGACAACTATGGGATCTCCTAGTGGTACCAGTCCTTCATCCAATGTATGGTTTCCTCGAAGACATGAGAAGCAGACGAAAGGAATCAGATTTGATAGTTACAATATGGTGGGGGACAAGGATATCCTTAGTACCGCAAGATTATATTCTGAATTTTATGAAAAGGCAAAATTTCAACACTTGAAATATGATTGGGAAAACTACTCAAACATTCAACTCAGAATGCTCAATATAATAATAAATATCAATAAAAAATATAACTATTCTCCAAATAAATGGAAATAATAGTTGTGAAGCTATTTAAAGTTGATAATTAATATTTGTAGATGAAATATTTAAAAGAATAACATTGGAAATCCTTCCAAGGAATTATTACAGTAAAATAATAGAAGATAAAGAAATATCCTTGATAAATTGTTAATTTACCAGAAATATATGTACCAGAAGGGTAATAATGATAAATAATTTAATGTACCATAAGAGTACTAGATAACAATACTTATAAATGATAATTACACCCTTTCGAAAAGAAAGGAGAGAAACAGTAATATAGAGATATAAAGAAAGAATTGAAGGTGATAAGTCCTTCGCAAAGATTGAATACTTATTCTGAATTCAAAGAAACTACGCTCTATGGTTTCTGACTTTCAAATATATAAGAGAGACAAAGATAAAGTAGGTGGCAAGTCCTACATAAAACTATGCTCGATAAGTGAAGGTTGGTGCACGTTTGGTTGACCAAAAGGAAACACTACCTGGTAGACCTTGAAGATACCTAATCTACAGATATCTGATTGAGTACGATTGTAATTAACAAACAATTGAACCAAGAGACGATACCCTTGTCTACGAAGCAGAAATAAGTGCTTTCGTCTACAAAGGCAGAATCGAGGTTGAGTGTGGTGCAACTCCACAGGCCAGAGAACAAACTCTGTCAAGCTTGCATTTATTTCTCAAAGATAATAACTGAACAAGCATTATAGAAAGAAATGTTCACCTGAAGAATTGTTCTGACGACGTTCCGCCTGGAAGTCACAAGCAATCAACCCACTCCTCCTCTACAAGGTTCAACTCTACTCTATCTCTTGGTGGTAATAATATCGTCACACTGCTAGTTGGTGGGAGTCATCCACAAGAAGAAATTACCAATTATCTGGTACCTGAAATTTGACAGAGCGTAGAAACTGAATCAGCAAATACAACTCTAACCTCTCTACAGGTACACTGTCTTCCAAAAATCAATTAGGACAAAAATATGTTATTGAATAATTTATTTATTGAGTCCTGAATTTATTAAAAGCCTCTAAATTTAATACTATGTAGCGATTACTTAAATAAATGGAAAAATAGAATTTTTAACCTCTAAAAGTGAAAATATGAAATTTACTTCTAATATGAAAAGACCAAAAATATGATATTAAAAAGTCGGACTAGGACCTCTAAATTACGAAAACAAATTTGAAATTGATCGATGGCTAATAGAACACAATGGAATGATCAAAAATATTTCTTCAAACCATGCAGTATGGCGTTACCAAAATCATGCAAATACACTTTGATAAAGCAATCTCATGCTAATTAAGCACTATTATTTAAATAAAAAAACAATATACTCAACCAGAACTAATATCTGTTAAATCCAATAGAGAGATTATAAACAATTTAAGATGGCCTACCAGAAAATGTATTCCAAGTTCAATCAAACAAACCCACAACCATTCCCTAACGATGTCGGAAATCAAGAGAGAGAATTCCTCGCATTGCACGTCCGAAACTCATATTTTTGCCCTTCGCGCAAGACCAACCGATCCTCGATCTCATTCGCATTTCGAACTAGCAGTGACTTAGCAGTGGCGTAGCGGTTAGATGAGATAAAGTTCTGAATTAATATGGTTGATATCGGAGTATACATGTTGGTGTATTTGTGATGACAGATGAATGAAAGTATAATTATAAGAGTAGGCTAGTGTATAACATAGTTGACAATTCCTAACCCATTTAATAAGATTATTTTAATGGAATTGTTAAAATTATTTGAATGAAACGAATTATCGTTACAACCTAGGGGGTTTCCCAAAAGAACCGGAACGGCCGAATATTTCAGCAACGGCCTTACATAAAGTTATGAAATTTGGTATACGGGGGTTATTTGTAGTGACGGCTGTAAAACTAATAATTTCAACATTGCCAGATTTACAGTTTTTCCTACGGAGCCCTCAATTTAATATCTTTAAATATAATGCTATATTTATTTTTATGGCATTCGATTTGTCGTGTTCAAGCTATTATGACCTTATGATATCAAATCTTAATTCCCCCAATTTTTGTTAATATAGCATTTCAACATTTCGTTAAAAAAATTCAATATCTCGAGAAGTCGTGGCGATATGACAATGAAAATTAATCTATTTGAAATTTGTTGGAAAGTCTGATCTGAAAATACCATTTACAACGTAGTCAAATATACTTGTTGTTTCCACCAAATCTTCCTAAGTATTTATTTAAATTCATTTTTTGAAATTTGGGCATTTTATTAATTGATACCACAAAGTTATATTTTTTTTAACTGAATCAAATGAACCCTATCAAATATAGTCATAATTAATAAAAAACCACTAAAAAACAGGAAATAATACAAAACTACGTAGGTAGTACAAAAAATTCGTATTATTATGGTAATCAATAAACTGAATTGTGTTTAAATAATCCAAAGACAAACATTAACAGTTCTTGGTTAACTAAACGAGAAAATGGAAGACTTAACGTATTAAGTGCTCGAATTATTTTCAAAACAATAACCAAGCCTGTTATAATATTCACATATAGTATTATTTAACTCTTCTGGAGTAATAAGAGTCGATTCGTATCGAATTGTTTCCCTCAGATGATCTGAACTTACAGGTCTATTTTTGTACACTCTATATTTCATATGTCCCCAATAAAAAAATCCATTGTGGTCATATACGGGGAGCGTTCGGGCAATTCTATCGGTCCTCTTCGACCAATCCACTTTTTTGTGAGTACCTCGTCCAAATATAGTCGAACTTCTCGTGCAAATGGGGAGGTGCCCCATCTTGTTGAAACCATATTTCATGGATGTTAATGTCCAACTCTTGCAATTTAGGAACCACGTTCCTTCTCAGAATTTGTTAGTATTTTTGACTCGTCAGGTTCCCATCGATAAAAAAAGGTCCAGTAATTGTGTTGTTGAGAATCCCTGCCCAAACGTTAATTTTCTGTGGATTCTGCGTATGTAATTCTTCCATCCAGTGAGGGTTAGTTCTGCTCCAAAACCTACAATTGCGCCTGTTTACCTGCCCATTTAAACAGAAAGTCGATTCATCACTAAACAATATTTTGTTTTTAAAATCTGGATAATCGTTAATTTCATTCATTGTGACTTCAGTAAACTCGATACGGTGGTCAGGATCATCTTCCAAAAGTACTTGAGTATACATTAATTTATAAGGTTTGATTTGTTCTTGATTAGAATCCTAGCTGTGAATTGAAGATTTACTTACATCTTCAGGTAATTTTGTCTTCGATCCGTTATAGACATTTTAGGATTTTCTTCAAAAGATAATAGGACATTCAATTCATTGTCATCTGTAGTGGCCGTTTTAGGTCTACCAGTTTTCGAAATAGTCTTTACATTTCCTGTTTGTTGGTATCTTTTTATAGTTAGGCAAATTGTAGATTTCTTAATTTGCTTCTCTGGATGTTGAAGCATTGAATAATTCACAAACTTCTTGACAGCTTCTCATTTTATCGCCGTAACCAGGATAGATCAATATTTCAATCCGTTCAGCTTCACTTAACAAGAAAACCATTCTATCTCTATGATAATTCAAGTAACTTTCAGAATAATGACAGAAGGTTGACAACAATAACAATAAAAGATGATTAGCTGTTTCCAAAGGCCACTTGTTAATTTATACCTCATGATTCTAACAAAATTTTATTAGAGTTCTGTTAATATCGGTTGAGTAAGAACATAACGTACTAATTTTCAGAACTAAAATTCGATTCAAGATTCGAACATTATCAATTATAGTGTTTGATTTGTCTCAGTTAAAAAAAATAAGTTAAATAAAATGCGCAAAATTTAAGAAGGTACTTTGAATAAATACTTAGGAAGATTTAGTAGAAACAACATGTAAATTTGACAACGTTGTAAATGCTATTTTTAGATCAGACTTGCCAACAAATTTCTAAAAATTCAATTTTTATTGTCATATGTCCACGATTTCTCGAGATATTGAAATTTTGTGATATTTTTTAAAGAAATGTTTAATTGCCATATTAACAAAAATTAGTGGAATTGAAATTTGATTTTATGGGGTCATAGTGATTTGAACACGAAAAATCAAATGCGCTAAAAATAAACACTGTATTAAAATTAAAATAAAAAGTTGGGGGCTCCATAGAAAAAACTGTAAATCTGGCAACGTTGCAATTATTAGAACCGGCATTACTGATAACTCCCGTATACCAAATGTCATAACTTTATCTCAAGCCGTTCCGGTACTTTTGGGAAACCCTATATATAATGACTTCTAAGGATTATAAATGATTTAACTCCAACCCCTTATTTTCTATTTGTAAAGTTTTGATTTCTTCGTCAATAGTGTGAGTTTCTTCTGAAAGATGATTTGAATTTGTTTTCTTGTTCACATAACTCAATTGATGTTCTTAATTGCGATTTTTACATATAGAAAATAAAGGATTGAAGTTGAATGAATCATTTAGATTCATCGGAATTTAATGATAGAATTCAAACATATTGCTCAATAACCAATTTGATTTGAATAATTCGCCTTTATTGAACTCATTTTCTTAGAAGTGAAGATTATTAGAATGTAATTTTGATTAGTACTTACGTACAAGCAATTTTGATGACCCTGTTGTCTTTCTCGTAAATAATTTCTGATTCTTGAAAACCTATAATACTTTTTAGATTTACGATAAGGCCTTAGAACCGAACTGAATTCAAAATAGTACAATATAATGATTACACACATACTCGTTTCCACTGTTCTGTTGTCTTTTCAGGTCCTATTTCATTTAATTTGTTAAATAAACTTTGCCACATACCATTCAGTATTTTTACTATTTTATTTCTTTGTACACTTTGGAACTGCCCTCTCCCAAATTTTGGATGACTCCGAAGGAAATTAATTGAATGGTCTAGCTGCTCATCGTCCATTCTATTCGAAGATGTAGCAATTGAATTGAAAAATCATCGTTAAAATACAAATGACATTCGATTATAGCTTATCACTCCTTTTCTACAAACCAGGAAAGCGGTGTTGCCAATATATTTCATAGTCGGTTAATTTCTAACGTTAGTAGAAAATGGATAAACTATAAAAATTAGCATTTAACTGTAGCCCTCTGAAGTTATAGCTCTTATTTTTCTAGTCTGGGGACCAGGTCACACAGGCATAGAAGGAAGCGAAAAGCGGACGCCCTAGCAAAAGGGGGGGCCGAAACAACGTTCACTGGACCAGAACCGGTAGTCGGTTTAGCATATAGCACTTCTGTTATGAAACCAACAAAAGTCACTCCGTGCTACTCCAGCTGAATGCAGAAGAAACAACAACCACAAGTCTATGGTCTACTCCGCTTAGTGCGCACACCCAAGACGTGGAATGAAAAGTGTTAACAGAGTTCCAAAAGTACACAACTAAAGCACGAATGACAATTGATAACCTTGGGATAACTTGAAATATGACGTTACCAAAACATGATGACGTAAATGTAAAATGGATATACCTGCTAGTATTATGATGAAAATACGCAATGGGGACGTCTACACAGAATACCGTACCGTAGGTGAAAGTTTCGTGTCCAATTGAGAAATAGTGGTATGGATAACAAGTGAAAACACTCTCGAAGAAGCAACATTTTGATAGCAATATAGGTATTGTTAGTGTTTGGAAATTATGAAATAAATGCAGGAAGCAAATAGTGGTAAAATGCATGTAAAATATGATGGAAAATTTTGATATACCCTGAAAAGTTAATAATACAAAAAATAACGTTACAGGTGACAATCGTTTTTATGTTTAAGAGCTGCATTTGTAGAAAACATCATGTGTGTGTTTCGGGTACAAACTGTCATTGCTGCTGTCCAAAGATTACCGCACTGAAAAAAAACTAAGGTTTCAAAATCCCCACCTTAATAAACTTTGTTTGAATAATTCAGTTTCTTTAACAGTTACATAGTCAAGTGGTCCGTATTTAATTCGTTCCAGCCTTCATACATACAGAAACAAGGGATCAGTTCCAACTTTGATGCATTTGTGACGGTACAGTTTCATTACAGATGCTTAGCTACCGGAGTATCCAATTTCTTTGAACAAATACTGGCACACCGAATAACTATCTTGTTAGTTCCATGACGCTCCTGGCCGTGAAGGCACTCACAGAGGGATAGATGAGATGTTTTCTTTTTCAGGAGTGTCCGCTGGCGTTAGAGGAAGTGAAATAAGGGCTTTCATTAAATGAACTCCTAGCGTTCATAGGTAGGGAAACTGTTATTGAGTCGTACGCATTATGATGAAATGGTATGTATTCAGTGTGTGACAGAAATGGTTTTCTTCTATAAGAGAAGTTTATTGATTTTCTGATATAGAGAATTATAACTGAAGGTTTCAAAGATTAGATATCACAAATATAAAATGACAGTTTATACTGATATGTAGCAAATGTTATCCGATGATATGAATTTCAGCTTTTTTATTTGTTTATGTGTCTCTTTTGAATATTTGATCACGAAGTGCAACATATTTTGTCAATGATTATGTAAAAATATATATCAATTTTCATATTCAAAAATAACAAACTTTCTTCCTATTCTATCAAAGAATTTGTTATCATAAAATGAAAAGAAATATAAGAACCAAAAACAATACAATCATTTCAAGTTGGTATATCAAATCTACCAGATCCAGAAAATATATCATTTACTTTTATCACCATGCATATAAAACAAAACTTAATTCCATTTTGGGAGTGAAGAATGTAATTCATAAAATAATGCACCCATCTCTTTTGCATCAAGATTTTAAAACCTCTACGAAATATTGAGATACAATTCGTATCCTCATAGCTGACCTACTCAATAAATCATTATTGTTTTAATTTTCGTTAAAAATTAAAAAAAAAAATGTAGCTATTATGAGAAAATAAATGTTGAAATTGTTATTTCCGTCAACCGATTACAACCCTCAGAAGTCGTCGAGAGACTTGTGTCAGTTAGCAAAGACGCAGCCCTTACCTTATAACGTGTGATGTCATGCACGAGACAGATGACCATGCAGGATTTGAACCCTCTACCCTTAGCTTGAAAGGCGAATGTTCTACCAGCACGGCCCATTATTCAACACTATTCTTAATTAATAATAATAATAATTTCTTACGAAACTGTAAATACAGATACTAATGTACCAAATTCCAGTAACATAATTACTTTCGGCTCAATACTATTCATGATTTTTTTTTCGAAATTATTAATGGGCCGTGGTGGTCGGCTGGTAAAAGCGTACGCCTCGCAATCGTGGGGTCATGGGTTCGATCCACCGATTCACCGGTCACGTGCATGGCATCACACGTTAAAAGGTAAGGGCTGCGTCTTCCCTAGCTCACACAAGTCTCTCGAAGACTTCCGAGGGTTGCGCGTAGGGGTGCAATCGGTTGACGGAAATAACAATAACAATGTATTCACGAGTGAATTCAATATTGAAATTTCACTAAGAAATATCCTTCCAATAAATAGATTATATACAAAATTGAAAGACAGAGAATGTGCACTGGAGAGAAGCAATATGGTTCATAGTATACTTTAGATTTCTTTCAACAAAAACTATATTGGACAAACCAGTCAAATTTTGATAACTCGAAATTATTTATTTCATTTAAATCAAGTTGTCGATCAAATACAACCACTTCAGTATAACTTATTACCACATATCCATGAATCAACACCTGAATTGATTCATATCTTCGAGAATGAAAACATCAAATTTGATCAAAGAAATGGTATGAGAGTCTCCAGAATATTCATTAAAATTAATACACCATTAGCTATCAAAGAAGAATTGAATAAAGTTTATAAAGTACCTTGCACTGAACGTAAACGAACGTATGAAGTAAAATCTTCCAGAAATATGAATTACATGAATTACATCGAATTACATCATACAAAAGTGATTGTGGGAGAGGTATAGAATATTGTGCATTGTCGGATCATGTGAATAATGAAAATCACTCCATGGACTTAAGTAACAATGAAATATTAACAATTGAAAAAAATTAATACAAAGAATAATTTAAAGATGGTTAAAATTGGTAAAAATAAAAAAGTAATGAATAAAACGACTGATATTGAAGGACTCAGTCCGATTAACACCTACTTATTGAATTTGAACAACTCCCTAACTGAATTTTTGACATCATTTATTGACATATTGTGTCTACTCAAACAACAAATTTTTGGATATACATGGTGATCAAAACTCACGTTTTACCGATCACATCGATGCCCTTTTATTAACATTCCCTAACTTTACGTGGGCGTTTGTCCTGTAATCCGATGCCTCCGAATATGGATTAGGTGCCGTCTTAATGCAGACCGCGGAAGGTCAAGATCACAGAATAGCTCTCAGTCAAAAGTTATACTGATTAAAAATTTAAATGAATCCATATTTGCAATACCATTCATGGAGTCATCAATGCCAACTGGGTCTCTGTTGACGGTGAATTATATTCTTGTCTACAGCCATAATGCCCTATAATGTCGCCCTCTGGGAAAATTATGTGAACAGTGGAAACATTTTCTCAGCATTGAATAGAATAATTCGCACTATTATCCAGTTATCTTCACAGGAGTCATGTAGGCAATGCTTTATTTTTCACAGAATTCTAACATCTCTGTATTTGTACATATTTGAATGCCTAATGCTCATCAAGGAAAATTGCTCAGAACTCAAAACAAACTCACATTACGATTATATCCCGAAACACAACAGAATTTAAACGATGCCCTATTTACCAGGAGATAATATTCGATAACCACTTGCCAGAGATGATAAGAAATCTTGATTAAAAAATATTGAAAAGAAGATTGTATTCAAAACTTTCTTCCAACGGCTACTATAGCATTGAGGAATGTAAGTCAGACTGTGGCAGAGCTGTGCTGACTACTGACAAAAAGTGCTTTGAGCACCAAGCACTGAGCATTCTTGAAAAGTGCTCCGGAATCTCGAGCACTAAATTTTATTTATAAATAATCGCAATTACTAAGTACTCTCAAAAAGTAATTCTAGTCAGGAAGCACCAAGTACTCCAATTTATATACTGAAGAGGTATACTTTATATACTAAAACTGAATTGAACATTTAAGATTTCCACAAATAATATCACATCGCGACATGTTTCTTCACTACATTGTAGCTTTTTCAAACGATTATTGTACTATCAACCGCTTGGAAAAGATACAGTGTAGCGAAACGTGTAATTAATCGTTTTAACACAGTTTCAGTAATTTACGTATCTATCAGTCTGAGAAATGTTATGGATTTCCAAGTCACAACCGAGTCAATTAAAAACTCCAGTGACTTTTTCTACTGACATAACTAAAATGTCATTTAGCTTACTGCGCTGAATGCTCAATCAATCACAGATTCAAAATCTGTTTCTAAAGCAATTTTTTAATAAGAATACCATAGCAACTTCATCCTTTAAATACATCGCTAGGGTAACTGTTTGATATCAGTGGTTATAAAGCCATCCTGTTAAATGCTTTGGAGCACTAAGCACTTAAGACTGGTCAAAGAAAGTGCTTAGGATCACAGTTCTCAAGAGCACAGTACTTTGAGTGCTTTCACGAGTACTGAGCACTGCGCTTTGGGACAGCCCTGGACTGTGATGTGGATGAATTTGTTTGATGTCTTGAGTAACCATTTATAAATATCCTGTCTTTATACTATTAGTATAATATACGTGTATAGTCATTTTATATAATGTGTATATCAACTTGACTTGTTTAATACATTTTTGTCTTTGTCTGAATGGACCAACGCCACTATTATTATTATTATTATTATTATTTTATATATAAAGATAAAGTGACACTAAATCAGGAATTAATTAACTTAATTGAAATTAATACAAAATCGTATGAACAGCTGACTTATATCTGCAACAACCTGTAGATGACTCCCAATATACGTGGCCTAACCTTTGTAGTGAAAATTCACATATTACATAAATCTAATTGGTCATGAATGTTTGAAATTTTGGATTCATATTCAGTTTTTTTATTCCGTTATCTTTCAGCTTGTTATTGTACAAGTGCCGGAAAAATAACTAACATAGATATTACACAAGGCGGTACAACAGGACCTTTGCTGTTCATAGTTTACTCGTATGTAAATGATTTGGACAACATGAAACCGATATTTGTTCAGGTGACAAGACCTTTACGGTTAGTCAATACACAAAGTTATTAGGGATCTATATTGATATTGATGCCGTCGAATCACTTAGGGTAATTGAAAAATATGTGAACTTTTAGTCACTGAAAATTGTCTATCATACCAACTTCGAATTAATATAGTTTGATATGTATTGGCAGAAGTCGAGATAATGAAAATATTTTTCAGTTCAGAAAAAAGCAATCTCCGATTTGAAGTTCAAAGAATAATGGAGATTATTACAAACAGAACCAGCGGTATACCTTAAGGAATGTCTGTTACTTTTGAACAGGAATAAGCATTTATTTACACAATTTGAAGCAAGAAGACCATACCCAACCAGACACGTAAATCTACAATATCCAAGACATGGACTGACTGTAACAAACACCCCATCAAGTGTTTGATCAAAATTATGTAATATGCCAAAATACTCAGGGAACTTACTGTGAATAAAGAAGACATGTATGTGTTACGATTCCTATACAGTTTAAGAATGTTCAGACAGTAATTGCGAAATTGGCTGTATTCATTTTCCAAAATTAGGGACTCTGTTATTATAAATGGCTTTATAAGGCGAGTATACTACGCCCTTCCAGGACCACTCAAACTTTCTTACCTTTGAAGTTAGACACATGGTTACTGAAGAAGAAAATGATCCCCATCGAAAAATGTGGCCCGTCTGCTGTCTGTCTGTGGTATTTGAAAACGCTATGTTTTCTTCATCTTTCCAGATATCGCTTTGGATATTCAACCAACTCAGTAACTCGGGGACAACATTGCTAAGTTTTTTTTTACTATAGGAAATACAGTAAAATTTCCAATGAGTTTTTCCATTTTTTTTTTTCGTTCTTTCCACTTTCCTCGGTACAGGTCCAGGAACTGATTCGATCCCTTTCATATTCTTTCAAGTTATACTCCAATATGTCTTTCTGCAATTGGTGATTAGGACAAGTTCGGTTCGCTAAGGTTAGATTTTTGATCATTTTATAACTTCGAATTTATACATTTCTTAATTCATTTCTCCTAGTCTTGAAAATGGGTGTTTTATGGACTATATAGAATTGAATGCCGAGAACGGTAATCTGGTCACATTAAGCGTTTCAAAATCTAGAAATCAAACATTGGATTGGATTGGAAAAAAAATTCCCGACTCCATGTTCAGTTCACCTATTCATATCGATGGTGCGATTACTCATCACGAATCCAATGGTACAGGCTCAAGTATCTCCGTTCTCGAGTCATCCCCAATATTATTTTTTCATTTACAATATAATTATATTGGTCCAATATGAAACCAAGATTCAGCCGATATGATGTGCTACCACGTTTCCTCTTGTTGATCTTATCATCAATATCATCAATCGAACATTTTTCGCAATGAAATATTGTCTTCAATATCCACACGTCCCCATGATATCACAGACACTTCCATCCCGTGAACTGAGCAGGGAGACGGAGACGATAGCCGAAAGGTTCTTATTGTGTGCAGCTGAGACCTTGTCGTTGGACATACAAACAGAGAAACAGCCAAGATAGATGTTATATCAACGTTGAGAAGTGGTCAGATTATTGTTTGGGAGAACTACGAGCGTGTCTGGAATATCTCTGCTTTGTACGTTTGAATTCGGAATGATATGCTTTCCTGGAGCACGACTGGCCAATTTCGATCTCACAAGTTTTCCTGGTGCAATTGCAGTAGGTCACGAAAATGGAAATGTAGGTTAGATACTGGTGAAGTTCTGGAATGGGTTGACGTGCAGTCCTCGGGTGGAACATATTTAATGAAATGTGGAATTAGTTAAGGTGCACTCATAAAAAGGATTTTTGCGTCAACGCATAATTACAAGTATATTGCAATTTCGATAATGAATACTATTCTTCCATCAACTTGGAGGTTGAGTTCCAATCTGCACTTTGCACTTGGTTATGAAATATAGAATAAAAGCCATTTTCATTTTGGCAACATTCAATAGATTAAACAAAGCATAGATTAACAACTACGAATAATTTAGGTATAAATAATGGTTTTAAATGAGAATAGTTTCAAGTTCAGTAACTGTATTCTCGATAAAACCAGTTAGTAGTGACGCATATTTTGCAGTTTGATTGAATACATAACGCCAGTCGCTTTTAGACACAAAACTGTAGAAAACCAAAATATATTTCACTCATTTTCACAACTGGCCCATAATTAGCCAAATTCAAATTTCGATATTGTATTTTTATTGTATAGAAACAGTTTCCACTAGGCACAAAACTAACATTCAAATAGGTACGCATAGCCTCCAACCCAAATGGTCAAACTGGGAAATGGCCGAAGTGAGACGGGAAGGGAAATCGACGGAAGATGCCATACTTGCCCTAACGTCTTACATTTATGATGCACTCGATAAAAAAAGAAATACGTTATGCATATTCGTCGATCTATCAAAAGCATTTGATACTGTCTGCCACCAGAAACTTTTGAATAAAATATCATCCTATGGACTGAGGGGGAAGGTATATAATATACTCAAAAGTTATTTATCTGAGAGAGAACAACGAGTTAGTATTGATGGAATAACAGGTGGGACCAAGACTGTTTCCTACGGGGTTACACAGGGAACAGTGTTGGGACCACTGCTATTCACAATTTATATAAACGGGCTACTTGAAATACAAACTGAAGGGAACATTTTGAGTTTTGCCGACAACACTGCCATTCTCTATAAATCTGAATCATGGCAAGAACTGAAAACCCTGGTAGAAACATATTTCCTGCAAATAGAGAAATGGTTCAGTTACAATAAGCTGACTTTGAATTTCAGTAAAACACAGTAATTACCGTTCTCCTCTTACAGTAACGGCTTACCGAATATGGGACCGTTGAAAATAGGAAAGAGCTACGAAATTCCTGAAGATAAGTCTGTGAAATATCTTGGGATCGTAATTGATCGTCATATGCGATGGGACCTGCAAATCAAAAATGTTTTAGGAAAGTTAAGAGGATTATTACATAAATTCAAGTATTTGAGGGATTTTCTCGATATTGGAAACTTGCGCACTCTATACTATGCATTAGTCGAGTCTCAATTGCAATATGGTATAATAGGATGGGGAGGAGTGACCGACAATTATGTAGAGAATTTAAATGTTATACAAAAATATATTCTCAAAATAATATATCGTAAAGTCCGTACTTACCCAAGTGATGACTTATTTGCAGAATCTGGAGTGTTCGACGTGAGACAACTTTTTTGTTTGAGTATTTTGAAAAATATTAACAAAGGAAATATCGTTTTACAGTCTACGAACCATGACCATGATACAAGAAACAGAAAAAATAATGTATTGCAACCACGTTCTGAAAAAACTATCGGTCAACGAAATGCATCTTACCTTGGACCTCGTCTGTATAACAGCATACCAATACAGATTAAGGATATCAAAAATAAGAATAGTTTTAAAAAAGGAGTAAAAGTTTGTATTAAAAAATCTGCTAGATATTTTTTTGAAGATTTTATAAATCAAGTATGATTCTGCCACTCAATGATGTTCACTACTTCACATAGTTGAGTTCTTTTTGTTAACTCTAATTTCCTTACAAGCCACAAAAAAATCTAAATCTCTTGAATTTTGTAAATATTTACTACTAATACCATGTGTTATTAATCTTATATTAATGTATTCTGTATGTATATACATGTATTCATTTTATTGTCATTCTACGATATCTATGTTCTATGTAACCATATATTTAATTTTTAATTACTTCACTTTTAATTATATATTATTTAACATTTATAATATTACATTCATTCTAACTCATGCGTTCAATATCATGAGAAGTCGCACACAAGTGGAATAGCAGATGATAACTGCTATACACACTTCAGTGAACTGTTCATGTTTATTTGCCATAACGGTTATTAACTGATATGTAAACATTGTACCCGTGAATGATTATGCAAATAAACATTATTATTATTAATAAATTGCACGGCGCGGCACGCTCTGTGATTGGTCACTGTTATGGCGGTGAGTTTAAATGACAGACAAGAAGAAGGCAAACTGAGTTGAAAATGCGTGAATTACTAGCCAATCTAACCTAACCTGACTAACCTTACTTAGAATAATCATTCAAAATTGGTAGCCGTGCATTTTATTGCATAGTGTCGAAAAGGAAGTCGTATTCACGGGTCGCGGTGCCGCCGCCTGCTTTGATTGATCATTGGTTGAATGTGTCACATGGCACTGGTAGTGATATCTACCAAGGAATTATATACTTGAGTCAAGAGGATTGTTTCACAATGAGTAAATGCGAGTGTTATCTAAGATGAATAGTAGAATGTTTTCACTGCAAGCAAATTCATTTCAAGAGAATTTATGTAAAGAAGCAAACATCTCAATCAGTTTGAAATGGGAGTATATTCATCAATTAGAAATAATTATTCTTTTCAGAAGATTATTCTATTTAGATTGAAAAAATAATTATATCTGTGTGGATATAAGTATATCTGATAGGCCAAGCTGTTGATAAAAATAAGAGGCTCTTTTCACACAAAAAAAGACGCAAACGGCCTATAGGTACTACTTTTCATAAGATCGTTCGTAAATGGAAACCCCTGTTATCGCCACAGCAAAAGTCGCACTGAAGTTAACTCGAGTTGAGTTCGGGCGACTTCGGGTGCACTTTGAAACATTTAGAGTAACTTCCAGTGATATTTTCAACAAATTTTGCACCTCTCAGGTGCAAATCCAAAATATACAAATTGTAGATATTGATCTCTACTTCCAAATTCCGTTCACAGAATTTGAATGAGAAGATTTTCCTTGAATCGGCGCATTTAGAAAGATTTTTCCTCAAATTGTTTATAACGCGATTATGCAAAAACAACACATCGGACAGAAAACATCTTGCGTACATTTAAACCACATGCTATTAATAATAATGATGATGATTTGTATTTGTATTGAAAAACCTAAAGTTTGTAGACACGTCAATAAAAGTTCAGATAAAATCATACATTGAAATGCAATAAAAATATCACAAACATTCTGTAAAATTTCTGTAAAAAGATAAAAATTTTGAGCAAATGCAATCTGCAGTAACCGATAAAATATCAATATAAATACAACTATCAAAAAACATCACTTCGGGAGCATCTCTACATTTTGGGTAACATGAAAAACATCATCAATATCATATAGGGGGTTCATAACTAATATTGTCTTCATTGAGTTTTTGTATTTTTGTAGCGGTTTATTGCGAAAGTTCGAGTGGCAATATATTATAGAGTTTGATACCCATGTCTTTCGTCTTGCCTAATCTGTTTGTTTGAAGTATATCTGTTTTATTTCTTCGGTGTCATAATTGTGCATGTCAGTACAATTATCTATCAATTTCCGCAATATTCTTTGTCCAGTTTCGGATTCATAAAAGTTATGAACTTTTGAAAAAGTGTCTCTTTTTCGAGGTTTTCCCAGATTTTCTCGGTAAAAAAATGCACCGATCTGCACAGGGATTCTCATCTTTCGATTCAAAACGTGGACTAGCTGTCACCTTTCGACAGTCTTCTCGATATAGAGAGAGCATTGATTCTCATCACATGTCGAAAAACTAGTCGAGACATGTCTCTGCATATGCTGTCGTATTAATTTGAATAATGAAACATTTGACATTTCATTCTAACGTATTTTATGTGTTGGTTTTAGTTGTATCCTGGAAATTATTGATAAAAATTAAAAAAAAAATTGAGGATATTGCCAATCGTTAACTAAATTAAACGTCGGCGTCGACACGAAAATGTACTATTTGGTAGGTGTCGACGACGGATTTGAAGAAAGTACAGTGTTGTTGAAATTACAGAAGCCCGTTTTTAGAAATTATTTTGAATAAACAAATATTTGTTGGCAATTTGTGCAATCTTTTGACACCGTATATTCCAGAACCCAGTTATATAATGTATCGAAACCGACTTGTCCCAAACAAAAAATTTTGGTAGCTTTGCGCTTTTATGCGGTTTGGATCACAACATTTTTAATATTTGGAAAAAAGCGCCAATGTCAAAAAAACAAAGTGCTGAACGTTGACCTTGGATGCAACTTTTCTTTTATTCCCGTGACTTACTATTAACATACATTGTAGCTTTGTCAATATGATTTCTTTCATCATGTACAGTGAAGCATATTTTGAAATGAATCAAATAAAAATTGCTTCTTTCATTCTGCTTTATATTTTAGCAATGGTTCTTATAATATGACTTGGTGAAAACTGCGACTTTTTTGGAAACATTGCCAAGAACTAAATTCTGACCAAAAAGAACAGATTCTTGTTAAAAAAACAATTTATACCGCTTCAATTTGAAAGACTAAATGACAACCTTTTAACACATGAACTCTCAAATTTATAATCTGATTACTAATAAATTATCTTTAATTGTGACAATATATTCGAATACTACCAAAGTAAAATACTTCTGAAGAAACATTTTCGAATTTGCTCCTCTTGTCAGTAACATTCTTGTTCCATCAAATTTATTACCCAGCTCTTGTCACATATTTCTCTATATTTGATGATGATGATGATGATGATATATACAGGGTGTTAATTAAGTACGTTGACAAACTTCGGGAGGTGATTCTTTGAAGGTTTTCAGGACGAAATGTTAATATAAACATATGTCCCAAACGGCTTGGTTTTCGAGATACAGGGTGATAAAAATACATTTTTTTCAAGATTTTTTAGAGTTAACTTCGACATTTTCTACAATAATCAGTTCAAATTAGGCAAGTACAATCCATTCAATAGTACGCACGATACAAAATAATGCATTTCTCAAATAATTCACAGGGTCCTCCTTTTTTCAGAGTCAAGCTTTGTTCAACCCTTCAGATTTTTTTTTTCCGCCGCCACTGACATATTATGAGAAAGGAATAATGAATGTTGTTTCATTTAACATCTTTTTGCTCTCTTGATGTTTTTCATTTACTTGTACGGTTCAGGAGTTACAATGAAAATATTAACGCAAACATTTTCCAGTAACGCATAACATGAAGAAATTTGAGAAGCAAATAGTCTAAAAGCCGTATGCATATTCAATCGCCAGCGACTCGCCAGAGTTTCGCCGTTTGCTACACAAGCATTATAATGCACAGTCGAGCTCCAAAAAAGTGACAACTACGCGATAAGCCCCTTTTTGGCGAAACGCTGGCAATGTACCACTTTCTTGGAGCTCGACTGTGCATTATAGTTCTTGTGTAGCAAGCGGCGAAACTCTGGCGAGTCGCTGGAATTGACTATGCATACGGCTGTAACAAACTTGAAGGGTGATTCTTTGAAAGGTTTCAAAATGAAAAGTTCATATAAACATGTCCCAAGCGGCTTGGTTTTCGAAGTAGGAGTTTTTGGAGTTTACTTCGAAATTTTCGACAATAATCGATCCAAATTAGTTCAAATTGGACAAGTACAATCCATTCAATAGTGCGCATGATATAAAATAATTCATTTCTCGAAGTGTCATTGCCACTCTCCAAAGATTAGCGCGTGACGCAATACGTCATTTTGTTCTCATTACACCAATAGCTATTTTCTGCTCGTGTAGAGAAAATGTAATGTTATGGAGCTCCCATACATTTTTTACCATAACTCAGGTTGAATATGTATTGCACAAAGTTAATTATGGCAAAATAATTTTGGACATTTTCAATAGTGAATAACTTTATTATCAAATACTAGAGCAAAGTAACATAAATTCCCTAGGAATAAAATTAAGTTCAGAAAAGGACCATTATTGAAATTGATATGTCAGAGCAGCTGCTGGAAATGGCCACCGCCAACTTCAATGCATGCGTTTATGCGCCTAACCATAGACTGGCGGACACGCTCAAAAATACCAGGAGTGTTTCTTATAATTCCGCATGACTCCTGTATGCGATTCCTCAGGTCTTCTTCACTTTGAACTGGAGTTCGGTACACTAATGATTTAAGGTGCCCCCAGAGGAAAAAATCAAGTGGATTCATATCGGGTGACCTTGGTGGCCAAAGTTGTGGCCCACCACGCCCAATCCAGCGATCAGAATAATTCTCTTGCAAATATTGGCGTGCAACCAATCTGAAGTGTACTGGAGCACCATCATGCATAAACCAAATTCCAATTCTTTTCCTCAGTGGGATCTCTTCTAGGAGTCCAGGTAAGATGAATTCAAGAAAATGTCGATAATGGTCACCATTGAGTCTATGAGGCAGAAAATGTGGCCCGATAAGGAAATTCCCTACAATTCCAACCCAAACATTCACAGAAAACGTCTCTTGAAAATGGTTTTCAATCACGGCGTGTGGGTTTTCATCAGCCCACATATGATTGTTGTGAAAATTAATAATGGCTTTACTGGAAAAGCATGCCTCATCGGTGAATAACACTTGAGATAAAAACCATGGATTTTCCAACAATTTATTTCGAATCCAAGTGCAAAAAGTTAATCTCTTTGGAAAATCCCTTGGCAGAAGAGCTTGAACACGCTGTATGTGATAGGAATAAAGTTGTTGCTCTTTTAAAATTTGCCATACCAATACATGGGTTACGTTAAACTGTGCCGCAATTTGTCTTGTACTGGTGTCTGGATGCTGCTCAATTTCGTTAAGTACAGCTTCTTCTATCTGAACTGTTCTAACTCTCCTGGGTCTTCCTATGAGAACAGCAGACCTCTTGAAAGTACCCGTTTCACGAAGACGGGAGTGAATATTGATGAACATTTGTGTGCTGGGAATATGACGTTGTGGAAATCTTTCTAGATACATTCGTCTGGCGGCACGAGCGTTACCATCAGCCATTCCATACATTAAGTGCATGTCTGCCATTTCTGAATTTGTATATTCAACCATTTTATCCAAAGGAATATTGAATGAATCTGCTTTATAGCTTGCACTAATGAAGAATTAACAATGAGACAGTTTCTCAACTTTCGATAACTGTCAAGTTGTTGATATTTAAATAAATGAATTAATATCAAAGCCCACTTTGCTATTTTTATGAATTCAAATTGATTACAAAATTTCTGCGTTACTGCAGAAGAAAAAAACAAACCGAAATTCTGAAATTTCCGTACGGAAACAAAAATTTGTTTGATTTAGTTTTTCGGAGTTATGACCAGAGATTCATAAATGAAAATCAAATGTGTAATGATCTGCGACTATTAGATAAACCCTATTAACTATCTTCCATTACAGGATTACCTTTCGGAAGTTTTTTATGTTGAAAAGGAAACGTTCAATTGAAAACTAAAAAATATCTTTTTTTAAAATAACAAAAAATTTGTATGAGTTCTCTATCAAGACTGATGGGTAAAAATATTTGTAATCAAATATCTCAATGAAATCAAAGAATCTTCAGGTTGAAAGTTAAGGTTTTCCCAATATCTGTCAGATCTAGTTTAATATCCAGCGTACCGCAGTGACGGGGAGGTAGTAGTTTTCTGTTAGATATCACAAAAAGAAATCACATCTTTACAATAACAAGCTTTTATTTAGCTTCACTTGTAACTAACTAACAAACAATTTAATAAAAGTTGAATTTGACCCACTTCTAATACTCCGATTAATTTGAAATTTGGCAGGTTTCCGTAATTCCGGTGACAATGCATTAAAAAAATGTTTGTTAAAAAACAAAATGGCGGCTCCAATATGGCGGACGAGTTTTGTGATTATGATCCGATTTTGTTCAAAATTGGTACCTATGTGATGGTTTTTGGGTTGGAGATTTTCAGTTTCACATAAAAAACTAAAATGTTAAAAATGAAAATTATAAAAAGAAAACATTTTAAAGTTTTTATACAATACACTGAAAAGGAAAAAATAATTCATTTCATTGTTTGATCTAGGTAATCTTGTACAGAAAGATTTTGATACTCACAGAATAACCTACAAAAAATGAAAAAAATTATTTTTTCATTTTCAGTGCATTTGTATAAAAGCTTGTCTTTATATTTTTTATTGTATAATTTTTATTCATCGTAGATTTTTCTAATTCTGAAAAAATATTTCCATCAATTTACAATAATTGAAAATGTTTAATTTTCAAATTTTCTAATGTTATGCCACATTGGAAAATGTTTAAATTAATATTTTCATTATAGCCCCTGAACCGTACAAGTAAATGAAAAAATGCAAGATATCAAAAAGATGTTAAATGAAACAACATTGATTATTCCTTTCTCATAATATGTCAGTGGCGGCGGAAAAAAAAATTCTGAAGGGTTGAACAAAGCTTGACTCTGAAAAAAGGAGGACCCTGTGAATTATTTAAGAAATGCATTATTTTGTATCGTGCGCCCTATTGAATGGATTGTACTTGCCTAATTTGAACTGATTATTGTCGAAAATGTCGAAGTTAACTCTAAAAAATCTTGAAAAAAATGTATTTTTATCGCCCTGTATCTCGAAAACCAAGCCGTTTGGGACATATGTTTATGTGAACTTTTCGTCCTGAAAACCTTCAAAGAATCACCTCCTGAAGTTTGTCAACGTACTTAATTAACACCCTGTATATGTTTGTTGTACATAAGAATAAATTCTTGTTGACAAACACAGGTAAAATTATAAATAACATGTAATATACAAACTCTTAAAATTTAAAATATAGCCAAATAATAACAATAGATATGTTACGGTTAAAATAAGAAATGTAAGTATAAAGTTCATCATTTTAAAATTACAAAAGAAAACATCAAAATGAACCGTCATAATACTCTGCTAAACTATAATATGCCTTATCACTAAGTAGTTTTTTTGTCAGGTTTCTGAAAATATCCTTTTTTCCTTAATTTCACAAGGTAATTTGCTATACATCTTCACCCCATTATAGATTAGAGAGTTTTTAATTAGATTTGTCATGGGAATGGGGAGCTTTAAACTATTTTCGTTTTGACGAGTATAATAGGGGACATCCTTTACTTCGTAATCTAATCTATTTTTGTGGATTAATGAAACCGTTTCCAATATAAAAATTGAAACAAGAGTCAGGATCCCATGTTCAATTAAGAGTCCCTAAATTTTATTTTACACAGGTATCTAATTGCTCGCTTCTGTAGTATAAACACTGACTGAAACAATTGGTTGTTACAAACTCCCCAAAATGATATACCATAACGCAAATGGGATTCCACAAGTGCGTAATAAACTGATTTTGCAGCAGCAAATCCTAACTCATTAGAAACCACCCTCAAAACATAACAACCAGATGCCAATTTTTTATTCATGTTTCTTATGTGCTAATCAAATTTCAGATTCGTGTCCAAGTAAATTCCCAAAAATTTAGCAGTGTCCTTATTTACTAATATTTGACCACCTATATTCACATCCGGTATAACAGTTTTGAAGGAAATGGCACTTGTTTTTTGGTATTCAGTGAAAGTAAATTAGAATCACACCAGTCTTTGATTAACACCATGTCATCACACATTATTTCGTGGAGTCTTTCTTTATCTTTATGGTGCCATAATATGGTTGTATCATCAGCAAATAACGTTAAATTTCCCGAAATTGGTAGAAGTGTATATACAATAGAAAAAGTATAGGACCCAGTACAGAGCCGTGGGGCACTCCACACCTTATTCCAATTGTACCAGAAGTAGTGGATAATTTTACACACTGCTTTCTACCAGAGAGATAAGATCTGAACCAGTTCAGAGTGACACCCCCGAATCCATATGGATTAAGCTTCCGCAGCAAAATGTCATGATCTACACAATCGAATGCTTTCGAAAGATCACACAGCACCGCCGCGACAGCTTCTTTACCATTTATGCTTTTATAAATCATTGACATCAGTCTGTGGATGGCATCATTTGTGATTTTTGAATTCTGAAAACCTAACTGCTCTGCACTCAGTATTCTATTAATCATCAAAAAATCCATAACTCTTTTCTTCACTAGTTTTTCGATAATTTTTGCAAGTGTGGGAATTAAAGATATCGGCCTGAAGTTGGAGGGATCTTCTCTGTCACCTCCTTTATGAAGAGGAATTATAACAGAGGTTTTTAGGAATGTCAGAAAATTTCCAGTTTCGAATGAGTCATTTATGACCTGTGCAAGAGCGCCTAGCGCACCATTAGGAAGGTTTTCAAATATCCTTATAGAGATATCATCTAAACCAGCCGCGTTCTTATTTTTTATAGAAGAAATTACTTCTTTCAATTCAGATGCATTAGTAGCATAGAGTATAAGATTTTCAGAAACGTGGAAGTCCCTCTGGTAGTCTAAGAAATATATTTTAGGTAAGCTTTTCAGCAACTGTACTGTAATAATTATTGATAATATTAGGTTCAAGGAGGGTATCTATAGGTTTCGAGGTTCGTGGTCTACCCCTGACCTCATTCACTACCAGCTTTCTTTCACTTTGTTCTTTGCCTTTGCAATTCTGTTATTGTAATACATATCCTTCGCGGCTCTGATCTGTACGAGTTGTAGTGATTGTAAAAGAAAATGTTTGTTGTAAATTTCCTAATATAATGAAGAGATCGTATATTTTTGGAGGAGATTCTAATTCCCTTCGTAATCCACGGTTTTAGTTTTTTCAAGTTAATTTTTTGCTTGGGAAAGGCAGTCATTCGCATTTGCGGAACACAAGCAATCTGTGGCAAAATCTCGATGATTGTCAATATTTTCAATTAGCATAATATGTACTGTTCTTCTTTTTGTCGAAATGACGATATTTTTGCAAATAAAAAACTTTTCATCACCTCATATAAGCTCACTAAAATGACTTCTCGACACCTCTTTAGATGTCGAATTAAAATGACATTTGTAGTCGATACTTACTCTTGATATGGATCATGAGAATCGCAAATTTTGTTTGTTCGACACGACAGCTGTCGAGTCGAGAGATAAGAATCCCGCTGCTGGTCGTATAAAAAACATTGTGTATGTCTTATAGTTCTCTACAAAAGTTCTATTGACTGTAAAATTATTTCTCCAATACTTTTTGAGATATTCGCAAAAAAACAAAAAAGTTGTAATTTTCTTCACTATTTCTTTTTTAAAAAATTCCACAAAGTGATTTTGCTTGTGCGAAAACCGGGGTTTTCATTCACGAACTATCTCATAAAAGGAACTATAGGCCGATTGCGTCTTTTATTTTGTGTAATAAGAGCTTCTTATTTTTATCTACAGCTTGAGCTTGTTTAATGAGTATTTCTTCAATGTAAAAATTAAATCATCGGGTGTATCGCATCTTCATAATGGTCATATTTATTTTGAAAATTACTTGAATACTTGGAAAACTCAACGTTTATATTTTATCGTCCCTGACGACATTCGTTTACTAAAGTTTTAATATGTTTTGAAGTGAATGAATACAGAATCAAACAGCAAATTCATTTTCATTTTCCCATTCAGCTTATCTCGCTAGAGTAGCTTATGATATATAATTCCACTCAAATCCTACAAATAGTCGAATATGAAAAAGTTCCACTCGCGAATGGATGAATTTTGCAGTTGCACATTTGGCCAGTACTATCCATACATTTTTATTCCAATTGCTTCCTGGACGGAATACTTCAATCAAATGGTTTAGGCAATGAGAAAAAGTTAAATAACTACTCGCAGTAACATGAAGATGAACTTCGGTTTTTACTCCAACAGATTATAACAATTGAAATATTTTTCATACACTGACCGTTTCAAACTTCAGAATTGGTTAATAGTCCAGTCAATGACCATTTTTTCGTGTATTTATCCCATACAGCACCGATTTTCATTAAAATTTGGATGTAGGTTCTACTTACCAGAGGTTGCTTTTTTCCTGGGGGTGGATGCCACCCCTTCTTGGGGTGAAACATTTTTCTCTGAAAATAAGGGCGGAAATCAATATACTGACTAATTCTAAGCAACTTTTGTACCAAAAGTTCTTTCTGAAAGTTAATACTTTTCGACTTATTCGCTAGTGAAATTGTCGGTTTTCAGGCAAAAAAACATATTTTCAGATTCTTTTTCGCGAATAACTGGAAAAATTATGCATTTCATGGAAAAACCTGTGGAAAGCAAAATTATAGCTTATAAAGAAAATCGTGTACTTATGATGTATGCAGACCCAATACAAACGGAATATTTCTTTGTTGAAAGTTGATTTGGTATTTTCAAACGCCAAAATGGAATGTTTCTTCGTACAATAACCAGAAACCTATGTATTTTTCGGGAAAACTCAAGGAATCTTTTTTAAAGTCATTCAAGAAACCTTTATCATCATTTTTATAAAAGTTCTCAGCATCAAAACTATATAAGCGAGGTATGAAGAGAATAATGCCGATTCTTGTTTTTTCGTTAATAGTGAAAATCTCACCCTCTCTTCCACCCCATTTGAAAAAAATAGTTGCCAATACAATTCACTTTATTTATGTGCTTATTTATGATACGTTCTGAGTGTTTGACCAGTTTAAAGTAATTATTTTTGAAAAAAAAAATTGCGAAAAATCGCTTTTTCTTCAAAATAACTCAAAACCTATTACTGATACGAAAATTTTTGTAGAGTATAAAATTGTAGGATTTTTTCTGAACACCTCAACATTGGCCAGCTCGCAGTCCTGATATGAATCCTCTAGATTTCTATATATGGGGTCATCTGAAGGCTTTTCTTTATAAAACTTATATAGTAGATGTGAATGGCTTGAGGTTTCGAATAATTGATAATTGCAATATAATAAGGACTACTCCAGGAATTTTTGAACGTAAATATAAATCCTTTATTTAGGCCATTTGGCTAATTTACATTTTCATTGGTCGTTACAATGGGAACAATAAACAGCATGCTCTAATGCTAATATAAATTAATATAATATAAGTTTTTTTTTTTAAATAATCAGTCAAGTACTTATACGGCATATGTACCCTTGTCATAGAATAAAAAGTTGTTATATACACACATATATAAATATACAACACATACATACACCTACTACACCTATTTGCAATCACGCAAATCTATACATACGTACACTTTCAAGAAAAAAATAAAAAATTTATGAACACTAAAAGATTCTTTGAACGTACTAATATATAACAAGTATATCTGTCCTAGCTTAATAGTAAAGCGAACTTAATAAATGAGGAAGTGGCCACTAGTTCTCTTATTGATTGAGCAAATATGTTTTTAACTTGTTCTTGAAGGATGTTAAAGACATTTGATCCGTTCTGGTAGCTTATTATAGCTATCAAGTCCCTAAAAACTGAATTTTGGGTATGCCTCAATGTGACTTGTTGAATTTGAAAGTCAGTTCTGGATCTTGTATTGTATCCATGGATTTGGTCATTGTACATAACTTTTTCTTGTAAATATGTTGGGGAAATTTTATTTTTTATTTTGAAATTCAGGAATAATGTTTGATAATGGAGAAAAGAATTAATTGGTTACCATCCTAGCTGCTTCAACATATCTTTTATTGGGGTTGTTCTTCTGCAATTTAAAATTATGCGCATGGCTCTATTTTGGAGTTTCTGTAATCGAGCTAAATCATTTTGTTTTAGTAGATAGAGAATGGTAGAACAATAAGTAAAATGAGGAAGCACTAATGAATTGTACAGTAATATTTTTGCCGACTTCGTTAAATATGGGGCACAACGAGATAAAAAATGTATTTTAAACGATATCGTCTTTATTATGAAGTTGGCATGTTCTTTATACTGTAATCTTCTGTCCACCTGAACCCCAAGATATTTAAATTGGTTGACCTGTTCAACATTATCAGGACCTACCCTCATCTCAAAATTTTGATTACAAAAGTCTCTGAATCGTTTTTCTGTACTTATTACCATATACTTCTTCGAAACATTGATCTTCAAATAATTAGCACAACACCAACTATAAATAGATTTTAAAGTTCTGTTGATGGTTTCTGCGAGTTTCGTAGGGTCATTACATGAGAAGTAGATTAGTGTATCATCTGCAAAAAGATGAACTGAGCTCTGACCTACCAACTCTGGCAAATCGTTGATATACATCAAAAATAATAGGGGGCCAGAACACTTCCCTGTGGTACTCCTTGATTACATTCTATATCATCTGACACTTCATTATTTATCTTGAGCTTTTGTTTTCTGTTGTTCAAAAAGCTTTCCAACCATTTCAAGACTATTCCATCTATTCCTACTGCTAACAATTTTCGTAATAATCTATTTCTGTGAATTGTCTCAACAATCAATGGCAAATCGAATGCGGTCATGTATTCTATCTGAAAGAGGGCATTTTGCTCATTTACTGTTATATCGCAATTATTAATATTTTTATTTTTGGTTTTTATGTAATGTTTTCAGTTTTTTCTCGAAAACGAAGCCTAGATATGAAAAAAAAAATACAGAAACCAAATAGTTGTATTTTCAGTTGCTCAGTCTGAAAAAAAATTAAATCTATGGAAGAAAGTCATTAGTGTATAATTTTATTTTATAATATTATTGGCTGTGGTGCCCACTGAAACTTCACTGGCCCTAATAATTCCAATTTACCTAGAGCTACATGAGCGCTTTATAAGTTCAGATAAATGCACCAAATTTCAACCACATCATTTCTAGGATGTTCATGATATTTCATGCTTACCTCTTATTTCATTTCAACGCCCTCTATTTCAGGTAGGAAGCAACTCCAGACAAAGTTCAAAGGAACTTTTCTTCTTGAAATGACCTAAAGAATCACTTCCCGCTATTAGGAACCGTAGTTAAGAAACAACTTTTATGTCTATCTATTTATGAACCTAGAAAAAATTCTAGAATGGATAATGGGTACTTCCAACGATCGGAAAGCTTTGGAACTCACTGCCCTGGGAGGTGTTCCCTGAGGCATACAGCCTGCAGAAATTCAAGAAGAATACCAATTCTGACCTACTTCAATACGGCTCTCACGATGTTTTCAACATTATAGGATTTTCCTCTCCGTGGATTATCCACTCCGATTTGAAACGCAATTTTGAAAAAAAATTATGAGTGTACACAGATAAAAATGCTGGTTGGTATGTACTGAAGTATAACGATAGTCTTGAAATTTTATTCCCAAACTAAATCTTATTATATTTGAATTGAAAGAATTTGTTTTGAAGGAAGAAAATCCTACTATCATTTTGAAAAGAGGGCTATTCTTGATTGACAAGATTACGATCCATTATATGAGATTTGTTTAATTCTTAATCCAACAAGATTACTTGTTATAGTTAATCGTAGTTTCAATTTTAGCATTGAATCAAAAGAAATAAATTTGATGAACCAGAATATATTTTCTCCATTGTAGAAACTTACTAAGTGGAATGTTTTCAATGATTTTATTGAGAATTGTTATATTATGGATGAAATCAATGAAAACATATATGGGTAATACGCCCAGCTTCACCCAAGAATAGCCTGTTCATAGTTGCAATATTTTGTAATTAGAGTTAATAGAACAGTAGTGGGGGTGATCGTCGCATCGATCGAGGTTGTCCGATTGTCTTGGCGCTACGCAACAGACGTGTTTAGCTGAAAATCTGCAAAAATTTGGTTGCGTCTTTAATTTACTATCAATTGTGTGTTTAAAAATGGAGGATCTTCTACGACAATGGAAATTGGAAGACTTGATTCCAGTTTTCAACGGTAAGTATATTTAGTCAACCAGAACAGTGATGATAACAACTCTGTAACTGTAAAAAATAATATGGCGTCCTGTTGAAACAGGATCTGCACCAATTTTTATTCATAATAATCGTGAATAACTATGCATATTCTAAAAAATTAAGACTGATCATTTGCTGGTAGGCAAAATATTATGACTTCAATTCAATATGCTATATTCTGTATAAGCAATTTAGAGGCATTTTGATTTTTCAGATCATGGAATAACAGCTGAAACAGTATCAAAACTATCTGAGGAATTAATTCGTAGTACAGAAAAGAGAATTATTCTTCATGGAAAATGAAAGAAACTAACAGAAAAGTCATTGGTATGTACCCATAGGCCAAGAGAAGCTAATTTAGTATCTATCTTATTTTTGAGCAACAGCCTCGAAATCATTGAGTCAATTTAATTTTGTCTCTATTACACTCTATACTTTATCCGATATTGTCGTTAAGTAGATGTTTTTTTTTGTAATAAATAAATAATGTTTTGAAATTTTACTATCGCATAGTTCCATTTAAACTCTTATGTCCTCTGCCAACCTTCTGAAGTTTACATAACACTTTGTTCTGGAATATTTATAATCGTATTCTTGCTATGTGATTTAAGAAATAGTGCCTTTGAAAGTAACTATACCTAATTGAAATGTACCTATCTATCAGGTGAGTGAAAAAACATTGAATACAAATGGTTCTAGAGTAGGTTCAATCAAATTCATTCTTAGTCAAAGTGAAAATAGTGTTTAAAACTAGTTGTTCATATACTTAGAGAAAGTATATCTTGTTTCCTCGGAAAATAAGAAAACTTTAGCTGAAAGACAATGCTATATTTCATTCAAATTCGCTTAATTTCAGTTGGAGTTTGAAATTATTATAATATACTATTATCAAGTTTATTTATTTTTATTATGATTGAAGTTGATGGAAAGGTATAAGAATAACGTGTATTTTGAATTGCGGATATATGAGTCAGAATCATCAGAATCATTTATTTAACTACGTTACACTTTCGAAATGTTTGTAGCACGTCAAAAAAAATACAAGTGTATAAAAAACAGATGAAAAGGTATTAGATACCAATTATTAAAAATGAAGTCATTACGAAACAATTAAAATGAACTGACTGATCAACACGCTAAAAAAAATATTAAAAAATTATTGGTGAGTATGTTCACAAATTTCTATTTTGAAAATGACTAACATATTCATGGACAGAGTAGAAGCAACATCTCAAGAGATAACTCTTTGAGGAATTTTTAAAATGAGACATTGAGAGACACTTAAAATCATCTGGCAAATGATTGTAAAGATTGAAGTCTAACGTATTTCAGAACGTATTTCAGAATGAACGTCAGATTGTTTGATTAACATATTTCCCTTCTTATGAATTCCTAACAGGACATTGTATAGATATAAGTCTCAGAAAAAGAGGTTGACAATGATCCCAATAGCCTGAATTTGTAATGAGTCTTATAGCTCTTTTCTGAAGTTTGAAAATCTTTATAGCTCCACTGGAATTTCCCCAGAGAATGATCCCATAACTGATGTGAGAGTGGAAAAGAGAGAAATATGTAGTTTTCATGTAGTTTTGATGTGATCATTCCAAGAGAGATTGCTGTCCACAGTGAATCCAAGTAATGTTACACTGTTCACATCTAACGTAGTGGTTCTAGCTGCAAAATTAAGTTGTTGAGTTTTGTCAGAATTCAATTTGAATTTGTTTGCAAAAAAATATGTTTCTGATTTACTTTTTACCTCTTCAGATATTCTCGCAAGTTCTAATAAGTCCTTATCGTAATAAATGAAGGTAGTATCGTCTGCAAATAGAACAGATTTATGTGGGTTCATAAAACGACTGATATCATTCACATAAATGATAAATAAGAGCGGCCCCAAAACTGATCCTTGAGGAACACCATGCTTAACAAGTTTGAAATTCGAACTAGTACTATTGGTCGTTACAGCTTGATGTCGACCTAGTAAATATGACCTCATTAAAGACAAAGACACTCCCCTGATGCCATAGTAAAATAGTTTGTCAAGTAAGATGTCGTGAGATACGCAGTCGAAGGCCTTGGATAGGTCACAGAGTGTAATTGCTGTGTGTTGCCCTAGCTCTATGCCCTCGATTACATCGCTAACGACTTTTAAAACAGCCTGCATTGTAGAGCGGTCCTTGCGAAAACCAAATTGCGAATCATTAAAAAACTTAAATTTTTTTAAATATGCGGTGAGGCGTTGTTTGAGGATTTTTTCAACTATTTTACCAAATGAAGATATTATAGAAATTGGACGGTAATTGTCAACAAGTGAAATATCACCTTTTTTAAAAAGAGGAATAACTCGGGACAGTTTGAACGCATCAGGAAATATACCAGAAACAAAAATGAGATTGATAAGATCGGTAAGTGGTTGTAAAATGATGTTGGAAGTTTCCTTAATGATTTCGCTAGTTAATTCATTTGCGTTAGAGCACTTGGAATTTTTCAGTGACTTTATTACATCCAAAACGTCATCTGCAGTTACTGGAGCTAAGAAGAAAGAACTACTGGGAACAGGAAAGTTTCTGAAATTGAGTAAATCAAGACTTGAAGTTGTTGGAAGAGATTTTATGATTTCATCAGCAATTTCAACAAAAAAATCGTTGAAAGTATCGGAAGAAATATCGTTGGTTTTGTTTTTATTTCTTTCAAAATTTATTATTTTCCAACATGATTTGGATTTGTTATTAGAGAAATTGATGAAATCGTCGTAGGCCCTCTTTTTGCATTTTTCATTTGGAGACAATAATTATTTCTGGAGATCTTGTAAGCTGAAATGTCTGCACGATCTTTGGTTATATCTGCCACGAGTTTGAAATTTGAAAGATTTTGTCTCATTCTTTTCAAAGAATCGTCAAACCATTTTATCGGAGACTTTTTACTTATGGAAGTGTGGGTTTTCATGGGAAATATTTCTTTAACTAAATTACTATAGGTATCCATAAGAGTGAAAGCTATGGAATCAACACTTTGGTAAATTTCGCAAGTATCCCATTTTATGCCTGATAAGGCCTGCTTTGGTTTCTGTAATCCGCTCCTGTTTATCACCCGATAACATGATTCCTGATTAGACAATTCAGACAAAGATTTCATAATGATGTATTGGGCACGATGATCTGACAGACAGGGTTCGAAAACGCCGCTATCAAAAGTCTGTTTCTGTAAGTTGGTAAATATCTTGTCTATGCAACTAGCTGAAGTGGCTGTGAACATGGAACATACTAACCGTACTATCACATTTCAGAAGATTGATTAGATCACAAGAATTTAGATCAGTAACAGGAACTAAATGTTCTCTGATGATGTTACGGGTCTCTGGAAATTTTCTTTGAACCTGAATCTTCTAACCGCTGCACCTCTCGGTCATATATCGGGATTATATGCATCCTCCAAGTTGCCAAGTGGAAATGACACTTTGTAAGTGGATGCCCTTTCAGTTCTGTTCCATTCGTCACAAATGAAAGGAATGGTTGGAGCTGTTACCTTAAGAACTGCCAAAAGATCGGCTTAAGTCACATTAGCCCCAATTCGTGAAACATGCACATGTCCATTTCTAGGAATTGTTCTGAACTCCGCCCTGTCATTGTTGCCAAATATTGGCCTGTATTTGTAATTATTGTTTTTTCCTGAGGAAATCCCATCGGAGTTCCTACCCGTGCGTGTTTTAGTTTCTTTGATCATTGTCAGTTTTTGTACTGGGTTGTCCTCACTCTTTCAACGCAGCGCTGTACGTTTTTTGTAGAATAACATCAGCCTTTTTACCTTTGCTAGTAGAAGGTTTTGTGGACACAGTAGTGTCCACGGTCTTGTCGGAAGATGTCGTTGGTGGTTCAGATTTGTTACTGAATTGTTTCAATAATAAAATCAAGTCTTCTTGCTCTTGAGTTCTTTTTTTCTAAATGAAACGTTAGTCTACTCACAGCCTTTTTAATTGCACTATTCTTCTTCCCTAATTGATTACAATTAGTGCACATGATTTCCTCACTCGTGTCATGGAATTTTTCACCATCAAAACTTCGATTTGTAGATTCACACATCTTGGTCACATAATTTATAAGCTGCGTATTCGTCACAGTTACAGGTAGCTTGAAAGTCAGAACTAAGTCTACCAGTTCATTTTTTTAACTTATTCAGCTCTGTTGTTAACAGACCTAATTCACTTGTGACCGCCATCAGTGCAAGCCGAGTACCTTTGAATCTATCTTAGCTTTCAGTCAAGACCACTACTCTTGCTCATAGTGTGAATTTGTTCTGTGTACAGCAACCAAGAAACCAAGATAGATATAAAAACATTGCCGAAAGAAATTCTCCGGGTTGTTTTGTGGCTAAATCAAGAATGTAATCTGATTACTTCTATGCCTCTCGATCGCAAGAAAACACCCAAAGAAATCGAAAATTACAAAGCTCATTCCGGAGTCCCTTCTTATCTATCCTCCCAGCCTCTTATCACCGTTTCGCCGTATAAATGAATGATTCAAGAAAATTCTCCCGAACTTATCACACATATAGAGTAGTTTCGACTTAATCGACGTCTTTCTGTCGTTTCAAAGCCATTGCCGTCTAGCGGGAATCTCTTCTGGACCGTTTCGTTTCCGGGATCCGAGCCCTTCTCTCCGGAATTCGAGGATTCAGAAGCGTATCCTTCGATGTCGTGTCGCAATAAATCATTATTTTTTGACCGAGCGAGTTTGACGGAAGTAGATGTTGTTGGGTTGCTAGACTCGAGCGGATTGCGGGTGATGTTCTGTCGGCAGAATTTGGTTCATGGAATTGAAAATCGACGAAGTAACCTTACGAATTTAAGAAAATATTGTACACCAATCAATAGAGCATGAAATTAGTGATTTTTTTAATAGAAATACTATAGTAGGAACCCAACTATGATATATAAATATGAAAGACAGTCCGTAGTTATATTCACTTATGTTTTGGATTCGCAACTGCCATCTATTGATTTGTTGTAAACATTTTAAAACAAAAATACGTTTTTTTAGCGTTTTCTTATAAAATGCAAATTAATAAAACAATCTGGTAGTTTTAATAAGAAAAATTGTAGAGATTTCAAAAAAGAAAATAAAAAGATTTTCTACGACCCGACATAATCAGTAGTAACGGAGAAAAACAGGAAAATTTTGCGATTTTTATTTAGGCTCATTACTCCGCCATGAAAGTATTGAATCATATAAATGAATGAATTTATTTCAATAGATATTTCTAATAATCACAATATTACAGTAGTTATTACCATATAACTATAACTAGTCTATCACCGCAATGATGATACGACTATGCATTTTGCATGTTGTATTATTCAGGGTGAGTCAGAATGAGACCGACAAACTCTGTAATTAGATTTCTCACCTCGTTTCAAGGTAAAAAGTTTTCATTAATGTACACTGGCATGCAAAATTAACCGGACAAACAAAATTTTGTTCAAATTCAATCTTAAATAACTTTTTAACCTTTTCATCAATTTCGATAATTTTTTTGCCAAATTGTAGGTACTTTCATTGTTATCATTCTCTACTATCGATTTTGCAGAAAGTTCTTAAAGATTTGTCGTTATACAGGTTATGATAAAAGGTGCACTTTACCCCAACATTTCTGAACACCCTGTGGAAAAATTTGACTACTGAATGATAGTTCTTCGTACGAGATTTTAAAGCCTGATCTTTCGTCAACAGTTCTTTTTTTGATTCATATCAATAACTGCATTCTTAAAGAAAAAATGCATTTTTAAAGAAAACCATGCGATTCGTAACCATAAACAAGCGATTTTTTTAAGTTGGCTTTGCTTGTTATGACAAGTTTCAGTTAAGCATTTTTTATGGCTTGTCAAAAAGATTTTTGCTAAGCAGTAGTCAACAATTATTCACAGATTTATTTGCTTTATAGTGTATGTTAAGGTGGTTGTGTCTCTAGGTGATTTGTGTTTCGGGGGTATACCGCTAACGAGAAAGTTTTAAAAAAATGAGACCGGAACAAGTAGCGCAAGCTGTAGCTTTACAAGATGATGGTCGTGCCATTCGATATATCGCAGATAGACTTGCTGTTCCACGCAGTACAGTATCCGATGCGATAGAAAGATTCAGAGAAACTGGTTCGTACTTAAGAAGACCTGGGCAGGGAAGACGGAAAGCAACAAACGCAGTTGAAGATCGGTTTTTGAGACTCCAAGTTCTTCGAGAAAGAACAATTCCTGCTACAGCTTTGGCTCGAAGATTGGAAGATGTTCATGGTACCGTAGTTTCACCTGACACAGTACGGCAAAGGTTGAAGGAACAAAACCTATCATCTTTTGTACCTGCTACAGGTCCCCTATTGGATGCAGGTCATCGAAGGCAGCGCTTGGAATTTTCTCGAACTCATGCAGATATGGGATAATGCTGACAGATACATCAGGGAGTGTTTGGAACAACATGTAGTCCCTTATATGCCCTTTATAGGAGAAAATTTTCTCCTAATGCAAGATAATGCTCGGCCGCACATAGCCAGAATGACTAGGCAATACCTCAATGATGTTGGTATCCAAGTACTCGACTGGCCGCCAAGGAGTCCGGATCTCAACCCCATAGAACATATGTGGGACCAATTAGGACGAAGGCTTAGGCAGAACTATGGAGAATTTCAAACTGTGGTTGCGTTGGAACAGGCGCTGGTAAACGAGTGGGAGCAAATACCAGAAGACGCAGTTGCTGGTTTAATTCAGTCTATGCCAGAAAGGATGAGTGCTGTTATTCAAGCCCGGGGAGGAAACACTTGATTTTAATACCAAATAATTACCATTGTTGTCACTGTTATTTTTTGAATAAAATTTTTTTATGGTTACGAATCGCATGGTTTTCTTTAAAAATGCGTTTTTTCTTTAAGAATGTAGTTATTGATATGAATCAAAAAAAGAAATGTTGACGAAAGATAATGCTTTAAAATCTCGTACGAAGACCTATCATTCAGTAGTCAAATTTTTCCAAAGGGTGTTCAGAAATGTTGGGGTAAAGTGCACCTTTTATCATAACCTGTATTACGACAAATCTTTAAGAACTTTCTGCAAAATCGATAGTAGAGAATGATAACAATGAAAGTACCTACAACTTGGCAAAAAAATTATCGAAATTGATGAAAAGGTTTAAAAGTTATTTGAGATTGAATTTGAACAAAATTTTGTTTGTCCGGTTAATTTTGCATGCCAGTGTATGTCCTGAAATGAATTCTTTCTGATAGAGATGGTGTAGAAAGTTCGAAAAAAAATAAGATTTAATTTTTTTCTTCAAAACTCATGAAGGAAAATCATTGAAACCTGGTACATCAATCTAGGATCATCAATGTGATAATTTGAATGTACAATTCATAATTTTTGTAAACCAGTGTTGTAGTTACAGTGGTATGTGGTCATACTTTCCTTCATATTTTCTTTTGACAAGTGAATGAACAAATGAGTGTCAACATCACTTAGGCTCCTCGATACTCATGCTGAAAGTCATGACATTTAATATGCCTAAAAGTAGAGGTTTCTGAGATATTTGCGAGACTCTGAAGATATTTCCCGAGTACAGGCATAATTCCCTGTTTGCAATAATCGCATAATGAAACTCTCTTACAATGTATAGAAATAAGTGTCAACCAGCTGAACATTCTTTATTGTTGATAGTATTCAACAGGTAATTCAGAATGAGACCAACAAACTACATTTTTTTCATTCGTCATATTATTTGATCGAATCGATGTCTTAAATTCATCTTGAATCTTAGATGGGATGTATTTCAGGATATACATTGATGGAAACTTTTCACCTCTAAATGAGGTGTGAAATCCTTAACCCACTTTAAATTAGACCGTCAATCTCCTTATACCTATTCCAGATTTTGGTTTTTTATTCTCAATTGTCGTGAAATTTTTTTTCCATTCATGATAACCAATTGCAAAGTCTAACCTTTCATGCTAGTTTGTAGTTAGGCTATTCAGTACACCACTGATCAACGCATAAAACATACACGAAATTTTTTATTGTTCTTCATCAGAAACGTGCTGATTGGATAATATTTTCCTGGATAAATCAATCAGAATTTGCTCTAAAAATAATATCCAACATAAAAATCAACAAGTTAAAAGTTTTTCTCAAAATTTAGGTTGGATTTTTTTGTCAGTAAATCTGTCAAAACAATCGTAAGCAAGAAGGTAAGGTAACAGTGAATCCACTACATCGATTCTATCAAATAACATGATGACTGAAAAATAAGAACTGTCGGTATCATTCTGCCTCACCAGTAGGTACTATGTTTTTGAATCCCCCAACATATAGGAATGTTCAGGAGGTTGACAAATATTCCGATTTGTTGTAAGAATTTTTCCGTAGATTCGACACCCTGTATCTCAGAGGGGATGCATTTTAGGACATACCTTGATAGAAACTTTTCAACTCGGAATGAGGTGAGGAATCTGTATTCGGAGTTTGTCGGTCTTATTCTGACTCACCCTGTATATACACAATGTCTAGTTATTCACTATATAATATTCGATTTTATATGCGAAGTTAGCTTTAATTTGAGGACATGAATATTATTGGTATATTTTACTTACTCTGGTAATCATGTGTATTAGGTCCATATAAGCTGCCAACAATTAGAAGTGAAATGCGTATATTTGCCACAAACTTTGCGGAAAATGGCTCTTTTCCTATTTGAAGAGAATTTATCCTGATGTAGATGCTGCCCAAAATTCCATAACTCCTCGTTTCTTCCATAATTCTCTGTCCTCGATTTTGAAAACTATATCCTTCAAATCATCCATATTTGTCTCAGCATTCTTCAAGAGTCGATAAGGGGTGTAAAGTCTGCTAAGAAATCCTCGTTTTAAGTGTCTCAGAAACATCTCTACGCTCATGTCTGAGCTAACTCCTTGAGATAATTGTAATATTTTCATATGTCTTCATTTCCACTTTGTATTCTATTGCTTCCATTCTTGTTTTTTCAAATAATCTCTGTTGCCAAATTCTCTGGGAAAAACGTGGTGTGCGCTTAAACACCACGTTTTCAACAAATTTTCAGATTTCTTTTTATACGATTTGAACCAATAATATCCGGCTCCTATGAGGTATACCCAAAATAATAGATTTTTAACGCATCTGTCCATGAATTCGCTGAAGAACATTTTTCATAATTCTTCAAAAATTTAATAATCTTGAAAATAAATAACAAAGATGATATGTAAAATCGTAATGAATGGATAACCAACTCAATGTGTCAAGAATTAAAGAGACCTTTGTGTAACGATTACTTTTCAGAAGCACTCTCATGCCTCGGTTCTGCAGTTTTTGTGATGCCATAATTTTATTTTCGTCACAATCAAGTAATAGAGTACTACAGTACTCGAAATGTGGTGAAAATATGGTATTGTAAATGTTTAGAGATTCGTGTGAAGAAGTAGAGTTTTTTTTTAAATTTTTTGTTATATAATATTTTTATCCACCATAAATCCAAGATATTTTTTTTTCGTTTTGATGGTAGGAGCACCAAAATTGAGGCTCAATTATTGTTTATATTTATATAGCATGTCGTCAACACCATTCCTTCCAATTTTGCAATTTATTTATATTTAAGTATTCTTGGAATTGTAGTAAACATGAATTCATTTTTGACATAGCAACATTCAAATTACTGTCTACAATAGATAATAACGTATCGTCAGCATACAGGTTCACAAAATTACAATTGACTGTTGGGCTCAAATCTGTTATGTATTTCAAGAACAGAAAAGGTCCCAGAACACTTCCCTGTGATACTCCAAATTTAGTTTCTTTGGGATTGGAAAGAGGCATTATATATTTTTGTTATTTTTTGCTCCCTTTGAAGTAGACTTTAAACCAAAGTAATACAGTTCCTTCATATGTACTTTATGTGAGCAAGAAACAGACGATGTCGGACAATTAGTTTCGGCATAATTTCATTTTATATTTTTTTGCACCATCTTGCAGCTTGTCTGAATGCTCTGGTGACAGATTTTGAAAGTAGAAGTATAGTACCGACCACAAAACGGATATTCTCATTTTTCGCTATAATGATGCGAAATGATTGGCCTATAGGTACCTATATTTTGAATAGGCGGGGACACAAAATAGTATATTACACAATGAGCACAAAATGATGCCCATTTTGCACTAGTATGAAATTTGCAGCACGAGCCGAAGGCAAGTGCTGCAATTCATACGAGTGCAAATTGGCCATTTTGTTACGAGTTGCATGCTATACTTTTTCTGTGACAACATATCGTTCACGTTTAATAAATGTATACATTGCAAAAACTTTGAAGGAAATAAACTGATGATATTTCATTACTCTGAATTCGCCGCTAATGGGCTTTTTATCAGAAATAAAATAAAAATTGAAGAAATATGTAAATATTTTCTTTATTGCTATTTCTAATAGGTATACAGAAATAGAAGACTATAAATGTATGTATGTATGTATCTACTTGAAGTTGAATGTGCAATTATTGAATATAGACTGCCGCTTGAGGAATGCTTTCAGTTTCAAATATTTGGCAATATCTATATCATTATAGATGATATAGATACCCTATCTAACTCCCGAAGAATACAACAGCCAACCGGTGAAGAACCTGTACAGATTGGTACAGGGGACCAGAGTTACGGAAAAAGTTACACAAAAAGCCCAAGAGGCTGAGGTATAGCTGGTGAAACGACCAGCATCCGAGGAAGGATAAAAAAATATCATTACAGATACTAAGAGTCGTTGTCAGCATTGAGAAGTGTGACCACAAAACTTTTAAATTTTTTGGCTAAGTCGCCAAAATAAGCCATAACGTTCTCGGAAAACGATTTTGTCTTTTGATCTACCTTCCATTCCAAAAAAAAGGTTATAAGCGCGTTGATACATACTCTTCGACGTTTCCGGTAATAAATTCAGTGTTGTTACCTTCGCTGCTTCTATTATGTTCAGAGGTATCAAATCTGAGTCGATATCACTATCAGTTTCCATTTTAATCAATAGTTTTTATAGAAAACAACTATGAAATTACTCTTTACCTACTAAATCTTTGACAGAAACGATCTGCTGACATTTCATCAATTTGTCGCTGGTCGTCATAATTTGACAAGCCGTTAGTAGTCGTCGTGATTTTAGGGTGAAACTAGACCTAACACGAAATATTCTATTTCGCATTTGTTGCTTAGCAACTTGTCTAGCAACCGATGCAAAAATGAAATTATGTACAAAATGTGCTTGTTTATGATTGCAGTTACGCTTATAAAATGAACATTTATCGAGGTTGTCGTAGAAAAATATATTTCTGTTCCAAATATGCTTTAAAAATACACAACGCAAACAGAAATGAACCCAGAAAATATTTTTAAGAATAAAAAAAATTAACAAAAAAAAAAGAGAATATGGCCAACACAGTTTTCACAAGCTCCAGAATCCATTGAAAATATTTTTGAGGTTTCGTGTTCACGCCTATTTTTATAATCTTTCTAATAAAAATCTCAATATAAGAAACTTGCCCTTTTTATCAAAAAAAAACTGCAGCACATAGTTCGAGATAATAAATTGTAATCGTTTTTGACTTCGCACAAACTAAATTCACAAGATAATAACAAATTTCATCAGGTGAGCGCAATAACACACACGTCATATTGCTGTTATTTTACAAAGTCAATTTCATTGCAAGCCATCACATTATTCATGGAAAATAAAAGCTTACCTGATATTGAAATTGCCAGGACGCGCTGTTTCATCAGAGTTAAGTGTTATTGTTCCAGAATAAGCTGCAGTGAAATTGAGAACATGGAAACTTGAATTTTAATAAAATTATTTTTGAGAAGATGTATACTTGTGCTAGAAGTTCGCAAATATTGTTTACTTTCGAAAGGTTGAAGGACTATACTATACTTCAATAATCAGTTCGTGACATTTTGTTTTTATCGGTATATTAAAATCTAAATTTCAGTTCCATATTATTAGGCCAATCAATGGGGGATTTTTTCGTAACAGAAAGACTAGTCGAAAACTGACTGTGCCATCGCATGAAAGACAAGCCCGTAGTTATATTCTTTTGTTTTTAACTCGCAACTGTCATTTCTTAATTTGCTATTATAATAATAATACAAAAAACATATTCTTTATTGATTTGCTTATAAAATGAGAACTAGTAGAGCAATCTGGTTGCTCCAATAAGAAAAATTGGAGAGATTCAAAATACGAACAAAATGGGATGTTGTACGAAAACACCGGAAAATTTTGCGTTTTTTTCAAAAATTCATAGCATTTATCAAGAAGTAGGGTTGGCCCTTCTCATGAAAATATCGTGCACAAAACAGGTGTAAAGACTTGCCTGTCTTGCGGTAACAAGTGCAATGAGGACGTCACCTACCAGGGCGCTGGAGACGCTCATAGGACTGCCCCCCTTGTACCTCCTTATCGAACATGAGGCACACAAAGCCGTAGATAGCCTAAGAAGTTCCAACCAATGGCGGAGCAAAGGAATGTATGGACATTCTCGATTATGGAATCAGACAGTAAGTGATTGTACCATAGAAATGTAAATACATAGAACGCCAATTAGTTCCAAATAACGTGGTCCCCCTACGGCAGATACGCATACTCATGGGTTGGAGTATGCGCAATAGAGCACAAGTGTCGCTAGGGACGGTCTTAGGATTTTTGAGTTCCTGTTCCTGAATCTGGTATAAATTGTCGGTAATAGCATTTGCAATATAACACAGTTTTCCTTTAATGATACATACTGTAAATCAATAATTGACTTCTTCAAAATAGAAATATTGAGTGTAGGTCTTCTATGTTGTGCTTTCTTGCGACCAATTCGGGAGAAATTATTGTGCTCGTCAATAAATTCAAATTTGATATTTTGATGGGAATTGATTCCACTCAGTCTGTGAATCAGAAAAAAAACTCAATTTGTGTGTCCATCGGCTTCACGCCTAAACCGTTGAGCATATTATAGTCGAAATCCATATCAGATTGAGGAAACACTTTCTTTATGTAGTCGTATTTTTGATATTAGAAATTCTGGATAATGAAGTTGATTTTCTACTTCTAAAAATCGTTTGGTTAATTAATTAGTTATTATTAATGCAATATGTAATAATAATAATAATAATAATAATAATAATAATAATAATAATAATAATAATAATAATAACGCGGCGCTACGAGTGTTGTACTACCACCTACGACACTCGTACGGTATAGACGAGACACCGGTGTTGCCTTATGCTCCGGGGGATATTGAGTCCGTGGTGGAGAATGAGAGATGCCGAATCTATTGGAACTACTCATTCCCCACCCTCAGGCAAATACAAGCCAATAAGCCTGATGTTGTCCTCCTCGACCACCAAAGTAGAACGATATTCGTCATGGAGTTTTCCGCTCCAGGCGAAATTAATATCGTTCGAAAAGAGGAGGAAAAACGGACTAAATATCGAGATCTTCTCTTTGAACTCCGCAGGTTATATCCGGACCATTCTGTCAAAATGGTGGTTCTGATCATAGGAGTCCTTGGTGGAATGATGGACACACTGCTCTCCAATTTGAAAATAATACCTGCTTGCCGTAATATGGCAGACATCTTAGCAGCAAGAATGCAGAAGGCCGTTATACTTGGTTCGCTTCGTCTACTCAGGGCACACGATTCTTGGACCCAATAATCACTCACCCTACGGATGTAGGGAGTGGTTATTGGGGTTAACGACACCAGCGCGCCCTCCGGATGGGTCGGAGCACCGGAGACAGGGTCTGACTGGTACACTCCTAAGGAGAAAAAAAAAAAAAAAAAATAATAATAATAATAATAATAATAATAATAATAATAATAATAATAATAATAATAATAATAATAATAATAATGATAATAATAATAATAATAATAATAATAATAATAATAATAATAATAATAATAATAATAATAATAATAATAATAATAATAATAATAATAATAATAATAATAATAATAATAATAATAATAATAATAATAATAATAATAATAATAATAATAATAACAAAGGCTTTCATTGACAAGACATTAAAAATTTTTTTAGAGGAGTTCAAACTACTTGTTGACTCTTGTTATCACTTTTCCACCATTTTAGTTGAAAAACGAAAATGTCATTGATTGGAGATATAAAATTGGGAAAAAATCTGTCAAATATAGTTTCTCGGGTACGAAACTACATTTTTGCATTTGGTCAGAGGTTCTCATTTATCATTGTTAATGTTGTTGAATCGTATTAAATTCAAATGCCATCTTTTGTAATAAGAAGTAGATTATCGAGAGAGACATAAATATAGAAAGCCAAAAATTCAAATTGTTACAGGATATTTGTTTCTTTTCTTTTTAATAAGGATAAATGGTAGGATTGGAGAAAAACACATTTTATTTTGTAATGTTACAATCTTATTTCTATCAAACGAAAATTTTGTTTTATAATCTATTGATGGGAAAATATCATAAATTGTTCTTCACTTCAATTCAACTAAACTCAGTTCTGGTGTAAATTCTTGTTATTGCTTTTATCATTTTCAATTTGTGACTCACCTCGTAGGGAGATAATATATATATCGAAAATGTGGTTTATTATGGAGCTGAATAATTTTTCATCCTGAAATAATATTGATGAAGTTTGGTGTATAAAAGTTTCCAAAAAATTCGTTTCATTTAGGATAAAATGATCAGTAATTGCAAGAACCTGCCGGATTTTTCTCTCATGGAAAATACAAATATCTATAACAGTTTGTGATGGCCTTATGAGACCTCCTCTTTTTCTATTCAATAATATAAAGTTTTCTGCATCTGCAGAAGATTCTATAATGTCTTCAAAGGTAGACAAACATACTCTACATTTGATCATTTTTTTATAGATTTAACAACAAATCCATATATATGTGTAACCACATATTTTCAGTAAGAGTACTCAAAGAAAAGGGAGAAATGAAATTAAATGATAAAATTCCCCATCTTCGAATAACATGTCGTTGACATCAATGTCATATTTTTCATAATGCACAAATCATCCAAATTCAAGTCCGCACACATTTTTTTGCCTCTGTGTCGTTGCCAATATATTGGTGTTATCCAGATTCACACAGTTTCCCTGAACAACTGCTAAAACCTAACAATGCCAAAACTCAGAAGCTGACACTGTTATCATTCTTCGCTTGATACCCCACGATAGGATTTACCGCGGTATTGCCAAGTTTACTGAACTTCCCACAATTACCTGCCCTAACCACAGATGATGTTCCGAACCTCATTTAGAACACGAAAAAAAAAGAAAACTTGGCAACGACGTGACCAGAAACAGCAATAATGCGCAAGTGCAAAGCTTTGGCACCATTCCCTGTGAGGGGTCATTTAAGTGAATCGCGGACAGCGGGTTTGGCGTTCTAGTGTTTATTATAATTTCTATGGATGGTACCCTTCTTGAAATGCCGGGTGACAGTTCGTTACCTGCCATACGATTCAGTAGTATATTCTCATTTTGCGCTACAATGCTGCGATAAAGAAGCCATTTGAATTTTGTCGACTTTAGATATTTTTTTAAGAATAAAAAAAATCAACAAAAAAAAACAAGAGAAAATTGCCAGCACAGTTTTCACAAGCTCCAAAATCCATTGAAAATATTTTTGAGTTTTCGTGTTCACGCCTATTTTTATAATCTTTCTAATAAAAATCTCAATATAAGAAACTTGTCCTTTTTATCAAAAAAAAACTGCAGCACATAGTTCGAGATAAGAAATTGTAATCGTTTTTGACTTCTCACAAACTAAATTCACATGATAATAAAAAATTTCATCAGGTGAGCGCAATAACACACACGTCATATTGCTGTTATTTTACAGTCAATTTCATTGCAATAATCACATTATTCAGGAAAATAAAAGCTTACCTGGTGCGCTACAATGCTGCGAAATAGATGAAAAATGTTTGCAAAAATGACAGAAAACGGCCGATCCCGCGTAAGCGGTCAAGTGGTAGGAGAGACCCGGATATGACCAGGATATGAATTGTCTCTACTACCGTTCGTTTTTACCCTCTTTCCCGCAATCATTTTATTTTTGAAAGTGTCACTTTCTCGCTTACCTGCACTAGTACGGGAAAGTAAAATATGTCATTTCAACGTAATTATATGTACATTCAATTGATTCAATTGATTTTACCCGTATTCAAACTAATGTAGGTTTCAATATTTAATCTAACCCAGACTATTTTTCTTGTTTTCGCAGTTTTTTATTGATCGGAATCAAAAAAAGAATTGGGATACTTTTATATATCTACCCTAAACATTGCTCAAAATCAGTCATAACAATCAAAGTATACTGAGCCAAGTGTGGTAACCAGATTCAGGAGAAGGGGTAACCAACATTAAACTTCCTGGAGGCTGGAAGTCAAATGCTGTTGATGAATGTTATTTGGAGGACTCCGTATATAGAAGAAAACTATATCGAATGAAATTGTTTAATGTACTGACAACTTGCAACCGATGCCGTCTCCATCATCTTCATGGACTTCGCAATCTTCGAGTGTTACTCTTAGCAGCCACTTACCACCAACTAACTACTCTGGACCGGCTATTCTGACTAATTTGCAGATTGCTACAAATTGTGATTTCAACATAAATATAAGTATTTATGAGTGAATTTTAATTGTAAGTTTTGTATGTTAAAATAAAATATAAATTTCAAATGTGCCTTTTGAATCTTTATGCGGTCGTAAAAAAAACAATTTTTCTAATTCTTGCGTAAAGTGACTTTCCCGCCCTGGACTGCTTGCCCGAACTCTGATTCGCGTCGTTTGGGTCAACAGCATCGAGAGCTGGAAAGTATCACTTTCCGCACTTGTTAGGAAAATAACGATTATAAAAAATACTCGAAGCTGACTGAATGCATTCGAGATTTTTGTTTACCACCAGATTCTAAATGGTTGGAAGTGGGCATCTCTACTTTTTGAAGAAATAACTTTAAAAAAATGCAGAACATTTATTATCTCACTAGGTAATATTTTTTTTTTTTCAAACGATCTATACAAAATCACACCATCAAAGTGACTTTCGCTGAACCCCTACAGACTAAAGTTTGGAAATTTTTATTCTCTTATTCAAGCGCCCTAACATAACTATGGAATTTTAAATGGAGACTATAGTCCAGGAGCCCGGTAAAAATTTGGTCAGTCATTTCCTCTCAAGCGATATTCAGTGGAATGCATCAGAGAGTCGTACTATAAAGATTCGTGAACGTCAGCTGTGGTGGGGGGGGGGGGGTTGATCAGCACAGTAGCTTCCTACGCACGAAGAAAAAAAGTTATATTCAATTATGTCCTCCTTCCCGGAAACATATTAAATTGACGCAATCCGAATAAAGGTAAAATTTTATTTGAGAGGAAATCATAGAAGGTACAATTTTTTTGTGTTCGACCAACTAGCTGTCGTATAATATGTCGTATAATACACCATGCTATAGTCAGCTGATTTTTTCTTTCTTCAAGATATTGCTTTAGCGATAATTTAACATGTTTTCAGGTAGGAAAACAAAATTGAATACATTTCTTTTTCTTTGTGCGTGGGAGGCTACCACCGCTCATCCCCCCACGGAACCGCAGCTGACGTTCCCGAAGCTTTATAATATAACTCTCTGATGCATTCCACTAATTTTCGCTTGAGAGGAACTTGGTCATGGAAATCTGTCACTGGCTCCCGGACTACTATGAGTAGTTAAATGAATTGTGGATTCATTTATGAGTTTTTAAAAAATAACACTGAAGCTATTCAGGAAATTACAGCACAGGACAGGAGATGCAACCAATAGAAGTTGTAAATAGGTGAATTGAAGTTTCGAATAAAAATATGATGAATTGGTAGTTAAAACAGAAAAATCATCGTGAACTACAACTTCTTTATATTTCATTTTGCATGAGGAATATGCCAGGTATTCGATTATTTTGTTGGTTTTGTATAATTTTTGTCTTGGTTTAAAGTGAAAATCTATATTTATCCACCTAAAACAATGTTCCCTATTTTCACATTCAAAATTTTACTGAACATTTACTCTCTGGAAATGGGTAAAAAGCAAAAGTTATTCACTGAAATACCGTGATAACTTTCCATGTTACTCACAAACATTTCTTGGAAAAATAATTACTTATGAATTTATTGTGAAAAAATAGTTATTTTTGTATCTAGTGCGCGAAATGCTACTTTGGTGATCGAGAACTGATTTTTTTTAACGAGGCGCAGCCGAGTTAAAAAAAATAGTCGAGATTACCAAAGTATTTCGCGCATGAGATGCAAACAAAATTTTTTCTACAAACGTCAAAAATATTGTTCTAAAATAAGTAATAACTATGAAAAATAGTATTGAACTGGCTTAAATAATTTTTCCAAATCAAGTAATTACTGTAACTATGGAAATAAAATGGCATTTGTTGACAATTATTTCAAAGTGACAGTTCTTGATAATTATTTTGGAGTGACTTTTTATTCGCGTCAATTTCGTGCGTGATATTTATTATTGTAAAAGAATGGAAATTTCGAGCGACGATGAACTAAGCAGTACCCCACCTAACTTGATAGATGCGGCCAATTCCGTAATTTCCAGCCTTTTACCGGAGAAATCGAGGCGGCAGTATGAAAATGCATATCAGCAATTTAAAGAGTGGTGTGAAGCAAATAAAGCCAGAAAAATATCTCTCACAATTTGAAAGCCTTAATTATTGTTCTACATTAATAAATAAACGATTTCTTGTTTTTTGCTTGATTGAGGAGTTGAGGACCATATAGGTTAGAATATGAAAATCCCATATAGTTTACATGCAGTGTGCGAAATATATTTCTCACATTACTTCGCGCACGGTGTCATGGTAACGAATGAAAATGAAAAAAAGTGCCACTTCGCATACTGTTGTCAATGCGTGAACCTTGTCATTTTTTGACGTTTGTAAAAAAAAAAATTTTTCAATGCACTAAGTTCGAACTAGAATTATGTTATTTGTTATTAAAAAAAAATTGTTCTATTTTCTACATAATTATAAATATTTTTCTATTTTTACGTTTGGCGTTTCCTCGTAGCTCTCAATAATTGTTATTAAAATAACTCATAAACAAATGGAGATAGGACAAAGGCACTTCAGGTCTTTTTAGAATAAGAGTACAGCTTTTAACCAAACGTAAAAATAGAAAAAGATTCAAAATTATGTAGATAATAGAAAAAAAATTTACACAACAAATGACAGTTGGTCGTTTTTGTTATTTTTTGCAGTATTTAAAAAAAATTGTCTCTTGCAAATTCATTTGTTTAAAACAAACTGTTTATTAAATAAACAAAGAAAATCTAAATAAATATTCTTTCATTAAAATATCGAAGAGCAATGGAAATTACGATTGAAAAAAAAAATGGTTCGTTAATATTAATATTTGGTAGCAAATGCGTTTTCAAGCAATACATTTTATTTTAAGAAATGATTTTTTTCTTAAAGATCATAATATTTAATGCTGCTAGAAATTCCAAAATCAAAAATTCAAATATCTTATAAACAAAGCATTTGTTCATAACAATTATTTAAAAAATCAGAGTAAGAAATTTTGAAAAATCATTTTTATGTAACTTTGAATGATTAAAATACGAACAAATTGGAATATTGATAAAAAATTAAAATTTTCATGACTTTATTTGCATTTTTTAATTTTTAGTCTCTTAGATTGTTAATAACAAAGTGGAAAATCAAAAAATTTTTATTTTTCCTATAGGGATAGTTTTCAAAGTTCAAAGAAGCGAAACAAATTTGGGGATTTTAGTGTAACATTTATCAGGGTTTGTATATAAATTTGAAACTTGTAAAAACTAGATAATTAACAAAAGCATATGTAATAAAATAATTACGGGAATTTTTTTCCATATATTTTTGTTCATTCAAGTATCTAAAAGGGGTGGCGGAAATTTGATCGAAAACAAAATGATCGAAAAACATTTGATAGAAGTCTTTTGATCGAAAGTATGTTTGATAGAAAAACATTTGATCGATTTTTTTATGACAGAAAACATATTTGATAGAAGCATAAATGATAGAAAATAAAATTGATAGACAATACACTTGAAATATAAACACTATTCGATAGAAACGACAATCGATCAAAATTATTGAAATTGTTATTTCCGTCAGCCGCCTGCACTCCTACGCGCAACCCTCAAAAGTCCTAGAGATACTTGTGCGAGCTACGGAAGACGTAGCCCTTACCCTTTAACGTGTGATGCCATGCACGAGGCTGGTGACCAAGTGAACGCGCTATCATCACGAAACCCACGAACCAAAAACAAAATAAATAACAAGTAATCTTCAATAATCCAACAAAACGCCGAAATTAATATTAGAATCTAAATGTTAGAAGCAACAGCTTTTAAATACTGTAAAAAATAATCGTCGTTGTCTTCAAATTCTTCATGGAATCTTCTGACCATACAGATAGTTTATTTTTTTCCTCATAGAACTTGTTCGGTCTTTCTAGTACTTTAGCACCCCCACAAATTTGTTGTTGCGTTTAAGTTCCATCATGCTCTGTTCTCGAGTAGCCCTATAAATTTCCAGATTGATGATTTTTTCGCATGAAATTGTACTTTCAAACTTCTATGCCACCCTTATTCAACGACGTTGTTACGATTTTCAATGGTTTGTTGGTAGAAATTCCAAAGTTTATGATCAATACTAGGCTGCATTCTGTCTCTTCTCTCAAATTTTCCTATCCATGTATCCTCAAAGTAGTTAACAAAACCTTCTTCTTCACAAAGCCTTCTTCTTCACGAATGGCGTTTTTCTTGCAAATCACTTTAAATGCTTGGACAACGAATTCTAATGGTACAAAGGCTGTTGCTGATAAAAGTTTGATTTCCAGCTTAAATTCTGCATATTGCTATTGAAACCGATGTATTTTAATTTGTCGATATAAACACTGATTACAATGGAAGAAACATCCTTGAATTTCAGCCACTGGAAAAAGTAATTGACAAGCCTTTCGTCGGTAAATATTTCGAGATCGTAATTTAAATTTTGATTATGGTATATTCGTGTTAGGAAGAAAAATTACTTTAGGACATTTCGGTAACACGCATTTGTAATTATGGCAAACCCAGAGCCGACGTCAGATTTCTTTCAGAAAAATAGCTAATGTATTTTTTAGATTTTTGGGAATACAATGAATTTGAAGTAGGCCGTGAAATTTTGAATTCAATTAGGAATATATGGCACTGAACTAATACTATTTATGCTCCATCCAAAGAAAAAATAACTTTCTATCAAATATGGTTTATATCATTTATGTTTCTATCTATTATGTTTTCTATCAATTGTATTTTCTATGAAAAAGAATTCGATCAAATGTATTTTCTATCATAAAAAATTCGATCAAATGAATTTTCTATTAAAAGTTCATTCTATCTTTTGTTTTTCGATCAAAAGACTTCTATCAAATGTTTTTCGATCATTTTGTTTTCGATCAAAGTTCCGCCACCCATCTAAAAGGTGAATGAATTTTTTCATTTCCTAATATTGATATTTAATGTATTAAAATTATTTTTATTGTTCAAGGGTCCGTATCAGTCAGCGCACGCGGGACCCGCAGCACCCGCTTTTAGCTCTATTTTCACCACTAAATTAAAATTCTAAATATTGGTGGTAGAGTTCCAGAAGGTGGGATATTTTTTAGAAAATTTCCTCGTCTTTCAGGATCTTTTTTCAAATTTTGGATATCTTCAACAGTATCCGATTTATTCTAAATTGTTTATAACTTTTGCAATTTTTGCCGGCGCACCTTCACATTTTTCAAAAAGTTTCTAGAGGTCATTCCGAATCGAATGAGCCCTGGATCATAATTTTCGGTGCCCTTGAAGAGAAATTCACCAAAATAGTTCTTGTAGACTAGACTAAGTAGTAGATTAGGCAAAACTTAATTTCATTTTGCATAATTTCTGTTGTTTATTATAAATTGAGTTATTCAATAGAAACAAATGAATTACTAAAAAATCTGACTATCATTTCAGATCTTCAGAAAGCTGATCCATGAGTTCTAAATGGTCTTGATGGCTGATAAATTACTGCTCTCAGTAAAAAATACTGAATCCCTAACAAATATTATCAGTGTATTGAGTCCTAAGTCCTTACCAACCGTAACTCTGCACGCCTTGTACGAAGCCCTAAATAAACACCTACTTTCAATATTCATCATTTCATCGCCATTCAAAAACTCTCTACCGCCAACCTTTATCAACTTTCCAAACCCAAACAATCCCATATACACATTGAAAAGTGATCCCGATCACATTTTCTGGTGGTTTGATTTCAATGTCGATGTTCATCCTTCCGAAATCGCCCCTCGCGGTGTTAATTCAGGTGGGTGCAACTTGCATAGAGTGTGCTGCCAGCAGACGTTACGTTCGAAAACTCACTCTGATAGTATAGTAATAAAGGTAGGCATGGCTAATGAACAGAATAAAAACGCAAATTTGCATATCGTCAGCTTGGAGTGTAAACCTGGTAAATCCTTTCTGTGCCGTTAATAACGTCAATATCTGAGGAAGGTTCAGTAATCGAGGAGGTACGTAAATTACTACAGAACTTAGAATAAACAACAGAAAACAACAACATATGAAGGTACTAATATGAGAAAAGGTAAGTTGGCTACAGGTGACCTGATACAAATTATAAAAGATTAGAACATGAAAATAGCAAGTGAAAGCTCGGAACTTGAGGAGCTCGGAAGTTGGGCCTCAAGTTGTAGGGATTTGAATACTACAACTCAACTGAGAAAAAAGCGAAAAGCTCGGAAGACGAAAGACCTAGAAGTTGTAGCGATTTTTTGAGTACCTACTACGACTTCGATGCGTTTAAAACTGGACAACAAATGAAATGCCTAATTTAATGGTACTTTCTTCCCTATAATTTATTTCCTATGTTGGAATTATGTAGTGATAATTACAAAAAAATTTATTAAGAAAACAATTAATTTTATAATTTTTTTCTTAAATATTCAAAATATAAAAAATAAGTTAAGGTATTCATGAATTAAGATATAACGTCCTTACAAAGTTTCTTGTTGCCCGTCTTCAAAGTGGGCTGCCAACATTTCTGACAGTCAGAGGTTTGGCAACCATTTTTTTTTCTAAAACAACAAATTTCAAGCTTTCATTTGATGCTGAAATTCTGCTTCAACTAATAAGCTAAGCAACTACACAAAAATCAAAAAAATCAAAAAATGGTTGCCTAGTCAAGTGACTGGCTGGGGACTAAGGCTCCTATATCATTGTTTTAATCTATTTGAATACTACCTTTTCCAATAATACATGTCCTTCAAGCGACCAGGTGCCATTTTCAGCGTTCGGCTCTTCGCCTATATGAGGCGCCGTTTGTGTAAAAAGTGTTTTTATAAATATGTAAAATTTTGTGGCAACATATTTATTAGTTTTAGCAATATTTTTCAATTTGCTTTCCGATATATTTATTTTCTACCAATATATACTCACATTTCAAGCGTTGCAAATATATTAAAACGTGAATGCCCTTATATTTATAAATTCGATCTATTTAATGTCGTCAAGAGATGGCGTAGCCGACGCGATTCAATACACTCTTTAATTTTGTCAGTTCTAAGGTATTTGACTCTGAATAATCCAGCGATTATTCCAAAAAACTAATGGAAACGTATTCTGAGGTTATATTTCGGCGGCTGCGATATCATTCGGCCGTTATACTCTCGAGAGTGTAGTGAATCGCGTAGGTAGCGCCATCTCTTGACAACATGAAATAGATCGAATTTTATAAATATATGGGGAAATCACGTTTTTATATTTGGATCGCTTGAAACGTAAATATATTGTATTTGATCAAAAATAAATATATCGGAAAGCAAAATAAAAAATATTGCCACATCTGATAAATATACTGACACAAAATTTTATATATTTGCAAAAACACTTTTCAGCCAAACGGCGCCTCATACACTTCGCTGGTTGGTAGAATTAATACTTTTTATTGATTATTTTGATCAATAACTATACATATTTTTTAAGACATTCGTCAGGAAAAGTATGCAAAAATACATTCTTATTCGGACATAAATGTCATTACTTAGAATAAAACATTTTCATTACTGTATTATGGCAAACGAATTTTTATTGATTGCTTTGCTCAATAATTTTATGTTTTTGGGGAATTTAACTTACGTCTAGTGAAGCATGCAAAAATACTTGGTCATTCGGGAATAAAATTGAAATCAATTTGAAATATTTTCGTAACTATATTACGAGAATTGAAAAAATGCATATCTTGTCCATGCCACGAAAACTGTGAAGAAACATATAAATAATACATTTATATCGGATTTTCGAAATTATCATCATCCAGGATATAATAGTTTATATTGATCATCAACTGAACATATACTAGAATACATAATAAATAATTTGATCGTAAAATGAATCGAATTTGATATAATATTTACATTTCTATATTATGAAAAATGTGAACTATTCATATTTTTCCTGATATCAGGAAAACTTTAGAGAGACAATGGTTGGAAACATATATAAATGAAAAGTTTTTATTTGATTTTCAAAATTATCATCACCCCGGAGATATATTCATGAAAGAATTGTTTGATTGATCAACAAGTGAACACATTTTATCATTTAACTTACGTCAGATAAAGGATGCAAAAATTACATAGTAATTTGATCGTAAAACGTATCGAATTGAATATTTTCATTACTATATTGTGAATTATGTGAAATATTCAAATTTTGCCTGAAGCCACAAAAAATTTGGAGAGACAATGTTTGGAAACATGAATGATGACTTTGAATTCTTTTTTCAAAATTATCTTTACCCAGGATATATATTCGGTGTACAGGGTCCTGAAAGTGCTCTCCGGTGGTCCATAGCTTCTAAACTTGAAAATTTCTTTCGAATGCAAGCATCTTCCCTTCTTCAGAGAGTATTTTTGTAAAATATTCCGAAGTATACAAGGTGACCCAGAAAAGTACACCAAACCAAACTTATGTTTTTTTGTAATGGAACACCTTATATTTCATGACATGGTTAAATAGAGTTCATCAACATTATTTCTGGAGATATATCGATATTACTTCAAAACACATAAGGTATTCAACACTCTGAAACTCCTCGTGGAAAAATAATTCCAAAAACTTATGGGAGGCGACATGACTCCAATATGGTCTAGATTCTGGTCTAGATGACAAACAGTTGAAATTTCATTACCTTTTGTGTACCGGATAGATCGAAACGCAAATTGAAATATATCTTGTTTTTTTCAATTGGACACCCATATATTCAATTTCAGTATTGGAATGGCCATAAAATTTCCTTTCGAATGATATTTCACACTTGGTATTTACTTCACCTCGAAAATAACGTAAATTTCCAATTGAAAAAACCAAGATATTTCAATTTGCGTTTCGATCTATCCGGTACACAATAAGTAATTAAATTTCAACTGTATGTGTCTTGTTACAGAAACTAGACCATACTGGAGTCATTTCGCCTCCCAAAAGTTTTTGAATTATTTTTCCACGAGGAGTTACAGAGTGTTGAATACCTTATGTTTTTTGAAGTAATATCTATTATATCTCCGGAAATAACGTTGATGAACATAAATGACCCTATATTTTTTGAATGGTCTCTTTTCAACCATGTGATGAAATATAGAGTGTTCCATTACAAAAAACATAAGTTTGGTTTGGTGAACTTTTCTGGGTCACCTCGTATACTTCGGAATATTTTCCAAAGATACTCTCAAGAATGAAACATGCTTGCATTCGAAAGACATTTTTATGTTGCGCCGTTAAGAAGCTATGAGCGTAGTTGCATGACCCTGTAGAATGGTTTTCACTGATTATTTTGATCAATAAGTATTTAAACATAGTTTTCCAGGTATTCAAATGTTAAAAAATATATGGCTATTTGGTCATAAAATTTAATAATCTGAAAAGATAATTTTTATTACTATATTAAGGAAAACGAAAGAGATTCATATTTTGTCCGATACTAGGAATTCTTTGGAAAGACAGTGTTTGGAAACAAATATTAATAATACATTTATATTTGAATTTCAAAATTATCATCATCAGGAGATATATCCACGATGGAATAGTTCATATTGATTATTTTGATCAATAAATGAAAATGATTCTTTAGATATTCAACTTACGTCAGGCAGAGTGTGCAAAAAGAATTATTCTGTCGAAAAATGGATCGAATTGAATATAATATTTTCATTACTATATTCATATTTTGCCTGATGCCAGAAAATCTTTGTAGAGACGATATTCGGAAACACATGTAAATGATATGTTCAAAATGTTTAAAATGTTTCAAAATTTCTTCAATCAGGAGATTTATTAATGATATATTAATTTTCATTATTTTGGTAACAACTTTTATATATTTTTTGGAGAATATAGCTTACATATGGCAAAATTCGAAAAATTATGTAATATTTATATTTATCTTGATGTCTGCGAATTATTGGACACATAATATTTGAAAAAGTGCATAAAGTATAATATGTGTATATGCAATCTTCAAAGTTATCACCATTCAACTGATATATTCATGATCACGCAGTTTTTATCGTTCAATTCGATCAAAAATTCGACATAATTGAAATGTGTTAAGGCAGACGTTTGAAATGAAATGGGTTGAGAGAAGCAAAATAAAGAAAGAAACCAGTTCAGATTCAAAAGTCAAATTGGTTTGCTGAAAGAAAAATAAAATTGAGAGAACATAGTAAAAAGTATAATGGAAGAAAAAACGATGAAAATGGAAAAATTAAATACCAAGGAATCCTAGAGTAATGGAAAATAGATGCCTATTTAAAGAAACTGAGAAAGGATCTTAAAATTGTTCCACATTTACAGAAACAGATAGGAAGGATATTTCTAAAGGGTTTTAGAGTATGAGTTGGCCAGAAAAAAGGATATGTTAATAACCTTGTACCATTCCTACCTGCTAAGAGACCAAAAGGGAGAAAAACCGACGGAGAAACTAAAAGAGCTCAATCTTTGTTTTACTATTTGAAAAGGGAGATCAGCCAATCAAAGTCTGCAGAACTATGTTTCTGAAAACTCTACTTCTGCAAGACCGAACTATTCTTGGTTCAGATTCGAACGCATCCAAAGTTCGAGACTATGGAGCCGATATTGAGGCCATCACCGACTCAACCAGCTGTGCTAAAATCACGTATGTTACCGTAAACAAGAGGTATCAACTTTGTTAGGTGGGCGATACTGATATAGTCTGGTTTGTGGTTACAATAATTATTTGACACTGAAGTACAACTTCGGTGAGATTAATACTGTATCCTCGCTATGACTTTAGAGGCCGTTGGAAGCAGATGTTTTCTTATATTCCTCGTCGACTGAACTATTGAAAATGAAATTTTGTGGCTGAAACGCATATGTACATGAAGAATAAAACTTTTTTAATACTATATTTTGAACGATCGTTTTATAGGAAGAAATCTAAAAATTTTTTATAATGTCTTGAGGCTGGTTCATACACACTTTCACTCCATACATTTTTATGCCAGTCACTTTCGCATTTGAAATCAAAAATGGGAAAAAATAGCAAAACAGTGCAAACTTTCACAAAAGTTCTATTCTACTTCTCAATGGAACAGTAAAAATGTTATCCCTCGTACTAAGACGGTCATATTGTTTTAAAATGTAAAATTATGAATAATTCTGGTTATTTTGTAGAGAAAAAATGCAAAAGTGTCGCAAAATGGGGAAAACAATGAAATTATCATCCTTCATCGTTCCCCAGATTTGCGAAAATTTCCAACTTTGGCATCAGAGTAAATAAATTATTTATTCATACTTTCGTTAATTACTTTGCCGAAAAAAACCTAAGATAGCTAAGTCTCTCCAAATCTTTTTAAATTTACTTTATTTTTTTGATTATGTTACATTGTTCGTTGTGGAGATGATTTTGTGATTTATTTCTCTGCAATAGTGAATTATTTATTTTACTGTATTATCTACATTAGAGATATGGAATATAAATATTATGTATAAGGCAAAGGGTAGTCTTGGCTGACTAGTTGAGGAAAAATGCTGATGACTGCATCCTCAATGCAGTCAAAATACTGAGCTGTTTAAAATAATACTCTTTGTTATTTGATCGAGCTTTCGGAAAAGTTTATTTTCTTTATCTAGACATTAAACATGAGGTTTATAATACTCAGTCAACATTGATGAGACACATACAAAGTCATGATTAATCATAGTGGAAAACATCCAATTCCTTTTTTAATCATTATTATAACTATTTCGGTTCAAACTTTCCTATTTTTCAAACTTGTACACATAACTCAGTATGGGGAGTTGAGTTTGAACAATGAGGTCTCAATCCAAGACAAATCTTAGGGAGCGCGCAACAAATTTCCTGAAATTTGTTGACATAACACAGCAAGGGACATTGAAACCGAATAATGAGGCCCCGAGGTCTGCATCCAACCAAAACCGGAAGCACTACACCTTTCACCAAATTCACGGACAATACTTATTGTTCAGTGGTTTAAAAAATATTTCAGTTTTACAGTATCTCCGTCTTTTTTTGTGAATGTAGACTTCGCGGGCCTCATTACTGTTGATTCGGGACCTCTACAGATCCTTGTTAGTGAATTTAGTGAAACTAACAGAGCCTATAGTTTTTTGTTGGGTGCAAACTTCAGGGAAATAATTTTTCGAGATCAGTTGAGTCCTGTCTGTGAATTGGGTGGAATTCACAGTGCCTCCGTAATTTTGTTAAATGGACACCTCGGGGATCTCGTTTTTCGAATACTGTGGGCCTCTGCTGAATTTGGTTGAATTTGTAGTGTCTTCGCTCTTTTGTTGGCTGGAGACCTCGGTGATCTCCTTAATCGAATTCAGTGGCCTCTGCCGAGACTGTGAATTTGGTGAGAGTTGCAGCGCCTCTGGTTTCTGTTGGGTGGAGAGCTCGGAGACTTCATTATTTGAATTCAGTGTTATTTGCTGTGTCCTGTCTGAAAATTTCAGGAAATTTGCAGTGCCCTCAGGTTTTTATTGGGTGGAGGCCTCATTTTTTGAACTTAACCCCCGTGCCGAATCGTGTCTGCAAGTTTCGGAAAATTTGCGGAGTCTTCAGTTTTGTAATGGGTGTACTACACCATATTTTTCAGAAACAGTGATGTATTTTCCTTGTCTGCAAATTTTCGTTGATTTGCAGAACATCCAGGCTTACCATGGATAGAGACCTCCTTTTGTTCTAAAAGGGGTTATCTTTTGAATCATTTTCAGTGTTTCCAAAGGTGGGGACCATTTTCTTTAAAGTTGGTCATTCTTTTTCTTAGATTTTGGTTTGTTGATGATGTCTGTGCAGACAGTTTTCCTGTGGGTGGAGATCTTGGGAATCTTTGGTATTGCCCCTTCTTTCCGGTTGACCTGTATATTATTTATTGTAGTCATTTCGTTTGTTTTTCTGATATTCGGGGTTGCAGTACCCATCGGTTTGTTATAGATATAGTCAGTTCGTCATTGATCTTGTTTAGATTAGATTTGTTTTTAGCACAAACAGCAATAATAAGACCAGCTAATATGAACAACTCACTATAATTTATTTTTATCAATATTTTTCAAATTTGTAAGCTGAACTCCGCCTACTATGCCGTTATTTTTTATGTATATAATATAATGTTATTTAAAAACAACTGGAATGGACAATAATGACGCTATTATGATTATTATTATTATTTTTCAATTCTGTTTTGCCTCCTGTTTTATTTCCAAAACTGATATTTTAAATCGCATAACATAAAACTTATTACTTAAATGCTTCTTCAATTGTGTCTAAGGACTCCAAGGCTTTAGGCGGACCAATCCAACATCCATCTGATGAACTGACAAACCCCTATCGAAGTAACTCATTTTCCAAAAATTAAACAAATAACATGGGTTACCGCTGTCTAGAACTATTGGCAACGCTGTACAGTAAATATGACAGTGATAATAATTCTGTGCGATCCCTTGTGGACAGTAGCAGAACTATTTTCGTCTTTTCGTTCATGTACTACAGAGGGTTCACTTACTGGAGCGATTTTCCGTTTTTTGTCCGAGGTTTTGAAAATCATTATTAAAAATATAAATCGTTTGATTTTATGTCTGAAAACTAGTATGAATAGTTCCTCAATGTACAGTCTTCTAAATTTCATATAAATATCACTTGCAGAAGCGATTCTTCTTAACTGTCTTTGATTATATAACAAGATTTTCAGAATTTTTTTAAATTGTGATGGAACGTTGAAGATGAAAATTCTGAAAAAAAATCGTGGTTTTCTGTTACTTTGACATTGATATGTCATGATATTTGAAATGGAATCTGATAAGTGGTTTTTGGGAAAACTTATAAAAAACTATAAAAATTAGGTTTTTATTTTTTTCCTGGAAAACTCTTCATCAGATTTAGTTCTACATCTCTATAATTATTCGATTTGAATGCCAAAATAACTCGAATTTTTGTCATAATTTTTAAACTTGCAATTAATTTTTTCATTGGTTTACATGAACCTTAACAGTTAAGGATTCCATTTTAAAGTATTCTGACTTTTGAGTTGGATCTGTTTATTTATTAGTTCACCAGAACGGGCGTATGTTTACACTTCTCAGTTGTTTTCGTTATCTTCCATTGTTTGGTGACGATATGAACACGTCCGATGGTCTCCAATGGCCTCAATAAACTTTGGAATGGTAGATAAGGTTGAAAAAGTAAATAAGGTGTGATCGATCTACTTCAGTTGAACGATGACGCACTGCTCTTTACTTGGTCATTAGTTGGGTTGTGATTCATTTTCTTATCTTATATACAGTGTCCTTCGAAGAGTTGGCATCATATTAAAAACTTCTATCAGTAATTTATTTTGTACTTTGACTTTGAAAAGTTGTGTTTTGAAATATATGAAGAATTACCTACTCAGATGTTGTCACGTGACTTTCGCTACCTGTTAAAAGTCCGGCTATGAAACTTACAAAAAAATATATTGTCAGCCTCACTCAATATTAGGAATTCCAGAGTGTAAAGTCGAACAAAAAAAGTGTAAATTTATTCAATAATAAAAGACACATTGTAACTGAGAATTTTCTGAGCCAAACTCAACTTCATATTCTTGTACTGCATTTCTGATGAACTGTAGCTGTATATTTGCCACACATTCCCGAATGGTCTGCTCCAAATGGTTATTATTGTTGAATGTCTGGTGCTTGTATACTTGCTGCTTCAGATAACCCCATATGAGAAAAATCCAGTGGAGTTGAGTCAGGAGAACGAGGTGGCCTTTGACGTTTTCAATTATTACCAATTTTTTTACATCTTAACGTTTCACCAAGAAATGATTTTAACTGCTGTGGAATTGTGAACAGGTGCGCCAACTGAAACCAGAAATCTTGAATAATTTGAATGGGCATATTAATTTCATCATGAATTTCATCTAGTATACATTTCTTAAAGAATTCAAGAATTGCGAAGCGTTTAAGTTTCCTCTTTCCGATAACTTGGTTGTTCAATATGACACAAAAAAAGGTTCAAACGAGTAATGGTCGCGACATTCAATAACAAAATTAGGGATTTGCTGAGCCCACCACCTGCAATTTTATGAGCAAACAGTTCCATGCTGAAAACCCATGTCGGACATCAAAGTCCCTTTCCTTCAATGTATTAATAAACTTCTGATTGTAACGCCTAACTTTAGTTTTTCTTAGAATTATTGTTACACTGCACTAGCTTACATTTGTTCTTCTACTGATTTGAGAAATAACGTCCAAATAACATTGAGTTGCACTTCATTAATGTTTTTCGAGGGATTAGGTGGTTTTTTGAAATTGGTTAAAACGTATTACTTTTGAATTTTGTCAAAATTCTGCTCGACTGCTGTATATTTTGTTCTGGGTGTGGTATATCAAAATCTTCAGCGACTTGTCGATGGGGTGTACTTTCTCCACAAATTGAAACAATCTCAAGTTTTTCTTGTATAGATAATGCAAAAATTCGAAAAGTTCGAAGATTTTGCCGGAGAGTACTAATAAATGATATGAATGAAATCGTCAAAGTAGAAGTACCCTTCTCTCCAAATATTTCCACAAAATGGAAAATATGAGGCAAAAATCTGACAGAAAACACCAACTACCCTGACTAATGCCACGACGGATATTGAACTACATCTGACAGATATTTGTGCAACGTTCTTCCAAGAAGACTCATTTGCCAGTGCTTATTGTAAATAAATAAAAGATTATCCTAAATTCGGCTGGGGACGACACCTGCAGACGTGTTTCGAAGTTTTTGCATCTCATAAGTGCAATGGTAGGTTCGACAACTTTGAGTTGTCTTGTCCATGCCAAATGAATTATAATCTATTGTTTATCTAATAATTTCCTATGGATAAGCAGCGACTTCTACAAGCACTCCTCGAAAAAGCAAAAACTCCAGGAAGAGTTAATGGTGCTGCGACTTACTTTACTGTAAGTCGCTGCTTCATCCGTGGGGAATTATAAAATAAACAATTTTTGCACTGATGAGATGCCAGAACCTCGAAACATGTCTGCAGTGAAGGATGATCTTTTGTTTGTTTACAATAAGCACTTGCAATTGAGTCTTCTTGGGAGAACCTAGCACAAATATCTGTCAGATGTAGTTCAATATCCGTCGTGGCATTAGCCAGGGAAGTAATTGGTTTCTGTCATAGTTTTGCCTCATATATTCCACTTTGTGAAAATATTTGGAGAGAAGAATACTTCGACTTTGTAGATTTTATTCGTATTTATGTACAGATTTCCTATTACATTTTTTTTATTCAAACGTATTGAACATTTAACTGTCGAGCAATGCTTGATATCAAATTGTTTTCATTGACTACCTATTTCTGTGAAATTGTTGAATGTGAAGGTATTCTAGGGCTAGTAAAAGTCAAGTTTGAGATTAATTTGATCCGGAAAATGTCCTGAACTTTGGTTCGATACGTAAAGAAGTTATATGATATTTTGATTGACGACTTTGGTATCATTTTTGTAAAAAAATATTTTTGTTAAAAATTCGTAATTAGAAGTCATTGCATATTAGAGCTAGTGGTACAAAACAGTTTTGTAAAAGCTACGAAATTTTTAGCAGATATTCAGAAATGTGTAGCGAATATGAATATGAAATTTGTTTCAGAAGTTCACTGTTCATCCCATATACGTCAGTACACTTTAAACTTTTCAAGTTGCGAACAGCATCAATAATTTTGTGTCTTGTCACCGGCTCTAGGAAAAAGGATGTACCTGCACTGTGTAGGCAGGCCATTTAAAAAATCTTTGGATCAACGTTATCATCATTGGTTGTCTCGATCAGGTTTTCTGCAATATTACAAAAGTAATTAATCATTGATGGAATTTGCTGGTATAGCGGGATCAGTTTTACTTTTTTTGAATTTATTTCTTTCAAAATCATATGCTAGTTTTTTATAAGGCGTTAATTTTGATTCATAGTGTCTTCCCAGAATATTGTAATCATTGTAGTCCCTGGTAAAGTTAATAGTTATTTATGCAACAAGTGCAAAAAGTGAATATTTGTTGCACTCGACGTGAAATTGTCCGACGAGGACGTTAGGTCGAGTTGGATTCGACAAGTCAGCGGGATGGGGGTGTGATGTCCCGACTCCCGATATCACGCCATTATGTTTCATGTTGCGGTTGAGGTTACATCAAATGATGAAAAAAGTGATTGTGTGTGAAAAATAATTGTAAAGTTGTGTCAACGTGAGTACATTGTCATTATCAATATGATCACCTGCCAAATTTGCAAATTTCAATGCCTGAACGATAGACTATAACACCTTGTTCATTCATAGAAACCTGCCAAATAGTTATTTATGCAACAAGTGCAAAAAGTGAATGTTTATTGCACTCGACGTGAAATTGTCCGACGAGGCCGTTAGGCCGAGTTGGACAACACGTCGAGTGCAATAAACAATTTTTGCACGAGTTGCATACAACATTTTTTCTACGTTCATGCAAAAAGCAAAAAATGATTTATTGAGGTGCGGCACTAGGTGTAGGAAAATGAAAAGCGCAACTTGAATACTTTATTATTAATATCGATTTGCATTGAAACAGGAACTAATACGTTACGAACAATTTAACTCAAACCTTATTTTTACCCTCAATGTTGAAAGTGAATGAACAATTGGTGCAATTTTCAATATGAATATTTCGTAGTGAAGTACCTATTGCCAATCTCACAGAATATCTGCTAAATATGTAGTATGTTTAAACGTTTATGTTTGTCATGATGACAGCACGTTGAAGTAGAATGACAGATGAGTGCAATAAAAACTTTATTGCACTAGTGCAATAAATAACTTTTTCCACTGAATATAGTTCAATAAAGTTTTGCTTTTTGCATGAATGTAGAAAAAATATTTTATTATAATTCAGTACGTAGGTAACCTTGTTAAATTTTACCATTCAGTACGTGAGCAAAGTTATTATAATTTGAAACACATCTTGTCCTCAGCTGTACCATAAACAGAAAACAAGAGTTTTCAAAAAGCCCACTGTTAGTTCGATCAGGAAGTCGAATTTAGAGTTCTATCTTGTCTACAGCTAGTCACGGTTGTGGGGGGAGTTTGGAAGAGTAGAGCTTAGATACATGGATGCCAGTATTTATTGTAAGTATACTTAGGTCTTTTTAGAATAATTTGTTCAAACAGTTACTAGTCCAGGAGAGACGTATTCATTTGCCATTCATCAGTTCATTCCAATCGTTTCACAAAGTTAAATGAATGATTTTTTATATTGTTTCCAAAGTGTTTTAAATCTATAAAAGATCAGTATCTTATTTACCTATATAGTCGCGAACAATCCCCAATTCACGACAATATTATATTATTCTCCTACTTCTGTATTTCTATAAACGAAATCTCTTATAACTACAATCCATTCAGGAGCTGATGATCTAATTACCGTCAATGTTATACCATTCCTGCAGTTCTCATTCTGCTTTTAGGGAATGCTTGGAATTTTTCAATCTCGGCCAACAACGGTCGAACAATGGCCAAAGTACAACTCAATTCAATTTCAATGGCCAGCGAAACCATTTCAGTCAGCTAATCAATTAATTACAAGTGGTTAGTTTAATTAACAAATGATTTGTTATCGGTCATAGATTAGTTTCTATGCCATTAACTTTTGTTATCGGACCGTTTCTACGGTAGTCTAGTTATTTTACCGATTTCGATAAATCATAACAGGCTGGCTCGGATATAAATTGATAAAATCTAATTGAGATATACACTTCGGTGCAGTGTGATATTGTCCAGAGACATTTCGTTCGTTCTGTTCAAAATTGAGTCTGCTTCACGGGCAAGTTTTAATCAGAAAATATTGGAGTAATGAAATATTGCTGAACAAGGTTATATGGAAAGGAAAGACATGGATGATATTTTTTTTTTCGTGATCCTATACTGTTATTTTGATTTAACGGTATTCGGATGACAATTGAAAAGTTAATGTTAACAGCCTCGGGCCGTTGAAATATTTTTTCAAAACTTCATTCTGCTTACAAAAACAATAATTATAATAATACTAACTACTTATAAATTCGAAAAGTTATTTGACAATTGCTATTATTTGAAATTTATTTTCCATCTATGAGAGATTTACCATCTATAGCACCAGTATTTGAGCTTGTTGTCGGTGTGGCCTCATTACTATGAAATAGATGTCTCGTTATCTCCATTCTCTTTGGAAATTAATTTTCAATATACGACTCTGACACCGCAGAGGAGTTCCAACCTCCAAGTTCCTTTAGCGATAGTAGATCGCCACCATTTCCTACAAGCATAGTAGCCGAGGATCTGCGAATCGAGTGCCCTGTAAAGAGCTGAGGATTTACCAATTTCAAGAATGCTGCAATTTTCTTCGGAACAGCTCCAATAGTATTAATGCCTTAACTTGTTTTACACATTAACCATTCCTATAACCAATGAAGAATCACCGACTTTCCAAATTTGAAAGCCTCCAATCTACGTATTTTTGGTATAAACCATAGGCATCAAAAAGAAGTCCTTCTTTGGGAATGACAAATACCCCCAGGGGTGACAACTTTATTACTAATTATTCAACCCTCCGTGATGACCGAATTGCAAAAAAGAAATCGACGGAGCAATTTAAGTTGAACTCTTATGAGAAAAATTGCTCTGTTTATTGGGCTATAACGAGATTGTCAAGTAATTAATTTTCTGATGATTACGTAATGGAGTATGTTTTTGAAAAGCCGTTAACAAGAAAATAAAAGGTCTTATAAAAAGGTTTAGACAGTTTGTCGATAAGCCGTTTTTGAAATACTTTCTCTTCTGCATGCTTTCCATGAATATGATCTTTCAAAGTTAAAAACATATTTAGTTGATTGTTCTATGATGAGCTACTATCAGAGTGACTGTTAAAATATATTCAAATTTAAAATTTATCAATGTCTCTAAGTTGTCCACACAAATCATATTTACTGTGGATATTATGTACCTACAAAAAGTTCCGGTAATCTTTTCAATATTCATTCACAAGTAACTTCAACAGGTTATGGACCCTGAACGCCAATAACTGAAATTTTGATATTGTGAACTTATTATTATTATTGCTCAGCGGGGCTATCGGCCGAAGTACATTTACTAAGTAGAACCTTTCTGCTCCCTGTTGTTAGGCATATCTCGTGTGTACCCTGGGTCTTCTGATAAAGTCCTGGAGATTCTTCACGAGGTTTCCCCGTTGACGAAGTACGAGAAAAACTATCTAGGTGCCACGAGGTAGATGACTGGATCAAGTAGTGAAGCTTTTATTTCTGGGAATTTTGATCAAAATACCAAGGAATGGCTTGCTAACTCGGGCGCCTCAGCACAAATGACGAAGTATTTTGTGACCTAAACGAATACTTTACTGTGACAAAAGATATTCAAGTTGGCGATAGTAAAATAATTTATGCATATGAGAAAGCTATAATAAATGTGGAAATAAAAGTCAATGGACCACTTAGAAAGCTTATGGTTATGTACCAGAGCTTAGCAGAAATTTAATCTTCTCAGTTCAATCCATAGACAAATAAAACATTAAGAGACTGTTTGAATGAAAAGCAATCTTGACCACCACGTTTTTGGTTGGGCCAGTTGCGAATGGAGGCGCTGACCGCAATCGACAGGCGACTGATGATTGACATGATACTTTTCCATTTCGACATTTTGTCAGAAATCAGAAGTTTATTGTTTTGTTGATATACACTATTTTTTATTACCTATAACAAACCACGCAATAATTTCAGAATATTTTTGTGTTAGTGTCCTCGAAAAATTTAAAATATCAATTATATTATGGATATGAATTATGAACCCAACGTCGAAAATGGAATATTTTGCTATTCGAGTTGATGCTCAAATTCCTAGAATTAATCTTTTACAAGGTAAAGTATAGAGCTGCTTTCCACAAACTGATACTCATTTCCATCCGTCAGAAATTTAGTCACAAACTGATACTACTAGTGATACTTTCATCAATCAGTTTCCATTTCCTATCACCATCTGAATATTATTTCTGTTGTTTGTTTTGCAGAGTTTGATCTATTTTTATAATTTATTGTTTGTTTTGTTATGATTTATTCTCTGTAGTAGTTATCTAGGTATAAAGTGTTGATTTTATGATGAGAAAACATTATTTTTATTTTAGTAATTTTCACATTTTTATTATTGTGTAGTTGTACTTGTCCTTGATAAAATGTGTTTTTATAGCGTTTAACTTATCAATCCTGTTTTATATCCGCTGATTTTGTTCTTGATATCATGAAATGAAGATTTATTTTGAAACTCTTATTTTAACCACGAACGAACTAACAGGTTCTACAAACCGATTTATATATTTTATAAGTGATCGATTTGCCATTTCTTCATTTCATATGATACAACTATTCATATGAAATCCAGAAATGGCAAATCGATCAATAATTATAAAATATATACCTTATCAACCATAAGTGGAAACACGATTAAAAAACCCGCCTTGTCTCAATCGGTAACTGAAATCTGTTTTACCAACCGTCCTAACTTAGTTCGGCCAGTTGCGAGGTAAGTAGGTCGCCACTGTTGATCGTGTTGCCAATTTTTACTGCAGGTTTGACAACTCTCTTTATTTTTAGTTTCTCTATGGTTCAATCTATAGATAGAAGTTCCAATTTCCCTGCTGGTCGTTATGGCTGCACGAATTGAAGAGGAGGTATTAGGCTGGTGAAAAAACCTAAGAAGGGTTTTATGAACTGAATATAGGTATTTGTTGCGACAAAGGAGAAAACTTTGGCATGGGCGATTGTGTCATGTCATGTCATGTAAATCCAAAAGCATATGAAATTCATGTGGAAGCTCATAAATAATGCTGCGAAGGATGTATATTCAGGGATAATATAATATGTGGTATGATTATTACCGATAATATTTTGGAATATTAATGAATTGTAATCCCCAAGCTGAAAGTACAACGAATCCGCAGGACGAGTTGTATTTTCTTGCATTGGGATTGCCAATGAATTGATATTCCAAAAAATTATAGGTTATTAATCATACCACGAATTATATTTAGGACGACAGTATATCGATTTGAAATAAAGAAAAATCGTGTCACCGTTTTAATTTGAAGTAATTCACAGAAATCAAAATCTAACAACGTGAACACTAAAGAGAAAAATTGGGGTCATATACAGGCATAATCTTTCAAAATATCAGCCAGCTCCACAATTGTGGTATTCGCATTGACAATATAACCCCTGTTTGTGCAAAAATTGTTGAATTGCCTGGTAATTGATTCTTTATTTCTGGCCGTATTCAACGGAATACTCTTTTCCACTGCTTCATCTATGATACCAATAGCCATTTGTCCCCAACGATCGCTCATATTGATTAAGAAATATAACTAGTCAAAACACAAATATAGGACGTTTATAATTTAAATCATTTTTTTCACTCGACAGCTAGTAAAACAAAAACTAAGCAGGTTTATCACCGTGAAAATACAGCGACAAGCTATATTTTCACTTGTAATCTCCCAACTGCTTGAATTATTACCGGAAATTTTTCGAGTACATGAATTTTCTTAAAAAATTCATGTACGAGATAAATTTCCTGCAATTAGTTCAAGCACGCGGGGGATTCGGTAAGAAAATTTTACACCAAAATATATCCAACAATTCATAAGAAATAACTAACTATGGTTCACCTGAACTATTTATATGCATAGTACAAAAAAGATGCATGAAAATATTGATATGTAAAACACACTTAACAAAATTTCAATTTGATTTTTTTAAATTTAATCAAAAAAAAATTAAAAATATGCTCCACTGGGAATTGAACTAGTGACCACACGACCACGAGGCAGACACTTTACCGACTCGCCACGGGGCCTTTGATTTACATGTAGACAACTGGTGTATTGAAGTGTTTCTGAAATTTGATTTCAGAATTTGCAAATTCTGCGATTATCGTGAAGAAAATATTCAGACACATTCGAAATATTTAATAAATACATAAATATGAAATATTATCTCATTTCAAATGAAAAATACAATTCCATTTGTACATCAAAGCAAAATATAAACTATCACCTGTCAAATATTTGACAGAAAAATTTCCACTTATTAATTTCGGCCAGGGTACCCAGAAGGATAAAAATTTCCGGAAATTTTTTGGGTTGCCATGGCATCTAAAAAAGAACGAATGTTTTGGTTCTCTCTAAAAGTGAGGTGTGAAATTTTCACTGTAATTCCGATTCTATTGGCTGAATTTCAAAATTTGAAATAGACTGTTTGGTTGTTAAGCAAGGAGATATATTGTCGGGAGTAATACCACGAGTGGTCGCAATACTATCGGTATTAATTCTGTCAGAAATCAACGAGATCAAATTGCTTGGTAACAGCACGAGTCCTTTATGACGAGTGGTGTTACCTCAAAGCAATTTGATCGAGTTTAAGATTTCTGACAGAATTATCGATAGCATTGTGAGCACGAGTGGTATTTATTGAGATAATTTCACGAACCAATAGAGTAAAAAAAGTTCCATTGTCGTGAATTCTTCAATAATTATAGATAATGCCTGATAGACATGAATTTTGTCAGACTGACATTCATATTAGTAGCAAATTGATATATTCTCAATTTTTGTTTGGATACGTGGTTGCCATGCCTAAGTGGTATTACCGTGGGTAATACCACAAGTGCATTGAAAATTACCGATAATTCTGAAAAAAACGTGTTTTTTTTTTAAACTGCACGTTGTTTCAAAGCATAAATTGCCCGACTCCGAAGGAGGAGGGCAATTTTTTGAAACAACAAAAAAATAACCGAGTGCGGTTTTTTATAAAAAAAACACGTATTTTTCAGAATTATCTGGTTAATTTTCAATGCACGAGTGGTATTCGGTAGGAAATTTCACACCTCACCAATGGATTACTGAGTTGGGGAAAAGCAAGTTTCACAAATTTACAGAGAGTTTTCATGTTACAAAAAGCTGCTGTACGTAGCATTGCAAGAGTTGACTATGGTGAACATTGCAAACCACTCTTTCAAAATTTCGGCATTATGACACTGTTTGCTCAAATCATCTATGAAAATTTGATACATGTTAAGAAAAATATACTTACTTTTACAACACACTCTAATGTTCACAACTTCCATACTCGCAACAGACATAACATCGTGCCTCTTAGGAACAGATTGGAAAAAAGTAAATCTATAGGTATTCCCCTTTTCAATTTGCTCTCTCGTGAAATGAGGGAACTACCACTAGAATCTTTCAAAAAGAAAATTAAAAAAATTCTTATCAAAATGGTTCCCTACAAGATTGACGAGTTCAGTGAATCACTTTGTGACTCACTCGCTGACAATTAGTGCTATTTTACCTCATATTCGTTGTTGTGTTTTATGTACATGTATGTTTCATATATATACCTATATATCTATAATATTTGGAATTTATATTATATTGTGACTAATTTATGTAATTTTTCTGTTCTGTTTTGTGACGTTTTCTTTGTTACATGGCAATGTGTAATGTTTTTATGCTCTGTATATGTTAAACAAAGAAATAAATTATCTATCTATATTCATCCACAGATAAGTCGCTGAGGTAAAAATGCCTATTAGTGTATAAAAAAGTAAATTTTGTTATAAAGTTTTCAAACGTTACCTATCACTGAAAATTATCATAATTTCTTTAGGTATTTCTATAATATACACAGTAGATTTGAAACCTCAGTTAAGAATGTGGCCTAATTGTTGAACATTCCGATCGCAGATATTATTTTCCCCATTCCATTTGTGTGATTTCCATTGATTTCATTGCAATGACCTTTTTTTTCTATTTTATTGTATAATAATTATTATTATGAAAAAAAACCTGGAAACGATACTTATTTCAATGAAAATCTATTATTATACTAATTTTAAGTTAGTGTTAGAGAAAATATACGTTGGATGCCAATAAATAAATAAATCTCAGGGTTCAATGTATCAATTTTTGTCAAGACTCATACTTACTCATTTATTCTTTATATCTATTGTAATTCTGGAGACTTTTTTGTAATGTTTATACTCAATGAATTTTCATCGAGCATTTCATTACACCTCAGGTGGATTCCACAGGAAACAGAACTTTCTTGATGTCATAAAATCAATAATAAATATTCAATAGGCAAATAAATCAGAATACCAATCAATTTTTAACACAATCAAAAAATTCGTTCTTGTTTAGTGAAAATTTCGAGAATGCACAATGAATTTTCATTATTTAATGTTATAATAAACAGTACAATTATTATAAGTAACATCATATCCCAAGCTTCCTCCTGGCGTGCCTGGTTCTAGATTTTCTATGTCCGTAAGTTTCTCAGTTACTTCCGTAGCAATCGCGATATGAACACTTGTAGGTAGATGACACATTTGAAGTCTCACTTCTGACATTAAAATCGCGCGACTTCACTTGAATTGACATCTAATGCGAAACGCGTCACTACAGTGCAATTATCGCTGTGAGCCAGCGGTAATTGCATTCCTCTTATGGACGTTTTTACACGTGAGGGAAAGAACCCCGCACCATTCTTATGGAAAATGGGTCCCGGAGAATTTCGATGAATTTTTGATATGATGTAGTTCAAGTGAAACTGATCAAAAGTGTCTATGGGCCCAACTCAATCCTACAGCTAGTTTTCGAGATACAGGGCGTCAAAGTTGGTAAGTAGCCACTTCTTTAAAGTAGTATTGCTTTCAGGAAAATATCTAAAATAAAAATGTATTTCTCGACAGATATTGCCTACCCACACAGCAATACTTCTAGACTGGTTTTTGATAAAAAATATTGTTGGATACAGGGTGAGTCCAGCATTATTCAAAATGAAATTCTCAATCAACCATACGAAGTGAAGATGTGACCAAACCAAGTATCAGACTGATATAGTCATCATTTGAATATGTCAAAATTGATAAATTCAACATTTTGTACAGGGTGAGTCAAGATGTGACAGTTTTTATGGTGACATTTTGTATATTTTTATTTTACATTTTGAGCTTTAGGGATACTTGACCACCAACCATTCAACATATTTCTTGAACAAAATTGATATACAGTATGAGACAAACACTAGGTGATGACAAAAATTGCGAAAAGGAGATTTTTTTATAACTCATCCTGTATTTGATTTGCTGAATTTTTGATATGATGAAGTTCAAGTCAAGCTGATCAATAGTGTTCATCAACAATACACTTGGTTTCCAACGAGGCATGTGGTAGTCTACCGATAGTTTCGTTGCGATAACATGAAAAATACACTTTTCCCACCACTTTGTTGGAAGTCTGAAGACCCACAGTACCACCCCACCCTCTCACCCCTCTCTCTCTCTCTCTCTTTCTCTTCTCTTTTCCTCTCGCTCTCGCTCTCTCTTAGATTTTATTTGTTTTTGAACTGAACAACCCAGCATTCGAATTCTTTACCGAGATATTTGTTCCCTGAGAATTGAAATGTTCAAAAATTAAAAATCAATAAGATTTTTTTTGATTCACACGATGTTCCCTGGACGTAACAGGAATTTTCCTTTTGTGAGAAGCTGGAAATGAAAAATTTAAAAATATTTTAATATAAATGAAACGAATCGACCAATATAGATCAAAGTGTTTGAAACGGTACCGTTCAACACCTTGTACAGAAAAAACTGTTTATTTTTCAAGGTTGGGCCCATGAACATTATTGATCAGCTTGACTTGAACTTCATCATATCAAAAATTCAGCAAATCAATTACAGGATGAGTTATAAAAAAATCTCCTTTTCGCAATTTTTGTCATCACCTTGTGTTTGTCTCATACTGTATTCGAGATCACCATTGACATCAGGTGGCGATCCAAAACTCCGGGAAAACAAAGCAAATGTCATTTAATTATCTTTTCTTGACAGTTGACGACTTTTTGATATTTTTTTAATTATTGAATTTTACTTCTACCTCAACTTTGGAGTGCTTTTATATAAATGCCTGTTGTGAAAATTCATTTGGCTGCAATTTTTCAGTAGTGTTTGAACGGAAAATGGCCCGTGATCCTGAAACAGCGTCTAACCTTGATTGTCCTTGACAAGTATTGAAAGTAACAAACACAATTACTATTATAAAATCCTGTATTACTTCATTTATTCCTCTATTTCGTTGCCCCAGTGAACTCGTGTCTGCAATTTTTTGAGATAAAATGACAATTTTTATCAATTATTTTAATGCTGTGACTTGAAAATAAATGGATTGATTTACGCCAGTTATAAACCAAATTTCTCTCACTAGATGTGAAAACATTCAAAATAAAGAGTTCACGCTGTTCACGGATGCAAATACACGTATGTTTATGAATTAGTTTCCCGATTTTCAGTTTAATTCCAAATATTTTAGCTAATTTCTGGTTTCTGGGAAGAGAGTGCATTGAGTCATTTGCAGATGAATAATTCTTGCATTGTGGCACTGGACAATTTTTTCTTGACTTACTTGTCACATCAAAGCTATGCTTCTTCCATTAAATCAAAAAAATTTAACCAAATATAGAATGATAAAGAAATGATCACTAATTTATTAACACGCGATCTTATGGCAGAATGTTTGTTTTCCCGGAGTTTTATATACAAATTTCGAAATGTAGATGTCGCCCACTCCGTGGTGACCCGGAATATCAATTTTGTTCAAGAAATATGTTGAATGGTTGGTGGTCAAGTATCCCTAAAGCTCAAAATATAAAATAAAAATATACAAAATATCACCATAAAAACTGTCACATCTTGACTCACCCTGTACAAAATGTTGATTTCATCAATTTTGACATATTCAAATGATGAGCATGTCAGTGTGATACTTGGTTTGGTCACTACTACTTTAAAGAAATGGCCACTTACCAACTTTCACGCCCTGTATCTCGAAAACTAGCCATAGGATTGAGTTGGGCCCACGGACACTTTTGATCAGCTTCACTTGAACTACATCATATCAAAAATTCATCGAATTTCACCAGGACCCATTTTCCATAAGAATGGTGCGGGGTTCTCCGGCTAGAAAGCTAGGAACTGCGTATTATTGAGGCATACGTCCCTTATTGGTCCTAATATTGCAGGAAAGGAGGGTTTCATACGGCGAGTGAAATTATCGATAATAAATTCTATCAGAAATCAACGAGATCAAATTGCTTAGTAACACCAGGAGTTCTTCAGGACGATCGGTGTTACCTCAAAGCAATTGGATCGAATTTAAGATTTCTGACAGAATTATCGATAGTATTGTGAGCACGAGTAGTATTTATTGAGATAATTTCAAGAACCAACGAAGCAAAAAAAGTTCTATTGTCGTGAATTCTTCAAAAGATATAGATAATGCTTGATAGACATGAAGTCTGTCAGGCTTACATACATATTAGTAGCAAGATGATATTCTCCGTTGTTGTTTGAATACGTGGTTGCCAGCTCGAAAGCTAGGAACTGCGTATAATCCTTGATCCTAATATTGCAGGAAAGGAGGGTTTCGTAAGGCGAGTGAAATTATCGGTAAAGAACACAGACCGACTTTTGAGACTAGAACGAATAAACCTACAAACGCAGAAGGGCTGATCATGCTGATATATGCGGGCCTATTTAGGAAGAATCAATTGAAGGGGCTTGCTATTTGCTGTGCTTCGAAGAAGACTACTCTTAGTATCGTACCGTACATATGATGAAAGAATTCCTGAGTGCTGGAGGCAAACATTTCGACAACAGAAATGTTCGATCTATTTTGCAGTCGAAAGGTATACATTTTCGTACTGCAATGCCTTACACCAGAAAAACTCGGTGCATCAGAACCAGAAAATCGAACAATGGTTGACAGTTAGGCTGTGGGCAGAAGCAGTTTCTACTTCATTATATTTCTTGTCAGCAGTTTCTACTTCATTATATTTCTGGAACTGAACAGGCTTCACCCCAATTGAGAACAAAACTCCTTTTGGATTCTGGTTTGATAAAGAAGTGATTGGTATTAATCACATATGAGTATTTGGCACAAAATGCATGTTCCAAAGCCATATAGTGGGACAAAAATCATGGGTAATTTGTTGGACACTGTCATGAAAGAGATGGTTGTAGAGTATAGCCTAAAAGAGCAATCAAAGTCGTTTTGAACAACGTTGTTATTTTCGATAATACGGAAGTAATACGAAAAATAAACAGATTTCATTGAGTCTACATCTGGGAAAACGAGTGCTGGAAATTGCCGAAAATTTGTGAATAATGCAGTTACATTTCCTGTCAAGAGTGGTGCTCATACACGGGAGAAAAAAGCAGATAACAATAATGAATACATATCGTTGTCAGACGAAACAAGTTAAGAGGAAATTGCTAGAGAAACTGGACCTCGCACCATTTCAATGGGAAATTGGCTTTAGGTGAATTTGCTCGAATTTTTGATATACTGTTGTAGAACTCGTGATGCTGATCAAATGTATGTATTGAGCCAAAGCTCTAAATTCAACGGTTCAGATTATACAGGGAGCTGAAGTTGACTTTTCCAAAAATCAACTATGCATCGATTATTCATATGGCCAAAACAAATCCACTATGAAGGATATTAATTCCTGCACAGACCCATTATATACAGGATGGGTCCAAACCTTCCCAGTTTTTTAGTCAATTTTAAAAATTTGAGCGTTGGAAACTGGTTCATTTCCAGATATTTCGAATGACACAAATCTCGAATCCGATTGATGATGTTAGCATCTCATGAATCAGACTGACATATTATATACAATACGTTTTATTTCTCATGAATAAACAGCATCCGTTATGCTTATTGGTATATCGTAGTGGACGGTCACGTTTGATTTACCTCTGCGTTTACAGCTCATATAGTTCATTTGAAACAAGTTAAGTTTTATACTCACGTTCAGTGAATAGTTTCCTGTTATCTACGGTAAGTGATAAATTTACCGATCAGATAACAATGCAGTCTATATGCAAAAAATGCGTACAAACCGTAACAAAAAAGTCACCCGGTCTACAGTGCTCCGGTGTTTGTCAGTATTTTTATCACCAAAAGTGTGTAGATCTGACTACTGATCAACTCAAGTTGCTGAAGGCCATTCCGGGCTCGAGTTGGAAATGTCCTTCTTGCGTAGGGGCTCCTGCTATCAATGTGCAGCACATCACTAAAATGCCCAGTGTCTCTTCCGCCGTGGACGTTTTCGAAGAAAATGAACACATTTCTGGTAGAGGAAACGATACAGATTTAACGAACGTTATACTACAAATAAGAAACGAACTGAGAGCTTTTCGTCTGAAGCAGGATGAACTAGTTGAATCAGTTTCATTTTGCTCAAATAAAATTACCGATTTTGAAAAGTCGCTAGGCGACGTGAAGAATTTAGTAAAGAAAGTTGAAACAATGAAGAAAGAAAATGACGATTTAAAAAAGCACGTTATTGAATTGAACTCCAAAATCAACGAACTTGATCAACACTCGAGAATGAAAAATTTGGAGATACAGGGGGTACCTGAGAAAAAGGATGAAAATCTGATTTCTGTTGTTAATAATATATCAAATTTCTTAGGCGTAGATGTATCCAACAAAATTGAATTTGTCCATCGCGTCCAGCCCATGAATGCTAATCCAAACAGACCCAAAAATATTATTGTTGGCTTCAACTCAAAAATAACTAGAGATGAAATTCTTTCCTCGTCAAAACAACTACGCCAAAGAGGCAATAATCCTAGGAGTGGTGTCAAAGTGGACGACGATCTGAACTGTTTATATTTCAATGAGCACCTGACATCTCAAAACAAATTTCTTTTTAAAGAAGTACGCGAAGCTGCCAAATCCAAAGATTATAAATTTGTATGGATAAAAAACGGAAGAATTTTTCTTCGTAAAGATGAGAGATCCAGAGTGATGGTCATACGAGATTCACAGAATATTTTGTCACTATGAAACCTCTATTTTTGAAATATATTTTGTTCTGTCATCAATGGATTTATTGCTATTTGGTCAAAACATTCGCGGTCTCAGATCAAAAACTCACGATTGTAAAACTAACTCCACTAGCATTGATGCAGATGTATACCTCTTAACCGAAACTAATCTCAACATGAGTGTATTTAGTAACGAACTTTTTGAGCCTGTACAGTACAATGTATTTCGTCGCGATAGAGAGACTAGCGCTAGCTTGAAATCCGACGGAGGCGGCGTACTTATTGCCGTTCGGAGCTCATTAAAAGCAGTTCCTCAAACCAAATGGTATAGCGATGCTGAAGATATTTGGGTCACCATATACTACCAGTCCAATACAAAAAAACTACATTTATGCTGTGTTTACTTACCTCCAAAGGATGATCATGCTAGAGCCTGCTTTACAATTAAACTTCAATCCATATTGAATTCATGTTCAGATGATTTGGTTTTAATTTATGGCGATTTTAATATGCCAAGTATAGGATGGATGCCACAGCGCAATTGTTCTTACTATAATCCTGTGAACGTAGATGATAAAAACTCGAATTTGGTGGATTTGTTATTGTCTGCAGAATTTTTGCAATACAATTTTATAAGAAATAATAAATATCCCAGTTATTTTACTAGACATACAATCGATTGTCTGAGGCAAAAAATCAAGATTCATAAAAAATGGAAATTGTACCGGTCTATGACATATTACAATGAGTTCAAGCTACTCAGAAGTAGAAGTAAACAGCTGATAAGTCAGGATTATTTTACATACATTGAGAATGTAGAAAGTGATATACAGACAGACGTTAAAAAATTCTGGAAGTTTGCATCAAACTCAAAACAGGGTGTGGGAATCCCCTCCTTAGTGAAATTCAATAATGAACAAGCCTCAAAGGGTGAGGAGATATGCAACCTGTTTGCTAAATACTTCCAAAGCGTCTATGAGCTATATCATCAGATGCCTATGAACCCTTCTATGAATTCAAACACTATGCTAATAAACAAAGTTCATCTTAGTGAAATAGACGTATTAAATAAGCTCAGTGATATTGATGAGAATAAAGGAGAAGGTTTTGACAATATTTCAGCATATTTTGTGAAAAAGTGCGCAAATACTTTGAAAACTCCTCTATTTATCATATTCAATATATTGCTAAAGGAAGGTAATTTCCCAGACATTTGGAAAACCGCATATCTACTTCCCATATATAAAAATTCAGGTGATAATTCAGTTACAAGCTACAGGGGAATTAGTAAATTATGTATATTCAGCAAAGTTCTTGAAAGTATAATTTATGACCGGCTATTCTCTAGCGTGAAAGATGTCATTATTGAGGAACAACATGGTTTTTATGCTAAACGAGCAATTGAAACTAACCTTGCCTTATACAGCCAATTCATTTCAGAGTCTTTAGACGAGCGAATTCAGGTGGATGCAATCTACACTGATTTCAGCAAAGCGTTGGATAAAATTGACTATAATATACTCATGTCTAAACTTGCTGCTATCGGTGTACATGGCGATCTACTTCGATGGTTTGCCTCTTACGTACATAACAGGTCTCAAATCATTACGGTAAATGGGTTCAAATCAGCACCAATTATTGTTACTTCAGGAGTACCACAAGGTTCTCACCTAGGTCCCATTTTATTCTTGATATTTATCAATGATGTAATTAAATGTTTTCGATTTTCCAATTTCTTATTATACGCCGATGACTTGAAAATATTCTCAAGAATACAGTCAAACACGGATTGCCTCAGTGTACAGTCAGATCTTGCTCGATTTGCTGATTATTGTAGTTACAACCGATTGTTCCTTAATTTAAATAAATGCTCTTCTATTTCATTCTCAAGAAATTGGACTCAGTTTAGATTCAGCTATAATTTGTCTGGAAGTGACCTCGAAAGAGTGGAAATATCAAAGATTTGGGTGTTATATTTGATGAGAAGTTGAACTTTAATCCACTTTGCGAATACGTGGTTAGTAGATGTAGCAAAATGTTGGGTTTCATATGCAGAATCTGTAAACATTTCCGATCCCAAAACTCCATGAAATCTCTATATTTTGCTTATATTCATAGCAGGCTGAATTTCGCCACAGTCATATGGAATCCACAATATAATATTCATAAAGTAAGACTAGAGAGGATCCAAAATAGGTTTCTCAGGTTTTTGAATTATAGAATCAATGGTACGTACAACATCGATAGTATGAATTTGGCAAGACAAACTTTCAGAATTCTTCCACTTGAAAGCAGAAGAATCATCTCAGACTTAGTTTTCATGTTTAAGATCCTCAAGAACTTGTACGATACCTCCCTGTTTTTATCTCTGGTATCTTTCCACGTTCCGTCCAGGAACACAAGAAGTAAACTACTCCTCAGCGTCGGTTTTAAAAATACCAACTTGGGCCTGAACGCTATCATTCCCAGACTCAGCGACAGTTTTAATAAATATTGCTCCGAAATTGATGTCTCCTGTGTATCGCTTTCTTCCTTCAAGAACAAAGCTAGACATATTTTTCTCTAAATCATTAACTTTTACTTTTAGTTTTTGTTTTTCAGAGTATATTGATGTATTTTGCTAGAATTATTTGAGTTTGTAAAATGTAGACTTAAGAATGCATTAGCGGATACTGTTTTGGGTGTTCACCTGTTTGTATCCCGAATTAGTAAATAAATAAATAAATAATCGAAATACATGGAATTCTGGATAACTCGGTAATAAACTGGATCGTTTATGATGAAAGTGTACTCCATCCGCAATTACCAAAAATATACAGGGTATATCAAAAATAATGCTTTATAGTAGTTAGGCTTGAGATTCATTTTATTGATGCATTTCCATAAACACATTCGTTGAAACATTGTTTCAAACAATTTACTTATAATAATATTTCAAATAATATGTATGAATCTAATAATAATATGTATGAATCTATATTTACTACAAGTTAAAGAATAACTTGAATGATAGAGGTGAAATATTGCAAAAAATAGAATGAAAACATTGAATTGCCATATATGATAGGAATCGAAATATACTTAGATTTCATTACAAAATAGACGTTTCATACGCATATCGAGTGTACGACATTGGCGTAAAACAACCACCAATATAATTATTCTTAAGCGTATTTCAGATGCTTCATTTCCAGATTCTGGATAAGTGTACATGCATGTAATTTCAGAACCAACCATGATCGCCCTCCCAACAATGACTGCCAGAAATATACCAATTTAAAAAAACATACTCATTACTTGAATTCGCATCTCAATGGGTGCATTTTTATTTTTATTTTTTTTATATGTAATGTAGAACTTATGAAGTTAATCAAACTATTGCACATATGCTTTAAATTCAACAGTTCAATCTCATCTCCCTGTATATGGAAAGTAACGTATGTTACGTAGCTGGCTGTGAAGCATATAAAGCCCATATACAGGGTTTTTCACAGCTTTTCCGAAATTATTCAACCACATATGCACTGCTAATCAATAAGTCTATTACTGTGAAAATAGGAAGAAAAGTCCAACAAAAACGACAAAACAATTGAAAATAATGAGAATTAACCTAGAAATAACCTAGAGGATGCTGCCCATAGAGAGAGGCAAGTAAATCAGGTGCTCTGACTCTATCTTCATTTTCTGTATGTTGATCATACCATCATTGGTTTCAGTTTTCTGCTACCCCGTTATAAATTGTTTTTCATTTCAAAGAATATCATAGGTTTGAATCTATGTCCATCGAACTCTTGTATAACTCAATTATGTAAAAGAAACGCACATTAACTTACTCAATCCAGGAGTAATGTGATATGACTATATACTCTGTATATTTTATGTGATAATTCTTTAATTCCTTGTTAAATAGTCCTCTTCATTTCATGCGTTTCTTCTGTATCTACTATTTGATGAATGTATTGACACGCCCCAGGCCATGGGGCTTTTGAATTAATTACCAACTCCCTTATATGGGGGTTTCACTCAAAATTATGTACTGTGAAGTAATAAGCCCAGTTCATTAGGTGAGGTAGTAAATGATTAAAACAGTTGGGTAAATTCAACACATCTAATTAAATCATTTAAACAAAACAATAAAAATGGTACTTACAAAAATAATCTAGTCATTTTATATTCTGGTGGTGTGTCACACCTTGAGGAGACCAGACAGCAACTAACCTCTCGAAAAAACTCTCTCTCCAAATCAAAGGTGATATCCCTCATCAGCGTATTCCCATTCCCATCGTAAAAGGTTAATAATCACAATCATGCTGAGATAGCAGTCTCAGCAATTCTTGTCAATTATACTACTCAATACGATGTGAATTGGATACTTCCTGATATGCCTCGGATTCGAGAAAAATTAATATTTTTATTGAAAGTGAATCTGAATGTCATTGTGTTTCCCAAATGAAAGTAAATATGAATTTTATTGATTTTCCCCAATAATGTGACAGTATGACCTGCTACAATTGTATTCCTTGCATATAATGAAGTGAAATAAATGCTTGCTTGATTGATATGTTAACACAGATGTTATGGTTCACTCTGAAATTCCATATTCATTTATCTGGAATCTGAAAATGAAATATTTGAAATTTTCTTATAGGAATAATGAAATTGGCAATTGTTACGCCAATGTGATACACTCTGTATAGGTACGAAACATCTGTTGTAATAAAATATGAGCAATCTCGTTATCTATTATATGTATATTAATTGTAGTTCACTGTTTTTGTTTATTTTTTGCAATATTCTACCTTCGTCACTCAAGTTATTCTACTACTTGTAGTAGATATTGATTCATGCATATATAAAATATATGTACAGTGAATTGTTCATAATATTTCAGAATATTTGTGTCGAACGAATGTTTTTATGGAGATACATCAATAAAACAAATCAAGCCCAACTACTTCAAAGAAATCATCAGCAAGTTTCGCTATTTTTGATATACCCTGTATATTTTGTGTACCGGCAGAGTAAACTTTCATCATTAACGATCCAGTTTATCACCGAGTTATCCGGAGTTGAATGTTTTCGGATATATCAACAAGCAAGACGGATGCGGCTTCGTGAGAAATAGAACGTCTTGTATACATATACAGGGTGTCAATTTGAAAACGTCCCACCCTTAATATCTTCCTTCCAGTAAACAATATGAGTAATCGAAAAAACAGGTCAATTTTATTGTCAAGGGGGACACTTTCAAGTACTATTTGTAGCCCTCGTGGTTCAACCCCCTAGGAGGGGTAGATGTTACCCTTAGAATTTTAAATGGGAAGGGGGGTCAAGTGGCACATCATTTTGATGGGCGTTCAATTCTTGTTCCAATGGTACCCTGACTTATTATTTTTTGATGAGCATTTTCCAAAAAATTGCGTTCTAAACTAACAGAAGTGATTATTAGAACGCCTATACTGAGATGCATGGTTTGGCCAGAACTGGTTAGAATATTAGGTGGTACCGTTCCAACCCTTTACTAGGGGTAATATTAGCCATTAGCTCCAAACACTTTACATAAAAAAGTAGTCTAATAGTAAAACGTAGATGGTAGTAAAGTTGTGTTTATTAAATGCTGAATTTTTAAGTGTCATCGCAGAAATTGTACAGATAGCCTTCCTTTTTTGCTACTTCTGCTGTAAAAAGTTTCTGTTTTCCGGCAAAAAATTGGTTAGCAAATTTGAACTATGTGGTAGTATTGTGAATACCGTTGTACCTGTTGGGCTGTTTAGGAATTACTTTAATAAGTGTATAAAAGTGTAAAAATGGTTTACATTCTTCAAGATAGAATTGAAATGATTGTAATTTATGGCAAAGTTGGAAAGTGCGCACGAAAGACATCCAAATTGTAATGTAAGTCACCGGTATGTGCTTGATTTGGTGAATAAGTTTTACGAAACTGGTTCAGTGACAAATAAAAAAAGAAATAACCCCAGAGTACTAAATGAAGCAGCTCAAATTGAAGTTTTGGGAACATTTGCTGCAGAGCCCACGAGCTTCTTACGATCAGTATCAGAACAGACGGGAATGTCACGCGAGACTATAAGAAAAGCATTGAAAATGCATAAATTTCATCCGTATAAAATGCAGATTCTTCAAGAGCTCCACGAGGATGATTATGATAAAAGAATAGAGTTTTGTGAAATCATGTCTCATCGAGTCAATACCATCCCTAATCTTCTGTTAAACATCTGTTTCAGCGATGAGTGTTCATTTTTTATGAATGGCAATGTTAATAGACAAAATTGTCGCTCTTGGAGTGACGAAAACCCACATATTTTTCGGGAAGGGCATACACAACACCCACAAAAAGTTAATGTTTGGGCTGGTATTCTTGGAAATGCCATTCTTGGTCCATTATTTCTGGAAGAAAACTTTACTGGCAATCTGTATCTTGATATGCTTGAAGAGACTATCGATCCTCTTATAACTCACGAGCTAGAAACTCAAATTGATGCAGAAGGTAATGAACTTTTGCAGGAGGATCTGTTACATTTCCAGCAGGACGGTGCTCCACCTCATTATTTTCTTCCCGTCCGACAGTGGTTAAACGAGAGATTTCCGGGTAGATGGATTGGCAGAAGGGGAGCAGTTGAATGGCCTCCGAGATCACCGGATTTAACACCCTTAGATTTCTTTCTTTGGGGGCATCTTAAATCCGTTGTTTTTAAAACACAACCTTCTGATATTGACGAACTTAAAAGACGAATTACAGCAGCATGCCGGTCAATTCCTAGTGAAGTTTTCCGTAATGTTAGAGGGGAGTTCGAAAACAGACTGTATTACTGTTTAGAGCAAAATGGACAACATTTCGAACAGCTAATCCTATTACTCTATACGCAAACAAAATAATATTAACCTACCAAGGCCAAATTCAACCCTAGTGAAGGACTCACTTATTTACAATGGTTGCAAGATGTTCAATCATTTACCAGAGCATATAAGGAATACTAGCAACACCGACCATTTCAGAAAGGCTGTGCAAGTGATATTAAGTGATCGACCTTACTATAGTCTGGAAGAATTTTATTCTGACAAATTTTAACCTCTGACTCCTCTAATTTTCTTTATACTCCTAACTTTACAATCATATATGTTTACTGTTTTGTTTTGTTGTTCTCTCAATGTCATGTCATGTCCACGTTATATACCTATAGATATAATTTTTAGATTTAAGTGAGCACTTTGTCCATAAGAATGTTTTTTTTTTCTTGATGACAATAAAGTATATATCTTTCTCTCTCTCTCTAATAAGATAAGCGTAAGTAGATTTTATGTTGGAAATGTCTTTCTCGCAAATTAAATTTTATTGTGTAGAAGGAAAATAACCACCAAATAAAAAATCCCATGCGTAATAAATTTATTCCTGTCATTCAAGGGTTGGAGCGGTGCCACCTACTCTTCTAACCATTTTTAATAAAGGGAGTCAATACAATAACGCATCTCAGTATAGGCGTTCTAATAATTACTTCTGTTAGTTTAGAACGCAATTTTTCGGAAAATGCTCATCACAAAATAATAAGTCAGGGTACCATTGGAACAAGAATTGAACGCCCATCAAAATGATGTGCCACTTGACCCCCCTTCCCATTTAAAATTCTAAGGGTAACATCTACCCCTCCTAGGGGGTTGAACCACGAGGGCTACAAATAGTCCGTGAAAGTGTCCCCCTTGTTTACTGGAAGGAAGATATTAAGGGTGGGAAGTTTTCAAATTGACACCCTGTATAATATGTCAGTCTGATTCAGGAGATGCTAACATCATCAATTGGATTCGATATTTGTGTCTTTCGAAATATCTGGAAATGAATGAAATTCTACAGCTCAATTTTTTAGAATTCACCAAAAAACTTGGTTGCTTCGGACTCACCCTGTATATCGTGGGTCTGTGCAGGAATTATTATACTTCATAGTGGATTTGCTCTCGGCCGTATGAATAATCGATGCATAGTTGATTTGGTTTATATATTCGTAAAAATGTCTTCACAATGACCCTTTGAAATTTTGAAAAAGTCAACTTCAGTACCCTGTATAATCTAAACCGTTGAATTTGCTTTGGCGCAATAGAAATATTTGATCAGCATCATGAGTTCTACAATTTATAAAAAATTCGAGGAAATTTACCGAAAGCCAATTTCCCATTGAAACGGCGCGAGGTCATTTAGCAAATTTTGGAGAAGGAAGAGAAAAGTTCGTGACACTAGGGTGCTTTCGTATAAACTATAATAACCCCGAATACTGAATTTACCCTTTCTCTGTATTATAAGTGATCTATTGTTAGTACTTTTTAATTCTCATGAACCATTATGTGCATGCAACCTTCATCTTTGTTAACGATTTGGATCAACGTACCCGTCACTGTTTCATCAAAAGACGTTAAACCCCGTAATCATATTACATAATGATTCACAAACTTGAAGTTGACAAACGGCACGTAGCTGCTTGACCGTTATCTTTGTCTCAATTTCTCAACGACATCGACGGACTCACATTCGATGAAATCCTATCCCCCAACATTCTTGTACGTGTTCAAATTTCAACAACCATCAAAACTGTCAAATAGCTGTTTATACAGGGACACACGGTATCCATAGCTTTCGAAGTACCGATAGTGAAACCTTTTGTTATCTTACCTAAGTAATGTTGGTTTTAAAAGGGCCGTGTTATTTTAGGATTAGCCAGACGGTCTTTTTATAGATATCGATAGGAATAATATTTGGAAAAGAGAGATGAGTTTCGATTTTTGTCACTAAAAGGAATTCTTTGAATAATTTCTTTGTGTGGAGTGATCAAGTCACGGCAGGTGCGAGTTCCATAAAGAAATGAAGAATATTTTGTGATGTCAAGAACATTCCATATATTTTTATGGTAATAATGATAATTTTTTAACTTGGCTTATACGTTGTGCGTCATTTGTAATATAATATAGTAATAGATAATAATAATTTTGGTGATTTTTGTCTATATAAAATAACAATTTTAATATTTATTGATAAATTTTAGCATATAAAAATATAGTGTGTCAGATTGCCGAGGCCGATTACTCATTCTATATCTTTTTATTCTTACCTTCATCCTTTTTTCAGATTATCAGCTCAGTAGGTGCGCCAAACATGAAAATCTCTCAATTTCAGGTAGAGTTTCAGGAAAGGGTTCGTCGAAGAATGTTTTTAAATGCAATTTTATGATTGAAATAGATTTTCTCAATATAAATGTGATAGATTCAACTAGAATATTGTTTTTATTTAAAAGCAATTCAATGCAATGTGAAACTGGAACTTAGCTTACCTATTCCAGCGTCAGATACCTTATTCTAATATACAGTTCAACATGATGATCATAGAATATTTTACGAATATTTCCAAGTTTCGGTACCGTTACCGAACTCACAGACACAATGTGTTGGTCAGTGGCATTGTCACTGATTCATTTGGAATTTTATTTACAGTAATCGAACATAACCTCTATACTTGAAGAGAATATTAGTTGTATGGTATTTTTGTTTGTTCTTGTACTAATTATTACTAAATTAAACGTTACTGATAGTTTTTTTTGTGTTTTTGGTCACTGATTCGAAGATACTTGTTCATCAAACTTGTTGTTGTGAAAACTAGTTAAAATGTTTGGAATTGATGAAATATCGTTGTTGTGCATGGTATTTGATGAAATATGAAAAGTTTTGCTCGACTTTTGCAAATGATTTGTTCGAGAAATACCTTGTTGGTTGAAGGAGTCTCCTTCTGGCTCAATTCCTGTGGTGTTATTCAAGTCTGGTAATTAACTTTTGCTTCTACGAATTCTCTGAAATTCAGAGTAAGTTTTTCTTTGTGAATATACCTTTTTTCTTCTAATTTATGAAATATTGAAAAATGCTGGTTCAAAATTCTTCTTCCTTCCTTGTTAATTTTTTTCCACCCACCGCTTTCCATCAACAATCTTCTGGTTACCATTTCTAGGTGCCTTTTTCACAGTTTTTCACCTCACTCGCGATCACCTTAGTTTTATTGTTCACTGATATACTCATCTTGTAACAACTAACTGAACTATTTACAATTTTTCTTTATCCTATATTATACATTTTCTTCTGTCTTTTTTTTTTTATCAATTGCTATTATGACTATTATTTTGACATTTATTTCCTCGATCTCCATTGTTGAAATTTACGTGTTAATTGACTGTCTACTAAGTTTCTTATACTGAGTGTTTTTATTTTCCTTTACAATTTATAGATATAATTTTCTTTTAATTTAATTTTACCATGTTATACTCTTCTTGTAGATTTGTTTTTGGTTGCAAATAACTTTGTTCGTGATTTTGATTAATCAAATCAAATCAAATAAAAATATACTTTATTGCCGGAAGAAAAAATGTCTCATTGACAAAGTGTGGGATGAGTCAATAATATAAAATTCTTTCAATTGCTGTTCTTGGATTAGTTTTGTATGCTGCGTACCTAGACTGGACTCGAACTCTGATGTTTTGGAACTGAATTTGGAAATGGTGAGTTTGTGACTATAAACTATGGTATCTTGCTGATATGGTAAGGTGGTTCAGATTAGAGTTTTAGTATTTGCTTGAGTTTTCTGATGATTTTTAAGAATTTTGAACTTTTTGACTACTCTACTTTTATATACTATATATCTTCATAACAAATCAGGATGGATGTATCTAGGGGCAATATATAAAAATATAAATAGAAAAGTTATTGAGTATAGCCCTCAAATTGTTGTTCAACAGTAGACACGTATTTCGAGCTTAAGCTCTCATCAGTACGGTAAAATCAAGTGCGAGATGTACAACACTTGGATGTAAAATAGAAACAAGGGAAGTCAACAACAGGAAGCCAACCACACATTTGTGGCTTCGGTTAGAAGACCTTGAGCTTTCAAGGTAACAACTAACGTCGCCACAAAGGCAGATATAGCTACCAGCGTGACAATCCTACCCAGGAGAATACAAATCAGGATGGATTTATCGAGGGGCAATATATGAAAATATAAATGTTATTGGGTGTAACGTCACAAAAGTTCCGTTCCAACTTTCGTCTCATTCTGTTAACTCCGTGTCATCTGGCGATAATGTTTTTAAGTACGTGCACAAGTTTACTGCTGATCCGCTGCGAGTCCGAACTCTTCGAGTAGTTAATCTAGGTAACTGATTAAGGCAGATAGGCTCTCAGTGGAATAGCCAATATCATAGCACAACAATTCTGTGGAAGGAAAGATCGAATCCGCCTGTCAAATTGAATACAATGTTTCAGCATGTTTATAGAGAGAGAAAGTAGATACAAAAATATGATTGCTCTTATATTTCCGTCATTTATCTCCATCTATCAGCAATATTTAGATACAATGCAAACTACGTCAGAGTATACGTCATTTGTATAAACCAATGAGATTGTAAATATTTAAACACATGATTGCCTATTTAAAAAAAAAGTCAGAATATTAGACTGAGTAGATATTCCTGCGAAAAGAAGGGCTTTTCGGCCATTTTGCATCAATCTCTGTAACCAGCGAAATCACTTGGCTGACCTCATGGGAAAAATTATTTTTTGAAAATTCTTTGGACTTTCCTTTGGTGAAAAATTGATCACAATCAGGTTGGTAATATTTTTAAACTTATTGTTTTCTAAAAAACAAAAAAAAGGATTAAGAATTTTAAGAACATGCTAAAATATTCTTTCTTTTGCGGTGTGTAGCATGCTGGTTCTAACAAAATAAATTATTGTTCTAACATAAAACTATTGTTATAACATAGAGCTATTATCTGATATTATGATAAAGTTATTTTCTAAATGGCTAGGCTAATTTGTTGAAGAGTAGAAGTGAAGTTACTTCAACAAAAGTTAGACAGTTTCTAGAAGATTTGTCTAGACCTATACTTATATACAAGCTCAAATGTTCAAGTCAAATGGAACATAATCGAAGCTTCATACATTGAAGTCTATTCAGGCATACTCTTTGACGAGCCTTTTCATTTGTGAGTTCAATACAGTTGAACGTATTGATGAAACCGTCTGGTTGAGTCACCAGAGGATCACTGCGAACCGATCTAGGATTGTTCGCACACGAAGCAGTTGAGGACTTTCGATACCCTAGAAGAGGTTAAGTTCTGTACAAGAGTCCATTTTATTGAGAATACGCTGGACAGGCGCGAACATTATGGCTATTAAACAAACAAACTATTCACTTACCAGTTTTTGAGCTACTATTTCTATACAACCAGCAAGTTACACCCTTCCACAGGTTTGGGGGCCTCTTTTGGTACATATGATTTTTGTGGACAGAGTATCACATGGGATGAGGACACTGAATATGATCACATTTGCTGCAACTTGGTAACGTACAGCTTACAATATTTATCTTTCATCAATCGTCATGTGGACTTGGTGAGAACGTTTTGTTGCTACGACGAGACTTAGGTGACACAAATTAAATAGTGCCTTATCATATACAAGTCATAACAAACCCCAAATGTTACTATGTTGATATTCTTGCATGTACTTTGGTGTCAACATATCCTCATGACTTAGTGTACCATACGTAAAATAGGTTGAAATTTATATTTACAATATACCTGTGAATCCCTTACAAGGCCTTGTAGCAGGAACAAAAATATGTATGTATGTGAAACTAGCTCACTAGTAATTTCAAAAATTCTATCTACAACCATAAAATTCGTTTTTGATTTGTTGACAACTTTAGGTTAGGACAAATTTTCAGGTACTGATACATCTGCCACGTTAGGTAACAAACGTTTCACATTTGTATGTTTAGCAGCGTTCAGTCATCCTTGTGTTAGTCTTACCCATATTTACAGAACCGTAATTAAAATTTTTGAGTACATAAACTGATACGTATTTATTCAATCTCTCTTCTCAGGTGACAAACCCACACAAGATTATTTTTGTCAATTTTTCTACTGAAAGATGGAGTTAAGTTTGATAAATGTTAGGCCGATCTTTATTTTTTTAACTTTCAGTGGCGTCCTCCTGACATCTTTTAATTATCGTAATTTTTTACCAAACCAAGTGATAAAAGTGAGTCTTGGTTTGAAAGATATACCACCTCTGATGATTCTTACCCATCTGACCATTATTGCTTCAAATTAAAAAATGAGCTGCCGGAGCAATATAGCGTAACATCTCGAATTTGAGAGGAATAGTTTCAAATTTGACTTAGAGCGTTATATAGCCCTCAAATTGTTATGCAACCGTAGACACGTGTTTAGAGTTTAAGCTCTCATCAGTACGGTAAAATCAAGTGCGAAGATGTACAACACTTGGATTCCTGTTGTTGACTTCCTTTGTTTCTCTTTTACATCCAAGTGTTCAAATGAACAGGTTTTATACGACACTTCAGTTATTTCATTTCGGCTTCATAATCCCTTCACAGAGATCCATTTCCTAGTAAACACGGCAGATAATTGATAAATGAGATGCAATAAATTGAAATTGATAATGTTCGAATGCATACAGTATCGAATGTCACGTTTACGCTCATCGAAATGGCAACTGGCGATGGAATACAAGATACACATATCATTAGTTAGATAGTCCGAAGCTAGTCAAGGTAGGTGTAACTTTATATTCAGGATTTCATCAGCATGAATCAGTGTAGTGTTTAAATACCGCGCAACAATAATGATGAACAAATGGAACAAAAATGAAAACAATTGCAATTTATTGCTATGATTTCATATAATAATAGTTCGACCATCTATCATCTACGATCTATGACTCTCGTACAGGGGGGGATTGAGTCCGTTGTGCCGAATCTATTAATAATAGTAATAATAATAGTAACGTTTGTTTACCAAAAATTACATAAATGTGGTGATATTTACAAATTATAACCTATAGTAAACAAACATGATTCCCATAGAAACTCGAGTTGTACATGGGAATCCGGTAGCATACTTATATCGTAGCTATAAGATGAAGTTTCGGATAGGGTTGGTTATTTGATAATTATTCCTTATATACATATGACTAATTTAATCAATTTATTTGCTAATTTAATATCTATACTAATTTTGACTGTACAGGGTGTCCCAAATTCGAGCCTCATCATTGGGATCTCGGAAACCAGAAGAGATACGAGGTCGGTTAAATGGAGGCAAAGTTGCGCAATTTGGTGCTAATTGAAACGCCGCTTTCATATTTGAAAAATTTCGAATACTTCCGAAGATTTATGGAAAAAAACGATTATTCGCGATTTCATTTTTATTTTTTTGTGACTCTATTTGAATAGATATAACAAAACAAATTTGACTTTCTCATTTCTACTTTTTCTGTTCTACAAGATGGTGTTATCATATTTTCAAACAGACGTTTCGTATTTGAGCTGACATCATTAACTTGGTTTTTTTATTGTGATCTGAAAACATTACATACCTGCTGATATAGGGGATTCATGATTACACATTCAGAGGCAAAAATCAAGATTTCATCGGGTGGTATGATTAAAAAGAGTATTTGCTTGTAGTTCAAGTAAGAGCATTTACCTCCTAGTATTTTGTGGAGTGTAATGTTTTACATAAAGTAACTTCTTCGGTGGGAAGTGTTGACTTAGGTTAGAAGTATAAACTACAAGTAAACACTAATACGTGATTAACCTCAAATTGGTTCGATTGTTGTTGTTTGTTCTGTGTTACTTAATAATCATAAGTGAGAGTATTTATAGTGTTGAACCAAGTGCCGAGGTTGCTGAAGATGTGGGACTACACAATTTTTTGTGAAACTTCTTTGATTTCTTTTGACACAGTTGTTTGATGTACCCCGACATCTACGCCCACTCTTTGTTGAAACCCCGGATCACTTAGAGAAAAATACCTCAATTTTCTATATTGTACTTCCCCATACGTTCTACGGTCACACATTTCCCCCCTTTTCCTACCATACTTCATAAAAAAAAGTCCTTTTTAATTGAAGATATGAAGTTAGTCTATGAGTAGCTTCTTAAAAACTACACCAAACACTCCCACATGTAGGAAATACTTGACAACATTAGTAATTACTGCAGTATTAACTTCTATATATCGAAGTAACTAAAGCAAAGTATGGAGTAATTGCTACTAGTACTTACTTAAGTGTTACTTCAAGAAATATGTGAAGTAAATGCTCTGATTTTTCGAAGTGAAAACTACAACATGGAGCATTAACTTGGAGTACAAGCAAATACTCTTTTTAATCATACCACCCAATATTTCTTCAACTTCGCACTTTATTAGAACAGAGGATAGAGAGACAGAGTGCTCAGTTCATATGCTAATAAAATCACAAGCGTCACAGTTGAAGCACAATTTAATACATGAGGTATACTTTGATTGAAGCCTTTGGAAGGTAAAAATTCAAAATTGTGAAATTTTATCCTAACAAGAGTACAATGATTTATGACGCGACTAGGATCCTCGTTGGATGGCGACGATGGCGCATGACCGTAGTAAACCTTTGCAAAGTCAACGACAGATGGCACCACGCCTGCGTAATTTGGTTTCATTTGAAATGTTCCATACACGTTTTATCTCTACTGACGTTTCATAAGAGCATTGGAAACATTTCGGATACATTTCACTTGAAATGTAAATTGTGACATGTTTCAGATTTATTTCTGGAACGAATGTTTAGAATGATTCAAATATTTCCATTTGGGATTCCGTTGAAACGTTTCATACACATGAAGTGTTTACTGGGTATATTTATCTTCGTTATCCCTATATAAACATTTTGTTTCTTGGGATTGATTAAAATAGCATATAACTAGGTTTTAGAGTTCAATTGTATCAGTTAGTTCTTATACTTGATAATAGGATAAAACCCGAAACCGGTCGTGAAGATAAAAAACTAGTGGAAATAAGACAAAAGTGTGGTTCTTTCGTTTCATTTCTATAAAGTATATACAGGGTATTCCAAATTAAGTCAGCACCATTTCCAACTCTGTTATTATTGATGCTACGAATTCCATTAAATGGGCAAACTAGTAGCATTTTCTCGATGCCGAAAACAAAAAAAAAATGACAGTCGCGTTTTCAGAATAATTCATAAAATAATATTTCTTTCAATGGAACACCATATATTTTTTCAGGCTTTTCGATTCGTAATAACTTTCTCAACAACAAATCTTATTTGACATTTTTTCGTAAAGGTGAAAATAAGAAAGTTTTATTAATAGGAAACATTTATAACAAACAAAAATATAGAGTAGATGTTCAAAAACACCGCCTTCTTGATGAACACATATTTGGGTCCTTCTATTGACACTACGTGTGGCACTCAACACAGTTCGGCAATCAATTCTATTAATTATAGTTTCAATATAATTTTTCAGTTCATCTACATTATTATGTTTTATTTTGTACATCTCATTTTTCAGAAATCCCCAAAAATAAAACTCTAGAGATGTCATGTCTGGTGAACGAGGGGGCCACTTAACAGGACCATTTGTAGCAATCCATCTGTTTCCAAAATAGCCTCGCAGCATTCTTTTCACGCCACTGACATTATGTGCTGGTGCTCCATCCTGCTGGAAATAGATCATCGAAAAACTCTTACCTCTTATTAATAAATTATTGTAACGGGGTCCGTTCAAAGAACCATGGTAGAAAAATGGACCGATAATTCTGCTGTAATGCCCTTTCGTAGTTCGGCGTCACTTTGGCGCCGAGTCCAGGTTACGGATTTTCCCGGGCGCCACCTCTGTTTTATGTGGGAAGGCCACTTGCTCCGGGCAGCTTCAGTGAAGAAGATGATACGCCAGGGGTCACTGTGGTATTGACTACAACTTTGTGGCCAGGAAGGCAGGCTTTAATTGCCTATCCTGGGTTCGAATCCTGGGTACCTGCTGCGATTTGATGGACTACTCAAAAGCAATTATTAATATATTGAATGAAACGGTTAGTAGTTTTATGAACAACAAAACACTGACTTTAATAAATATTTTATTTACCCTCTAAGTCTCCACCAATCATTCAAAATTCACACAAAGTGTAATACAACATTATATAATTTATAATAATAATATTACTCATGCAGAAGCAACAAAATAATAATAACGGGATTAAGCAGTACTAGGCAAACAAAAAGCGGGGAGGGAAATTCGCAAACCAATTGAAATGCAAACGCAAGCTCAAAGTTCAGCCAAAGCTCTACCGGTCTTAAGGTGACTGTTCTCAGTTTCGGACGGATTTCGCGGTTCTGGGCCCTGAAGCTTTGTTCTACACACTCAGAGAATATCTGAGCTTTATTGAGTTATCATTGGAGCGTGCCAAAGCAACGGCTCAATTGACAGCTGTCAGACGGAATCATAATCAAATTAAATAAATTCTACCGATGTAGCGTGCCACAGCAACAGCTCAATCGACAGCTTTCGGACTTGTAGCTTTATAATACTGTAAATGGAGCGTGCCACAGCAACGGCCCAATTGACAGCTTTCAAACGGAATCACAAATAAACCAACTAAATTCTGTAAGTCTGTCCATGGAGCGTGCCAAAGCAACGGCTCAATCGACAGCTTTCGGACTTGAAGCTTTATAATACTGTAAATGGAGCGTGCCACAGCAACGGCCCAATTGACAGCTTTCAAACGGAATCAAAAATAAACCAACGAAATTCTACAAGTCTGACAATGGAGCGTGCCAAAGCAACGGCTCAATCGACAGCTTTTATGGGCTTCGGACACTTTTTGGCTGCTGATCTGAAAACTGTTCACCCTTTTTACTTATGCTCACCAACCTTTATCGGATGTCCTGGTTTACCTCCGGCCTGCACTGCAGCTCTCACCTCTAGCTTTTGCTTTCTCTCGACTGATCGCCAAGAGAATCGTGCACAGAACTGAACTGCCTGACTGATCGGCTTCTGTGTCAACAAAGGTGTAAGAACTGCCTCTTTACGATACCAATGTTCGGGGAGAAAGCTCTTTCACTTACGTATAATTGGTTTCACCACAAAACGCTCAAGTTTTGTTCCCTAGAAACAGAACGAGCCACTGAATGGTCCGGAACGCTCGCAGAATTTTATATTTAACTGCCAGAGAGCCTCCGCGGATTTTTCCATTAGGCCACGCCCATAGCCTCGAGAACCACACAAATGATTGCGTGGAAATCGCTGGGCAGATTGGAATGCGAGAAGAAATTCTCCTTCCCCTATAAAACGCGACGAATTGTTGCAAGTTCACTTCAGTATAGCTTTCGAACTTGACTTGGTCACTTCGGTCTATATACTTTTCTCGAGTAGAAATCGTTTTCCCTAAAGTGAGATATTCAATAGTGTTAGCTTCAAATAGAGATTTGTTTTATCAAGAGCTTGATAAAAACTTTTATAGCTAGACTTAGCTGGAACTCGAACCTAGTTCAGTTCATTTCCCGTTTCAACTGTGTTGAAACTTTTTGAATACATACTCGCTCGAGACAACAGCCGTTGGCTGTAGTCAGCGATACAACTGCAGGAGTTTTCTCTCTTCGAACACTGTGACAAGTGAATATTTGGTTCCGATCTACAAGCCGGCATAGTTGCAGATTAGGCTGCTTCCAGTTTGGGTGTATTACCTGAATTTTCCTGTTTTATTTACTGACCGTCCCAAAAGTAAATAAACGACGACAAGAACTTCCAGAACTTCGAGAGTTTCTTCATTTCCTGAAACAGCAAGTGAATTCTTCAAGGGTAAGGCCTGGGACTTTCCCAGATCTCAAAAGTGAATTGACAATCATTGTGTTTTGCTATAAACACTGAAACTTTCTTTTATCTGGACAAGTAACCAGACATATTATTGATTTTTTTTCTGGGCAATTACCCAGAGACATATTTACTGTTGGTTGTTTGGTGGCACAATATTTTGTTTACTACCCGCTTCGGCTTGATACCTACTCATCGGCAGAAACTGTTCTATCCAGAACTAAGCAAAAGAATTCGTACTGGTACAAGCCGGAGCCTCAGTTTTATTACTGCTGGGCTTACAGGGACTCGAGCTAGCCGGGAACCTGACATTAAAATTCAAATTCCCACAAATCCTGAAGTCCAGCCTAGACGACATCTGGGGTATATCAAAACAGTTTCTGTACGAAATCTAATGCTATGCGCATTGTGCCATCCATCGGCGGTACGGTACACCCACCGATAACGTACAGTTTGCAATTCGAATCTATCGGTCTGGTAAATGAAGATTTCTACCATCGCGCTCTGACTGACTTTGGACGATATGACAATAGGGGGCTAATAATAATTGTGAAATGATTATAAATGGATCTTAATAATGTTGCTTCTAGTAAACTGAGGAAACGGTTAATTAAGTAACTTCGTTACACTGCCTCTAAATAAACCACACCAATCGTCTTTGCGGATTGTGGGGATGGACTAGAAATGGATTATGTCTGCTCCAATAATGAAAATTCTTTCTATTATACATCCCACGATTTGAAAAATCAGCCTCATCGCTCCATATAATATTTCTATAGAAGGTTGGATCTTGTCTGCATTTATTCATAAATCACCGACAAAACCCCAATCGTCTCTCAGGATCACCAGGTTCTAGTGTTTGCACTGGTCTTAACTTATAAGTAGAAATCTTATGTTTCTTCAGAATTCATTGAATACCAGACAGTGGAACAGCTATTTCTCTAGATAAATCTCTGATGGAATTATTTGGAAATACCTCAAAGTAGGATAAAACGTCAATTTCTGTATCTTCAGATATTACAAAACGTTTTTTAGTTCTCCGCAGCAAAAAAACGCCGATAAGGTAATTCACGATAGGGGAACGAATTGCTGTAGTGTTGGAGTGCTCTTACACTATTTTTTTGGCAAACCAAGCAGGATTCTAACATATCACATTTTTCTTGATGGGAAAACGGCATTTGGAAAAATATTCGAACAGTAGCTGACAGTTACAATAATTTATGACATTGTCATGATACACTTGAGAATATTTGACAAATAGTATTTCGACAAAGTTTCAAGGCAACTTGATTGCTCATAATAATTATGTTTTATCTAATCAAATACATTTTTTTCCAACCACATTCATATGACCCTCCAGTATTTTCTGTTCTGTACAAAAACGGCTTCAAAGTTATCATTACAGCAGACATATTTTGATTCACTAAATAAATGCGGCTAGAGAAATGGCTTCAAGATCGAAATTATCGTTTTGTACATTGATACCAAATAGCTCAGTGGTGTCAATTGAGTGGTGCGACTGATCACGGGTTTCACGAGTTCACATCCCAGCGCAATTTTTTCTTTTTACTGGCTGATTTTGCTATTAGTAACAAAATATTGTCATTCGTATAAGTACCAAAATTGGGTGTTTGGACAATCATGAGGTTTTGTTCGCCAAAACAAAGACATTTTTTTGTACTAGTGGAAGAAATAAATATTTCCTTATAAGTCGCTCATTATCCACTTTAGGAAAAAAGGTGATATGTGCTTTGTTGTTGAGAATGTTATTACAAATCGAAATGCATGAAAAAATATAGGGTGTTCCATTGAAAAAAATATCATTTTATGAAATATTCTGAAAACGCTACTGTCAATTTTTTTTTGTTCTCGGCATCAAGAAGGCCATTGAAAATGCTACTAGTTTGCCCATTTAACCGAATTCGTACACGGAAAAAAATATGGTAGTTATTCCTAACTGAAATCAATTGTTAAGATTTTTATGGTTAACATAACCTGGTTTGCAATTACTACTACGTTTCTTTCTGGTGCAACATAGTTAGAGAAACAAAATACATATAGTTAACCCTATATCGTTATCGTAACCCTATTGTACTGTTATGATTACCAAAAATTTAACCAGGCGTAAAATAGCTAACCTAACAATATAATATTTGTAGAAGAAAACTCTATATCGTTATCGTAACCTTATTGTTCTGTTATGCTTAGTAAAAACGTAACCAGGCGTGAAATAGCTAACCTAACAATATAATATTTGTAGAAGAATAGTTTCAGTGACCAGACGGTTATGTTAGCAGTCGAGTGTCGCCCGCCATCCGTTATTAGAAACTAAAAGCCCTTCACCCCTCCATTCCCTTCAGCTTCAGCCATCGACATTCGACAATCAGTATCACGGTCGAGGTCACAGTGTACGGAAGTTTTTATGCGTGTTTGTGTAATTTGGCAACGATTGAGTACTGGTACCGTAATATTTGCAACTGCTGTGTAGATGACATGTTACAAAGAACCATGCTTATGGAAAATGGGCCCTGGTGAAATTCGCTGAATTTTTGGTATAACAAACTCCAAGTCAATCTGATCAATAGTGTTTACGGGCCCAACTTTGAAAAATGGATAGTTTTTTTTTTCTAAATGGTGTTGAAAATTACCGATTCAGACACTTAGATCTACTTATACTAGGTACATTATTTAGATTTATTTTATTTTCAGGTCCACATAAAGGAAAAATTTTTATAAGAACGTTCAGAAAACATCGTGTAAAGCAAGAACATTCTTATTGATTTCGAATGTTTGAGAGAGAATATTCTATATTCGTCTTTGAACAGAAAAGCCAAGCTTTCGAATTCTTTACCGGGAGATGTGTTTCCTGATGTGATCAAAAAGTGGTGAGGAGTTCTTTATAAGAATTGGCTCAGTTCCTACAGAAACAAAATATTCTTATTTTTTCATCCTGAATATTTTATAGTAGAGCAGATGTTTTGCTACCTACTCAAACTATGCAATGTGATAGAATTGTGTTTTTGTTTTGTTTTTTATGTAAGAGATATTCATTTCTCCTGATTATTTTATACTAGGGCAGATGTTTTGCTACCTACTCAAACTATGCAATGTGATAGAATTGTGTTTTTGTTTCGTTTTTTATGTAAGAGATATTCATTTCTTCAGATTATTGTATACTAGGGCAGATGTTTTGCTACCTACTCAAACTATGCAATGTGATAGAATTGTGTTCTTGTTTTGTTTTTTATGTAAGAGATATTCATTTCTCCCGATTATTTTATACTAGGTCAGATGTTTTGGTACCTACTCAAACTATGAAATGTGATAGAATTGTGTTTTTGTTTTCTGTTTTTTTTTGTGACAGTTCTTTATTTGTTATTATCTTTCTATCTGAAATATAATGAATTTTATAAACCATTCGGTTTTTTATTTCCAATTCACATTTACATTTTTCCACTGAGTACAATAACATTGTTATGATAACTACATAATTTTGTAAGGATAACGATACTATTTTCTCGAGATTGCCATAATATATTTTTACTAATACGATGTAGTAATATTAGAATAATAATATCATGGTTAGCAGAACAATATATCACCAAGTCAACAAAATCAGTTTGCTAGAATAGCTATAAGTTCTGGTCAAGGTAACAAGATAATATTTTCAAAACAACACTATGTTGTCCAAGTAACTGCACAATCTAGTCAGAATAACAATATTATATGGTTAAGGCTGAATATGATTTTCTTTGTTTCGCAACATTAAGTTGTCAAAGTAACTGCACAATCTAGTCAGAATAACAATATTATATGGTTAAGGCTGAATATGATTTTGTTAGTTTCACAATATTATTCAGTAAGAAAAACAATATGATATTGTTAAGGAAACTTTTAAATTTGGTGATGATAACGATATGAGAGTAATAAATCACGATGTAATATCACTAGGTTGACAACTTGATATTGTCAGCCGTCAGCAGTATCATATCGTAGGATAAACCATTAATTTGGTTAAGGTAACTATAATATTATGCGGTTACTCTAACAATCCATAATCTATCTGAACTATTTGAGGCTTACAATAAAGAAATCGCTATATTAACAATATATCTGGTTGTGCCTATACGACTTAATTTGGAACACCCTGTATGTCTATAAACTGAACTAAAATTTTGTCTGTGATAAAAAAAACGAGCCATGAAAATATTATGAGAATGAGAACGACCCTTCAGATTTCGCTCGAAAACGCCTCGCTCTCCAATATTGAAACGAAATTCGCCTCATTCTATTCAAAAGCATTGGATCCCATTTCAAACTCGAAACGAAGGTGCAAGGCAAAGGCATTTCCTTAATCGAAGAATATGTTCTTCTTACATTCGGTGACGCTATGCAGCTGGGGTCCGCAGGATTAACTCAGCATTTAAACGTGCTTAGACATATCATTAGAAGATCGATAACGGAGAGGAGAAAGGTCCTAAGTAGGGCCTAGATTTATCTATGGCATGGTTTCACTCTTACGACACATTTCAGATTTCCGAGGGATTAAATGATGTGTGATTTATTTTGTACGGCGTGGAAGCTGTTACAGAAAAATGGTTTTCATTGAGGATATTGGGATTATGTGGGACTGCCGTCACTTGCATGGGTATTTGCTTTTCCAAATGAAGTATATAAGCATTGTATGCCTGATATCAGAGATTTTCGCGTATTTTTTGTGCGAGTTCTAATACATTTGATTCAATATATGTCAGACGTACCCGAGACAACAGTAACATATACCCATTTTGTATCGAATCAGAAACCAAATCACAAATCTCGCTTTTTTGTTTTTTCTTTAAAAACATATATAATGGAGTACCCACCTGCTACTGGAATTATGAACAGAGAACACCTATCAAATATCAAATCATTCGGACGTCCGCAAGTGTAAATTTTGTTCAACGATTCCATTACATACCTACCTATACAGGTCAAATTAGTATGAAACGTGCGTAATAAGAAAAACAAGTATCGCATAAAAGTAATCCTGAAACAATACATTTTAAAAAAATAATAGAATAAACTGTCAACGTCAGCGTTGATTTATTTTGTGCTGCATGCATGACATATTTTTTGACATAACCATTCATCTGATATTTCAGACGTCATTATCTATTTCTTCTTGCGGTATACTTTTTCTTAAAATTCACATTCAAAACATTTCCGAGATAGTTCGAACAGATTTTTCTAAAATATTTTTTCAAATCTTGATACATTGTGTGACTGGATTCTATTATATTTATTCATTTGAAATTTTCGTGCAAACTATCAGATTTCCACGAAAACAAACAAGTTTCAATCTAGATTTGTAATTTGGAAGAAAGAGCACCGAATTATCTAATTCGGACCTGTTTCTTACGAGAATCGCCAAGTTAGAAGTGAGACGGAATTTGTATTTACTCCATCGGGAGAACACGCACTGCCATCTGGCGATATACGTTTCTTATTTACGTTATAACATGGAGATAAACGTTTCTTTGCATTTGCCGCTCTTTTAGATTTTTTTGGGACATGTTATTAAAAAAATTATGAATAAATAATTTATTTCTTCAGAGCAAAACTTGGAAATGGTCGGAAAATTGGGGAACGATAAAGGTTGATATTTTCTTTGTTTTCGTCATATTGCGACTTCTGCATTTTTTCTCCATAAAATAACCAAAATTGTTTTTTGCCGACCTTGTATAAGGGAACAAATTTTCATTGTTTCATTGAGCACAAAAATACAATTTTTGTGAAATTTGCATATATAGTTTTGCTATTTTTTCTAAATTTTTCCTAAAGTGATTGAGGTAATGCAGTTAAAAATTGAATCCAATCGAAATGTTTGAAAAACTAATGCAACGCCTATGAACTAAATCGATAATTCTCTTGGGAATCGTTAACGGAAAAAAAATTGCATAATGAAAATCAATACTTCTCTTGCTTGTTAATCCTACCTCCAATCTATCAAATATTCTTGAAGGAAATGCAACAAGCAATAAAGTCACTTCGATAGCCATCTATTAATATTTCTTCCGTAGCGATCTTAAAATCGTAAAATATTTCACTATTTTATCATAAACCCATATCACGTCTATCCTGTTAAAATCCTGCTGAGCTTGCGTATCTTCCATTAAAACTCTGAAGCTAATCTGCAGCAGTGAATAGAAGTGATAAGAACACAACTTTGATGTAAATTTCACAATATATTTTTATTCCTGGTATACGACCATGTCCTTTGAAGTTGAATGCTTCCAATTATTCACTTGTAGAGTTGAACTCATCTGAATTAACCCTTCTACGTTGTTGGAAGCTTTCAAATATTAATTTGTGGAACTGTAATTGGCTGCAAAACTAATTTCTTGTTGCCTCCATTCTCTCTATTACATTTTGAATATCGTGTGATTGTTCCAACAGAATTTTCAGGTAGGCACTATCCGCATTTTGCACATTTCAGCTGAGCCCTATGATGTCATCCAGATATTACAAGAAATTGATTTCATCTATCTGAATAAAAATGCAAATTCTCACTTTCAGATTTTTTCTTTCAAGTTATATAGGGTCTTTTCACAATAACTATCAAATGTAGTTCAATATCCAGCCATGGCTTTAGCCAGGGAAGTAGTTGTTTTCTGTTATACATTACAAATAAGTAACTTGAGAATGTTTCCCTTTTCAACGTGAATCCCTTCCAAGAGAGGTTATCTTGAAGGATGAAAAATAGCTACGGAAGTTTGTCTTTTAGTAGCAGATGATTCCACATCACGACTTTATGAACATCCTGTTCATATTTTCAATAAAGTCCACTGTCTTTCTTTGTGTAAGGAAATTATGTACAAGCAAGAAATTTGAAATTATGCATTTCGGCTGTTTGGATGAATTTTCATAGATGGCACCAATCGTATTCAATACTCAGTTGTCAGTAAACAGGTTGATTCGCCTTTTTCTAAATATGATTGTGATAACAGATAAGCCAAAAAAGAACAATAAGAGAAACAAATAAATATTTTCATTAAAATAAATCATAACCCAAAAAAATTGGAATGGCATAAATGCCTTGCTATACAATTCTAGTAGCACCAAAAAATGAGTTGAACACATAGCCTAGAACAAAATGAAAATTAATGATCCTCATGATATATGCCAGAATATTAATATTAATTTTGTATCGATTGGGCCACATCTTCAGCGCTCAAAACACAATATAATTTTATTGACTATAGATGGTAGATGGTCTTTATTTTTGATACCAGTACATATTGATGAAATACAGGAAATTATTGAAAATTTGATTATTTATAAATCTTCTGAATTTGATGAAGTTACTGCTGGAATTGTGAAAGTTGTGAAAAATGAGCTATTTTCTATTTTACTTGATTTATTATCAATAAAAACCGGTTGTGTCCCAGGAAAAATGAAGACTGCAAAAGTTTCACCAATATTTAAGAGCGGTATAAAACATGAGATAAATAATTATCGTCGTATTAAAAGTAATGAATTTCAAGCTTTTTAATTTTTCTTAGAAAAACAAGTCGTGGTCAACACGGTTTAATTTGATACTATTCACGGACACCATTTCGTTATGTATCCTATTCAAGGACTTAATTCCGCCATGTGCACTATTCATAGACTTTATTTCGCCTTGTATCCTATTCATATTTTCGCCATATATACTATTCATTAACTTTATTATGCCATGTTTGCTTTTCATGGACTTGATTTTGCCATCTGTACTATTCATGGACTTCATTCTGCCATCTGTACTTTTTATGGATATCAGTTCGTCATGTATCCCACTCATGGACTTAACTCCGCCATGTATACTATTTATATACTTAATTTTGCCTTGTATTTTATTCATCAACTCAATATTGCCATCTATAGTATTCGTGGACTTTAATTTGCCATATACCGGGTGGCTACGGATGTATTGCCTACGGAATATCTCAGTTATTGTATGAAGCAGGTTTGTGAAATTTGGAGCGTCGATATAATGACATAAGAGCTAGAATTTGAGCATATTGACATGTCAAAGTTAACTTCCGGTCTGACCGGAAGTAACATCAACTTTCTTATTTTAAATGGAAACCCTATTTTTTTTTCTTTTCGCTCTATTCAGCATTCAATTCCCTTTCTAATGACATATCACAAGTTGGTATCTAACCAGAAACTAGATCAGAAAAAAATTATTATTGAAATTCACCGAGTAGGCCGTGGATGCAAAATGAAATCCAAAAATTGAAAAGTTGGCTATGGAAACCATACGTCACTTGATAACAGTTGCTACTACTGTGATATTTTATTTTCATTCGTCGGCGTTATAAAAAGCCGCCAAAAAAAATATTGGAAAAATTGGGAAAAAAACAATACTCTGTAGGTCCATAACTTTAATAGGAACATACAACTTTTTCTTGCCTGTACTATTCAGCATAACAATTCCTTTCTAATGATATAATAGAAAATAATTTTTTGAACTGAGATACCAAAAAATCCAATTATTATTCTACAAATGAACAACTTTCACAGGACACTGCTTTAGGAGGTCTTCAGCTACTATGCTAGCAAATTCAGGAGGTGACCTTCTAACTGTAAAAAACACGGAGGATGGAAGTCATCTGTTGCAGAAGGCTATGTGGATAGCACAATTACCCAAAAGAATAAAATTTCTAATAAACTGTTGATGGATGACAGTGTGCCATCTACTTCCAAACAGAGCGTTTTTGGAAACTACAGTTTTACTGTTGAAGACTATAATAGAGAATTTGGAGAGCCGCTCGATACCAATATTATAGAAATAAGGTAACAAAATGTTTTAAACTCTGTAATGGAAAAGGCCCAATTCATAAATTTTGGAAGCTGTAATAGTTGCACCTTCAATATTAATATTTCCAACAACTAACAACCAAAAATCTAATTTATTGACCATTGTTTTGTTTGTTAATGTAATTTTGTTACGCAAGCGTGAAATATACTTTTAATCGTCAAATAAATTTATGTTCGTAAAATGTACATTCATTACCATAGTGTGTTGAGTAAATTTTGTATTTCTAAGCTCAGTGAAAAATTATGTACGGTAGTTGAAAAAATATTGTAGGTAATTCGTGTGTAAAGGCTTTTTTTGACTCATGTGATTGTCGCATTCGCCTTCGGCTCATGCGACAATATTCACATTCGTCAAAAAAAAGCAACTTTACACACTTATTACATAAATAACTATTTTCTGTTTTTTTTCAACAATATTATTTTTAATTTATATATGGCTGTTTTTGTAAATCATTTTAGTTATATATAAAAAATAAATCCGTGGTAAGAATTTGTTTATAACAAATTGTTAAGTTACATGATGAGCAATAAAACTATTATTGAAGATTTTTTTTCTCTACCCATTGAGAAGAAGTACAAATTATGATTTTCAAGAAGGAAATAATTTCCTAACTGATCATTTAAGCCATCGAAATATAAAAAAATCGATTATAAAGAATCAAAAACTATATTTGAGAAAAAAAAATTAAATCATTGTTTTGCCAGGACAGCATTATGGAAATAAATAATATTTCCTACATATTATATTTGTTTATAACTAGTTTATTAACTAATTACGGCAATTTTTTTTAACAGTATTGATTACTGCCATTGTTGTATGTAATAACAGCAATAATGAAACTTTCGTCAAGAAAATATTATTCAAATACTTTTTTGGATATTTAATTTTTCTTTAGTTATAAAAAAGTATGATAAACAAAATAATAAATTTCTATAAACTTTTATCGTGTGATCTTGTTAAGTAGGTATATTAGAAGGGCTCCAGGTAGCAAACAATTTATAGGTCATTATTAAAACTTTTACGTCGTCATTTATGAAAACGGAGACTGAAAAAAATTTTGTTAATTAACAATAGTATTACTTTTTTTTCCAATATAGATTGCTAAGCACTATATTCAGCGTTTAATCAAAACTACGAGGATGTATTGATATCTAGTTAGTCTAGACCAGTTTCCTGCATAAACAAAATAATGCGTTACTATAGCAACGAACAATAACTTACTAGAAGTGTCAGTGTAAAGTTTGACGTCGAAAACGTAAACCAGAGTTACGCAATAAATTAAAATAAAAAATATGTCCACCGACATTGTGAAGATCGAAATATTGGAGTATCGAACCATCATCAAGTACCTGTATTTGAAAGGGTTAAGAGGTAAGCAGATTTACGAAGATATTCTTAATACCCTTGGTGATCAATGTCCTTCGTATGCGAACGTGAAAAATTGGACTGCAAGCTTCAAAAGAGGTAAATTTTCCATTGAAGATGATGACCGATCGGGAAGGCCAGTTTCTGTGTTAGTCCCCGAAAATATCGATGCAGTTCATGACATGATTTTAACAGGCCGTCGAATTGGGCTAAAACATATATCTGAAGCATTGAATATTTCATACGAACGCGTTCATCATATAGTTCACGTCAATTTGGACATGAGAAAAATTGCTGCAAAATGGATCTCCAGACGTTCGAATGTTGACCAAAAGCGTGCAAGGGTAGTAGCATCGCGTTCGATCTGTGCTCGAATTGAAAACGATGTTCTCAAACCGAATTGTTACTTTGGATGAGACTTGGGTACATTTCCAGGATCCAGAAACAAAGCAACAATCGATGGAATGGCGACACTCCGGTTCTTCAGGACCTAAGAAGTTTCGTGTCCAAACATCTGCTGGAAAAGTTCTTGCTTCAGTTTTTTGGGATTGCCATGGAGTAATCATGATTGATTTTATGGATAAGGGTAGAACAATAACTGGAGATTACTATTCGACATTACTGACCACTCTACGGGAAAAAATTAAAGAGAAAAGACGCGAAAAGCTATCCAAAGGTGTTTTTTTGCAGAACAACGCCCCTGCACACAAATCTCATGTTGCCATGCAAAACATTCGTGATTTAGGGTTTGAATTACTAGAACACCATCCTTATTCACCAGATTTGGCTCCGTCCGACTATCATCTCTTTCCTCAAGTGAAAAAAAGTTTAAAAGGTTGTAAATTTTCTTCCTACGAGGAGGTAATAAAAAGTGTGTAGTGTTGCTGAGCAAGAAGAAACATTTTTTTGAAAGGTCTAGAGACGTTGCTGGTTCGCTGTAATAAATGTATCCAATTAAGAGGAGAATAAAATATTTTGACATTGAAATTTTGTTTGGTTCTATAGTAGGCTAAAAATTTTTCAATATGTCCTCGTATTAACAATGGAGATGAAGTTCCGGAACGGACTTTACTATTGAAAATTTCCTATCTTTACGGAACTTAAAAAAATTCTTGAATATTAATAGTTTTTGAGTTATTAACAAAAAACAAAATACCATTTTTTCATCTTATTTTATTAATAAGAATCGCAATTTTTCAATAATCATTTTTCTAGTGTATTTTTCACATTTTTCAACTTGTTGATCAGATTAACCTAGTGAAACCAAATTTGAAATCAAGTCCGGAAAACCCGTTGATACTTCCAACTTCAATTCGTTAACTCTGAAAAACTTTCATGCTCAGAAATCTAGAAACTCCAATGAACAAATGATGAAAATCTCTTTTCAATCCTTCCACATAATAAATTTCCTGAAATATAAAATAACTCTTTCTCGAAACTAAGCGAAGGGCTTAAGACTTTCACAATCCCTAATCGATCATTCCATCTGTGAAGCCAAAGACGTGCATTAAGATGTAGATAAAAGAAATATCTCTCTTTGAAGCGTACCCGTATTCACGTTATGCAGATTCTTCAGCTTGTGCCTCATTCGGTATGCATCCAATGTATGATTACTAAATACTTTTTAAGTATACTTCGTGTATAATGTAATGCTGTTACACCGTGAATCATATCCTGTTTCCTATCTCCTCTCATCTCGCGTCTTGAAGATGTTTGTCGTTAGGAATTTCTATTCTTAGTATTCCATTTGTTGGAATTAAACGGAGATTGTCGCGGATAGATAATTTCGAGCTTTGTCAGAAAATCGCCCCACACACATCGTATAAAAGATACATTGGGGAAAATTGTGTTTTTAAGGTTTTTTCAGAAATATGTTTTTCCACCATAATTAGATATACTATACCTATAAAGAACATAGAATAAAAGCAGCACTTTGAAATCCTATGGCAGCAAGGACGATCTTGCTGTAGGTTATTTTTCTGCCACAGCAGGGTATTAATGCTGTCCTATTTGTAACACCAACCACACTTTTTAGATAGTTACTTGCTCATTGTATACAGCAGTGCCTCTGAGCTGCTCAGATTGGTACGGGAGGTCGTGGGTTTCGTTATCTGCCAATTTAATAGATAGATCCTTTGACAAAAATTAGATACTTGAAATTAAAGAAAATAAGATACAAGGTAACTATATGGGCACCAGGTTCTTTTTTAGGAAAATACCAAAAACAAGAATTTTGTCAAAGGATGTACAGTTGTGTGCATAAAAAAGTCGAACACGACACTAATTGAGGCATTGCACTAATTGCACTAAGAAATGTAAAAAGCACGTTACTGACAAAAATAGTATGAATTTCGACGCTACTTGTCAAAGTCGATAAGAAGTTCAATAATCAAGATTGACGCGCCTGGCACACAATATTCTATAACTGCTGTACGACTCATTTATGCACACAACTGTACTTTGTGCTTCTCAACAGTATAACAAAAAAATTCTGGAAACACAATTTTTTTATAAATTTGGATACAATAAAAAAATTATTTATACAATTGAGGTTTGAAATTCTAAATTTCTACAAAAATATTACGATTGAAATGATTTGAGTTTACAAATTTGGAAAGAGTATAATCGCTTACAAATGACTGGTTTGTTTACTTTTTATCATCAGTGTTTGCGATGGTGTAGGAAGACTTACTCCAGAGCTCTACTTCAACGTTGGATGTAGGAGCCTTGTAGGGTGTCACGAGACATCTGCTGCTCTACTAGCTGGATAAAGTTTGTAATAGCTTATCTGGTATATTGGAGTCTTTCCTGAAGCTCAGATGTTTGAATGCTGAGGCTAAACTGAGGAAAATAAAAACAAACCAGTACCTTGTCTCAAATTGACAAATGCGATAGGAATAATCAAGGAAAAATCAACTTACAGATTAACTTTAATAGGCCAATCAACAGGGCTATCAACCTCAACTGAAATTGCTCCGACAGTGAGCATATTATTTCTGAGAAAAATTATCACCTCCAGGGGGTGGAACCTCCCAAAAAACGCGTTGAAATTAATTTTTGAGGTAATTTCGAAATATCTCAAAAAATTTACTTTAAATCAAAAAAATAACTTGATATTCAGAATCTCACGGTATTCTTGAAATAAATTGTTGAAGTTATATGCTTTCGCAATGGGGCAGGTGTTGCGCCGGATCCCGCCATCGTGCATTTTTTCAACCAGCGCGTGAACGTGAAGTAACGTTCTATAACTCCTCACATAAATGTTCAATTCAGATAAATCTTACGTAATTTTGAAGATAAAGATCGCAGCTTTGTATTCTGATATTATTCATATTCATACGTGCAGTTGCCAGCTGCAAAATTGCAATTGAAATTCTTATAATATTAAAATTCCTGACTTCGGGAAATAATGCTTGTGATTACTGAAATGATGCCTTATCACTTGTAGCAAGTAAAATGAACAGTTGAGGAATTCTTCATTGTCAAATTGGATGACGTTTAACCGGCCCAAATAATGTTGGTTTTAAATACGAGTGTTTTCAATTCTTCGCATATTTTAGGTTACAAAATCTTGAGGGAGTTTATAAATTCAACTGCTAATAACTCAGAGATAAAAGCACGTATCAAGATGAATGGAAAGGCAGTTTGCAGAAAAAACCCTGATCTTATTGAAAATATTCATAGAAATTTGGTTACTTGTACAAATTTCAAATGCAATCCAGTCAATCTTTTAAGTACGTATAATATAGGTTACTCGGCATTTGATCGCATTATTGTTCTATGGAAAGAAAAATAAAGTCAGTCCTTGATGGAATATGGGGATTCGAGATCGAGGAAGACAGTGCACCAGAGGAAACTGTCCCGAAGTGTACCTGTTTTAAACTCATTGAGATTCTAAAACCTGAGAAATATCGGTTTGGGACCTTGTCAATGCGGCAGCTAGCGCGCCGCTGTATAGTATACAGCGGCGCGGTTCTGTCGATGCGCAGAGGGCAGCGTCAACGTTGCTCTATGTAAACGTCAGATAATTTAAAAGTTCCTGTGCAGAAATCACTGGATACTGGAATGACATGACTCTCGATGTTATCCGGGTCCGGATGGAGACGAGGAAACATCTCTTAGTGCTTCGTCACTGCTATTAATTGAAAATGGTGAGTTTATTTTTGAAATATTTGTTTCAAGTTCAACCCAGCTCTGTTTCAAAATATCGCAATGTCAGATATGACTTACATTTCCAAATTTCCAAAGGTTCACCTAGGAATTCAGGAGAAAATGCCAGTTTGTTATTTACATTTTATTGAATGGAACTTGCTTAAAATGCATAAATGTAATAAATGTCCACAGATATCTGTAGAAACTTGGCACTAATTGTTCCGGATTGAGAAGATGAAGAGGAGGACACTGAAGATGAAGTAGATGATGAGTTGAATAAATATATTTTCCTATACATTTCTTGATGGTGATTACTTGTGGATTCATTTCTCCATACCCTTTCTCGATTTCATTGAAAAACACCCTCATATTTCGTGACCTCCAATCCGCGTTTGATTTATACAATAAGTTGATCTTCTCTCGAATTTGCGAATAATTTTCACAACAATATTTCTAAATCTCAATAACGACAGTTCTTAACGATTATTTACCCACATTTATATATAAGAGTAGTAGTTTGAGAGTTTTTTCAAATATTCTCCCCCTTTCCTCTCACCCCAATATTTCCGCTATGCGGGGGATATGCCCCGAATGTGGGGGCGGGAATGCCACGAATGCGGGGGCCCGAAAATCGTTTCTAATAATTCATACCTATTATTTTTACAAATTTTCGCTCAGTTTCTTCACTCAGGACTGACAAGTTTACATATTCATAGAAAATACCACAAAAACACGATTTCGGGAAGGGGTTGATGCCCCGGGAGAGGGTTTAATTGTTGAAAATAATTCGCCCCTATTATTAATACCGATTTTCACTCATAATTATTGCCCAGAGCTGAAATATCAAGAAAATACCTTCCAGAAAAAAGTTTGTACGATTTTGGGGGGTTGCACCCCCCCAGGGGGTGATAGCCTTATTGTTAATTATTCAACCCTCCGTGACCGAATTGCAAAAAAGAAATCGGCGGAGAAATTTAAGTTGAACTTTTATGAGAAAAATTGCTCTGTTTATTGGCCTATAAAGTTTGTTAAGGAAATGGTAAAATTTTATATTCTTACAAAAATAACATTTGTCTAAAAAATAAACGATGTGTTAAAGAATTTACGATAAAGTTTAAATTTAGAATCTTCTCATACAGAATTAGAGAAGGCCAATCTCATGCGAGCATGAGAAAAATAATTATCATAAAAATATTGTTTTCATAAACTATAGAATAAAATATTCAAATTTGAACAGTCATTCAGACTGGCAAAGAGATATAAAATTATTGATCTTTCTTATCGATAATGATAAATAATTATAGAATGTCTCCAGACTGAGGAGAAAGAGAAAGTGTAACGATAAAGCGTAGAGAGAAATTTCCTCGACAAGTATAAATCAAAGATAAATCTCCAGACTGAGGAGAAAGAGAATGTACTGAGAAAGTTCCTCGTTAACAAATTTGCAACACAAGCAGATTGTTGTTTTGAGTTTATCTCCTGACTGAGGAGAAAGAGAAAGAATACTGAAAGAGTACCTCGATATCAAATTTCACAAAACAAATGGAAGATTGTTAAGGCAATAGATTTTCTCTTTGGCTAGGCCTTTCCATCTAAACGTGGCTAGTGAGTGATCCAGAATAGATCGAACCTAGAGTTCGGAGAATCATGAGTGAGTCTAGCTTCTACAGGTTGTAATTAAATGAAATGAAAGAAATGACTCACTCAAGAATCCCGTACTCCTAGCTACCAAACCAGTCCTTAGTACAGATCACCAACCAGGGTCAGGAGGAGTGCCTTTAGCTCCTATTTACTGTTCACACTTCTAGCAGGTTGATATTTACTGAGCGTTCCAGGAAAACTTGTGGAAAAGCTTGTATCACTGAAAATCATAAAACAGGAACAGAAACAGGTCTAATTGACTAATTGATATTTAAAGTCTAAAAATAATAGAATTAATCGTAATAATCAAAACATGTGAATTACACTTTTAGAGGTTATGTTATGGACTATTATAAGGTATCAGGATTACATTAAATTATTTAAGATTGAAAATTATTAAAATATTTATAAGTGACGCTCATGTGGCCATCTTTGTTTCACCAGAGACGTGAACCAAGTCGCCAAAATGAATTTAATACATTTAAAGAAAAATCTGCCAAAGAGAAAGTCGACATGTAGGTAGATCGATTCGATCAAATAATCGAATTCAAATTAATCGTTATAAAATATACGACCTTTCATTTCTTCGTTGTGGAAAATCAATACATTTCCCGAAGGGAAACTCAAAACACGCCTTGAATGCTCGCTTCAGAAAGGGCCGATGAAAGGCCTCCAAGAAAGGATATCCCTTCCCTCTCGCTCTCTCTATCTGCAGTGTTACCAATGCACTAATGTTGCATTTCACATCACAGAACATTAAGTTACATCGGAACAAACTATAATCGGAACAAACTATCTGAATGAGATGCCCGGAATGAACTATCTCAATCAGATGTGAAATCTATTTAATAATGATATAATTTCAGATGGAAATTATGAAAGGAACGCAATGTTTTACATTTCGTTACATATTATAGACTGGTCCCTTTGATTTTTGTGAAAAAAAAAGTAATAGGCAAGGACCAGGTGGAAAATGTTGTTGATATTCCAACTTTAAGGAAAAAAAATTAAACATGAAAACACTGAAAATGGTGAAATGGGGATGCAGTATAGGGGTTGAAAACGGTTTTTTGTGATTTGTGGCGAAACATGACCTCTTAGCGGAAAATTTTTACAAAAATGTAGACAATAAAAAAAATTAAAACTTTTGTATTCAACACTTTTCGACATAACCTCAAATTGAATGTCAAAATGGTGAAAAACCGATTTATCATTTAATTTTTTCTCGCCTATAAATTATTTAGTTCAGATGAAAATTTGTAAAAATTTGTCTTTTTTGTCATAAAAGCATGATTTTTTCGCATTCCAGAAGATGACTAGTTTTCAGGTAAAGTACATTTTTCGAAAAAATGCCCTCATCTTCCAGGAGCAATTGTTCGGTGTTTTTTTGTATTTCGATTATCTACAAGTGATCATTTTAATTGCTGAAATGTCTACTTTCAAATGGTTTATGTAACTTGGTGGATTATTTATTAATTATCTTTAAACGCTTAAAAGTTGAGACATTACTAATTGTATTGAGTTTCGATAGTGACTTCGATAGGTCTAAAAGAATGAAAGAAGATGGAGCTGCAGCCATTTCAGGACTCTTCAAAACATTCATCCACAATTCTCAAAAGAATTTCTCTCTAGGGGCATATGTTTGCGTAGTAGCTTTCAGAGGAAGATGCCACTTCAAAAAAGCCTGCAAAATACGGCATAAAAATCATGTGCCAGGAATAATTATCTATATAATGCTTATATTCATTGTGGAAAAGGTTCCGATGGCCAAGGATTATCAGCAACGGAAAATAAAAGAAGACTTACATTTTTGGGTACTGTAAAGAAAAACAAGCCGATGAGTCCTGCTTCTTTTTTGCCAAACAAGAAAAGAGAAATCAATAGTAAATTATACGCATATAAAGACAATATTACTCTGCTTTCTCATGTACCGAAGAAGAACAAAGCAGTGTTGCTAATCTCTTCTATGCACCATTCTCCATATGATAATCTCGATACGGGAAAACCAGAAATGATTGCAGACTACAATCTGACCATGGGAAAAGTGGATAAAAAATGCGAGAATTATTCTCCTTATAGAAGGACCCGTAGGTGGCTAATGACCGTATTCTTAGAAATGGTGAATATGTGTTCAGTCAACGCATACATTTTGTATGTAAGTTATAAAAACAACAAACCAATAGATCGTAGGGACTTTCTGATAAAACTTGCAAAATGTCTAACTGAACCATTTATGCAGCGGAGATATATCGAGAACCCTAGATTACGAAGAGACCTGAAAAATCGTATAGGATTTCTATTCCGAATATTAGAATACCCTGAAAAAAAAAGACCCAAATGATGATCGACTTCAAATGCCATTAAAACGAAAGACATTCTTTGTTTGTCGTCAATGTGCAAAACCAATGATGTATAAATAAACGAAAACTATAAACTGAAAAAAAAATCAAAATGTAAATTTTGTTATTTTATTTTGTAAGGATTATTTTTCAGTTTTCTTTGATCAAAATAGATGAAAAAGATTGAAGAAAATGTTGTTTCACTGTTTCTAAAAAAAACAACTAATTATTGACGTATTCAACTGTCGTATCAAAACTAGGTATTTGTAACAAGAACAGTAGTTTAATAATTTATAATAGAATAAATGATGTAACATGTCAAGAAGATCCAACTTCTGTCTGCTTGACAACTCCTACTCGTTACTTGCACTGGGCGATAAATGGATATGGATTGTTCAGAATAACACATTTCTCCTCCACTGAAAAAAAGAAGCTATGAGGGTTACGTAACCAGCGGTCTTCTATTTCTGGAAGGATTCCGTCTCAATACTGGTCTATCTTCTGGCTCTGGCTGTTGACGATTTGAATCTTCACGTGGTGACGAATTTGATGATTGCCCAGAGGTGTCAGACGAATTCACCGATGTTTCCAAATTAGAATAGTTATTTTAGGGGGGAGGGGTTTCAGCACAAACATTTTGTAATGGTATTTCCTAATTTGTTTGTTGTGAGGTATTAATGATGACTTTTGCAGAAGAGTTCGGTTGAAACCCTGTTGAGGTTGACGGCATGGCAGAAAACATGTGATCTGCTGAACTGGGTAATACATGATTTTTTTCTGACCATATTTGGTTTTATCTTCTCGATCTCAATTGGTCAGCATGTTTACGCCTGACGACTACATTAACTTGAACCAGAAATGAGTAAGGACCAGTCTGTTTCACGATTTTTCCGGGTGTAGATCCTTTTCCGACTGGATTATTTACCCAAACTTTTTCCTCTTCCTGAAATGTGGTCAGCTTAGTATTTTTGTCGTACCTCATCTTTTGTTTCTGAATTTCTTTGTCCATATTGCTTAAAATATCTGGTTTCATTAAATCAAATGGGGAACGCAGTGGATGTCCAAAAATAATATCACTTGGAGATCTTCCAGTAGATCTTTGGGAAGTATTGCGGTACGAAAATGAAAAGCTAAAAAGTCGTTCGTCTTGAGTTTTCTCCGAAGCACTAGCTGACATTCGGTCTTTGAAAATTTTGACTGCTCGTTCAGCTAATCCGTTCGTCTGTGGGTGATAAGGTGTTGATCGTATGTGAGTATAATCCCATTTGTTTTGCAAAACATGTGGAACTAATCTGATGTTAACTGGGGACCATTATCCGAAACTATGGTCTTTGGAAAACCCATCCTTGAGAAAATAGCAAATAGGGCAGATATAGTCTAGGACGTTGTCATTTCTTTTAAAGGAATTACTTCGAGCCAACGTGAGTATGCATCAACAACAACTAACCACATTTTCCTTTCAAAAGGGCCAGCAAAATCAATGTGAATGCGTGACCATGGTTCAGGAGGTATACCCCACGGAAATAAAGGTAACTTCGTCTGCGATTGTCGTGATTCTTGACATGAAGAGCATGTTTTAATGAAATTTGTTATTTCAGCATCAACATTAGGCCAGTATATGTGTAGTCTGGTACATGACTGCATGGCTGTAATTCCTGGGTGCCCGTCGTGAAGCATAAGATTGCAGTGAATTTGGAATGCATATTCTTCCTTTCCATAAAAAATTTTCTCTTCATAAGATAGCTCATCCCTTTTTCATAATAAGGCCATATTTCGGTAGGAATCTGTTTCTTGTCATGCCCATATGTTTGTATGTAACGTATAACTTGTTGAAAAATAATATCGCCTGATGTTTTGGACTGAAGTTTTACTTTCGTAACTGGTAACTGTCGTACTCTCAGGTGTAACAATTGACTTCTACTTGGTAAACCTTCTTCTTCTTCTGGTGATCTTGAAATATCCGGTAGAGGTAGACGAGACAAAACATCAGCGGGAGCATTTTCAGTGCCAGGTTGATAACGTATATCAAAATCATAACTATTCAGGGTCATTGCCCAACGTAAAAGTCTATCACTTGCAATCTTAGGTGTTTCGCGATCTTTGCCAAAAATTATTTCCAAAGGTTTATGATCGCATGATCCCATACAGATAGTGATGAAAACGTGTTACAGCAAAAATAATTCCTAGGGCTTCCTTGTCAATTGTTGAGTATCGACATTCTATGTCACTGAATTTCCGTGAGGCAAAAGCTACAGGCCTAAGCTTTCCATCTGAAAATTTATGAAACATGACAGCTCCTTTTGAACTGGCATCGCTGGTGACCACCAGTGGTAGATCAGCATCATAATGCACTAAACAATTAGATGATGTCAGAGTGTTCTTCAGCTGCTGAAAAAGAGCTTCATCTTGTTCCGACCAATGAAAGAGGTTACCTTGCTTTAAATGTCGATAAAGTGGCACACAAATAACATGTAGATTCTCGATAAATCGACCATAATAAGTGGTTGAACCCAAAAATGACCTGAGTTCAGTAACATTTTTCGGACTAGGCATCTCACGAATGGCCTTAAGATGTTCATTTGTTGGGTGTAACCCTTCAAAATCAATAACATGTCCTAAAAATGAGATACTTGTTTGTAACCATGCACATTTGGATTTTTGTGTTCGTATTCCAGCATTATTCAACCTGTCAAAAACCTGTTCTAACCTTTTCAAATGCAAATCTTTTGTTGATGCCGTAATAAGGATATCATCTAGATAACAAAGTACCCCTTCTAGTCCAGAAAGAATTTGATCCATTGTGCGCTGAAGCAAAGAAGGTGCAAAATTGAAACCAAAAGGAAGCCTTTTGTTCTGACACTCATCGTGGATACGATGAGTAGAAATAACCAAACATTATCTATAATCAGGATGTACTTGTAACTGCAAATACGCATCTTTAAGATCTAATTTGGAAAAATATCGGCCACCATTCAATTTTGAAATAATATCATCAAATCGAGGAAGCGGATAGTCATCTTTCATAACGAACTGGTTGATAGTAACTGAAAAATCTCCGCAAATCCGTATACTTCCATTGGATTTTATAGCAACCACAATGGGTGTTGCCCATTCGACTGGTTCTAACATTGTGTTGACTGGTTCCAAAACGTCTTCCCTGATTGAACGGTCCAGTTCTGCTGTAACATTTGCTTGTAGGTACGGGTCTTGGTCGACAAGTTTTAGGTACTGTGTCTTGTTTCAAGTGGATCTCGACCATATGACCCTTAATTGTACCAAGCTTTCCAGTAAATAGTTCAGCATTTTTCTCAAGTAAATTTGTCAGGACAAAATCTCTCAAATTGAAAATACCTCAAATAACTACTAGAATCTGTAGTAAGAGTAGGTTCTGGTGTACCATTCATGATAATCAGGTAAAAAAACAACTTTTTGAAATTACCTCTTTCCTGACGAATGCTCTTGCTTCTCCTCCCCCTTCTAGGACGTAAGAGTGGCGATTATCTACTGGCTGATCTGAATCGTAGTCTATTCCTCTTCTACCTTAGTTCTTTACCTCGTCACCAAAATGTCGTATCAAAACTAGGTATTTGTAACAAGAACAGTAGTTTAATAATTTATCATAGAATTAATGATGTAACATGTCAAGAAGATCCAACTTCTGTCTGTTTGACAACTCCTACTCGTTACTTGTACTGGGCGATAAATGGATATGGAATGTTTAGAATACCACATAACTCACATACGTATAGTGGTATCTCATACCGATGGTAGTGGCTGCGTAAGAAATTTTCAGAGTAGCGGTTGAAGGTTAAGTTTAACGATCAATAGACCACAAAGTTACATAGACCATTTGGAAATTGACATTTCAACAATAAAATTGATCAGTTAAAAACCTTTGAGATACAAAAAACACCAGAACAATTATTCGTCGAAGGTAAGAGTATTTTTTTCGAAAAATATACATAACTCAAACACTGGTCGTCTTCTGGGGTGCTATTCTCGAATTATTCGACTTCCAATTCGTATACGAGTACAAGAGACAAATATAAATATTTCATGTGTATCAGTGTGAAACAGCTTATCTAATTCGCATACGTACAATCTCGACAATATGACCCCTAGTTGCGCAAGAGAGATAAACGAACGCAGCTGTTTGCAGCGTTGGCCGACGATGTATACTTCTGTCAATTTTGTAATCTGGGAATGTCAAAATTATTTGTTTATGTTCAGTGTATTATGTTTGTTGTAAATTAGTCGTAAACAAAAACATTAGAAAATGTAATCTCTCCATTTGTCTTCACAACCAATTTTACTCACTCACTCTGTATAACTATGTTTTTTCCATTAACTAAAATACTGTTATTTTCACCCCTAACGCTTTTCCAATTTTCCATTTTCATTGTTTGCTTGACTTGACAATTATGGATTGAAAAATCATCTAATTTTAATTTTCATGGTAATCATCAGTTTTTGTTTATTTTTATACTTAAGATGGATCAATGATCATATCATTTTGATACCATATTAAACCACAAATTGAATTAATGGTTTTTAGTCCTTTCTCTGAAATTTATTTGGCAACCATTTCCAGACTAAGCAAAATTAAATCTCACCACTTTTCTCTTTGAAATCAGTCTGGCTGAAACATAAAATACATCGTATAAAAATTTCAGTCATACTTAAATATTTCAATTTTTTATTTCAATTCAAAATTAGCGTAAGGCACAGTTCAAGCAACGATAAAAATATCTGGCAATGATTGATTCATGTGTCAAAAAGTTCAATTAAACTAATGAAAAAAATATGTGAGAGAAAAAACAAGCAGGTCACCAGTTGATCTGTGATCGGATATGGAATCTCTCTCGTCATAATTTCTCATATTTATTTTTGTGAGCTTTCACTTACCAAAACATCTGTAACTACTGAAGTAAACAAAATTAGTATTTGACGAGTGCCGTATCAGTATTGGACAAAAATCTGTTATGTTCAACTTTGGTTCAACATCAAGTCGGCAGGGAAGTTTGTTTGTTCAATGGCAGAATTTGGAAGATGTTAGGGGCGAAATTTAGGAAAGGAGAGCAGTGAATATGCAATGATGTGTCACGCCTCTAACACACCCAGTAGCTCAGTAGGCGTGGATTCGACAATAAAAATTGATTTCGATAAGATTGAAATGTGGGGTTAATTTTCCGGAGCGCCACGGATTTATCGCTAGTGAAAAATCCGAAACCACCCTGATGGAATGGGACAACCCACTATACTAATATTACTAAAATTTTAAACAATAGATACCTGTAAACGGTATAAAAATAATATATAAATATGTAGAGGTTTTGTCTTCCCTTACGCTTAGATAACTTGGACAAGAATAAAAGAAATAGTCATGTCCCTTACGAATAAAATATATTGATTTATGTTACAAAAATATGGTACCACCAAGATGGATTCAATAGATTGAGAGTGGTATACTGTTTAACTAAATAAAATATTGATTTTCCAGTGAGGGCTATGCCTGTGACGTAGCTTACAATTATGATTACTGATGCCATAGGGGCAATCTCTTATGCTAAACTTATCTGATCATAAGTAGGTTTCCTTAGTAAGACAGTGGGTAAGTCTCAATCAATCTAAGTACCAGTACATCTGGGACGAACACCCTCAACGAAGAACACCAACAATGGGGACAAACAGCGAAGGAACGCTGAACAACAGATATACAGCGGGACAACTACAGTTGAGCAGGAACAATCACAGTAGTAGAACAGTGGAAAGACAATCGTGTAGCAACGGAACAGTGGAACAATCACATTAGCGGAACTCCAATAAACGGTAATAGAGTAGTAGCACTGACTGTCAATGGAGCACTACCAGCGGCGAAGCAGTAACAGTAGCAAAGTAGTAGCAGAGTTGTAGCAGAGTGGTAGCAAGCACTAGCCGCAGCGGAGTAGTAGCAAAGTGGTACCGCAGCGGAGCACCCTAGAATATACAATAACAGTCTGACTTCTGATTACACTTGTATGGGGCCATAAGTAGAGCCCTAATGCAAATACTAACCTCTGTTAAGTGGGAGGGTTCTGATGACAGCTTTGATGGTCGGTTTGCTGTCTGATAGCGAGTTTCTCGTTCCAGTGGTTTCACACAATGATGAAGTGACTTCTAACCTCAAAAACCCACAAAGCGAACGGAGATTTCTCAAAAATATATAGCGTCAAAAATCGCAAACAATTTGAGAAACTCTCCTGTTATGAATTTTCCCAAGATCCATCAGCGATGATCAAACTTTAATTGGAAATCTTCAAAATAGGTCAGTCACTCATCAAGATCAAATAAGGAAGAGGAATAGAGGAAAATATATCTCAGACGTCAAAGTCAAAACTGTCAATATCTGACAAGGCGCTTTCTTGTTCGTTAGTGTTCGGTAGGAACAGTCCAGGAACTACCTCGAGCTACTTGGAGCTATGAAAAGAACACCTTAAGATTCAGTGTTGCCAACTGAACCAAGACGAAAACGCCAGCCTCTCAATCTCAGAACCAAACACCAACAAGGTCAAGCATTCGAATGTGAAGTAGGTACCTCAATGACACAAGGCAGAGATAGAGTAAGAATGTTACGGTTTTGTGTTCTAAGCACAAAACAATCACTCAGAAAATTTCTTATGTATTATTAACAGAGGTACTTTTATGAACAGTTTAAAGTATAATATCTATTAACATAACAAAAATAAAATTCACACTATGAAAAATATTGTGCGTACAACAAATCCTTTTTTGTAGTCGTTAAATCTTATATTGTTTTCGGAACCATAAAACCTCTATTGTGAGTATAAGAATATATTATATACATCGCATTTTTTTATTATCCTGACAGTAAATTACAGTCAAACATCAATAATAATTCCATAAATGGAACAAAATAATCACTCTGCATCTAATGATAACAATTTATATAGACTATACGGTAGCCGGTTGACCCAACAGTATACATTATTATGTATAAAAATATGCCGTCACCAGAACAGTCTTTCATTATTTCAAACAAAAAATCGACATCGACAATTTGAATGTTGCATTGACAAAATTATTCTGTGAATTTTAACCAAGGAATATTAAATTTACAATGTGATTGTCTGCCTTCTAACAAGAGCAATTGAAATGAAATAATAAAAGCACTGCAAGCGGAAACAACCGAGTTGCACCGATAATAGACCGATTGTAACTTTTGTGGTTCATATAAGTCATTTTACTTTTCAAAGAATTCGTGTCTTCGTAATTCGTGAGTTTAGAATTTGCAGTGTCCTTGTTCACCAAGTTATTATGGTGGTGTTGGGAAGAAATCCATACAATACAAACGAAAAATGGAAATACTGTTCGGGCTCAGTGGAATACGGGAAGTTGATAAAAGTATAGTGCATTGCGTTCGTTTAAAAAGTTTTTTGTTTATAGTTTTATTTATAAAACACCTGTATTATTACGTTATTATTATTATTATTACGTATCAGTACTATGTACTGTGTTTCTTTCAAAAGGCAGAATCGATTATAAGTCAGTCGTCACTTTTTTTAGACGTGGTTGTTTTCTTTCAACAGGTGAGAATTTATGAACACTTAAAAAAAAATATTTTTCTGTTCATGCAATAAAATATTTGTCAAGAAATAATATCTATCAGTTGTTTATTTGACAGTAACCCTCTGTTATCAATACAACAATAACTTTTTATGAAAAGCACTGATTGTTGATTCAACAGTGTGATGTATATACACGTAACAGTATTTCTTCAATAACCCCATGAAACTTCACAAGCATTTTATTACAATAACAGTTTTTCTGTACTATTTAAAGAAATCGACCGTTTTCATTTGACGGACCCTTCTATTATCACAATAAAAAAGTTATTGTATCTATAGGATATAATATACAAGTGACCAACTAATAGTATAACAACTGTTATATTAACAGAATTTAAGGTCTACCAAATAGAGATCTTACCACTGTTAACTCAACCTACTTTTTTTGTCGGATTTACTAAGAAAATTTTCTGAGTGATAGACTAATCAAAAGTATGTTTACAAAACAACGCTGTCATACCGCAAAATAAAACAACTGATAACTGTCATTAGCTTAAGGCCGGTTAATGTCTGCTCGAACTAGTACTGCAAAGGTAAGTACTAACATTCGGAACAATCTATACATGACAACGATCAAGTTGTCATTTTGATACAGTGGCGTACAGAGTGGAAAGTGTATATCAATGACAGAGAATTTCTGATGTTATTGTATTAAAACAGAAATGGTTTTCTAGTGCAAAATAAACCCGTAACAAAGACTTCATTGAATTTTATTCTTCATTGTTAAAAACTAAGGTTTGTGCAAACTGACGTGACAATATGGAAGAACTGGATAGGATTCAAGCAAAAGTACAAACAATTTTAACAGCTTTCCATGATTGCTTCTTTCTCCATTGGGATCAAAGTGATCAATTCACAATTAGCTATTAATCTCTCATTTTCTCTCTGTAACTGGGTAACATATTTCACTTTTTCCATAATTATAATTTGTTTTTCCTCAATCTCTTGCCATAAATGCTGATTTTCTTCTTTTAGTTTTCGAATTGTTTCTATTAATTCATGATTATTAATCGAGTCATGTTCATGATCAAATTTTATGTTTTGAGAGTCACATGATTCATCAGAAGAGGTATTTCGTTTCTTTTGCCTAGACATTTTTCCTTTCAAATCTTTTTTCATCTCTTCTCCTGGGCTATAATTCGTTTTCCAAATTGACATTTATATCAAAGTCTTTTTTAATAATTAGCTCTGGTTTTTCCCAAAATTTTCTCACTACTTTGTCCGAATTTTATGAAAATTCCTTTCCTCTTCTCAATTGCTTTTTTTCTCGAAGATATCATCGGATGAATAAATTCGAATGTTCAGATTCCCATTACTACCCACAATATAATTTTCAATTTATCATTTTTCCAAGTACGAACCGCTTGAACCAATGGATCATTTCATTTTTCTTGTTCTTGGTCTGATATGTGATTCAGTGATCCCACGTGCGTACGTGGAGATCATCAGTTGAAATTCCTATATTTCTACTTCATTAAACCTAGACTCATTTCGAAAATTCAATTAATTTTTTCTTCTTCGGTACTACTTCACATTCGTTCCATTCGAAAACCTCTTAGAATACCTCGACATTTCATACCTACTAATTTCACAAGAAATCCCATTCAGACTGAAGCATGGATACCTATAATAGAAACATAAACAAACAACAACGCTAACTATTTGTGCATTTTTAAATCCAAACAATATCGAAAATTAACATTGAATCGTGTGTATACAGCGTTGAATACACTTTGGCGTTTGGAATCGAAACTTATGTCCACCATTATCAGAGTATCGCCGGCATTCCTGGGTATTAAATAAGACTTTAGCGAGTTTTTATTCATTTTCAGAAAGAAGAATTGAAGATGGCGTATGTGTAAATAGACATCGCAATGGTGGAATGAAGATTAGTTTTCTCTGAAGTAGTTGGCAGAAAGAAGGATGTAAACTGTTATTGTCTATTGATTTCCGAGTTTTATAGCAGGATGCAGTTTCATTTTCTCACGAGCACCTGTAAAGGAGAGAGACGGGGAAAACTTCATTTAAGAGAAAACTAGGACTTTTATTTTGAAATGAAAGGATGGTAAATAGCCGGGATATCAGCACCGAATTATTCTATGTATTTCAGTAATTTATTTCAAATTGGATGTGTTACTAGTTAGTGATCAATGTTGAAACTGTTGGTTGTAACGTATTTTTTACCTAGAAACAGCTGTTTCATTGATTTCCATGCCGAAATAGTACAGTAACTATATACAGACAATTTGAGCCAAAAGTGAAGGATGAATTGTAGCAGCATGAGACTCGGCAAGTGATTCTTTGACATTCTATACAGGCCGTTTCTTTTATCATGTGGTAACATTGCTATATTCTAAACCGTAACAGATACGAAGACGATTAAATGGGACAAAAGGTAACTATTGTGGAGAACAGTACAATGGTCAAAGAAAATTTACAGGGAGTCTCGCCCTTCCCGAGTTATACAGGGAAAACTAAAAATGCTGTTATTTTTTTTTACGAATAGAATTGTTATTTCTGAAAATATAAAAAAATGGAAAAGGAAAGTTTTAATGTATTCTAAATGTACTATAAAAATGTAACAATGTATCTTTGATTAAACGTTTCGTGTCAACACGGCCACCATCAACATTTCCTTTCAAATACGGACCTGTCTGTTTTAGTACAAATATTGATAAAGCGATAAAATCACAATTCAGTGGTACATCACACTTGATATTTTCATAACGTTTCATTTAAAATAACTAACATCATCAGTGACAACAATTTTCAATTACGGTCCTGTCGTTAGGTCGTTTATGGATTCCACAAAACCTAACTCTCCGATATAAAAATTATCAGTGACGCTTTGAATAAATGTATCTATTAAAATTATGTTTACACTATAATAAAAGATATCTGTAGTTTCAGAGACGAACGATAGCAATTTACCTCGGAAATAAACTTACTTAAGTGTAGAAGAAATCAAACAAACAGAAAACAATTTATTTCATATTTAATTTTTGAGTGAAAATAAAACCAATACAGAAAATGAATTCTTCATGATAACCTACAATAAATGCTCGAATTGCCGACCTCTTTGTTGAATGCACATAAGTTGTCTGTCCATACAATTTCTGTGGCAATTTTCTAGCATGATGGGTGTAATGCTATTACATGCATCTCTTATTTTTTGTTTGAGATGGTCGATATCTGTACTAGTTGTCGAAAAAACTTTATCCTTTATGTATCCCCAGACAAAAAAATCTAAAGGAGTCAGGTCTGGGGATCGAGCTGGCCAGGCAATTGGTCCATTGTTTCCAATCCATTTTCTTGGGAATATTGCATCTAAATGTTCCCTTACTATTGCTGCATTATGGGGAGGGGCACCGTCTTGTTGAAAATATTGTATTTCACGGCGGATGTTCAGTGGCAATTCAACTAAGTAGCCATCAAACTCATTGGATAAAAAAAATGTAAATACATTCCACCATTCAAATGCTCGTCGTAAAAGAAAGGACCTAGTATGTTTGTTCCCAAAATTCCCAACCAAACATTTATTCCGAACCTTTCCTGGAAATTGGTTTCTCTATGTAAATGTTCATTTGTATTATTCCACCTATAATGGATGTTTCTGTTAAACCAACCATTGTTGGTGAATTTTGATTCGTCCGTCCATATTATTTTATTACCAATATTTCCAACTTCCCTATTTCTACGTCTCAACCACATCGCAAATCGTACTCTCCTTCCGTAATCCCTTTCATCGAGGTGATGAACTTTGCGTATACTGTAGCATTTGTATTTCTTTTTCAAAATATTTCTGGTAGATTTTACAGAAATCCCTAGTTCGTGGGCAATTTTTCGTAAAGAACAATCTTGATTAGAAATATTTCTGTAACTGACCAATCCTAAATTGAAAAAAAATATTTTCGTCACTTTGTTAATCTTTATGAAGTAATATTTGCTTACCTAAGACATTTATTTGGTTCCGCATACTTCCAGTAACAACACATTTTCTAGTTTTATTTCTATCAAATGCACCACAGTCTCTCAAATTTCTTTCTAATCGTCTAAACATTTGAATGTTTGGAATACGACGATTTGGGTATAGCTCACCATACATATTTTTTGCCAAAAGAGAATTTCTATTTGATTTTGCATAAGCAAATAGCATATCAGTCCTTTCGTCATTTGAATACATCTTTGATATGACTGAGTGTATAAACGACTGACAGTTCTTAACACGTATCAACAACTCATTTATTTGTCCTGCCATAGAAACCAAGCAAAGCCTACTTGTTTAAAAATGATAAATGAAGTGAGATGCTATATAATTGTACCATATCACACAATAGTCGTATTTTGACCAAAAACTAATATTTTCGTTACTTCCAGGATTGAGAATTATAGAAATATTCAGTATGATAATTGATTCAGAAGAAATCAGCCTTGAAACAAGGATTTCTGTAATACAAAAATGCCCAAGAAGGAAAAATACGAATGTTCGTTGTGTTGGGGTATCTTCTTATCGAAATTATTGGGTGAAGTCTGAAGTATGCCAATAGATGAATAGGTTTTGAAGAAATCAAAGTAATTTACAAAAGAACTAACGACAGGACCGTAATTAAAAATGGTCGTCACTGAGGATGCTAGTTATTTTAGATGAAACGTTATAAAAATATCAGGTGTGATATACCACTGAATTGTGATTTTATCGTTTTATCAATATTTGTACTAAAATAGACAGGTCCGTATTTGAAAAAAAAAATTTGATGGTGGCCGTGTTGACACGAAACGTTTAATCAAAGATTCATTGTTACATTTTTATAGTACATTTTAAATACATTAAAACTTTCCCTATATTTTTTTTTATATTTTCAGAAATAACAGTTCTATTCGTAAAAAACAAATAACAGCATTTTTGGTTTTCCCTGTATAACTCGGGAAGGGCGAGACTCCCTTTAAATTTTCTTTGACCATTGTACTGTTCTCCACAATAGTTACCTTTTCTCCTATTTAATCGTCTTCGTATCTGTTACGGTTTAGAGTATAGCAATGTTACCACATGATAAAAGAAACGGCCTGTATACCAAGTGAGGAAAAAAATGTTATCCAAGAAATACGGTATGGAACTGAACAAAATTTTTACTTCAAATAGAAAAAAATATTTTTTGGGTTGGCTGTCGGAAAATGGCTTCGATGGAACGAGAGGTGAAAACATTCTCTACAAATACTCCAAGGAGACTTTGAATAGGCTAAGTTAGGTTAGGTTGGGTGATGTTAATGCTTCACATTTCTAAAACTCGTTCTACAAATGCGAGGAGCGGGACCGGATTGAGACATTTGTGCAGACTAAGCTGACATCAGTTTGGCTGCTCTAAACTAGGAAAGTAAAAATATAGGTATATGTAAAAGTAACGCGTTTTACAAAAAATATATGTATTTGTGAAAACGTACAAATCAATTTGTCACAGGTGTATTTTACGACACTCAATACTTGAAATGTTTTGTATGACATCGTCAAAATACCTTTCCTTTAGTGCCTCTGATTCTGTATATGATATTGAGAGCCCAAGTAACAATTTGAATGTTATTTGGATTCATCCTAGTTTTATGAAAGTTTTATCAAGGTTAGGTAATGCCCAATTTGATTTATGCAGGTCATATATTATTCCTAATATGCTACCAGAGCAAACATATTTATGAATCAGTTTCAAAACAGCCCTGAAGGCTATAAGATAAAACCATTCAGCATTTAAGTATATTTGTTTTTATGATGGTTTTACAATGGCTTATACACATACACGATAAATCTTTTTGGTATTTAAATAATCCACATAGAAACTTAGTTTTGTGATGGTTTTATAGCACTCCTCCATGCAATGGTTCTGTAATAAAACTAACGATGAGGTTTTATTGAGGTTTTGAGATGTACTCTCGAGAACCGCTATAAAATCAAAGCATAAAACTATTTCTACTTAAATGCTAGTAGCTCCCCCTAACCGCTAATAAATAAATCACATTGGGTTAAGATAACTGAAAAAAATAAATAGTAATTAAACGTTTCACAAGACTTAGACACCAAATAGTTATCACGGGAGTATAGACACTGAGTATACTTACCTCGTCGATCACGAAAAGACGAATGTCAGGCGGGATTGACAATTGACAGATGAAATATTTTGGAAATTGGATTAAATAATACCAAACGTACTTTTTTAGGGTAAAATGATTTTAAAATGGTCTATTTTGAGGAGAAACGACTTTTTGACGGAAATATGTGCAGCTAATTAGAATAAAGGTAGGGTAGCCATATTTTATTACAACCAGAGGGAACAACTAAAGAGAGCCTAATTTCAATTCATGTTTCTTGCAATTTGGTGTATATGACGGAAAGGAAATACACAATTATTGGTATTCATTTGTATTTAGATATAGTACAAATCATTCCGGGAAAGATATGAGTCAATATAATTTTTTAATTTTATGTGGTATTTTGTTTATTTTTTTAATTTCGCGTTGTTATTGGGGCGCGTTGCAGATTTACCACCTAACTGATGTCATTTTGTTAAAAAATTTCATTCGCAGATGATATTCGACATTTCACGTTGTTGAATACCAATAAATTCTTCATATATCACTGCCAGGACGCCATCATTATATTTTTGCTTGTAAAATATCGCCCTATTTTTCGCAACTGAGGAATTATATTAATTTAAGTCCGTTTTGGCTGTAGTTATTTATGGAATATTTTCTAACCCAATTTCATTCAAAAAAAGACATTTTGATGCCAAATAGATTTTTTTAATGACAAATATGTTTATAACAGCCCCATGATTTGGTTTTATAATGATCCTCAGGAGGTTATTGAGAATCCTGCGAATAAGGCAAGCAGGTTTTATTCTTGCATTTCAAAATAGCCCCGTGAACCTTCATAGGAGTGGGCCCTCGTAGATTTATGGCAGCTTTAAGGGGGTTTTATGGATGTCGTAACAGCAAAACAGTTTTATCGATGCTGTGATTGTTATGGTCTTCAGAACCTTCTGAGGGCTATCACAAAACTGAAATTTTTACTTGGGAGGTCAGCATTGTTATCGTCCGTTATAGAATTTTTTGAGTAATTTTTTACTCGTTTTAACATGGACGAGAAGGACATTTCTCCCGTACAATTCGTCACTGGAAGATACAAATATATTCTTAAAATAATGCCCTTGTTAGGAAACGTACAAATTGAATTTTTGCTACGGAGTGTTTCCAACCATGACATAGTTTCTGATGAGTCCAGAGTTTGAATATAATATCAGTTGAATTGTATACGTTCATACCATCAAGTTTTCTACTTCCTCCACCTCCACTCATTGTTTTTAATAAAACGGACAAAAATACCGCAACTGAGATTATTTAAATTGACGATTACTGAGATTAATCGAATACTCTTTTGCATATAGGTACACTGCCAGCGACTGAACTGCAATTTTCGCATATATTAATGAGAGCTGTCTCAATACTCTCAAGTCGTTGCATATGGAGTAGAAAAACTGATCTAACAATCACAGTTATTGCCATTTCAAAAAAATGCCAAAAAGTGCAACTATGTGAATAAATTCAAGTCAAAGTCCAGTTTATAGTCCAAAGATTGCAATGGTTTCTGCCTCAGTGTGATTAATCCATATTAACTGATATGTCCATGATTTTTGCATCCTTCGTATATAGCGCAGAAGTAGTATGTAAAGTGGGGGGAAAACATTTTGGGTACTCAGATACCAACATGTTATACATAATATATGAATGAGAAGGTAAAAGTCTACAGGAACGAAATGCACTCTTGCTTTTTCTTCTATGCTCATTTTTATTGATGTCGGCGTTCATTCATGTTTTATGAGAAAACTGGCCCATTTTGTATGGAATTACTGATTATAATTCTTATAGTGACTCTGATTGAATTTCATCATTTTGAAATCCTTTTGTGAAAATAGTATATTCTTCAACGAGCGTATAATGGTAGCTATTATTCTCGAGGATAAAAATTCCGATACGAGCCAGAGGGGAGTTTCGGAATTATCCAAAAAATACTAGCTATTATACGCGAGTAGAAGACTATACTTTCTCTACGACTATACGATAGTCAGAGTTTTAATGAAATCTAAATATTATTTATGAAAATAAGTATATATTATAAAGTAATATAAGGTAGAATAACAATTATACATGAATAATCGGTGTTAATTCATGAATGAATAAATGCCTTGATTGAAAATAATTTTAAAAAAACTTCCAACAGTGGGATTCGAACTCACGCCTATATAACTACCTTCGTTATACATTTACTTCATGTACACGCTTCTACTAGTCCGGGAGCCAGTGACAGATTTCCATGACCGAGTTCTTCTCAAGCGAAAATTAGTGGAATGCTTCGTGAACGTCAGCTGCGGTTCCGTGGGGGAGATGAGCGGTGGTAGCCTCCCACGCACAAAGGAAAAGAAATGTATTCAATTTTGTTTTCCTACCTGAGAACATGTTGAATTATCGCTAATGCAATATCTTGAAGAAAGAAAAAATCAGCTGACTATAGCATGGTGTATTATACGACAGCTAGTTGGTCGAACACAAATAAAATTTTACCTCATATTCGGATTGCGTCAATTCAACATGTTTCCGGTAAGGAGGACATAATTGAATATATTTTTTTTCTTCGTGCGTAGGAAGCTACTGTGCTGATCATCCCCCCCACCAACGGAATCGCAGCTGACGTTCACGAATCTTTATAATACGACTCTCTGATGCATTCCACTAAATATCGCTTGAGAGGAAATGACTGACCAAATTTTTACCGGGCTCCTGGACTATACCAACTGAGCTTTAACAGGCACTCGAAAATTTGTGAATGAAATACCTACTAGAGAAAATCTGACCAAGAACTGAGAGAGTGTGGAACGTTCAAGTAAAAATTATTTGACATACCTTTGTTGCAAGATAGATTTCATCTTCCTCACTATCACTGCTTTCCCAACCCGCTCTATTCATTTTTATATTAGGTACTTGTCACACAGATCATAGATGAAACTAAGAAAACAGTCAATCTGACATTCGCGGATGCCAAGCTGTGACAAAATTTCCAGCAAAGCCTTCTTGAGAAATTTGTTTGTTAAACCTCTCAGTTCCCGTGGATTCTGAAAATTCTGAACCTGTGATTGGCCGAGTGCCGTTGAATAATGAGTTAGGATCCACGGTGTCTTGGAACCATCTTTATTATTCAGTTAAAAATCAATATGTAATTAACGTAGAATACAATAGTCGTAGAGAAACATTATTCTTTCCGAGTCACCAGCAAAAATTTGTTTTTTCTTCAAATTAAAAAATTGTTTGGATTCTATACCTCCGGATTTTTGGTAAACAATTTTTTTCCTTGTTTTCATACTTGCTACTACTAGCACACCAAATTTGGTGCTGCTACAACCGATCTTCGCCTCAAAATCTGATTGGACTGGATAAAAACTATTTATTGACCGACTGAAAACAGCGAACAGGTCCGTATACATGTAAGGTGTACATCAACAAAGATAACTTTGCTGAATGAATTTTAATGAACCAGGTATTTTGAAGCAAAATAGTCATTCCCAGAGTTTGCATGGAATGTGCCCGACAATAGAATTTGTGGTCATTTGTCGAACACTATGCAATTACACTACAAATGGTAATTGCCGTAGGAGATATAAGGTAGTGTTGGGTAATAAGGCCCACTTAACTTTTGATTGATGAGTTGATTGCTTGTGAAGTTTGCCGCTATGTTAACATCAATATTCGTCTCCTTCAATACCTTAGTAACCAAAATAAGACAAATTTCTAAAACTTGCTGTTTGGCCTTATTGCCTGCCTATAAGGGTAATAAAGCCCATAGTAAGTTATGCAGAATTTTGTTTATTTATTGTATATATAAATATACTAAATTTTAAGAACATTCCCTATAGTAAAAGTCCTCAACATCTTCAGCCGTCAGTCCCATGCAAGTTTCGTGTAAGTTCCACATTCTAGACAATTTCGAATGTTGCCCTCGGGCCTTATTATGCGATCGTTGGTAGGGCCTTATTACCGGGCGAGCACTTTTTCTTGAACATGCAATTTCCAGAAAAATGAACATTTATTTTAATCTTTCTCTTAGGCGAAAGATAGTACCATTGTTTATATAGAAGATAGTTAGTCAACCTTATGGGATTATAATTGGATCAAAATGGATGCGACATGTAGATGGCGATAGTGAGCTCGCATCCAAGTCATGTCGTAACTTCAGTGATCTGGCCTCCAAGTCATGTCGTAACTTGATTAAAACAATGGAAAAGCATTAAAATCAGGGTTTTTTGAAGAAACCTGCATTAAAATGACGTCAAATATTCATGTTTGTAACTAATCACACTAGATGACACTCGCGTTTGTGTCCAATACCTTTTCCACAGGCATTGACTAACTATGTTCTATTTAAACAATGATAGTACCAATGTTGTATAGTAACTGATGGAGTACTATTTATTTCTTTAAGTAAAATAGGTTGAATTAGAAACGACGTCTCACCTTCTTGCGAACTTATAATCTGTGCAGCCTAAAACTGCACATTCATCTAGTGTTGTTAATGGCGAACTGAAGTCTACGATCTTTTAATAAAGCTTTACCACTCGGATGATGAAACTAACCATGTTGACAGATTTGAAAAAATTTGCCAGTCTTCAAAGAAAAAGACATTGGGCCTTATTTACCGCCGGGCCTTATTCCCCAACACTACCTTAATCATAAGAGCAAGGAAACCCATTACATCGTCAGAACTAGTGTTTTTCCAAGTCGGAAATAAACTATTTTTACTGATAACTTTTTTCAGAATCAGTAATCCAAATCATCAATATCCTTTTACACACCTTTTTGCCAACATGTATTCATTACCTCACGAGAAGAATGCCCATACATTTTTATTGTCGTTAGTTTATGGAGAAATATGTTCATTATAACATTTACTATATATATATTTATATTCGTTGACCCTGTATAAACAATTCATGTTTCTTGGGATTGAATTAATGAATAAATGAAATAAATCTAAAAAAAAACTTATTATCAAACGTTAACAAAATAAACAATAACAATAACTACATAATGAATATTCAGCAAATATGTCACGTGCTTAATGTCAAACATACGTTTGGTTTCAAAACCAACTTCAAACACTTATTTTGGACAAGAAAATCTCCAGAAAATCTATGAGTTTGTTCCGAAATACCTATTTTATTTTGATGTTTTGTGATTTGATATTATTGAATATTAAGTTCTTGTTACAAAACTGTATAATTTTGAGTAATTTTCGGTGTTAACAAAAATAAAAAAAAATTACTATAGTATACCTATCGATTGCTGAAATATATTATACCTATGTCGGAGCGGAGGCTACCATAGTAGAGTTTATCAATTTCGATGTCAGGCATGTTTTCTCTAGTAATTAACACCCTATATACATTCGCAACTATGTATGCAAAACGATTTTACAATAATAGTACCAATTTTTCCGAGCAGCTGAAAGGTGATAATTTTATAGCTTGGCATCGAATATTCGCTCATCAGGACGGCAATATGCTAACACTCTGCTTGCCTACAACAACTCAACTCGACTGGAATCTATAAAACTTCAAGTAATCATTTTCCTAGAGTTGTATCGGTGATACCATTCAAAATAGTTTTTATTTCATATTTGTACGTCACACCGTTCAAAAATTAACACTGTATATTCTAGTTATATTTTCCATTAAATTTAGTTCTGGTACTGAATGCGTTATCTTTTGTTCTCAATAGAAGTGTGGACAGTTTTTCTTTCAGATTAGTACAATCCCATGAGGACATCCCAAAATACTTGTATTGAATTAGTGGATGTTTCAAGCCACACCAAATATTTGAATTTTGTTCTCCTTGTGGTGGGATGATTTTTAATTGATTTGCTCAAGTTTGTTGCCAATTTGAATAATAAAAAATTACTGCTCAAGAAATTGCATTTGAAAAAAAAATTATTCAAATATTTTTTCAGTTAGAAAAATTCCTTTTCTTCTGTTGGCAGTACTTATCGAATGATGTGAGGAGTCGAATTCAATTTCCGCCTAGGTAGGAAAAATAGTAATTCAGGAAGATTTATACGAATGCTGAATCAGTCTTATGAACGGGGACCTATAAAACCACTTTGACTAAACGGACTTTTACCACATGAATTGAATTATCATAGAAGAAAATCATTTATTAATCGAAAATGGGCTGTTCTATATTCTAAGTAAATTTATCACAAAGTTAGTTCTGGAGCTAAATGTGCTACCTTTCAGTTTTCAATGATAGTGTGGATAGTTTTTCTTTCAAATTAGGAAAATTGAATGAGGACATCCTGAAATGCTGCTATTGAACTGCTAGATGTTTCAAGCCAACACCAAATAATAATTCAGTTTGGTTTGATTTTGCCTAATTTTGAATAAGTTTTTTGAATGTCACCCTATCTCCATTTCTACACATTCTGATTTTGGTTCAAAAAAATCATTATATACTCAGTTGTTTTTTCCCACAACTTTTACCCACCCGTACCTCTGAAATCACATTTGTTTCGCAAAATCGCACACAAGCACAAAACACGGGATTAAAAAACTATAATACCCATTTTGAACTAGCCTCTTTTAATCCCCTATTTCAAAACGGTGTGCACCGACGCGACGAATATTTTCATAAGAACTGATTTTGAAATTGAGCCGGGCACATTGCATTAGGATTATCCTGTCCACTGAAGCGGACAGGCAACAATGCCTGTCGTATTGTCGGCAGCGGCTGAGGAAATGAGCAACGAAATGATGGTACATCTTGACGTTTGTAGGTAGGAAGGACTCTCGGTTGCAGGTATAATTGTATAGTAGTATAAAGTTCGGTGTAAATATTTTGGCAAGTACAGAATGTGTCGAAGAATATCAAGAAGACACGTACAATGTTGTGCTAGAAAGTTTCATACGGGGTGATTTGCTACCCCTTACACAAAATTACACGGGGTACTGGTCTATCATGTGTGAAAGCACCTGTAGAAGTTGAGAGCTATCCCTGATGATTTAATCGTTGCAGTGTATATTTTGTCTCTGTAGAAGGAAACTGCCCTAGGTTACCCTAATAGAAGAGATGTATAGTGCAACCCTTTCATGTGAACATTGAGTTCCACTATCGATTTCTCGTCTCAAGTCATCATCGTTATCGTAAGGAAGAAAGCATTTTTTGATTTTGATACCATCTCATCCCTTAACCTAAGAACGAATAATCATATACCACGCTGATGCCTGTCCTTGAAAATGATCATAAGCAGACGAAAATAAATAAGCCTTTCTAACATTCCTGGCCTGACTCAATAGATCAAACTATTCTAAAAAGGACTGAACAGAATCTCTCTGACCAAAGAACTGAAGGTTCCATTTATGTAGAAAAACATATTTTTGAGAAGCGCAGGAATTATTGGAGTTACTAAAGAAGATGGTGAAGATGAGGCTATAGGAATAACTGAATCTAACTTCGGGACAAAATCTTCCTCCCACTGTAACAATTGCAAATGAAAAATATGTTTAGCCTGATCTTCGTCTTCATCCTCGGTTTTTAATCTCTGAATCCTTCCAGATATAGGTATATGTCAATCGAGAGGTAAGGCTTTTGAAAACTCGATCTAATTTGCTCCCATACAAATGAACAAAAATCTGTTTCAAATCACTCTTTCTCTTTAGTTTCAGTTACTTCTTGACTATGAGATAAAGGGCTAACAACAATATCAGAAAAACTTCGATCAGCATTTTATTGACTAAAAATAACCTTCAAAATGTTCCTTACTATTGACTGGTGTGCTCAACATTCCGTTATTTCAATTCATAGTTCAATTCGTTAATTTCATAAGGATCCATAATGTAAAAATTTTCGAACAAATATGTTTCAATAAATCCAATGAAATATCTCAATCTCGAATTATTCGAAGGAAAAAGTATTTGACAAAGCAAATAGCCCGATTACCAAAATTAAAAAGTATTAGCAGTTTCACAAATGATGTTGTAGTTGCAACTTCTGAGACACTAAAATTAAATATCAAGTTAAAAAATTTACGCCCCTTTTTACAACGTTAAACCCAGTATTTGACCAGCATGAGACACTAGGGGGCGGATAAGGGATTATTTATTAGAATAACCGTTCAAATTCCCTGTGGTAAATACTGGTTGACCTGGATGTGTAGTTTTTTTTTAATAGTTGATTTACTGCGCTTAATGAGGGCTCTAGAGGTGAAAATAAACAAAGAGAAATAACCCAAAATTTCAACACCCACAGTGGACATACCGCCTGGTATTCAGATAATCATTATGTCAAGGTACCCTGTAAACGGACATAATTCTAGAGTTGGAGGATAAGGATGAGTAGAATTTGAAATTGCAAATAGAATCCAGTTCAATAATACGAAAATTTTACTTACCTTGATATCCTACTACAACTGGGACTTCTGACAATTCCCTGAATGATAGACAACAACTGGTAGCCTTTCATTTTTGATTCCTTTACAGGTTCCTAGATAACTGTTCGAAGCAGCCAGGTATACTTATCTGAAAATATGACGCACGAAAAAACCTGCGAAGAAATGAGAAAAATGCAATTTCTCTGAAAACAGTGTGAAGTTTGTTGAATCTTAATTGAAAAATCGTTTTCAAAGTGCAAGAGTGGGAAAAAATGGTGAGAAGGTAACATCATATATTTTGTATGCCGACGATACCATACAATCCAATCAAATTCTGAAACTCTTGAAGAGGTCCTTGCACTATCTTCAGAGGCAAAAACGGAAACTGAAAAGTGGTTTAATGTTGACGAACTCTACCTAAATGAAAAAAATAAGTCGAAATATGGTATTCACTTTAAGAAATATGAAGAGTTACCTATACCAGCAAACTAGTGTGCAATTTCTGGGAATTCATGTTGACAGCAAATCAAAATGGGACCGTCACAAAGATGGAATATCAAAAAAATTCGACAAAAATTTATTTTTATTGAAAAACCTTTCTAGACAACGTACCTCTCAAGCAGCACACATATTTTTTCACTGTATGAATCCATTATTCCTCATGGTGTTGTTGGGTACATGCAACAGACTGTGATAGAATATTTCTCCACCAACGCAAAGCAAGAGATGATTTTCCCCCCTCCCTCTATATCATGGAAAATTTTATAAATATTGAAAATAACCTATTCAAGTATGAAAGTCGAGAGAATATACAAAACCACAATCCTATACATATATATTACTCGAGCACAAACTCATGCCTCCCAAAAATATCCCAAAATGGACCTTATGAGGTGTGAAATTTCTCAATAAATTGCCAGAAACGATGAGATCATTACCAAATAATATATTTAAAACCAAAATGAATTTTTTTTTCTATAAAAAATCCTTCTATAGTACCTACTGAAGAATTCCTACACCTTTTCAACCATATAGATTTTATTATTTTCATATTTTAAATTGAAATATCCATTACCCTATTTCAATATAAAACAAAACTATAATATTTTAACAAATTAGATGTATAGGTATACAAATCAGTGAAACGCAATTTGATATCACCATCCGGTGCAGTAAGATGGTAAAACGGCTATCAATCAGTTGACAGTCACATAGTAGTACATGTTTCGGACCTACATAGATCCATAATCAGCTATTTAGAAATTCTACTATAAAAGGAGAACAATGTTACTAAATACAATTTGGCTGATTATAAAAATTATTTACATGGAGATGACAAATTGTTGTATAATATTATATGTGAAAAATAATTAACTGTGCTACATAATAAAGTTAAGGGCACAACAGGGTTTTAATGACTTTTAATCTGGTATTTATTTTCATTAGAAACGGAAAGGGAGGCTGAGAAGCTAGAAATCCCTTATTCCTATAACGTATTTTATCTTTATGACTATTCCTATACAAAACATGTTTTTGTCATTTTAACCACATGGGTAAATTTTTGACCAGTCTATTAAAGAAGGTGGAAGACGATCGGATATAAATTAACCGTAAAGCCAGAACCACTGTCAAAATTGCCTCAGGTCAAACTTGACACAGAACAATGCCAAGAGAGCGCAATACAAAGAACAATAAAGGAGGGAATAAATCCAAATCCTGAGTAAGAAGATCCCACGACATATATCCATACCAGTTGCATGAAAAACATTCAAACAGTGTGAACAATACGAGAATCTGAGAAGAAAAATTACCACAGAACAGCTACTCCCATCCGCACCATGAAGCGAGAAACCCAACTATCATCCGCAAGACGAGAACTGACCAACCTCGCAGAAGTAGATAGAGCGACCGTAGCACAACCGAACATGTCGAACATATCCACACTGAAAGTGTAAACCAATCGTGTAGAAATAAAGGACCAGTGCGATAGCGACAAACCAGCTACTCAAATCCACAAACCCGACGCAAGACGTCCGTCATCTTTCATCATTGAACGGACAAAAGAAGGACACCCCACGACACAGAGCAGACAGAACAACTATTGTACAAAATCGCATAAAAGTGCAATGTTTATATGTAGAGGACCAAGATAAGATGTAGGTTTATAGAAAATTGAGAGAATTAAAAATTTCTTACAGTCGAACTGTACTTGTTCATTGAGGGAAATATTATTTGGACTATTAATAGCCGAGTTGTTTTCTAAAATTTCGAGGAAATTTAGTAAGGTTCCTCTTTGGCAAACATGTAAAATATCTTGGTCACTACTGATATAAAAATTATGGCTGAAGGTAAGAATGTGGTTAGAGAAAGAGCTTTTTGTGTTATATTCAACTATATGTGGGTTTCTAGAGCTCTCAACAAGTTTCACATGATCCAGAACTCTTGTTTTTATTTTCCTCCCACTTTGTCCAACATATTGAGCAGAACAGTTTGGTTGTGAGATTCTGTACACACCTGAAAAATAGGTACTTTATCTTTAGTATTGACTAATACTTTAGAAATATAATCAGTAGTATATAACGAGATATCTCCTTTTAGTGTAGAATTTCTAAATAGCTGATGATGGATCTATGTAGGTCCGAAACATGTACTACTATGTGACTGTCAACTGATTGATAGCCGTTTTACCATCTTACTGCTGCGTTTTACTGATTTGTATATCCATACCACTCCACTTCCAGATAGAATGGACTTCTTCCACAGGTTAAATTAGATGTGGATTGAGCTTTTATGGGCTCAGCTGAGTTTTTAATTCAACGACTTTATCATATATCTCATGTGTATCAGTTCATGTATGTATTTACAGGTGACTGTATGTACTCGTATATTCCCAGGACTTGTTTGAGTACTATAAAATATATAAAACACCAATAAATTATCTGAATTATCTATCTATTATATCACACCAGGTACGGAAATATTTTCCATTCGATTTTGAACGCCTTCAGAGCCATTATTTTGACACTGTGCAATTTGAAAATGTCACAGGATTATCTGCTCTTTCATCATTGACACGCCATTCATGTTTACGATTCGATTTCGTCGCGTTTTTCCAGATAAAATAATTCTTCACCAGGCGTGTTATTATTTTTATTTCAAAAATGCATTACCTGATAACTGCACGCGAGTTTTGAAATATTTTTCTAAATTATATAGTGGAGGCCTACATTATCAACGAAAGTTCGTACGTGGGACCGAATTGATTTTTGTCAGGCATTTGAAGTATAAGGTTTGTTTACAATACTAGGATGATAGACGAATAGAATTCTACCAAATCTATTAAGGATATATGGACATCATTCACAGTTGCTTGGATGTACGAAGTTTGTCCCTAGTTCCTAGTTTGAATTGATATACATTAAAGAAGAAACAGAAACTCTCCAATTTTAATTCCATCCATGCATCCATAATTTGAGAAATATCATTTTCACTTCAAAAAGGTACGCGCTGCTATAAAAATTTACCCAATTTATAGTTGGCAATTTATTACTACATTTTATATCGTAATTTTGTCAAACCGTTAGTAGTGCAATATAGTATCATATGTTTTATGTAATTTTTCACATTATTCATCATGTGAAATTACTGAAACATCGCTATTTAATGACGTGATGTTCTTGTAATGCTGATATCTTTTTCTGTTGAGTATTGTGGAAATTTATTTACGAATGGGGTATTTTTCCCAGGGAACTAATAATTTTTCAGTGTTCTTCATGTAGCTTTTCATGATAATTCGGATAATTATGACTATTACAACAGTGTATTTTCAACCTCTCCGTATACCCTCATGTATTATCATAATGTGAAATTACTCTTCAGTTTTACACTTTCAACATTTTGAAAGATTTTGCTAGAAAGTAAAATTACTCCGAACTGTAAATTTAAATGAAACAGTGGGATCTCAAAAAGTGTTTATTAAACTAAACATTTATCGTACAAAACAAAAATAAAATGACAAATTTCTCCAACCACTCCCTAGTTGAATATCAAGAGAAAGATTTAATTCGATCGAGGAATCAAGGTTTTATATTATTCATGGACGTATAATATCGTATAAATACAGATGGACTCTGCATTGCCATACCTACGACACGGAGTGATTTGAAGTCGCTCTGTTTTTGGGCGCGTGGTCTGCGGGGAAGAGAGAAGGTAGCGATAGACTGTGACCTTCCCACAACAGACAGGAGCGCACGCATTTGCTGAAAATAGGGTTCAATCATAAGAAAAAAATGCTGAATTTGAAATAATGATGAAAATATCAAGGAAAGTGTTAGAATATACATCCGATGGGACGTGAGATCTCTCATTTGATATACCTGATGTCATGAAAAACTCGGATAGTATCGATCCTTAGAAAATTAGGTTCACAAATTTTTCAAAAGAAAAGACTTTTAAGACTTTTATTTTCAATTAATGGAAAGCTGTAGACAGTCGACTGAAAAAAAAGGAATAAAAATACATTTACTAAAAAATGGTAATTTATATATATTCAATAAATACATGTTCTTAGACATATTAAAATAAATGAATATTGTGAAGAATAAATATTCCAAAGAAGTTTTCAGCGCATATTATTCAAATTCAGAAATACGAAATTTTAATGTATTTTCGACAATATGCAAACAAAATTCACAATACAGATAATCAAACTAACATTTTTTTCTAGAAGATATCAAAAATCAAGTACGTACAGAGTTTCACAAAAACAACAAGAAAATAAAAATGAAGAATTTGTTTTCTAATCTGAAATGATTTGCTAATTTCTTGAGTTCCCTCCTCGAGCAATGATAACCGCCTGTTATACTCAATATCAGAGTCCTTATTTCATTATGTCTCCCAAATTCACTAAACTGTCCCTTAGCTCATTCAAAGTAACTTTGGGCTGCTGCAGGGCTCTGATTCATATCCAAAGAATATCATATATATGTTCGATGGGGTCCGTACCAGGACTTCTCGCGGGCAAGATCGCCCGGATATACTGGCGGGCCGTGTGGTCTCGTATGGTCGTGCAATCATATGAATTCTTCACCAATGAATGGAACAAAAGAACAGACAACATGGGGTTCAGGAATTTCGGATACATACTGTTGTCAAATTCACTTCATAAATTCATACAACAGAAAATATGGAATTGACCTAAATAATATTATCTGTCAGATCGTCAGTATTTCAAAGCCAAACAACCTGAAGTGGATGAAAACTGAGTTGCGATATTTGAGTTAACATTTTTCACTATTCTCAATTTGTCCTCACCTCTTCAGTGGGGGCCTTGAGATCAACAATTTCTTCAGAATCTGTACCTGGAACTGTTTCAGTGGAACCAGTTGACGATTTTTTCTTGCTGAAATCGTTCAATCTGAAAATATGTAATATGTTGTTTTTTTATACAAATCTCTTTTATTATTTGAAATAACTCTTAGAAAATAACAATTCTGACAACTGATAATAATTACACTAAAGTTGAAGCAGCTGAATTTCTTGGGATATACCATTCATCATATAATAAAGGAAGAACCCTTTTCTTCAAAAATATTCTTCCACTTGGGTTAATCTTGAATGCTGCGTCTTTGAAATAAATGGAACAAACCCCAACAGATTTTGGAACACATTCAGTTGAACATTTCATCCCCAACTCTTTCAACCAAGCCGCTTTAACAGTGACATCAGCTGGAAACCTAAAGATAAATCAAAATTTTAATAGACATTTCTTGGACTCTGACGAAAACAGATTGATACCCACTGTAACGCCTATGGTACTTAAGAATGGAATCTGATATTCGGGTTCGAACACATGGATTGTTTGCAAATCCAACAAGATTGCACCATTTTGATTCTCTTACTTTTGTACTGCCACTATATATCACGAATGAGTTCAAATACCACTATTTCAGCAATACACAAAAAAATCAATGACAGAACATGTCAGAACTGTCAGAAGTTTACTTTGTGGAAAACATAAACATTGATATTCGACAGCGTTGACAAACGTCCAGATACAATAATTTCTTCACAACCATCTGAGGACGGAAGTAACGATTTTTTTCGATAGTTTGGATTTTTAATTTTGTAAGTAATACAGGTTTGAGTTGCGTGATAATGTCACCATCAACATTCTTCATTCTTCGATTGTATTCGAATTGAATACGTATAGTGACACAATTTTGGCTATGATAAAGACTTATTATCTACGCTATGAGACAACGCCCAACTCAATATCACGACTACAGATTGTGGCCATACACGACTTCAAACCAGAATGTAAACAGCTTGGTACAGTACAATACTTTATAGGTCCATGATATTATTCAATAGAACGGTAGTCAAGAATACGGTTTTCGTGATTTCAGTACAACCACGCCCACTTTCTCTCATCTGTTCTATTCTACTGCCGTCAAGAATAAGGCATATGTAATAACCGCCGATGATTACTTCAGGTCGGAAATTTTTCTCTTTTGCTCTTGATTGGATAAATCTGTCGTTCCATAACGAATCCCAATACAATTTTCAAGATTTGTGGATCAGTTGTAGATTATTGTGAAACTGATGAATCGTTCTTGTGGTTGCCATGGAGAACCAACTTCAGCGACAAATGAAAAATGCTCACATGTTGAAAAATAAAAATGAATTGGCTGCTCTTGTACGTTGAATGATCAGTTAGTAGTAATTCAAAATGAAATAGGCCGTCGCTGAAGTTTAATATAGAATTTTATTACATGTTTTTGCTTTTTGATGAGAGCAGGACTGGGATTCCGGATGTTTGCCGGACGATGAAGTTGAAAACTCGTGATAACAAAAGAAAATTACTAGCCCTATGGCTCAGATATAATCATGGAGATTATTGTTTTATTTTGTTTGTTGAACAATGTGCATTGCGGAAAATAATTGAATCCGAACCCTTTATTTCAGAAAATATGAGACATGTTAAACGTTTTCTACAACAAATAGAAACGGTTGCATAAAACCAAATCAAATATTTGTTGTCCCGTAAAATATTTAATATGGCGTTATATGCGAAATTGGGTTGCATAGAGACACTGATCATTGAACTGGGACTACTGGGAGGGTGAACAAACTTTCAGTTTAACTCCACCAAAAATAACTTTTATTGAAGATACTGTGTAGTCCGAAGACTAACAACAGGCAGATACCATGCAGTCGGAAGACTTACATCAATAGATAGGACATGTTTCGAAGTATTGATCCTTCATCTTCAGCAAAATAGGGTCTGATTACAAGTCGATCTAAAGAAAAGTAACATGGGTTACAATAGAGTTGAGAATTACATTAAATTATGTGACCTACCATATGGTGGAAAAATAACATTAAAACGGAAAAACTTTTAAAAAAACTTATGGTCCTAATTACGACCTTATGGTCCGCATCTAGAGCGGGGCCCACCTATGTTAGGGACCATGGTTAATCCACTCAAACAACATTTCAGTAATAATTCGTTTTGAAATTTAAATTAAACCATGCGCCGGCAAGTGTGTTTACATCTGACAACTAGGTTATGAAATTGACACCTGTCATCTGGAACGTCGTGGTTCGAGGTGGCAGGAAACAGAATGGAATGTCCCATGCTATCATGGAACAAGAAAATCCTTTTTAAAATATTGTCGATTGACAGCTCTGTAGAATAGTGAAATCAAGTTGTGATTTCACCTGTAAAAAATTATTGAGAATTGAAATAGAAAGAATTACCAAAGAATGTAAGTGTTGCATTGAAATATTATGTTATGTGGTGTAGAGAAATGATATCAAAATAGCAAGGAATTGAAAAGTTTTAAACTGTCAAACTGGGTCTGTTCATTTATGCATTGAAAATCTGAATTTCTGATTGCTTTATTTATTTCAAGAGTCTCTAGTAGATTGAGTTTTTTGTCTTTATCACCAACGTGTTAAATATTTAAGTCCGAGTTGGGATCAAAATTATGTTTCTCATTTATGCTATGGTTGGAAAAAACTGAATTAGAATTAATTTCTTCTTTTTCGGAGGTGAAGTCTATAATTCTGACGTGTTCAGCTAGTCGAGTTCTAAATTTGCGGCCAGTTTGACCAATATAGCAAGCCTTACAATCAAGGTTGGAACAGTTCAGTTTATAAACTTCAGACTTATCCAGCATTGGGATTTTATCTTTTGTATTGACTAACGAATTTTTAAGATTATTAGAATTTTTAAATGAAAATGATAGATTTGAAATATTGTTGTCATTGAGTTTGTTGAGCAAGGTATTTTTTAGTTTTAATGAAAGGGGGCCAAAATAGGATGAAGGAAAATATTTATTTGGTGGAATAGATTGAGTTAATCTATGGTTTGAAAATTTCTGATCTGATCATTGACTTGATGTCACATTTCATTCCTCCGTTTGGTAATGTTCATGAATCGGAGGAAAAAAGAAGGATTCAGGCCAACTATCATGTTTGGGCAAGATCTGGAGCTAGTCCAGCAGGTCCAATACCTGAAGGTGGTCCTGGACTCCAAACTCTCATAGAGGCAGCACTAGATAGGGTTATTCAAAACTCCGTAGCAATCCTAAGGCAACCGAGAAGATTTGTAGGAGAGAAAGCCTAATATGTTATACAGACTGTTCGCGTCTGACTGACAAACAGGCTTCGGGTGCAGTAATCAACCTGGAGAGAAGAGAGGCACGAGAGAGCTACGCTTTGGGTAGATATATGAAAAAAATGAGGTTATCATTCACATTCTGTCCTACCAGTACTATGCTTCGAATATTCTCAACATTGAAGAATATTCAGGAGGGTGACAATTATTCCTAATTGTAGTAAGATAGTTGCGTTATGCATTTATTGCACACATGAAAGAGTTATGTCTTCATTTCTTCAGTTTTTCGCAAATATCTAAGAAACCTCCACTTTTAGGTATATGAAATATCAACTTTTAGGATGAGTATCGATCATCTAATGTCAAACACTGATTTGCCCATTGGCTCGTCTGAAGAAAATATGGCAACATACCACCGTAACTACGCCACTGTTTTACGAAGATAATAATTTATAACTTTAAATTATCACAGCTATAAACCTAAGTTTGGCCTACTTAATAATAATAATAATAATAATAATACTTTTATTGATTACCAGCACAAGTATAAACAATCAAATAAATGCAAAAAATTTTTCATGGTAACAAATGGCAATTCTGGTTCAGAATGTGAAAGGCAGCCTTTCACTTCTGTTCTTCCACCAGCGCCCAAAATGTACTTAAATTAAATTAAAGATGACGAGCCTAAGCAATAAAATAAAAAGAGAGAAATAATAGCAAAACGAGAAAGAGCGAGAGAGAGAGAGAAGAGAGAGAGAGGGAGAGAGAGAGAGAGATTCAAGTCTGGATTGGAGCAGATAATTTTGCTGGTTTTTTTTATTATAACTTATGCTCATATTTGGGGTCAATGAAATGAAATGAGAGAATGAGTTATTTTGTTTGATTTTTCAATAAGATTTTTTTGTAATTCGTTTTGAAAGAGTTCATGGATAAAGTCAAGAGAGAACAATCTAGACTATTCAAATTGTTAATTACGGTAGCCGCTTTATAGCTGAAAGATCGTTTATATATTTCTTTTTTATGCTTAGGAACTGTGAGTATTGTAAGACGACGAATATTCAAATTATGAATGTCGGTTCTATAGGAGAGTTTACAATGAAGGTACGGAGGAGTTCTAAATTTCAAGACTTTGTAACATAGACATGCCATGTGCAAATAACGTCTATTATGCATGTTTAGCCAGCCTAGTTCTTTAAATTTGAGTGAAATATTTTTCCTTTTTTTATGCCATAGATCAATCTAATACAAGAGTTTTGTACCTTCTGGATTCTAGTAGAGTCGTTCAACTTCAGACAAGGACCGTACACTACATCACAGTGGTTAAAATGTGACAGTACTAATGCATCACAAAGCATTTTTTTGTATCACTGTTCAAGTAAAGTCTTTGCGAGTATATCAGTTTTAATGAACCATACGCGTTCCTGAGCTTCTGCGTGACATGTCCAGTGAAATGTAACTTTGTGTCTATTATCAAACCTAAGTTCTTGTAGTAAGGTTTAAAGGGAATTGTAGAGTTGCCAATTTTTAAGTCTAAAATGGATTGAATATTATTTCTAACCTTGTCTGGGCAAAAAAGCAATGCACATGATTTAGTGGGGTTAACTTTAAGTAAATGTTTGGTTGAAATTGTAAATAGTGCGTCTAAGTCAGTGTTTATGAATTTATTTGCCATAGCTATATTTGAGTGTTCGAAGGCGAAATAAACTTGAGTCTCATCAGCATAAAAGTGATAACCAACATGTTGCAACATTAGTAAAATTTGACGTATACAGGGTGTATAGAAGCGGGCCCAGTATGCTACCCTGAGGAACACCGGACAGGACTTCTGTCGGGGGGGAAATTTGGTCGTCTATTTGAACACTCTGAAATCGGTGACTGAGGTATGATGATAACATATTGCAGGCGGACTCACTAAATCCATAATACTGGAACATAGAGATTAAAATTTCATGATTGATCATATCAAATGCTTTAGAATAATCTAGAAGCACTAGAACACAAATTTTACTGCTATCCTGAGCTTTCAGGATGTCATCAACAATATCAGAAAGAGCTGTTGCACAGCTGTAGCCACTTCTGAACCCAGATTGTTTGCATGGCAGTATCTTATTTTTTTCCAGAAAGACCCTAATTTGGGATTCCATAATTTTTTCTAATATTTTTGATAGCGTGGGTAAAACACTAATACAACGAAGATCATTATAAGTTTCCGGGTTTCTTATTTTTGGTAGAGGAATGACTTTTGCTCTTTTCCAAGAGTCAGGAAAAACATTTTTTTCTAGACAAACATTCATTATATGTCTGATTATTGAAATTAAAAATGGACAGCATAGCAAAATTATAGTTATATTTATATCATCAGTACCAGTTACTTTAGTTTTTATATTATGAATAATTTCACTAATAGTCTCATCGTTTACAGGACTGAAGGTGATTAAAGAAGATATTCCATCTTTGACATTGTTGGAATAGAAGTTGATCAATTCTCGATTAGGTGGAGAGTTGTTGAGTAATGTATTAACTAGGAAATCATTGAAATCACTTGCCTTACGTAGATGCTCAGGAATGGTATTAGTTTTACATTTAGTAACTTGAATTTTTTTTAGTTCAGACCATTTTTCTCTCATATTACAATTTTGTAGTTTAAAATTTAAGTAAGCCTTTTTTTCAGCTTTTATTGCAGTGGTTGTGAAGTTACGTAGTTGTTTATAGTAATTGAGGTGTTTCAGAAGACGAGTAGTTTTATACTTCTGTAAGGCTCTGTCTCGTAGATTTTGCATATATTTTATATTATCAGTTATCCAAGGTGAATAGCCATGTTTCTTTTTTGGGTAGAAAGATCGCTTAGGTGCATGAATATCTAGCAAGTTAGTCACATAATCAGTGGGTAAAAGGACTTTTGTTTGTACATCCTCAGTTTCGTATATATTGTGCCAAGGCATCCGTTCAAGGTCTCTATTGAAATGTTCGATATTAATATTATTTATTGGTCTATAATTTATTTTCTGCTTAGTGTCAGCAATAACACAGTTTATTTTGAATTTGCAGTTGATTGCAAAGTGCTCAGAGATTTGTAAATTTTCCACAGTTGGTTCACAATGTTCTGTTTGTATATTTGTGATAATCAAATCAAGCAATGTTTCTGAAGTACCAGATATACGTGTTGGTTGATCCAATAATTGTTTGAAATTAAATGACTCAATGATTGAGTTAAAAGAAGCTGTAAAATTAGAGTTAAAATTGAGCATGTCAATATTGAAGTCACCGTCACACACAATATTATTATAATCAGAGAAAATATTAGAAAATAGATCTTCTACTTGATCAAGAAACATGGTTTGGTCAGACTTAGGGGGCCTGTAAATTGTTCCTAGAGCTATAACATACCTTTTTATATGTACTGTTACCCATATATATTCGAAAATTTCCGTACTGTCTTGACAGATTATTTTGTACCTGAATTTATTTTTTATGTATACTCCAACTCCCCCTCCTCTCACAGGCCTGTCCATACGAGCAAAGTTATAACCATCTATATGTACATATTCTGATTCCAGGGCAGTATATAGCCATGTTTCTTTAACTCCTACTATATACCAATCATTATCACAAACCCATTTCTTAAATTCAGTAAAGTTAGAAGTTAAAGATCTAACATTAGTGTGTGCAACTTTTAGAATTTCCATCATTACCTGCTCCAGTCTGCTAGAAAAGAAAATATAAACAGTAAAAAGTAAAAAGTAAAAAGAATGAAAAGAATTGAGAAGAGACTACAAAAATTAAAGAAAGAGAAAGAAATATACAACTAACAATAAACCAGTTTTTTTTTACAAATACAAGAAAGGAATACACGTGTCATCATCCCACATGTAATGTTTTTGTGAAGTACAACCAAAATTATTGGAAAAAAAAAGAGATACCCATTTTTCAAAATAGAATGAGTGAACATAACCTCTTTGAGGTACTCAAAAAAAAAACAATTGTTATACTAATTAATGGTTCAAATAATACAATAGAAATTATTGATTTCTCACTATTCTTTACAAAAGTAGTAACTACTGGAAATGTCATTTTAACAAAATTGATTATATTCCATGAGAATAGTAACCAGTTCAAAAGAAAGGAACGGAAAATATTATTTAAAATAAATTTAGTAAATGCAACCACTTCTAGGTACGTGATCAAAATTAAATGTTGTAACTAAAAAATAGCTTACATAGTGTGGTTTTAATAATACAATTAAAGTATTAGGGAGAAAAAAAAAGTTTAAAAATAAATAACTTAACTTAATACCACTGTAGCAATCTGCCCATTTTACAGTTTCAGTGCTGCTAATTCATTTCTATCTCTCATCAGACAATATTCTAATATTCAACAATACAACACAATGTCAACAATACAATAACAACCAATAAGGGCAATAACCAAGTTCAGAGTTCAGCATTCAGTCTTCTTCTTCTCTTTGGTCGCGAATTTTTCCACAAACCGTTTTCAAGATAAGCGTTCGACGTCGCCTACATCGTAGATACGATGCACTTCATTGTTGCGTTTAACGCAGATTACACCGTTCCTACTCCACACCTCTTTCTTCGGGAATTTGGCAACAGCGCTTTTCAGTAGAGCTAGCCTGAACTGAGTGAGGTCTTCCTGGATGGATATACCCGTAGATTTTAGGAACTTACGATTCTTCAAAACAGCTGAGCGTTGATCAAGGTCACTGAATCGAACCAGGACCGGAGAAGGCTTCTCCACTGGGTTGTTTGTGTTTGCATCTCTATTTTTGTATGTTAGTCTGTGACATTTCTGTATGCTTTTGTCATTGAATGATTTCATACCTAGTTTATCACGTAGAAGTCCTTTTATGACAGCTTTCAGGTCCTCGGATTCGTTTTCACGCAAACCGAAAATCCGAACATTTTTGGATTTGAATATTGTTCAAGGTTATCGTTAGCCATAAACAGTTTTTTGTTGTCATTTTTTAAATGAAGAATTTCTTTTTCTAATTTAGTAACCATTACATCGTATTTCTTCGTAATATTTTCGATGATTTTATCAGCAATATCTCGTAAATATTCTTCATTGATGGTGCTTTTGATTTTATTTTCCATGATATCGGCAATTTCTTTCAAATCCTTTCTTGACAGAACCATAATGCCGGGTATAAATGATAGATTTGTTTACCTTTATTTTGGCTGCTTGAAAAGTAAATTCGAGTGCAGTTTTTAACACTTGGCAATTAAACTGAATCAACTGGGCTGACACACATTAACTAGTGATTATTCACACTTCACTTTTGATATGTTTAAGAAATTATTCGGAGCGTGACAATTTACGTGTATCACTCGGCGGCCATCTTGTAACACTCTTGGTTTACATTTTTTTGTTCCGAGACTTTGGAAGGAAAAAATAAAATCTCGATTTTTTTCGTACTTTCGGCACCCTGTATCTCATAGAGAATGCATTTCATGACATCCATTAATGATAACTTTTCACCTCGAAATTATTTGAGGAATCTGTATGCGGAGTTTGTCGGTCATATTCTGACTCACCCTGTATATCAAACTAACATTTGAAACCTGTAACAATTATTGTTACCGGTGTCCTCTATATATAGAACGCAATATTTGTAATAATTTCACTGGTCGTATTAAACCCCCTTTTACTGCAATATTAGGACCAAGAAGGGACGTATGCCTCGATAATCCTCGGTTCCTATCTTTCGAGCCGGTAATGCCACTTTGGCATGGCAACCACGTATCCAAACAACAACGGAGAATATAATATCATCTTGCTACTAATATGACATATGACAGACGTCATGTATATCAGGCATTATCTATAACTATTGAAGAATTCACGACAATGGAACTGTGTTTACTTTGTTGGTTCGTGAAATTATCTCAATAATTCACAATACTATCGATAATTCTGTCAGAAATCTTAAACTCGATCAGATTGCTTTGAGGTAACACCACTCGTCCTGAAGGATAGTATTGCGAGCACTCGTGGTATTACCCCCGATAATCAGCGCATTTTCAATCTACTAGAAAGAACACAGAAGCTTTTTGATATTGCCCTGTTTTTTGCCAATTCATTGTCAATGCTGCATTCGCTAGCAAGGTAGATAGTCTAGAGTCTCCAAATAAACTTGTTACCTCTTGTACCGTCGTTCACAATGTATTTCTACAGTAGAGTTAAAATAAAAATGAATTCAATCAGGAAGGCAACCGTTTATTTCAATTGACATTTTAATCCCGGACGTGCTTTAGCCCTTTCGAAGGCCGACGTCACAAGAAAGGTCCATTCAATTCCATGTAAGCACTGGAAACAAAAAGACGACAACTGACTTTGGAGGCGGACAATTTCTATTGTAACCTCTTGAAAGGATGAATTGATATGAAAGGTAGTCAAAAGGAAAGTGGATCGCAGGGCCTTTAGATTGATGAGAGCAGAGGGCTTTTGAATTTTTTGAAAAGAGACATTAATTGTTATGAAGCGAGGTTTATCTCTTGAACGATTTGATCACAGTGGGACGTAAAGGTTTTTTCACATTCATGCGAAATACCGGAGGTATTTTCATAACATATTGTCGAACTGGGATCCATTATCTTTACTTTTTTCTGTCGAATCATCGGCTCAAAATTAGCTGAAATGTTATATTTGCAATATAATATTCGGGGAATAAAAATATATCAAGACGCAGGTGTATTTCTGAAGTGACACAATTAAAAAAAGTTAGTTATTTGGAAAACGCAAAAATCTGTCTGCAAGCTTAGGGCCGGTACTATGATTGAATATTACGCCGATTATTTCATCCATGATGAAATAGACCATTCAGACACCACCATTTTTCGAAGAGCTGTTTAATCGCGATTAAATTTTTGTCCTCCATATTGGTTTTCGTTGTGTCGTTTTCAAGAGATTCTTACAATTCTTGGCAACAGTTTATAAAAAAACAATAATTTCCTAATCGTCTGAATGACCTAATATTGATTTTCATCAGTGAAACTTCCCCGGTTCACTGAAAATATGAATAGGAACATCATTTAGGAAACCAAAAAGGGATTTGGCATGTTCAAGATCTCAAATTGGACCAGTCCCATCTGTACAATAATTTCCCAGTTTAGTTATTCTCCATGTTTACCATTGGATTGTCACTGTAGGTTGATGTTCTTGTTTATCAGTATAGATTTTATCGTCAGTAAAGTTCTTGGAACTTTACTTCCTACGGAAGAAGAGGGGGGATTGTTACGGTTCAATATCAAATTTTCACATCTGTTTGCAGATGAGACTATTGTCCTACCTTACATTGTGTAAAATCCTGAAACCTTGCTATCGTAACATCATGTTGTTTTTCAGCTTGATTTTCCGACAAGCGTGCGTAAAGTAGTACTTTTCCGCACGCATGCGTGCGTTAAGTTACACTTTTCCGCACCCCGTGCTGATAATATTTTTTTCCGCACCGAGTGCGGAAAAGTAAAACTACTCAAAACTCTCGTTCCTCGGCTACCATAGTTTTAATGTATCTGACTTTTAACTTTCTGGAAAAAGAAATAGTTTTTTTTGGAAAAAGCGTCGTTTTCGGCTTCTTGGAGACAACCATTTTATCGAACTTCCTCTTTCGTGTGCTACGTTCTTTCTCTCTCTCTTTGTTGATTATTTGATTTTTTTTTGGTGTAGTAATTTCTTTTTTTAGCAGTGATTCATTGAAACCTATCATTGACTTCGATCGTGACACCCAGTATTCGTGAGATTTATTCAAATGCAACTAAATATTCTACCAACAGAACAAATTTTCGCGTGTTTCGAAGCAATCGAACATCTGTCTAGCACATAAAAGCTTCCCAGAGTTATAAATAATTTTTTGTTTCACGACAGAACGGACTGAGTCGGGAATTATTTTAAATTTGATAGTCCCCACAAAGAAAGACCTCAGCCATATGAGATCATAACTCACTCCCGATTTAATATATCCTGTCAATCTTAGTTATGACCATTGACCGTTCCTACGATTTCCTCTGTTCATTCGCTCCATTTCAAAGAACTAGATCAATTAATAAAATCAAAGGGAGATATTTATATCTACCGCGACATCTCTGAGATAATGCGCAATAAAAATAGCTAAACGCGACCGACAAGATTGCCATCTTTCGGTAAAAAAACATTTAATTCCGCAAACATTTAGACTGATATTTCGACAATTTTCAGCCATTCTTGAGAGTGAAACAAGTCTCCCGAGATGGACAAAAAAGGATGTGGGATAATGGGTCGCGAATTATTCGGACAGTGGAGTAGCACTGATCAATTTCAAGAGGATAGCGGAGAGTTGATTATTTTATTGGACGCTGAATTTCTTTTAATATTTTAGCATTGTTTAAATAGAAGATAGTTAGTCAATGCCTGTGGAAAAGGTATTGGACCCAAACGCGAGTGTCATCTATCGTGATTAGTTACAAACATGAATATTTCATGTCATTTTGATGCAGGTTTCTTCAAAAAACCCTTATTTTAATGCTGTCCCATTGTTTCAATCAAGTTACGACATGACTTGTAGGCCAGATCACTGAAGTTACGACATGACTTGGATGCGAGCCATCTACATGTCGCATCCATTTTGATCCAATTATAATCCCATAAGGTTGACTAACTATCTTCTATATAAACAATGATTTTAGTAAACATTTCTTAAGGTGTCAGAAAAATTTAAATCATAAATATACAGTGACATTCAAATAGTACGCAACAAATGGAAACAATATTTATTTGTGATGAAAAAAAAATTAATTGTCATCAACTTATCTTGAAACCCATACTAGCCCCTTCAGATATACTAAGTGATTTTCAGTTTCTTGAAAAAATGCATTGTTCAAAATTAGCAAAATCTCGAATGTTATATTTATATTAATTGTAATAATGTTAATATTATATTACATTTAATAATGTTTCCAACACATATGCAAGAATTGCATTCGATGATGAGAATCTGAAGGAAATGATATTTTCAATGACAAATAAAAATAGTACTGATGAAATATCTACAAAATTGTTGAAAGAATGCATCTCAACTATCTCTAAACCACTTTTGATTTGAATATTACTCTTTCGAAACTAATAAAGTACACGATGAAATAAAAATTGCAATAATTATTCCAATACCTAAAGTCGCAAATAAGATTCAAGCATGTGAGTTGAGAGTGTTGAGACCAATAAATATGATATCAGTTATAGGAAAAGTACTGAAAAAACAGTCTACAATCAGATTGTGGATCACTTGGAATGCAATAAGGCCATTACATGTTTTCAGTCAGGGTTCCGTAATAAACACAGTTGTGAAACTGCTTTGCAATGTGTGCTCCACGATTGGAAGAACACTTTAGAAAAAAATCTAATGACACTGACCGTTTTTCTTGATTTAAAAAAGAGCTTTCGAAACTATTGACAGAACACGATTATTGAAGAAATTGGAATCTGTTCGATTCGTTGATGCAGCATTAGAATGGATTGCAGACTATTTGGACAATGGGAAGCAAGAGTTACGAGTAAACCATGTAACGTCCAGGACACTAAATAATAATAAAGGAGTTCCACAAGGTAGTGTTCTGGGCCCTTTATTGTTTCTAGTGTATATTAATGATATGGTTGAGGTGGTGAATGGATGTTGCATGCACCTATTTGCTGACGACGGAAATTTATTGAAAATAAATACAAACAAGACAAAATGTATAAGGAAGTAATGAAAACAGCACTAAAACTTTCAATCGGTGGTGTCCAAATAGAAGTTGTTGAAAAATTTAAGTATTTAGGGGTGTTGGTTGATCGTTAACAGTACTTCAATGAAAGCAAAAAATGCCATAAAAACAATTGCCATGAAAGTTTATTATTTGAGGAGATGTTCCCCGCATCGTACGTAGTGGAGTAAAATTATAATTGAAAATACCCTTTTACTTCCTCATTTCAACTACTGTGCCACTGTGCTTTATCACCTGAATCGAAATGTGCTAAGCCGCTTACAAAAATTACAAAATTGTGCTAGGTAAATTATTATTTCTTGTGCACGTGATACGTCAATAAATTCAATGCTCGATACTCTTCTTTGGTTACCAGTTAGGAGTTATCTATCACATCATTCATTCACAAATTTAAAACCGGTATTACACCTGAATATTTGCAGAATATTTTACTTCTCAATCAGGATGTTCATGAGCACAACACTATATAGATGTAGAGGTTATCTTCGTGTTCCGCTGCTTAGCAGAACATATAGCCAAAACTCTATTTTTGTTAAAGTTGTAACCATGTATAACAATATTCCTATTTATGTGAAAAGTTCTGCTAGTCTGAACATTTTCAAAGTTAGACTTAGGAAGCATCTATTGACTCATACAAATATATTGTAGCAACATTCTTTTTTTATATATGTTCTGTGTTTGGTTAGTTAGGTTATATATGTATGTTTGTAAATTTATACACATGTGAATGAGTCATCTATTTTTTCAAATAATTTTGTGTATTGTTCACAATGTTTTTATTAGTTCATGACTAAATAAAGGATTTATATATATTTTGGATGTATTCTTTTAATAAATTCATTAATAGTTATGTTGTAACAAGTGCAAAAATTAAGTGTTTATTGCACTCGACATGAAATTGTCAACACGTCGAGTGCAATAAACAATTTTTGCACCAAGCCTAAAACTGTTTCATTTAGGTTGTACTAAAGTGCGAGGAAGACATTTTTTGTTCAAATCCAGATGCGAAAAGTAATAATAATCATTAAATTGCATTTTCTAGTAATGTTGAAATCCCAGTATGTATTAAATATGATTGACAATAATATTGAGTATGCAGATGTTTAAAACGTAATACAATATCTAATTTCTCTAATTTTTTATGAGAAGATTCTAAATTTAAGCTTTATCGTAAATTCTTGTGCTTCACACAATTTTTATCTTTAACACATTGTTTAACTCAGCAAATCTTCAATATGTTATTTTTTTAGACAAATGTTATTTTTGTAAAAATATAACATTTTACCATTTATGTAACAAACTTTAAAATAAATCTGCAAGTTGATTTGTCCTTGATTATTCTTATCGCACCTGTCAATTTGGGACAAGATACTGGTTTGTTTTTATTTTCCACAGTCTAACCTCAGCATTCAAAAACCTGAGCTTTAGGAAAGACTCCAATATACCAGATAAGCTACTACAAACTTTATCCAGCTAGAAGAGTAGCCGCTGTCTCGAGACAACGTTGAAGTAGAGCTCTGGAGTAAGTCTTCCTACACCATCGCAAACACTGATTATAAAAAGTAAACAAACCAGTAATTTGTAAGCGATTATCCTCTTTCCAAATTTGTAAACTCAAATCATTTCAACTGTAATATTTTTTAGAAATTTAGAAATTGAAACCTCCATTATATATTTCATTTTTTTATTGTATCTCCAAATTTATGAACAAATTGTGAAAATAGTGTTTTCAGAATTTTTTTGTTTTACTGTTGAGAAGCACAAAGTACATTCTTTTGACAAAATTTGTGTTTTTGGTATTTTCATAAAAAAAGAACCTGGTGGCCATATAGTTACATTGTATCTTTATTTTCTTTAATTTCGAGTATCTAACTTTTGTCAAAGGATCTATCTATTAAACTGGCAGATAACGAAACCCACGACCTCCCGTGCCAATCTGAGCAGCTCACAGGCACTGCTGTATAAAATGAGCAAGTAACTATTTAAAAAGTATTTTTGGTGTTACATACTAATGGTTGGACTATGTACAATTCGTCGTGAATCACCCTGTATAATCAATTATCCATTTACATTTACATTTATTTATATTATTCGATTTGTAATTCGTTGTGTTAAATATTACCTTCTAGAATTTCCTGTAATTGGGTGTATACCTGTTGGAAATAAAGAGCTATCTATCTATCTATGTGTACAATTCAATATTTAAGTTTTTTTTCTGCCTACTTGCGATGGCTGCAGATTGGAGGGGGTGAATTGTAGGATATAAGTTTAAGTGAAAAACTGTATCATTTTGACCCCAGGAATAAGCCCTTGAAATGTTTGTATTGAATTGAGAAAAACCCTGTATAATCACCAAGTTTCATTGAAATAGTGCAGAAATAAGAACTTCGTTAAGTATTATACAAAGTATCTACCCCAATTATTGTAAATTCACGTAAATCGTACCTCAGGGACCGACAAAGTGGCAACACCACTGGAGATAATGGTCTGCGAAATTATACCAGCAATATTCCAGACATACGAGACGTATCCATCATCCGGAGTTCTGTCTTCGAGTTTTTTCACCTCGTCCTTTCCCTCCAATTATATTCTTGTTGACATATTTTTTATTGCGGCCGATTTAATAGGGCAAAAGTGAAGGGGATATGCGCGGAATTCCTCGTGTGACTGAGTTTTTCGAGTTTGTGCCTAGGCAGGCTGGATGTTATTCTACTTTTTTTTCTTAGGTAGACATTCAAAAAGTTCACTAGTACAAAAAATTACATAAATGAGTTTTCATTTTCAGGGTGAACTATCCTAATATTTCTAGGTTAAAAAAATCTAGTAAAATCATTACGAATATTTTTAGAAGAAATCTGATTACACTGCTGGATGCAGAACATTTTCATAGGGTTGACATCAACATAATGTTGAAATTCGTGTATAAATAATAAAGATATTCAAGGGCAAACAATTTGAAACACATGCCGTTGTACCATCCCTCCACTTCAATATAAATCGTTCAATATAATTCTGACTATGTCACTGGATTCAGGAAGTCTTAAAATAGAGCTGATTAGAATTTCATTGAAACTTGTTCGTAAAAACAAAAACTACGAGAAATTAAAATATGAAGTAAATAGAGCTTTCTGTTTTTTCCATTAATAGTATATTGTGTATCTAGTAGTAAAAGCAATACATTCCCGGACGACAATGTAAATTGTTGGCCGAGGCGTTAAGCTGAGGCCAACAAGCATTGAAGTCTGGGAATGTGCTTTTACTACGAGGTACACATACTATTTTTTCTGAAATCGCAATCAGCATTATCAAAAACTAAGGAATTCTACATATTGTTTGCGTGAATTCAATAACTGTATAAAATGTAAACAAGCCGGCAAAAATTTTCCCGTATCGTTTTCGATACGGGAAAGTACTTTTTCTACAACCACATTCCAAAACATGCTTTTCTGCATAGTTTTACGTTCGCAAACATGATTATTTCTCACAATAATTGAAATTTGACATTAGTGTGCCGCAAAGTGACATTTCTGTGCCACAAAGTGACATTTCTGTGCCACAAAGTGACATTTCTGTGCCAAAATTTTTCAGTACCTATTTCTAAGCAATACAGTTTTCGTGACAGCAAAGTGAAAGTATATTTTGAAAATTCTGCATTTCGAAGGGATATTCGATCAGGCAACTACAAGAATGAAGAGACAAAGTCTATTGGTTTATATAATATGAGGGAAATTGTCGTACAAATTCATAATATTCTGAACAAAAATCATAGACATCACTACTGCTGTCTCAAATACCCACATACACACTATCCATTGCTAGGCAACGTAGCAACATCTATCGAATCATTTGAATATCAACAAACGTCAAGCATAAAATATTCGTAAAATATTCTTGTCCCGTCATTTTTTAATGAGATTGAACTAAAATGGATAGCGACAGTTCTGAAATTGAAAATACTCCGCCAGAACTAAGAGAACAAGTTAATTCATTGTCATTGAATTTACTACCTTCAACTTCAAGAGGAAAATATAAGAATGAGTCACTGACATTTCATTCCGTCTTATAGTATAGTATTATTTTTAGCAAAAAGGGTGTTGTAGAAAAAGTATAGTGTGTAACACGAGCAGAAATGCAATTTCTCACTCGTTTGAATTGCAGCAATCGCTTGCGCTCGTGCCGCAACTTTTTCAAACTCGTGAGAAATTAGCACTTTTCTGCACTTGTTGCACAATATACTATTCGCGTATCGTTTTCGATACGGGAAAGTATTAAACGGTCCGGGAAAGTTCGTTGCTTAGCAACGGACCAAAATACTGGATTTTGAGTCCTGCAGTTGCTCCGAGAAAGTGGGCATTCTTGAACGATTTCAGAAAAACAACATATTCTTCATTATTTATTTAATTTATTTATTGAGTTCATCATTCTACAGCCAGAGCCTTTTACAGAATGTGGCAAAAAAATGTTAGGGGTCTTACGCCATGTTATACATTAAAAGAAAAGTAGAGAATTATAACACATGCAGAAATGTTGTGTATCAACTGAAAAAAACGCAGTGAGGAAAAATATCACACTCGGCACTACAGCAGTGATTGAAAGTACTTAATAAAAAAAATCATGTTAGAATAGCCCGCCTTGTCGGTTGGCTTACAATTAAAAATGCCCACATTACTCTGAATTGACAAGAAATCACTACATATAGTGTACAGAGGCGAGAAAAGAAGTACATTGGTTAGTGAAGCGGGAAAGTAAAATTCAGAAATATTACGTACAGGTAGCCGAGGCAGATGTAAATTTATTTTTGAGACCAAAAATGGACAATCAATTCGTGAGAGAAGGATTTTGGGCAGAAATGGTATTCCTAAATATTCACGTTTATACAGAGTAAATCGTTTGGAATCCCACGATTTGGATAAACTCCTTTTACTTAAAAAATCTCATCTGAATACTTTCTATGTTAGTTATATAAGTGCTGCCATATTCAAGTTTCGATCTCTAATTGATTTTCAGTTTCAGTAAACTGAGAGATGAAACTGAGAATTTTAATACCGTTTTTAGCAATGGAACTAACGTGATGTGAAAATGTGAACTTTGCATCAAAGACTATTCCTAGATCTTTGAACTCTGCCACTTTCTGCAGATTATGGTCATACGGTGTAGGTGGATTCAAGTGGTTATTTTTCACAAGTGACTCGACTATTTCCAAAACCGGGTATATCCACTTTTGAAAGAAATCGAGTTAGCGGTGCCATCTGTCAGCAGATGATAAAGCATTTCATGTGATAGGAGTGCTCAGGTCCAAACTGGTCCAAAACCCATTAAATATTGCAGAGAATTTTGGGTTGTGTTTCAAATCCGGGTATATCCACTGTTAGCTCAAGTTCAAAACCGGGTATACATAGTGAAGTGAAAACAATGTCTTAGCTACGGCGTTTTCACAAGTGATAAGCAAACAAGGCTCTGTTTTAATATACAAGCAAGGTTAATTGCCATTACCCACAGGTAAGTGTACTTTTTTTTGTCTATTTTTAGCTGCCAACTTTGAAGTTCTACCATCACCCATATAATCGCCACAGTTTTTTGGCTGTCCTGAACATTTAGACTGAAAGCATTTACCCGGTTTTGGAAATAGTCGACTCAAGTATAGGTGACTACATTACACTTTGTTATATTCAGAGATAATGAATTATTCAATATATCTATTTCTTTTTGATGATAGCTTCTATCACCCAGAGGGGTGATCTGCTGAAACATCTCATAGTCATCTGCATGAAGAAGGATTTCCTAGTCAATGCTCATACAAATGTCATTTTTTTAAATTATGAATAGTAATGGACCAAGTACAGATCGTTGAAGAACACCAGAGGATGACTTTATTTCTACAGAGCTGAAATCATGGTACTGAACCCTCAAGCGTCTTCCGATCAGATAAGACTCCAGAAAAAGAATGAGGTTGTTGGTCATGCCAAATGATGAGAGTTTTTTAAGAAGTGTACCGTAAAATCTTTGTGAATGAAATTGAAAAAATGTCGATTCATAGAAATCTGTGCAGATTTACTCGAGCTAAAATTTTTTGAAACAATTGAAGGGACGTGAAATATTTCTTGGCACAAAACAGAAATCAGAAAATCAAGTTTTTGAGAGGCACTTCTAGCAATAAATCTCACATGGCTTTCCTGTGAAAGGGTACGGATTATGGTAATACTAGAAACTAGTCTCGGTCTTGTCTTGGTTTTGAGACCAAGATCAATACTTATATCAATAAATCTTCTCAAGGCTAAGACCACGACTTGACTTTCGAGACCAAGATCAATACCAAGACCCTCTACCAAGAGTCTGGGTGTTGGTCTCGAAAAAAAAATAATGAACTTATTTCATTGAAGACGATTTCATAACATAAATGATCATAACTAACAAACGGTATGAGATAAGTATAGGGAAAGTGTACACAATTAGTTGATAACTATTCAAATAACAAATATTTTACTATCAGGAATGTTCACATGCTGCATATTCATATGAAACATTCCATGAATCATAGGAAAAATAGTCTCGAAAATATATGTGTTTTCGAGAAACTTGGTTTCAACAGCTCAATTGCAGTATATCATCTGCAGAAATGATTTTATTATGTTTCACAGAATAGAAACTGATTTAGCAGCCAACTTGACTATACGAGAGAGGCTCTAAAATTAAAATGAATATCTTTCACGCGAGTATAGAGAAAGGGAGTGAAACCAATCTTGAATAATCAACGAATCGTAAATTCAAAATTTGTAGGAGAAAACACTGTTTTTGGTTCGTACGATTGTTTATTGAATATTTTGAAGATCTGGTTCCGAAATTTGAACTACCTGTATCAAATTTGTTTACTTATATTGAATTGGGTCACACCGGCCCTTTTCGAATCGTAAGGTACTAAGCAGTAACTGGAAAATGGACCTATTGTTGAAAAGGAATAAATCTGATATAGATATTCTATGTATAAAGGCTGGACTTCTCAGTATTGGGGAGGTATAAGTGATATTAACATAAGTAATTACATTTATCTAGTATATCTTCATAACAAACTCATTATTATTGTTGAAATTGTTAAAATTGTTTTTTTCGTCAACCAGCTGTCGTCATCTTACGAACGGCAGCCCTCAGAAGTCGAAACTTGTGCGAGCTAAGGATTAACGAGGTATTACCTTTTTACGTGCGATTCCTAGCACTTTCTCGGGCCATCAGAAAAAGTTCTGCAGTCGTTAGGGTTTGAACCTTTGACTGGCAGCCAAAAGTGATTGAATCAATGTTGCTGTCAAATTTGACAGCAACTTAAGAAAGCAGAAATTTGCAAAATAACTCTTGAAAATGCTAACCACTCGTGTTGGCGAAACGTCGAGACCTTCTCAGAACATACGTCGGCCTTACAACCCGAAGAACCATCATGTAAGTGACGATGGCCGCGAAAGCCTTTCACAATTTAGTATTTACTTCTTCACATCTCATTGAATGCTTATAAGCAGTTGATTCGTTATTACCTACTCATAATTATTTAATAATTTCATCTTGATAGGATAACATCTCACTCTAATTTAATCGAAATTCTACTCCTTCCAAAAATAATTATCGTATGTTTTATTTCATGGTAGAATCTGGACAAAATGGACATTCTTTCGTAATGAATATCCACTTCCACTTGGTTGTTTTTTTTTTTTAAACAATAATGTCAAACTGTTAAAAAAATTGGTGAAACTCAAATCTGGCATTTTACCCTCATTTCTTGATAAATTGTATCGTTCTCTGAAAAACTCTTTCGTACGTCTGAAAGCATCACTCATCAGTAACCTTCATCAGCAAAAATAGTTGAATTGGTCCCAATTTGTAGACTCTAAAAAATCCAAGATGTGGTAGTGGTTTTCCAGAAATTAAAAAAAATTCTCATTATCTCGAAACCGTAGAGATTTTTAATGAGGTGAAATTCCGATATTCTGAACAGTCATGAGCTGGTCTATCACCAGTTTCAATATTGTACAAGGTTTACCTTGTATTTGAATCAACTTGTGGTACTTGTCATTTGTTTTATATCGTACAAACTGATGGAACTGTCGAAAAACGTATAAGTGAACGTACGAATTGTTATGTAAACGACAAAACAAATTAAACTTTTACTGCTCATTTGTTCACAGAAAATCATACTTTTGAATATGATTTTGAAACACTTCATGTTGACAACAAATGGATGAAATGAAATCTATAAGAAATTTTTAAATTATTGAAGGGAAGAATTCTCAGAACGTATTTGATAACAGATAAACAGAACTTACTCTTTTGAATATGTCTACAGGTATTCTAGATAAATGTAATTAGATTAATAATCGACCACAATAATTATCAACCGCTGAATGATTGGAGGCCAGATACAAAACTTTCTTCTTATTGATTGTACAGTATTTTGGGATACTGTAATGACTCTGGGACCAGACCTGTCGCCCCATTAGCACATTTCACCTCACCATCGCTTCGGTATGTCAGCTGGCGTTTTCTAGAACGTGTCGAGCCATCTAGAATCGTGCATTCAAACAAAGTGGCGATCGATCTGGAATTTCCTGTACAATTGCAATAAGCATCGCGCCAACATCACAGAGAGCAGAGCTTCAGTGAAGACTGTCTGGTTAGCTGCCCTCTGCTG